>OX465295.1:338258131-338957505 GCA_949987735.1 Leucophora obtusa
GAGGGAAAAAAGTCGATAAATCACACTTTAAAATCCGACTTTAAATGCCGACCCCTACGTTCGGCAAAAAAAAAATTTTTTTCCAATTGCCTTGCAAAAATAATTTATATTTGAGGGTGTAACGCGCATTTTTTTCCCTGTAAACATACACTAATCCCTTTTTTTCTCCAATTTTAGGCGAGATAAAAAATTGGAAAAAATATATCTTGTGCATTTTTCAATTACTTTTCCTTGATATTCATTTTGAAGAATTTATATTACATGTGAATTAATTTTATGTTAGTGGTTGTTCTGGGGCACAATCACCAGATGGCCGCTGGAGTTAAAAATAGTTGGTATATCTCTGCCTAAAATGCTCTATAAGACTTTTTTATATTAATAAAATAAGTTTAATAGTAAATTAGGATAGTCGTTTTCAGTTTTAAATTTATATTTATATTTTAGATTTTTAGAATTTTGAAAAGCCATTTTATTATGATTTTAAATTATTTTTGTTTTAATATAGTGAAGATTTATTAATTAAAAAGAATCACATATCTTAAAAAACTTATTCTAAATTATTTATTACAACCCAGTGTAGAAAAAAATTACCAGATATGTGGTTATGTAACTACATACTTGGTAATGGTAACTAGTTACTTTTGTTATTACATTTCTTATTACCTTTATATGGCGATGTCGCGAAAAATAATGAGTTGTCGTTACACACCAGCATACGAAAAATCAAAAAATATATCGTTACCTATGTGCTTACCAGTACTGATAAAAGTAATGAGTCTAAAAATAGATTTTCAAAAAAATAAATTATATAAAAAAAAATATTTTTTATTGTATTTTTTTTTAAATAAAATTTTCTGGTGCGGGAATCGAACCTGGGTCCTACAAATTGCCAGTCAACAGCTCTACCATCTGAGCTATATCGACATGTAATATTTACTAGATAAAAACATAATTGGCCTGCTGCACACAAGCAAGCTTACTCGCCAACATACAAAAAATCAAAAAATATGTGGTTACATATATCCTTACCAGTGTTTAAAAAATATTGAGTCCAAAAATAGA
Organism: Leucophora obtusa; assembly: GCA_949987735.1. Taxonomy (NCBI): domain Eukaryota; kingdom Metazoa; phylum Arthropoda; class Insecta; order Diptera; family Anthomyiidae; genus Leucophora; species Leucophora obtusa. The sequence continues at coordinate 338,259,194 of OX465295.1, forward strand.
TTTCAAAAAATTTTCAAAAAAATCTAAAAAATTATTTTCTATTTGAAATAATGATAAAAATAAGTCATTATCAGTAACTCATTATTATATGTTTTAAAATAATGCAGAAGGTAAGAGGGTGTTATTACTGGTACTCCAAAAAATAATGATATGTCATTACCGTTTCTACACTGGGAATAATTAGAATATTGAATTTGCTGTGTTAACAAATTTTTTCGTTGAAATTGTTTCTAACTTTTTTTGGCGAATGTCCACCATGTTTGTAGCAGTTTCGCCGATTTGGGTTACTTTGAAAATCATTAAAAAAAATAATAGAAGATATGCAGATAATTAGAATAAAAATCATAAAAACTAAAGCTAAGTATATCTTCAATTTGAAAGTATTTTTGGAAAGTAATTAGTGGTTAAGAAATGACAGTGCTTTGAAAAAAAAGTGGCGAAGGATCCCCCCTTTAACCTACGGTCTACTGTACATGAAAACAAATTTGCATTAACTCTTACCTGGATCTAGTTAGATTTTTACTAAGATTACTCTTTTTTGAGTATTTAAATACCCAATAGGCAGAAATGGGTTAATGCCCAAATTTTTCCAAACATCCCGCATTTTAAAGTTATATACTTATGTGAAATATAAAATTTTTAAAAATGAAATACTTATATTTTATTGTTGATATTTTCATATAGTTTTATTTTCTTTTTTTCTTAATTCGAAAATTTTTCTTGTCAGTTTTAGTTTCTGGCAATTTACTTAAATTTTTGCTCATTTTTCGATCGACTTTATTAAAGCGGAAAACTGTTCAGTCCGATATCCGGTGTCGGGCCCGATGTGCAATTCAAAAGCGGTTATATCTCCTAGTCTTATACCCTTTTTGGTTATGCTATGAGTCAAAGCCTTTTTTGAGCCTATAAATTTTTCTTGTACTGTATATTTATAATATTGACCCCTAGACGTATGATTAATATAACATTATTAATAAGTATACGTACAGAGGTGATCACACATTTTAAAGCAAATATTGGATTTCTTTTTTATATTTGCCATACAGAGGCAAAATGATATAACTTTCTAAGTCAGTAGAAAAAATATTAGCGTCTTTTTAGGAATAAAAAAAATTCTAAAAAAATTCTAAATTTGTTAGTATATAATAAATACGCCTACTTCGAATACATTTTGGGAGAACTGAGAAAGTACTTAGTTCCATATAGTGAAATAAGTACTGTAAGTTATCCATTAATCCAAAATACGTTTTCCTATAGCAGGCTAATTGGTAGAGAAAGCCTTATATACAGGCACATTAAAAAGGGATTTAGTATCAGGAAGATTGAAATATAAAATTTGTAAAATATATTAAAAATTCTAATAAAAACAAAAACCATTTATGCACACCTTTCATAAGACCGAACGATTTTTCATAATAAGTACCACGAATTTAAAATTTTTTTCAGATAAACTTTTTAAACCTTTCCTTTTATCAAACATCTGTATTAATTTTAGAAATGTAGGAGGATATTTTTTTCACTCTTTTCTATAAAATAAGGCTGGAATCTTGTTTATTTAGAATACTGCTGGCAACATTAGCAAACATATTAAAGCTACTTGGTAATACATTTTATTTGTTATCTATGTGCAAGTTGTAAAAAAAAAGAATTGTATAACATTTTGTTGTCAAATTGTTTATTTTAACACTTAGGCATCACTGCATTAACAAATAAAATGATATTGTTATTTGTTTTGTTTTATATACTAACGCATACATTCACATAAAAATACAATAAAAATTACATATAAATATATACATAAATTACCGTCAATATTGTCTTTTGATATGTATATTTTTGTTATTGTATAAATTTTTAAATTTCCTATGTATGTGCATTAGAACATCCCGATTTCCGAAAATTTGCAAATTTTTTTATTGAGCTGATTATATTAAAATTATTAAAACATGTAGTTGGCATATACTACCCACGTTTAAAATTGATTTTGCGATTTTTTTTGTTTTTTGCGATGATATTTTTTTCTTTTATAATCATACTGAAAACAAATCAAAGAAATGACACAGAAAACAACGGTTCTTCCTCACAAATTTGCTTACAAATGCCATAATTTGTATATGTGACCTTCTCCGAGAAAAGGGACCTAGTGTGTCAAAAACTTGGGAAAATCGATAAAAATGAGAAAATATCGATTTTCCCAAGTTTTTGACACACTTGGTTTTATGACACACTAGAATGTCATAAAATGGAGAATTCCTACTTGGAAGCAGTTGTTCTCGGAATAATAACCGCGGATTTTAGCTCATATTAAATGCGGTGATTTTATGGCTTTTCTTCATTGCATTTTTCATGTCTACATCATAAAAAAGTGATGATAATATACACTCACAATATATTTTCCATAACCAATTGAGGTGTATTTAAAAAGTAATAGGTAAAGTTTATTTTCAATTGAAGTGTAGCATATGTAGCATATGTAGCATGAATTAAATGCGTTATTACCCACAAGAATATTTTGGGTACTTGAAACTAAAAAGATCATATTACAGAACAATAATACATACGATACACACTATTGGTGTTGTACAATGACCATTGCAGTTACAGTAAGTTATACTGAGAATACTCAGTCGAACTCTGACTCAAACCACTGTAACAGTCATTACTTATGGTATTGTACATTTATCGTTGATTCATACTTTATGAATCTTACCAAAGGTTCTCAATCCATTTGCTATATTTCCCACTGTCTATAGAATTGCTTAGTAAGCAATAATGTATTATAAATTAAGTCCGATTTTACACAATAAAGAGATTCTTTGCTTAACAATCAACGGGAGCGTTTCATACGCTCTATGCAAAGTAGTAAATAAATAAAAACATTATTCTTTTATTTACATGGCGATCCTGCCAGTCTTTTGGAGTGCTCCAACATAAAGCACCCAAAAGATAAAGAAATAAAGGGTGCCAGTTTAACCCTTTGGACTAGTGCTTCATTGCACAGCCAAAAAAAAAAAAAAAAGAAAACATAATTTCATCCTGGCGGGTCAGCCACAAAGATCCGCCAGTCGCGTGAAGGAAGTTCCCTGTCTGGCCAAGAGACAGGATGAAACCTCAGCCTCAACCACGCACCAACATCAATAACCCAATAGGACGCAAGTCTAAGAGATCGGTCACTAAAAAGAAAGGAGTTTTTCTATGGTGATATGGATGACTAAAATGGAATTGTATTATTTTGAACACCAGCAAAATGGAGAAATAAGTATAAATTAAAAGAAAAATATAAAGAATTTTTAGCTACAAACGAAGTGCGTACTATCCGCACTCGTAGGGCCTGTAAGCGAGTCATCGCTCGAGGCAAAAACTTTTTTTTTAAATTTTTGAAAACGGGGATAAAACCCAAAAATGATTATAAACAATCAAATTAATTATTGTGATCAAAGTGATTATTAAATGAGAAAATAAGAAGAAGAAAATTTTTTTCTTTACTCTGGAATTGTAATTGTCTGAAGGGCTATTATTTTTATTGTAAACCAGAAATAAAATAAAATTATGCAAAGGAAAATTTAAATTTGTACATTTTATATGGTCCTTTTTATTATGGATAAAGGGAAAAACGGGGATAGATCAAGGAACAAGATAGATTGGGATTATAAAGAGCCAATTTTGAACCCTGAAAGAGAGGCCAAATGGTTAGAAGAATTTAGAAGATCTGTTGGTTATAGGGGGCACAAGGATGCATTAAATGCAACCGAAATAGAAACTCGTTTGATGATTAGTAAACTTTTTGAACATTGATTAACTGTTTAGAGAAAATTAGAGTCTTGTTCAACGTTCATTATTCAAGATTTACGGTAGCTCATAAAGCTGCAGCCGATAGTTTTTTTTTTGATGTTAGAGAAAAGCTTGTTTCTGTGGCAATAAGAAGGAATTTGGTTCTTGAAATTCCTACCTCAATACATGAAAGATTTTTTGAAAGCTACACACAACGGTCTGAGGACGTAAAAGATTTCAAAATGCCACAAACGGTAGTAGAATTTCTTAATACAGCCTCAAAGCTGATTTGTGACTTTGACGGCAGACCAGAAAATCTGCGAACATTTTTGGATTCGCTGCATTTGGTAGATTCACTTAAGGGGACACACGAACAGACAGCGGTATCCCTAATAAAGACTAAACTAAAGGGAACTGCTAGAAATCTAATTGGCAATGAGACTTCAATCGCTGAAATTGTAAGTAAACTGACTAGTTCAGTAAAAGGAGAATCAGTCGAAGTCTTGTCGGCAAAGATAATGAATATTAAGCAGAACAACAAGTCTGCGAATGCTTATTGTAGTGAGGTGGAATCTCTAGTTAAATCACTTGAAAATGCATACATATCAGATGGTTTGACCTGCGAATTGGCAAATAAATACTCCACCCAAGTTGCTGTAAAAGCACTTACGAAAAACTGCAATATTGATAAAGTAAAATTGATCATGGAAGCTGGTCAGTTCAATAATATGAATGACGCAATCAGCAAATTTGTAAATAGTTGCACTGAGGCAACTGGTCAACAAAATGCCATATTGTACTATGGGCAAAGACCCAATTACGGCAATTACAGCGTTAACAAGCGAAAATTCCGTGGAAGAGGTAACTTCTCCAGGAATAACAATAATAATAACCGCAACAATAATAATAATTATTCGAATAATAACTACAGAAATAGAAGAGGACGTGGAAATTATAATGGAAACAGAAACTACGCTAGAGCACTAACTGCAAGTGAAAACAGTTCGGAAAACTCGAACAATCCCCTAGGATAAAGGCAATAAATGGGAAAATATATAATCTTAACCTTAACTTTAGTTGTTTCATCCAAATTAAAATAGACATAATTAACACTACTGTAACTTTACTGGTAGACACTGGAGCAGATATATCCTTAATAAAACATCAATGCACATTTAAGCAAATAAATACGGCACATTTTACTACACTTACTGGCATAGGAAAGGGTAGAATTAAATCCATTGGTACAACATTTTTTGATTTGAAGACTAATGAATTTTTGATACCCCACAATTTCCAAGTGGTAGATGACAATTTTCCAATACCATGTGATGGAATAATTGGTATGGATTTTATGAAAAGATTTAATTGTATTCTTGAATTTAACCAAGACCAGGATTATCTTATCCTAGGACCACATTATCTGGAACAGCAAATAGTAATACCAATGACCAATACTTGTGATGATGATATTACCTTGCCAGCAAGATCCGAGGTAATACGACAAATTAAACTTTCATCATGCAATGAAGAAGTACTGGTAACTAATCAAGAACCCCAACCGGGAGTTTTCATAGCTAGTACACTAGTGAAAACTAAAAATGCATTTATAAGGATACTTAATACGAACAATTCTGTAATTACCCTAAAACAGGATAAAATTATAACGGAAGATGTCAATAATTATGACATAGTAAAGTGTAAAACTAACAATGAAAATAGAAAAGATAAAATTTTAAATATATTAGAGAAGAATTTTCCAATTCATTTTAAGGAAACTTTAACGGAAATATGCACCGAATATAGCGATATCTTTGGATTAGAATCAGAAACAGTTACAACTAACAATTTTTACAAACAAAAGTTAAGAACAACGGATACGGACCCTGTGTACATCAAGAACTACCGTATACCACATACCCATAAAGAAGAAATCGAAGAGCAGGTGAATAAATTGATAGATGATGGTATAATAGAATCATCCTATTCCGAATATAATAGTCCAATTTTATTGGTTCCAAAGAAATCTTTACCGAATTCAGAAGAAAAGAGATGGAGACTGGTGATAGACTACAGACAAGTAAACAAGAAATTAATTGCAGATAAATTTCCATTGCCAAGAATAGATGATATTTTAGATCAACTTGGCCGAGCAAAATACTTTTCTTGTCTAGATTTAATATCCGGATTTCATCAAATAGAACTAGAGAAGGATTCTAGAAACCTAACATCATTCTCAACTAACAAAGGCGCGTATAGATTTACACGATTACCATATGGTTTAAAGGTGGCACCAAATTCATTCCAAAGAATGATGACAATTGCTTTTAGTGGGCTAAGACCAGATCAAGCCTTCCTATATATGGATGACTTAGTCATTCTAGGTTGTTCAGAGAAACACATGCTTTCAAATTTAACAGATGTTTTCGAACTATGTCGCAGATACAATCTCAAATTACATCCTGAAAAATGTTCATTTTTCATGCACGAGGTTACATATCTAGGCCATAAATGCACCAACAAGGGCATACTCCCAGATGATAGTAAATATTCAGTAATCGAAAAATACCCAAAGCCTACTGATGCCGATGGCGCAAGAAGATTTGTAGCGTTTTGTAACTACTACAGGAGATTTATTAAAAATTTTTCTGAATATTCAAGGCATCTTACTAGATTATCGAAAAAAGGAGTACCATTTGAATGGACAAAAGAATGCGATATTGCTTTTGAACATCTTAAAAGTGCACTAATGAAACCAACATTATTGCAATACCCAGATTTTGGAAAACAATTCTGTATAACAACAGATGCAAGCAAACACGCTTGTGGTGCCGTGCTCACACAAGAGTACGATGGAAAGCATTTACCAGTGGCATACGCCTCTAGAAGTTTCACAAAAGGAGAAAGCAATAAATCCACTATTGAACAGGAGTTGACAGCAATACATTGGGCAGTAAAACATTTTAGACCCTATATTTATGGAAAACATTTCCTCGTTCGATCGGATCATAGACCACTTTCTTATCTATTTTCGATGAAGAATCCCAGCTCAAAATTGACTAGAATTAGACTTGATCTAGAAGAATATGATTTCACTGTTGAATATCTTAGGGGAAAAGATAACTACGTCGCGGACGCTTTATCGCGTATAACGATCGACGAATTAAAAGATTTAAATATACAAAATAATAATATATTAAAAGTTACAACCAGATCAATGACAAAAAAGACACAGAATAAGGCTGAAAATAAAGAAATGAATAAGCAACATCAATTCAAAGAAAATGAAAAGCCCAGTATATATGTACCGATTAAGAACACTGACGTCAGAAAATACTATAAATTAAAGATTACCCCCGCAAGATGTTACATCAAAAGAGGAAAATCTGTAATGGCATATATACCAATTGATGATTTGTTTACTAATGGAAAACTTGACTTAGGACAATTCTTCCCAAGGCTCGAAGAAGTGGCCGGTAAACATAGCATTACGAAATTACAAATGGCACCTAGTGAGAAAATTTTCGAATTTATCTCCATTAATGAATTCAAACAAAAGGGCAATAAATATTTGAATCATATAAAAGTAGCGCTACTAAATAAGGTGACCCGAATTGATAAAAATGATAAAGCTATTCAAGACATAATGAAACGATACCACGAAGACCCTGCAGAAGGAGGTCATTGCGGTATTTCAAGAACATTAAACAAAATTAAAAGATATTACTATTGGAAGAATATCACTAAAGACGTGACAAAATACGTCAAATCATGCCAAAAGTGTCAAACAGCCAAAACTACAAAGAACTTGAAAAGTCCAATGATATTAACGCCAACACCGGCAAAACCATTTGATATTGTATTAGTGGATACTATAGGTCCATTACCAAAATCCTACAATGGAAATGAATATGCAGTCACTATAATCTGTGACATGACAAAATACTTAGTAACAATACCCGTACGAGACAAAAGTGCGAAAACAATTGCAAAGGCAATTTTTGAAAATTTTATTCTTACCTACGGTCCAATGAAGACGTTCATTTCGGATATGGGTACAGAGTACAAAAATTCGTTATTAACGGAATTATTTAACCTCCTTAAAGTAAGGAAACTCACTTCCACTGCTTATCACCATCAAACAATGGGCACAATGGAAAGAAGTCATAGAACTTTTAATGAATATGTAAGATCGTACATTTCTGTAGATAGGGACGATTGGGATGATTGGCTTAAGTACTTTACGTACTGCTTTAACACCACGCCATCATCAGTTCACGACTATTGTCCATATGAATTAGTTGTTGGAAACCTTCCAAATGAGTTTCAACAATTTAGTGAAGTAGATAGAGTTAGTCCACTGTATAACATAGATGATTATGCTAAGGAAATAAAATTTAGATTAGAAGTAGCACATAAGAGAGCGCGCGAGATGTTAGATCGATCTAAATTAAGGCAGAAATTAAATTACGATAAGGGAATATTAGATTATAATTTTAGAATAGGAGATTTAGTTTTGCTTAAAAATGATACAGGGCATAAATTAGATCCTAAATATATAGGACCTTATAAAATTAAAAAACTAGATGTAAGAAATAATATAACAATAATTGATATGGAAAATAATAAAGAACAAATGGTTCATAAAAATAGACTTAAGATTTATAACCAATAAAATATGAAAACTATAATAAAAATCTAATAACATAATAACATTCAAAAATTAAGAAAATAAATACCAAATAAAGTAAACATAATTTTAAGTATTTTATTTCTTTATTGTACAAGAATGTCCATACAACTTTATTATATGAACATTCTTCCGTAAAAGGGAGGTGTAGCATATGTAGCATATGTAGCATGAATTAAATGCGTTATTACCCACAAGAATATTTTGGGTACTTGAAACTAAAAAGATCATATTACAGAACAATAATACATACGATACACACTATTGGTGTTGTACAATGACCATTGCAGTTACAGTAAGTTATACTGAGAATACTCAGTCGAACTCTGACTCAAACCACTGTAACAGTCATTACTTATGGTATTGTACATTTATCGTTGATTCATACTTTATGAATCTTACCAAAGGTTCTCAATCCATTTGCTACATTTCCCACTGTCTATAGAATTGCTTAGTAAGCAATAATGTATTATAAATTAAGTCCGATTTTACACAATAAAGAGATTCTTTGCTTAACAATCAACGGGAGCGTTTCATACGCTCTATGCAAAGTAGTAAATAAATAAAAACATTATTCTTTTATTTACAGAAGAATCAATTAAAATACATTGAAATATAATGTTTAACTTTTTTATCAATCAATAAAAAAGAAACTATAAAAAAATATGTATCGTCTGTGGGAGTTGTTATCTTCAGTCAAATATTCTATTTTTAGAAAAAATAAAATTAAATAATTTTCTGTTTTAAAACAAAAAATTCAAATATTTTCGGTTTTCTTTTTTGTTAAAATAGTTTGTTTATATACAAAATTATTTCAATTTAAATTACAAGAAATTCTTTACTCATGCACACAAACATAGCCAATAAAAATATGAACGTGTGTGTTGTGTATGGTGTAGTGTTTTGAAAATTCCAACAAAAAAAAAAAAAAACTTTCAAATATGAAAAAACAAACCACAAAATCGTTTCTTTTACGTTTTGTCAGTTAAAAATTGATGATTGTTTTAATAGACTTTTCAGCTATTTTTATTTCTTTAACCATACCTCTAAAACGAATGCTGAAGTCGCAACTTTTGACCCGAAGGGTCAAATTTTGAAAAATCTCACTTTGACCCATTTAGAGTACCCCAATCGAGTCCAAATGTATGACGGACCCTCACTAACTTTGGAGGGCCGACGCACCCATGCCAGTGGCACACCCCCTGGAACCCCCCTAGGGGTTCCCCATACAAACATTTCAAAAAATCAACATTTTTTGGCACTTTACATGAAAAAAAATCAGCGAAATGGCTATGTTTTTTCTTTTTGTGAACCTTCCATTTTAGCTATAGGATGTGTTGAGCGGACTTTTGGAAAACACTACGAGGAACATTTTTGTGGAACATTCTAACCCTCTAACTTTTCAAGGAAAGAGAATTTTTAGGCCCCATTTTAAAAAGGGACAAAAAAGACCCGTAAGTTTAAGAGTTAGAGGGTTAAAATGTTCCACAAAAATATTCCGCGTAGTATTCTACATAAGTTCGCTGAACACATACTATACCTAAAATGGAAGATTCCCATGGTTTCTCTCTAAAATCCAGATTTGTGGGACATTTGAGCACCAATTCTGATTTTTTGAAATGTTTGTATGGGGAACCCCCCAAGGGGGTTCCAGGGGGTGTGCCACTGGCATGGAAGGGTCGGCTCTCCAAAGTTAGTGCGGGTCGGTCATATATTTGGACTCGATTGGGGCACTCGAAATGGGTCAAAGTGGGATTTTTCAAAATTTGACCATACGGGTCAAAAGTTGGGACATCAGAATTCGTTTTAGAGGTATGGTTCCTCGGACAAAGTTTCTTATTATGATCCCTAGAATACGATTTTCCTTGTGACTTGAACGACAAGTCTACCTACAAATCGACCCGCCCTAGTATATATGCTAAAATTTATTTTATATAAAATTCTATAGATATTTTTTTTGTATTCAAAGTTTTTTTATATAAATACTATTTTATTTTTTGTCTAAAAAACCACCGCTCTTCAGAAAGAATTTAATGATTATTCACTTTTGATTAAATACAATAATAAAAAACCCGGTAGATCGTATAAAATCAGCGATAGAAAATTTTCTACATTACAACCGCATCCCTGTTAGGGATAAAAGAAAGCTGGTTACAGACTGCATCCTTGTAAGGAAAAACAGCAAGGTTTTTATTTTTGTTGTTTATTTTTATATATCGAAATCATTTAAAAGCACTTGTATCAACACTACGGTTATGACTTTTTAATTTTTTTTTCAATATCAAATTTTACATGCCCTAGCCAAAAAGACCTTAAAAAAATATTAAGGGGTTACATGACATTCGCGGCAGAGAAAACAGACCTTTTTTTAAAAATTCATAACTCAGTCAAAAACAAAAATTTTTCAAAAATTTTTTATTATTGTAGAGAATTGAACAAATTACAAGAAAAAAAATTCAAAAAAATATATTTTTCACTCCAACATGGTTTTATAGATCTCCAAACTGGCGGCAGAAAAAACGAGTAAAAAGGTTAAAGTCGGGCATGCCGACTATACAATACCCTACACCACTCTGGTGTATTGTTTGGATCCGAAATTCGAATAGGTTAAAATGGGGCTTGTGTCAAAATTTTTTATAATGTGAGTCAGCGCACCAAATTTCATTAAAATATCTTAATATTTGCGACCTGCAGTTTGTAACCAAGCCAATTTTGGGGGGACCCTTATATGGGCACTAGTTCTAAACATGGACCGATGTTCACCAAAATCAATAGGCTGCGTTATTGGGCCAAAATAGGTCTGTGTACCAAATTTCATCAAAATATCTTAATATTTACGACCTGCAGCGTATAAACAGTATAATTTTGGTAGGACCCTTATATGGGCACTAGGTATAAACATGGACCGATGTTCACCAAAATCAATAGGCTGCGTTATTGGGCCAAAATAGGTCTGTGTACCAAATTTCATCAAAATATCTTAATATTTACGACCTGCAGCGTATAAACAGTATAATTTTGGTAGGACCCTTATATGGGCACTAGGTCTAAACATGGACCGATGTTCACCAAAATCAATAGGCTGCGGTATTGGGCTAACATAGGTCTGTGTACCAAATTTCGTTAAAATATCTTAATATTTACGACCTGCAGCGTATAAACAATATAATTTTGGTAGGACCCTTATATGGGCACTAGGTCTAAACATGGACCGATGTTCACCAAAATCAATAGGCTGCGTTATTGGGCCAATGTAGATCTGTGTACCAAATTTCATCAAAATATCTTAATATTTACGACCTGCAGCGTATAAACAGTATAATTTTGGTAGGACCCTGATATGGGCACTAGGTCTAAACATGGACCGATGTTCACCAAAATCAATAGGCTACGTTATTGGGCCAATATAGGTCTGTGTACCAAGTTTCATCAAAATATCTTAATATTTACGACCTGCAGCGTATAAACAGTATAATTTTGGTAGGACCCTTATATGGGCACTAGGTCTAAACATGGACCGATGTTCACCAAAATCAATAGGCTGCGTTATTGGGCCAATGTAGGGCTGTGTACCAAATTTCATCAAAATATCTTAATATTTACGACCTGCAGCGTATAAACAGTATAATTTTGGTAGGACCCTTATATGGGCACTAGGTCTAAACATGGACCGATGTTCACCAAAATCAATGGGCTGCGTTATTGGGCTAACATAGGTCTGTGTACCAAATTTCGTCCAAATATCTTAATATTTACGACCTGCAGCGTATAAACAATATAATTTTGGTAGGACCCTTATATGGGCACTAGGTCTAAACATGGACCGATGTTCAAAAAAATCAAACTTGTTCGTCCTTGGGCCAACATAGGTCTGCGTACCAAATTTCATCAAAATATCTTAATAGGTGCGACCTGTAGAGTGCGTACAAGATTGCATGGACAGACAGACAGACGGACGGACGGACGGACGGACAGACGGACATCGTTAAATCGAAATAAAAAAAAATTCTGAACCGATCGGTATACTATAAGGTGGGTCTACGACCAATATTTTTTGGTGTTACAAACATCAGCACAAACTTATAATACCCTGACCACATAGTGGTGTAGGGTATAAAAATGGGGCCTCATGGGGCAAAAATTGTCCAATCTGGGAAAAAAATTACTTTTTTAAATCTTAACAAAATTGGTTATCGTATGAATAACCAATCGAGTAATAATAAATTTTTTTTCAATTTAGAAAAATGTTTGTTTTTGACTGAGTTATGAATTTTTAAAAAAAGGTCTGTTTTCTCTGCCGCGAATGTCATGTAACCCCTTAAGGAACGCAATCTTACTTTTTCGTTGCTGTCAAAAAAAATTTTCGCCCTAAAAGGGTTGAATTTTGGTATATATTTTTTTAGTTTAGTTAAAACATTTCTCCGAAATTTTAAATAAATGAGACTCAAATGATGCTAGTTTAGAAGCAAACTACTTACGGTAAAAACAACGAAACATTTTGGGAGGGATTTTTGGATACATTTTTGCCGTTTACAATAATTCTTATAATAATTCGTTATGTAAATTAAGCAAATCCCCGAGCAAAAAATTATTTTTATAAATTTCATTTGGTGCGGAAGGTTTTTTTTGCCAAAATGACCCGCAAACACAATTTTTATTATTAATTCAGTATTGCCTATCACATCGTGATAGTTAAAATTTTTGTTAAAAATGATTCATAATCCAAATCAACACTCTTGTCTAAACCTCTTCCAAAAATCAATATTTTTTTTCCCAAACTAATTGAAATTGATTTTGTGGGTAATCAAAAACAATCAGTTGAAATTTTGAAATATGTTTTTCCACAATCCGCTTAGCATAGCCAAACTTGTTCGCCCCAAATTGTCTAAATCTTTAAAAAAAAAAAAAAAATTACACTGAGAACGACAACTCGAAATAATTCGAATTTGCCGTTTCGGTGGTTTTCCATAATCTACTTGTTAACATGCCTTGTATAAGTGTAATGTAAGAATTTTTAGTATCGGGATGCCTCAATGCTTATTGTGTTTGTGTGCGTGTGTGTGTGTGTGTAAGTTTGTTTGTTTGTCATAAAAATGTTATTTTAAATGAATTTTACATCATCTTTATCATCTTAAGATTTGATATAAAACAGAATATAAAACCAAAATGCATTAAGTAAAATATATTGTTCATTTACAGTTTATGATTTGGTAAAATCTTATGGTTTGAACAATGACAGTTTTTTGTCAATAAAATTCCATTACAATTTTCTCTTACATATGGTGCTTTCCATACAAACAGCATAGGGAAATTTAGGATTTAATACTATATCTTTTATTTTAATTAAAGGGGGCTAAGTACTGTAACAACAGCATTTTAAAGGGCATATTTGAACGGTTGTCAGAAATTCAATTAACACTATTTTTAATATTTTCCTTTTTTGTTTAAAAACCATGTTAGTTTAGTATTTTTAAAAAATATCAGTTTTATATTTTCCCCAGAGTTGCCACATCATCACTGGCCTTTTTTAAAAAATGCAAAAGCGGCTGCCACTGTGCAGCCTTCATTAATTATCGGAAAATAAAAATGTAAAGTGATTCTTAATCCCAGATAAATTCTCTAGCCTACTTATCGTGCCTCGATTTTTATTTTTAAACTTTAAACTTAAAAATTCCAAAAAAAAGAAGAAAAAACATATTTGCTCGGGAATATAAAATGTATATGATCAAAATTCATAAAAACTGCCACGATAAGGACTAGAGTTTTTTGTTTCCTACGAAAGAAAAAAACCCGGATCGAAATCGGTTAACCCGCCTTTGCTGTACAATGGCAGCCGATTTTGAACTCAGGGTTGTGCGAAAACGCCTTTAAAGTTTAAAATTAATTTTACGCTAAGAAAAGAGCAAAATTTCTAAAAACCATGTATGAACAAAATTTACACCTCGTAGTTTTCTACACGTGAACCAAATTTGTTTTATTTTATATATTAACGCAAATATTCTTAAAAATGATGATAGAGAATTTATTAGACATTATATTTCGGTCAAAATCTTTTATTTTGTACATTTATTAATAAGTTTTGCATTTGTTTTTTTATTTTTTATATACATTGATTAGTTTTATGGCTTATAAAAAGCCATCACTACATGCCTCATATAAAGTGCCTTCGCCCACCATCGAGGAATCGTCATTGGCTTTTCTTTAAAGACTGCGTGCAATTCTTGCATCTTTGGACTTAGTTTTTTCTTTTTGTTCTGCTGTTTTATGCGAAATGAGATTTCTAATAAAGACAGTGATAAAAAACGATCCGAAAAAATTTTGTGTACAAAATTTCATGCATAGAATATTACTTTGTGACTAAAATATATTTTACAAAAACACATGTGGAAATTTTATTGATATTTTCTGAGCATATACTGAAGAGTATACTCTATCCAAATAAAATATAAAAAAATTCCGAAACAAAATTTTTCCTAGAGTCGATAACCCCCTTAAACTGTTTAGGAATTTTATGCATTCGGCTACTATCAAAAGGTAACATATCAAATATTTTTCCTATCTTTTACACATTTTTCTATGAAAACTTATTATTTTTCAAAATTTATTTTTTTTTTATTCGAGAAAATTGTATTGTCTTTGTCGTGAAACTAAGTTTACTACTTATTTAAAGTATTGGTGAAAAAACTCCTATGGGAGCGATACCGTATATTCAGACACCCAACTAAATTAAATAGGCATTATTGTACACTCTAATTAAATTCTGTTGGAATTTACCCAACTTATAATAGGAAACTGTACTCCTACTATAAATTGGGTAAATTTACTCCATGTGTGTAATTAAAAAAACTACGCATATTATGTTTAAGTTGGTGCACAAATACTGAGTAATTTTACATTGAAAGTGCGTAAAAATTAAAAGAATTTTTGAAATTGGTGTGTTAATATACTAAATTCGTTAGTAAAAAAGCATGTTTTATGTGTAAACATACTCACAAAATGCGTAAAAATCCACGAAAAATAAGTAAAAAGCCCCCAAAAATTAGTACATTTACCACAGTTGTGTTTAAATTTAAACCTGCCAAAAACATGTTTTTTAAATAAAACAAATTAATTTTTGACACTTATTTATTAATAATGTGTTGTATACTAAAATAAATAAAATAAATTAAACGAAAACGATTTCAAATAAAAATAATGCAATTAATTTAAAAATCTAAGAAAAATTAAATAAATGAAATTTATATAAAATGTTAATATCTGTACCATTGGTATAATAAAATTTTGTTAGAAAGATTGAACTAACAGCAATTATAAAAAGAGATTTACACAACCACATGTGCCAACAATAATTACCAACAACAACTTCATTCTTAGGTAGATATTCCCAGATAAAAATGTGTTTGTTTTCTGTTCACAGAAAATTAAATTAAAAATAATCGCTTTTAGATTTTTTTTAATTTAAAATTTTTTTTTTAATTTTTTCCAATTAAAATTTTTCCAAACTGTCAGAGTATTAATTACTATTACATGTTAGTATATTTACCAACTTTTTGCTTAAAAACTTGATTAAACAAAAGGATATTAATTTTAGGCATAATGTGTTTATTTATAAACACATATTGTCTAAAAATACTTTGTGTGTGTATTATTGTGTATGGAAGTGTGTATAAAAAAATTTTACGCATTTTTTGTTTATATTTACCGAATTTTCTTAAAATTAAACAAAATTTTACCCATTTTATAGTAGTAAATTTACAAACATTTTTTAGAGTGTAGGCAATTTTGAACTGTATTTAAAAAATAATAATTGAATAGCAAACAAAAACTTGGATATGTTCATACATATTTTGCTTACTGGTAGATGGGTCTCCATTTTATTTGATACCCAATTTGTCTATTTTTCAGTGAAAATATACATAAGAAATAAATTTAAAAAAATTTTTTTTTTAATTTTTGACATCACTTTTTAATTGCTAAAAAATATGTGTTTTATCTTTTTCTCCACTATTGTACACACCCAGAAAACAGATTCGTTGTCACAACCGAATTTGTTGCCAATCGAATTTATGCGGTCCCACGTACTATCAGATAATTCTATGGGAATTTCCATTCTGACTCCCCTATTTTGTTAAAAGTAACTGATTCTTAATAATGCTTCGTTTTTCTAAGAACTGAAATAATTAGTTGAATATTTATACCCTACACAACTATGTGGTCATTATACCCTACACAACTATGTGGTCAGGGTATTATAAGTTTGTGCTGATGTTTGTAACACCAAAAAATATTGGTCGTAGACCCACCTTATAGTATACCGATCGGTTCAGAATTTTTTTTTATTTCGATTTAACGATGTCCGTCTGTCCGTCCGTCCGTCCGTCCGTCCGTCTGTATGTCTGTCCATGCAATCTTGTGCGCACTCTACAGGTCGCAACTATTAAGATATTTTGATGAAATTTGGTATGCAGACCTATGTTGGCCCAAGGACGAACAAGTTTGATTTTGGTGAACATCGGTCCATGTTTAGACCTAGTGCCCATATAAGGGTCCTACCAAAATTATATTGTTGATACGCTGCAGGTCGTAAATATTAAGATATTTTGACGAAATTTGGTACACAGACCTATGTTAGCCCAATAACGCAGCCTATTGATTTTGGTGAATATCGGTCCATGTTTAGACCTAGTGCCCATATAAGGGTCCTACCAAAATTATACTGTTTATACGCTGCAGGTCGCAAATATTAAGATATTTTGATGAAATTTGATACACAGACCTATATTGGCCCAATAACGCAGCCTATTGATTTTGGTGAACATCGGTCCATGTTTAGAACTAGTGCCCATATAAGGGTCCCCCCAAAATTGGCTTGGTTACAAACTGCAGGTCGCAAATATTAAGATATTTTAATGAAATTTGGTGCGCTGACTCACATTATAGAAAATTTTGACATAAGCCCCATTTTAACCCATTCGAATTTCAGATCCAAACAATACACCAGACTGGTGTAGGGTATTGTATAGTCGGCATGCCCGACTTTAACCTTTTTACTCGTTTTTATGTAACAGTATTAAATTACAATTCAAAAATTAATAATTTAAACAATGTTCGAATTATTTCGGTTTTCTGCATATTTTCATCATTAAATTTTAGAAAAAGGAAGTATTTTAATATAAATATTTAGCAGCAGACAAAAAACCGAAATCATACGAACTTTATTCTTATATTCATACATACATTTATAAAAAAAAAAATAAATTATTGATTGGGGAAAGTTTGTTCAGGCACATTTTTGGAATTTTTGTCTTCACTCACTAGCGTTGTTACTATTGATAGATATTAGTTGATTTGGTGATTAGGAGTGCATAAAGTGAGTTTTTCTTATGTGCTAATTTTTATAGTAATGACAAGAGATTACATTTTTTGAAACAAACACTATAAACACGAAAGGATGGCCATCGGAAATATAATTTTTTAGTTTGATGATTTGACAAAAATTTTTGTTACCAATAAATAATCTTCCTTTGCATACTTCACATCACTTTTTCTTTTAAATTCCGTTACCCACTCTTTTTTTACTGCAAACACCAGAAATGCAAATTTTTAAAATTATTGTAGTTTTTCCACAATTCAATTTATTTCTTATTTTTTAATTATTTTTTTAAAGTTGACAACGACATAAAATTTTTTTAAATACAATTATTTGATATATGTTTGGTATTGACTACAAGTTTATGATTCACTCAATTTCCATTCGGTTAACAATACCAAAATAGGTTAAAAGGTAGATTTTCTGTTATTATAATCGAAAAATATTTCTTTAAACAACCTTTTTGAATTTTAACAACCGATAATTGTGTGTTGTAATTAAAAGCATATTTTCGGTTTAAAACATGTTGTATTAATCAAACTTGTTATTGTAATTTCCAATATTCGGGATTCCATCATATTATATAGTATAAATTTTGGTTATATTAATTGAACTTTTTAATAAATTAGAATAATTGCAAGGATTGGTATATGGAATCAATTTTATTGTTGTATATACTTTTATTTCATTACAATTAAATAAAAGTATTTATATATAACTATAGAAAGTCTGTTACAATTTCAAATAATTGAGAAGTACGATACTAATTCTTATTACCATAATTATTCTTGGTACTGGGGACCGATTTACAACCAATTTTTTTTCTGTGTGCACTCAGAAAACAGTTTCAGTTCTGATAACCGCATTTGTAGCCAATCGCATGGTTCGGTTGTGGTAGTCGAATTTTTCAGTTGTGGCAACAGAAAACCAATTGAGACAGGACTAATTTGACTGTGGCAGCGGAATTTCAGTTTTATCAAGAATAATTCGGTAGCCGGAACTGAAAAATTCATTTGATGCAACTGAACCATTCGATTGGCAACAAATGGGGTTGTCAGAACCGAATCTGTTTTCTGGGTGTATATGAGAATATCATTAAGAACGGTGAAAATCCATCGCGATTACATCATCTTGTTTGATATAGTGTAATTATAAAAATTCTCTTCCCGGAATATAACCTTAGTTGTACAGTAGACCGTACCTAAAAAAAAAGTTCGCCGTACACTCTCCAATATGAAGTATTTTTGCAAGGCAATTTCAAAAAAATGTTTTTTTTTTGCCGAACGTAGGGGTCGCCTTTTTCAATTTTTCGTTATAGCTTCGGCACTTAAAGTTGGATTTTAAAGTGTGATATATCGATTTTTTGCCACGAGGAGACCAGTGTTTTGCTGTAAAGAAAAAATCCAATGAAAAAAAATTAAAAAGGTGACCCCTGCGTTCGGCAACCAATATATAAAAAAATTTCTACTGGGTTTATCGAAAAACTTCCTTAGCAAAAGTTTAATAATTTTTTGCGAGCTTTAATTTTCTGACATTAGGGTTGTACATTAGGTAGCAACTGAGATCTGGTGGGTAACTACTAGAACGGGATACTTGAGCTCAATGGCCCTTAGAGCAAAACACTGGTCTCCTCGAGACAAAAACATCGATGTATTATACTCTAAGATCCGGCTGTAAATGCCAAAGATATAACGAAAAATGTAAAATGGCGACCCCTACGTTCGGCAAAAAAAAACCAAAAAAAATTTTTTTTAAACCTCCTTGTAAAAATATTTCATATTGGAGGGTGTACGGCGCACTTTTTTTTTGCCTGTAAGGTGCTACGCTCTGTTTTACAGCGTTGTATGATATAATGTAGTCGTCATGTCAGACTTCAATTTGTTCACTTATTTCAACATATTTCCTATTCATATTATTTAAATGTTCATTTTGGTTTTAATACTAATGTGTTTAATTTTCAAATCAATTGACATATGTTTTCTACATAATCTACATATTACATTGAATCTTGTTATAAGATTCAACTTCAACTGCATTATTTGGAATTTTAATAATACAAATGTATTTCCAAACAAAAGCTTAACTCTGTCTTGTGATCAAATAGAATTTAAAGAAAGAAATGTGTATGTAAATTATTGTTTGTTATCTGCTAAAAATGAAATGCAGAAAATTGTTAAGTTCTTGTTGAACAGAAGACAAAAATGCACATAGATAGTATTTTTTCAATTATGCATGAAAATACGATATGATATTTTTAAATATCTTTTGCTATAGGCTGACAAATATAGATTCAAACAATTGCTTACAAGATAATTATTTGATGATGATGAAATGTGCTCAAAACTCTGTGCTAAAATCGATTGCTTCAAAGTAAATTATTTATAGGCTTTTGGAAGCCGAATAAAACAAATTCGCTTAATTTTATTACACTCAAAATAGTTTGTAGTTTAAATTAACTGAAAATGTAATTTAAAATAAATGAAAAATCACTTGAAAACCGGTCTACTAACTTTTCATTTAAATCAAAAGAACTTTTCATTTATTTTTAAATGTTAATAAATAAACTACAAAATCATTAAAAAAAGTAATGATTTTTCATTTATTTCGTTGTTTTAAATTTTAAAAAATTAACTACAAAATCCGCAAGAATAAATGATATTTAGTTTATTTAATTTTTTTAACTGACCTAGAAATCGAAAAGGAATTCTTTTTTTCACAAAACATTTTAAATGAAAATATTAACTGTAACAGAAAATCCGTATTTATATGTAATTTATTTTTTAAATAAACGACAAAAACAGTTAAAAATAAATTTCTTTGTATTTTTAATGTATAATCATTTAAAAATAAATGTACGGAAAACTTTTTAAATAAACTACAGTCAGTTACTGTAATAATATTTTCAGTGTATTATTGCATTCTGAGAAACAGCAACTTAAACGAAAAACTTTTAAATGAGATCCATATAGAAACAAAAAAAAATTAAGAGCTTACCGTTTTCTTTTACAACAAATCTGCTTACATTTTTACTGGGTTATTATAAATAAAGGGTTTTTCAATAAGAGCGCTACAAAAGTTTTTTTTAAATAAAACAAAAACGGTTTTGGATATCAATGAAATTCTTTATTCCTGTGAAAGTACGTTCGATGCCATTATGTATGCAAATCGACCTCTTTTGCATGGCCACCACGGGCACGCTTGCAGAAGTCCAGACGCTGAACCCAATTTTCGATGGTTTTCAAGCATAAATCGGCCGATACTGCTGCAATTTCACGTTCGATATTCGTACGAAGTTCATCAATCATGGCTGGCTTGTTGGCATAGATCATAGATTTGTCGTAGCCCCACAGGAAATAGTCCAACGGCGTCAAATCGCACGACCGAGGCGCCCAATCGACTGGACCATTTCGTGAGATAACACGTTCTCCAAACTTGGTTTGCAATAAATTGATTGTGACATTCGCTGTGTGGCTTGTGGCGCCGTCCTGTTGGAACCACATGTCCTCCAAGTCCATATCATCCAATTGGGGCCAAAAATATTCGATTTTCATTGAACGGTAGCGATTCCCATTCACAGTAACGTGCCGGTCTTGATCATCACGGAAGAAGTACGGCCCAATGACACCGCCGGCCCATAAACCGCACTAAACCGTAATTTTTTCGGGATGCAATGATGACTCATGGAGTACTTGTGGATTGCTGTCTGACCAATAACGCATATTTTGTTTATTGACGAAGCCATTCAGCCAGAAATGAGCCTCATCGCTGAAGATGATTTTTCGATGAAAATCCGAATCATTTTCAAGTTGTTGCTCAGCTCAATTCACGAACATACGACGCTTCTGGTGGTCAAGCGGCTTCAGTTCTTGCGTCAATTTGATCTTGCAAGGATGTAGGCCAAGATCTTTTCGCAAAATTCGCCACAACGACGTCACAGAGATGCCCAACGCTTGAGAACGACGTGTGAGAGACACATTTGGGCTTTCTTCAACCGAAGCCTCAGCGGCAGCAATATTCTCGACACTACGGGCACTTCTTTGTCTCACTGGCACGGGAACATTTTGTACTGTGCCTGTGGATTCAAATTTTTCCACTAGACGCTCAATTGTTGATCTGCTAGGACGATTATGACGACCATAAATTGGACGTAGCGCTCTTAACGTTGAGGCCACTGAATCCGAATTTCGGTAGTAAATTTTAATAATTTCGACTCGTTGTTGGCTCGTATATCTTTACTGAAGAGAAATGTCAAAAGAGCGGCAAGAAATATGGCGTCGTTTGCTGTCCCTGTCTTTCTACTTTTGTAGCGTCCCTGTTGAAAAACCATATATTAACTTATTTTTTTTTAACCAAAATTACATTTTGTTGTACTATATGCCTAAAAATATATTACTTTTGTGTATATTTTAGATAATCACACTGTGTATACTTTTATTATAAATTGTCAAGCCCATCATTTGGAGCCACTTACATTTACCATTAAAGAGCATCCAAACTTTGTAAATATGTGTATAAGTACAAATAACTGTGTTTGTGTTATTAACCCTTTAACGTCCAAGTCCATAAAAAAGAGATCTTCAGATTTTAAGAAGGTTTTGTTAAAAAAAAAACAATTTTTACATTTGGCCTTTTTTTTAATCACTGGATTTATTTTATTTTGCTAAAAAAATTTACATTTTCTTATTGAATTTTAAAAATTTTACATTTTTATCCAAATCTAACATTTAGTCGCTATTATAGTGTGAAAGAAAAAATACTGGAATTATATTAAGCTAAATCCGAAACGGATTTATTTATTTTGTAAATCCGTTTTGGATTTAGCTTAATTCCATTCCTGTGCTCACATTTTTACAAAATTTAATAATTTTCTTTCACATTATATTAGTAAGATTTTGCTAAAAATATTAAATTTTGAAAATTCTATAACAAAATTTGGATTTTTTAACAAAAGAAAATAAATCCAAAAATAAAACCAATGATTAAAAAAAGGCCAATTAAATCAATAGAAAAACCGAAAAATTTTCCAACAAAAGGATGTAAAGTCAAATAGTTGTAACAATCAAAAAGTTTACTTAAAAAAAATTCTATTGCCATTAGAGACATTACATAAGGTACAAAAATTCAACGGGACGAGAATTTTGTACCTTCGTATATGAACTGTCTGATTTGGTAAAAGCAGCCATAAATCAATTGCATTTGAAAGCAACAATTACATAAAAGTTCCCTTTGGGTACTATTTATATGTATGTATGTTTTTTGTTCGTTGTCAATAACATTTGTAAAAACAACGAACTTTACCCCAAAACAAAATAAATATTTTGAATGAAACTTAGCCATGGTATGCTTTTGTTCAACAATTATTTTAATTTTTGCTTTAAAAAATAAAAAAATTGTTTTTTCGGACTTTTTATATTTTCATATATTTAGTTAGAATATTCTTCTAGCTCAAGTCCAAATTCTAATATGATATTGTCATATTAGATTTTATTTGTTGTTTCAAAATGGTTAATCAGACCAAAGGGTACTTTTATATAATTATTGCTTCCAAAAGGAGTGGATTTATGGCTGGTTTTACCAAATCAGGCAGTTCACATATGAAGGTACAAAATTTTCGTCCTGTTGAATTTTTGTACCTTATGTAATGTCTCGGTTTGTGTATTTGAAGTTATCATTTTCTTATTGCGGACAACTGAAGAGCTGGGTTGCAGCCCACGAAACAATTGTATTGTCTATCCTGAAAATGATCAACGTTTTTTAAACAATTAATAAAATCTAATATGACAATATCATATTTTAATTTGGACTTGAGGTGGAAGAATATTCTAACAAAATATATAAAAATATAGGAAGTCCGAAAAAACAATTTTTGTATGTTTTATTGCAAAAATTAAAATAATTGTTAACATTTTATAACATTTCATATTAAGATTGGCCTGTAGTTTTTGCAACTGGTACAAGATAATTTGAAATTGTTCTACTTGTATAGTTGGAAATAGCTTTTTAAATTAGTAGTTTCTTGAAAATTCGAAAGAAATTCATCGTAATACCACGAATTAATGAATTTCGGAATATGATGGTACAAAAAATGAAAAAATAATTAACTATTTGTTTTCGTTAAAATTAGAGTACTTTATTTGTTATGCGAGTTACTGCTACACTCAATCAAAAAAGTATGTAATGGCTACTAGAGGCCAGTATGAATGTTTTGCAAGACATTCACAAAACATTTTCTTATACAACACCAAAATATTTTTTTTGTTTTCTGTTTTATTTATTTTCTTTTTTGTAATGATCTGAATTTTAACATCTTGTAAATAACTACAAATAAGTAAAATCGTCAATTTTTGTTATATTTAGTATTAAAAATCTTCAAATCTCTCATCAGCGCATGCAAGAGAATGTTTTGTAAGACATTCATTCAGCCCTCTAATGGCTACTGAAAATTTTGCTGTTATTATGGGAAATTTAACTGTTTTGAGGCCAGCGGTTTTTTTGCTAATTTTAGCAACACATATCTGCTGATCTGTAGTACAATAGAATTAGTAGAAAAAATTAGTAACCGCTACTAAATTTTAGTAAAATTTATGTAAAATGCAATTCAAAATCGATTTGCTAAAATCAGTTAAAAAACTTACTAAATAGCATAATTTTAGTACAATGAAATTAGTATAAATAATTAGTTGCAGCTACTAAATTTCAGTAAATTGCTGTAAGCTGTAATTTAAAATCAATCTGCTGAAATTAGCAAAAAATTGTACTAAAAAATAAAAAAAACTGTAAAATCTAAAAAAAAAAAAATTTTCTTTCGATTGTAACAAGCGTGTAGAAACGGTAATGACATATCATTATTTTTTGGAGTACCAGTAATGACACCCACTTACCTTCTGCATTATTTAAAAACATATAATAATGAGTTACTGATAATAACTTATTTTTATCATTATTTCAAATAGAAAATAATTTTTTAGATTTTTTTGAAAATTTTTTGAAATCTATTTTTAGACTCAATATTTTATAAACACATATTTTTTGATTTTTTGTATGTTGCCGAGTAAGCTTACTTGTGTGCAGCAGGTCAATTATGCTTTTATCTATTAAATATTACATGTCGATATAGCTCAGATGGTAGAGCAGTTGACTGGCAATCTGTAGAGCCAGGTTCGATTCCCGCACCAGCAAATTTTATTTAAAAAAAAAAATACAATAAAAATATTTTTTTTATATAATTTATTTTTTTGAAAATCTATTTTTAGACTCATTATTTTTGTCAGTACTGGTAAGCACATAGGTAACGATATATTTTTTGATTTTTCGTATGCTGGTGTGTAACGACAACTCATTATTTTTCGCGACATCGCCATATAAAGGTAATAAGAAATGTAATAACAAAAGTAACTAGTTACCATTACCAAGTATGTAGTTACATAACCACATATCTGGTAATGATTTTCTACACTGGGTACTTCATCGTATTTGAAATTTGGAGCCAAAATTGCAAACTGTTCTCCAGTTATTGCCGTTTTATGCATTGGAGATGCAATAAAATTTCTGGGTGCTATTTCTAAACTAAGAATATATCAATAGTAACAAATATAAACTAAACAAGAATTGTAAAAAATCAAAAAAAAAATATTTTTAAATTAGTATATTTTTCTGCTAAATTTAGCACTCGGTTTTGAAAAATTTGTAAAATGTTTTGCTGAAATCATCAGTAATTTAATAATAGCAAAAATGATTACTAAAAATAAAAATTGTACTAATAATAGTATAGGGCGATTAGAAAATGTTTAGAAATTTTTTTACAAACTTTTTTATCTGAGTGTAGCATAAACTATACTGCTAAATTTTTATGTAATATATGATTACCACATTTATTTAAATATAGAGCTCAAAAATCAACAAAACACAATCGCGGAAGGCAAAAAACAAAATTTATGGTCCAAAAGATTAAAAAAAAATGAATCAATGGTTTATATTACAATACAAAAATATTGAATAACGAATTCAATATTCTCATTTTAATAACCCAGCCAGCAATTTCGGAGCGCTCATAAATAAGATTTTTAAATGGCTCATAGAAATGATTGTTTTTTTGAAAACACTCTTTTTTTGGTAGAAAATATGAACCCACAGAAAACAATCCTAAAAGTTGTCTCTACAATCTAAAAACCTGTCTCAAAACGAGGGTTAATTTTTCGGACTCAAAGAAGATTCCAAAATTATTTAAATTTATGAGAAAATTTCGATTTTATACGTTCTTTTTTCTGAGTCATTTCTGAGTACACAGGGGGCTCTTTTGAACGGACCACTTTCATAGGAAAAAGTGGAAAAGTGTTTATGTTTTTGGAGCTCATTTCGGAGTCATTAATGATCATCTTTGTTTGCTGGGAACTTTAAAAAAATACCAATCATAATAGACTGTCCCCTAAATTCATAAATGCTTTGTGAAGTTATAGCTGGTTTACAAAACGTCATTTTCATACAAAATTTGTTCAATAAACCTCCTATAATTTTACAAAGCGTTTATGAATTTAGGGGTGTGAATATAAGCCCTCGATATAATTTTCAAATGACATAGAGAGCATCCAGAAAACAGATTCGGTGCGATTTGTTGCCAATCGAATGGTTCAGTTGCATCAAAGGAATTTTTCGGTTGTGGCTACCGAATTATTCTTGATACAACTGAAATTCCGTTGTCACAGTCAAATTAGTCCTGTCTCAATTGGTTTTCTGTTGCCACAACTGAAAAATTCGGCTTCCACAACCGAACCATACGATTGGCTTCAAATTCGGTTATCAGAACTGAATCTGTTTTTTGGGTGAGTAGATAGCATTACAGTTTTCAAAAGATTAAGTTTACCCTAAAAATCTAAGATATTGTTACGAAGCACTTTTTCAATACTTTGCCAACTAAAATTGCATTAACCCAGGATTTGTTTGTGGATTGCAGATTATTTCGTTTAAATTTATATGTGTGACAGAGCAGACAAAATTAACCTTTGGGTATCCGGGTATCCTATACATTTTGTATGATAAATTTTATAGGAATTTATGTTGCAATCTGTGTCGCGATCTGTGTATTTGACAACTTCTACTTTGATAGTAGAGGTTTGCCAAATTAACCATTTTATAGATAAAATTAGCCATTTTTGAACACGTTTAGCTAGAAAAAATTGGATTTAGCATTAGCCACTATTCTAGAAAATGTTTAGCCATTTTTCGTTTTTGTACAAATATAATTTTTGAGCGTGAATTTATAGCTAAATTAAGTAATTTTGCTCAATCTGTCCAATTAATTGCATTTAATATGCTAAAATTCAAAATCTTATTTAACAAATTGTGAAAAATAATCTGTTCATATCCGTATTTAATTCATTCAAATAAAATTGAACACATAATAAGTATTGATACAAATTTCAAACACCTACTTTGTTTTAAAAAATGACGGAAAAAATTAAATTTCTAAACTTTGTAAAAGTTTTTTTAATCAAAAAATGGAAAATTTGTATTTAATTGCGTTAAAAATATTAGGATTTAATTATAAAACATAATTAAAGACAACTCACTAAATTCAAAATAATACGTCAGTAAAAAAATCTGTAAACGCGTTTCAAATTGATTTGACTAATTTTTATTTATGATTTAAACAAAGATTTTAGTTATCCTGATTTACCACAATACTGAAAATCCTCAATACTGAAAATCCTCATAAGCAGACGATTATCAATTATTAACCCAATCAAAGCAAACGACACTGATGATGGCTTTGTAGCGAAAGTCGAAAATACGTATTCTGTCTTGCTGGCCTTATCGAATTCTTTCAAATTTTTTATTCTTTGTAATTAACTTGTAAAAATTGTAACATTTTTCTTTAATTTGAAAAATAATTTAAACAGAAAGTGATATTTCCCAGCAGAAAAAGAGATGCCGAAGCAGTAGAAAAAGCACTACAATTGATGATCTAGATGTACTTCTTTTTAACGTAAACACTAATGATTTTAACAATGAGTTATCATAGGAGAGGAGTACTCCCACTTCAACATTTTTTCAGTACTTTTTGAACGAGTGCAAAGGAAACTAAATAAAAGTTTAAAAAAAATTTCTTCACAGAAAAAAATATTTTTTTTATTTTACAAAAGTTTTTTATTGCCGCTACCGGATATCGAACTTGCGACCTCACGATTGCTAGTCTAGCGCTCTACCATTGAGCAATTCTTTGATATGAATGTTGACTGGCATAAAAACACAACTTTGTTACTGCGAGATATTGATCCTTATTCTCTTCAATAAAAGTACTTATTAAACAAGTGTAAAAGGTGCGCTCCAACTCAGTATTGTTTTCAATACTATTTTTTTATATATACATATTTTTAAAAATTTTTAAATTAAAAAATATTGAATTTAAACAAATTAATTATAAATATAAAAAAAATCGAACACAGGACCCTCCGTTTACAAATGCCATATGATACCAAAATCAGTTCACTTAAAACAGTTTGTAGTTTAAATTAACTGAAAATGTAATTTAAAATAAATGAAAAATCACTTGAAAACCGGTCTACTGACTTTTCATTTAAATCTTTTTTTATTTATTTGTAGATGTTAATAAATAAACTACAAAATCCTTAAAAAAAATAATGATTTTTCACTTATTTCGTTTTTTTAAATTTCAAAAAATTAACTACAAAATTCGTAAAAATAAATGATATTTAGTTTATTTGGTTTTTTTAACTGACCTAGAAATCAAAAAGGAATTCTTTTTGTAAGAAATCATTTTTAATGAATATATTAACTGTAATAGAAAATCCGTATTTATAAGTAATTTATTTTTTAAATAAACAACAAAAACAGTTAAAAAATATATTTCTTTGTATTTTAACTGTATAATCAATTAAAAATAAATGTACGGATAACTTTTTAAATAAACTACAGTCAGTTACTGTAATAATATTTTCAGTGTTTTTACGATCACTTTTAGAGCAATAACTCTTTAGAAGCAATACTTAAGTGAATTTTTGGTTGTTGTTAGTTAGAAGTAATTCCAAAAAAAGCTGTAAAAATATATTAACCGATACTTTAGAAGCAATGAAAGAAGTGATTTTTTGAAGTTGTTCAGACTAACTTCTAAAAAAGCAGTAAAAATACACTTACGGATACTTGTGAATCAGTAAAAGAAGTAGTTTGTAAAGCATAACTTCGACTTTTTTTTTTGCTGGGTAATTTATGATCTAGAGTCAGACTAAAAAACATTCATGTAACAAATTTTTCTTTTCAGCCAGCAGACTTATTATTTTGAGTGGACGAAATGTGCCAAAAAAAGTTTTTGTTTTTGCATGGAATAATCAGTTTTCAATTCCAAATATATACTTACTATCTTACTATAAATATTATCGCTATTAGAATAAAAAACATTAGAGGGTTAAATAGTTGCTTGTCTAAAATGTCTGACAATTTGTTGAATTCTGTGGTTTGTTGTAAATTAAATTTATTTGATTTTTATGTATAGTTTCTCCATCTTGTCTTTTTATCTCCATTGTGGTTTGCAATGTTATATTCTATTTTTTTTTTTTTTATATAAATATTTTATTTAGTTCAAATATGTATTCAAATTCCATAAAGATTTGTTTTGCAATTGCTGTAAATAATATTTAGACCAACAAATATGAACATTGGTAAAATTTAATGGATAAATTTTTTTCGAAAAATTGGTTAATTGTTCGGTAAAGCCCTTTTCATACTATCACATTTTGTTATTATTTAGGTCGGCTAACTTATCTAAAAGAATGCTTATTTTAACACTATTTAGACTTATTTTGATTAAAATTTTACTCTTGGTTAAGATAGTGAAGTTCGTATTTAACCTTAACCACGAATAAAATTGGCATTAAAATAACTGTGGATCGTCTTAAATTGAGCCTACTTTTAGATAAGCTACCCGAACTTTAGTTATCTACATTCACAGTAGGTACATAAATACACAGAAAAAAGTCATTAATAGTATACCAAAAAATAAAAGTTTTTTCACATTATTTATAATTATGCAAAACATTAAGCAAAAATAAATAAAATCTTACTATTTCATTCAGTTATACAATATTCGTTTACATTTTCCCAATTTCGAGGGTTATTTAAACGAACAAAATAAAATTTCTGTAACCATGTTTTATTCGATATTTCTAATTTCATAATATCAAAATATATTTTGAGAAAGTGGCCACGGAATTTC
The DNA here is from genome assembly GCA_949987735.1 of Leucophora obtusa. Taxonomy (NCBI): domain Eukaryota; kingdom Metazoa; phylum Arthropoda; class Insecta; order Diptera; family Anthomyiidae; genus Leucophora; species Leucophora obtusa. Next base: position 338,289,251 of record OX465295.1, read on the forward strand.
GACGGAACATTTGTGAATGATATTCTCATTAAAAGCCTACAAAAGTTCCACCTGAGTAGCGGCCTTTATCGGAAGATAAACGTGCAGGTCAAAATTGAAGGTTCATTTAACAGCGGTTTGTACTTAGCGATATTGAGTCAGCAAGTAAGTCAGCCACGTAATTTTTTATATATTGTAAAACGAATAATACATTTTCATATATGAATATAAGAATTCAATTCAATATTAAAGAGTAAATAATACAATATTCTATACGAATTCTGGTGTAAATATACACTTTTGTCATTATATTGTACTGCTTTACACACTTGTGCATATGAAGTGTGTGTGTTTTATAACATTCATTTAAAATTCTGAAATTCCTTGTACTATACAAAAGAATTCGTTGGTAACGGTCATACATCAACAGTTGGTAATGAAACTATATACAATTATGAGCATGTATGTGTATTAGAGTGGGGAGATTTGTATGGACAAAAATTTTTTGATATTGTGTCATCGATTTTTCGATAGCTTTTGGCATGAGGAAAAAAAAGTTCCACTACGACATATCAAAAAAATCATTTTCGAGGCGCACAAATTTAAATTTTTTGCAATTTTATAATAAATGCTAGATTAGCGCCATCTTGCGGTGGCTTTTTGAATCAACTAATGAAGTTGTAAACAATATAACATTACAACCTTGCCAGAAAGGTATTACTTTTTTTTTTTTTAATATAGACCAACACTCAGGGGATGCCACCTACTAATGCAATGCATTTTGTTGATATCAGGAAAATAGGTTATGGGAAGGAGGAAAGAGGGAGTAGTGTTTGTGAACGTTTGACTTGAATTTCCCTAAATTGTAAGTATCAGGAAAGACATCTGCGGGGAGTTTATTCCACATACTAATGTTTATTCGACAAATGAACGAATTCTCTCTATAATGCGTTGAGCGACTAACTGGACAATCAACCACAAACGGATGAGATCTACTGTACAAGCGCGTGTTACGGCCAAAAACACGGGGCATCGGGATAAGTGCACTTATCTCAGCAGAACACCTCCCATGGTAGTAACGATAGAACAGTGTTACACAAGCCACATTCCGACGATGCTCCAACGAGTCAATAGAGCTGGATACCCTACTGTCATTAATGAGCGCCGACGCCCTCCTTTGTACCCGGTCCAAAAGCTCAAAAATAGACTTTGAAGCCCCTGCCCATATATGGGAGTTGTATTCCATCTTCGGCCGGATATAGGTGGTATAAATAGAAAGGAGATCAGAAGAAGTGAAGTAGTTCTTACACCGGTTAAGAAAGCCAAGACAGTTGAATGCCTCTTTCGACACTTGAATGACGTGATCTTTCCAACGGAAATCACACTGAATTCTCATGCCCAGAACATCAAGAGCTTCTGATTCCTTAATATTGATACCACCCATGTATACAGATGACAATGATGGCTCCGCGGTTTTATGAGTCAGCAAACAATATTGGGTTTTACGTGGATTAAAATCGACCCTATTCCCGCGACCCCACTCAGAGAGTGTAATAAGGTCTTGATTGAGTGTGTCATTCATAATCTGCCTCCTGCCCTCAATCTCTGCATGGCTTGGCCTATGATCGAAGGAATATGAATGGCAAATATTGCTGTTATCTGCAAAAGAGTAGATAGGATTGGAAGTCTGACAGAGGAAGTCATTTAGAAAGATAAGAAATAGAGAAGGAGAAGCCTGCATTCAACTGAAACTCATTAGATGAGACCCCATCTATAACAACTGTTATAGTGCGATCCCTGAGAAAACTCGATATAAATCGAGAGAAGTCATCACCAACACCAAAAGCAATGAGCTTTGACCACACACGATCAAACGCCTTGGAAATATCCAGCGCAACCACTTTGCTTTCATCAAATCTGTGAATTGACCGACTCCAACGTTCCGAAAGAAACGCCATCAGGTCTCTCGTAGAACGACCTCTACGAAAGCCATACTGTCGATCATTAAGAAGCAAATTGGTTTCCAGATAATTAACAAGATGGTAGTTTACCATGCTCTCCATGACCTTCGAGAGCGCAGAGCAGATTGCGATTAGGCGGTAATTTTCAGTGTTGGTAGCCGCACCCTTTTTGAGGATTGGCTGAACATTGGCAACCTTCCAGCATGCGATACGACGTGCTAAAGAGGGTTGCCAATGGACGCGATAGCGTTGAAAATCGAATAAAATCGAATCGAATAAAAAATGTGGCAACTAGAGGTAAAAGTATATAAGTAAAATTATCTTCTGCTTGTTTTCATCAACATCATCATCATCATTTCATCATCATTATCATTATCATCATTTCATCATCAAGCAGAAAATAATTTTACTTATATACTTTTACCTCTAGTTGCCACATTTTTTATCCGAGTTTCATAAATAATGCCTTTCTGGAAAGGTTGTAATGTTATAGTGTTTATAATTTCATTAGTTGTTTCAAAAAGCCACCGTAAGATGGCGCTAATCTAGCATTTATTAGAAAATTGAAAAAAGTTGGGCGCTTAGAAAATGATTTTTTTGATATGTTGTAGTATAACTTTTTTTTCCTCATGCCAAAAGCTATCGAAAAATCGATGGCACAATATCGATTGCTAAATCGACCCACTCTAATGTGTATTGTATTTCATGTGTTTTTATGTACAATTGTAACAAAAACGAGCAGAGAAAATTAAAATTCCTTTAAAAACAGTTCACGGGGTTCCCTCTAATTGTGTTTTTTTTTGTTCAAGTGGATTGGAGGGAGCAGGGCGTTAGGGAAAAGATTTTTGATTCGTTTAGGAAATTTTTTACACTATATGTAATAAATTCAAATTAACTTCATAGAATATTCTTTTATACTTTACTAAGTATAAAAGAATATTTTAATTTTAAAGTCTACACTGAAGATAATAAATCTGTAGGCTGAATAGAAAAAATTTTTACTTTAACAAAATTAATTCCTGTTTTTTGGCTTAAAATAAAATTAGTTGATTTTAACACTTTTTTTTTGTAAAATTTAACAAATCTAAATTTAAGTAAATAATTTGTAAAACTAAAGTTTTATCTGTAATTATACTGAGTCGTAGAATTTAGGGTCTCGGGACCCTCCCCGGGCTTAGTCCGTATAATGGGAGGGCATATAAGGGCACTCCAAAGGAGCAAACATTTTTTTCGGTTTTGCTCTATCGCGCTTAGTTTTCGACATATTGGCCATTTTATGTATTGGAAAATTTTTATTAAAAATTTCCGAGGGCCCAAGGCCCCACAATAGTCCATTTTGGGATAGAGATACCCTCTTCACGGGAGTATTATACGGTTAATGGTAGTCAAAATTTTCGTCAATTTTGTTTAATCTCTCTTAGTTTTCGAGATACGGGCCATTTAAAATAATCCGGAGGCAAAGAAATAACGCCATCTTTAAAACTACATTGGCCAATAACAGAAACATGAAGATTGTGTGCCAACATTTGCGAAAGGATGACACGGAGGAGATAAGAAGATAAACAAAAAAATCTAAAGTAGAATGTTTGTTTATGTCTGTTTGATCACTCCTGAAAGTATTCATATAGAGACAATATGACAATAAAAACATAAACAATAATACAATTTAATGGAAAAATCACTGATGAAGCCTGTCCATAAAAAAAGGCAGAAACTGGATCTAGTCTCATTTGTAAATTTAATGCGTTTATAACTTTGGAAGAAAAGGTTTATCTTCTTCTTAACCTCAAACCTACTAAATTAGAATTAATAAAAATACATATTAATGACAATATCAATTGTATTTTGTCTATACGACGCGTTTGAAAAAACAACACTTTAATATGAAGATTTTATATCCCAGCCAGCAATTTCGGAGCGATCATAAATAAGATTTTTAAATGGCTCATAGAAATGATTATTGTTTTTTTGAAAACACTCTTTTTTGGTAGAAAATATGAACCCTCAGAAGACAATCCAAAAAGTAGTCTCTAAAATCTAAAAAGCTGTCTCAAAACGAGAGTTCATTTTTCGGACTCAAAGAAGATTCCAAAATTATTTAAATTTATGAAGAAAATTTCGATTTTATACGTTCTTTTTTCTGAGTCATTTCTGAGTACACAGGGGGCTCTTTTGGACGGACCACTTTCATAGGAAAAAGTGGAAAAATGTTTATGTTTTTGGAGCTCATTTCTGAGTCATTAATGATCATCTTTGTTTGATCATCATATACATGAATAGTACAATGTATGACCACACATGAAGTCATATATTTCCATATACCTTTGGATTCGAAATTTGAGGGTATATGGAGGTATATGACGTCATGTATGTTTAAAGGCCAACTAATTTTTGGATCCGAAATTCGAACTGGTTAAAACTGACTTGTGTCAAAATTTTCTATAAAATGATAAAAGAAGAGAAAATCGAAAATATAACCCATATGGGCGGTAGCTCCAAATATGGACAGATCCTCTCTAAAATCAATAGGCTTTGCCCCTGGGATCATGTGAGACAGCGAACCAAATTTCATTGAAATATCTTAGTATTTGCGACCAATAGCGTTTAGAAAAAGAGGGACCTTTATATGGGCACTAGGTCTAAACATGTACCGATTTCGACCAAAATCAATAGGCGTCGTCCTTGGGCCGACATAGGTCGGTGTACCATATTTACAAAATTATTTTAATATTTGCGACCTGTAGAGTGCGCAAAGAACGCATGGACAGACAGACGGACGGACGAACGGACATCGTTAAATCGAAATAAAAAGTGATTCTGAGCCGATCGGAATACAAAATAATGAAAACAATTAAAAAAAAATTATAATAAAAAAGTTATAAGGAATTCAAACCCCTTAGGTAATTTTGGGCCACCCTGTATTTAAGTTAACTTTTAGTTAATTCTAAATGACAAATTGTACTGTGAAACCTGCAGAAAATTTTGGCAAATATTAGTAGATTAAATATAGCAAAAACAAACTGTTAACTCTACAGAATTTTTGTTACTTTTAAGCAAAATTTAGTTGAATGTAAATAGCAGTATATCCTATTAAATCAACAGAAATATTTGCTAACTAAAATTGCAAATTGCTGTTTTCAAATGGCTCGACTTTTATTTGCATTTAAAAAAAAAATCGAAAAATCTAATTATTTAGCAAAATTTTTTGCAGATTAATTTAATACTTTCTATTAAAAAAAATTAACATAAATATATCTAAAATTCTGTATATTAACAGTTTTATTTTTGCTGTTCCTTTCTCACTAATATTTAGCAAAAATAATCTGCTAATTCAACAGTTTCTTCTGCAGCCTAATTATACCCTACACCACTACGTGGAGAGGGTATTATAAGTTTGTGCTGATGTTTGTAACACCAAAAAATATTGGTCCTAGACCCACCTTATAATATACCGATCGGCTCAGAATTTTTTTTTATTTCGATTTAACGATGTCCGTCTGTCTGTCCGTCCATGCATTCTTGTGCGCACTCTACAGGTCGCAAATATAAAGATATTTTGATCAAATTTGGTACACCTACTAACGTCGGCCCAAGAACGAAGCCTATTGATTTTGGTTGAAATCGGTCCATGTTTAGACCATATAAGGGTCCCCCCAAAATTGTATTTTTTATACGCTGCAGGTCGCAAATATTAAGCTATTTTGACGAAATTTGGTACACAGACCAATGTTGGCCCAAGGACGAAGCCCATTGATTTTGGTTAACACCGGTCCATGTTTAGACCTAGTGCCCATATAAGGGTCCCCCAAAATTGGCTTGGTTACACGCTGCAGGTGGCAAATATTAAGACATTTTAATGAAATTTGGTTCGCTGACTCACATGGTCGCGAGAACAAGGCCGATAGATTCTAGATAGAATCGGTCCATATTTGGACCTATCGCCCATATGGGCTATATTTACTATTTTCTCTTCTTTTATTATTTTATATAAAATTTTGACACAAGTCCCATTTTAACCCATTCGAATTTCGGATCCAAACATTAGTTGGCTTTTAACCAGACTGGTGTAGGGTATTGTATAGTTGGCATGGCCGAATTTAACCTTTTTACTCGTTTTTAACTAATTTTCAGTAGTATTAGCTAAATTTTTTCCAGATTTTTTCTATTAGTGTAAAGGTGTAAAATAAAATATTGGATATTCCTTTCGTCGTACGTTGTACTTATGTGAACGAAGTCGTAAGAAAAGAGAAATGAAAATAGCTTTCATGCTTGCAATGCAAAAATCAAAAATCGAATTTTCCAAAGTCACTGGTGTACTGTCTTGACGAAACAACATTTTTTTTTCGCCTTTACAAACTCACTGAGATCGTTTGCTATTGATGGCTCAAAGAAAATACTAAACAAAATGGCGCCTTCAAGCTTAAAGCATATATTTTATAAGGTTGCCACTTTTCAGCAAAATAATTTTTTTCAAACAATTTTTAAGTCGGGTCGGGTACTTCTGGGACCGCCCCCGTATTTTAAAAATAATATACAGTTAAAATATTTTACTTTTTAAAGATTTTTACCAGACCTTAAAAACATTATACCTCAATTGAATTTTTAATTCTGATTAAATTTTTAACGCATCGATCCGCAGTATTACTTTATTGCTTAAATTATTTGCTTAGTTCTTAGAATAATATCTTATTGAAAGAATTAATTTGATTTTTGTTAATTGTTTTTCAAAGTCAAAATAAAACGAATTAATTCACTGACTCAAAAAATAAATAAAATTTTATTTTATTTTAAAATTTTTATGTTGATTCAAAACAGAATCATGCTTGTCAAGCTTTGATAAAATATGCTGTGAAATTTTAAAATTAAGCACAAAACAGAAAGAAAATCGTGCAGGCACATTAAACAAATTAAAAAAAAACATCAATAAAGACTTACAAATTCTTTTTTTTCAATTTTTTGAGTTACCCGATTAATCGAACAAAATTAATCGAGTTATTTGTGGCCATTTTAAATTTCTTAAACACAAATTTGATAGAAATTCATCGATAAATCGAGTACTGGGTACCCGATTGAATAACCTAATATGTGTATATTTTATTTATTTGTTTGTTTGTTTTTTGACTATATAAAGTAATTTCGCTTAGAATTGACATGACAATAAAATTCAAACAGAAACAGAAAACTATAAAAATTGTTGTAATCAAAGCAAAAAGAAATATACATAAAACGGGATATATTTTGTGAACTACAAATATAAAATAAATGTAGAGTATTTACGAGTATAAGAAAAATAGTTTAAGTAAAAAAAAACACGACAACCACATACTGTGTACAGAAATCTAACAAATTGTACTGCGAAAAACAGCTTCTAACGAAAATAAAGCAAAACGAAAATATCAGCTAATACTTTAGATTTTAAATGTTTTACTAATATAAGTATTTTAACTATTCTTGTCTTTCTAAATATACAGTAAAATGTACCAAGAAAGGGTCTTTTTATATAGTACTTATATTGTATATTATATTATATTTTGGGTTGTTTCACTTAACTTTAGTTAATTTGAAAAAAGGACTTTTTTACTAAAAAAGAGTTTTTTAGTAAAATTCAATAAATTTTTTAACTACCCAGCAAACAAAGATGATCATTAATGACTCAGAATTGAGCTCCAAAAACATAAACATTTGTCCACTTTTTCCTATGAAAGTGGTCCGTCCAAAAGAGCCCCATAAATTTAAATAATTTTGGAATCTTCTTTGAGTCCGAAAAATGAACCCTCGTTTTGAGACAGCTTTTTAGATTGTAGAGACAACTTTTTGGATTGTTTTCTGAGGGTTCATTTTCTACCAAAAAAAAAGTGTTTTCAAAAAAACAATAATCATTTCTATGAGTCATTTAAAAATCTTATTTATGAGGGCTCCGGAATTGCTGGCTGGGTAGTTATGTCGATTCAATTGAGTTTCACTTTCGGGTCTGTTGGGATCGTTTGAGGAGTTTTTGTATCAAAAATAACTACTTAATATTCTTATTTGTTGTCTTACCAAATATTGGTCAAACTAACATATATTTATTTGATATACGAGTATTTCACTGTTTGCATGTGTTAACCCATTAATGACACGTTACAGAGCTGATGGACATGTTTTAACCCATGCTTCATTTAGCAATTTTTACAATTGTTATTACCTTATAGCGCCATCTAGTTGAAATATTGGCAATCAGAGTTAAGATTTTGGTAGAATACGAAGCCTAGACTTAAAAGATATTTTAAAAATTTTAAGTTTTTATATTTTATGGACAAATTTTTATTCCACAAAATAAGAAATTTTTATATCTTTGAGTTAACCGATTTTTTAATGGAAAACGAGTAAAAAAGTTAAAGTCGGGCATGCCCACTATATAATACCCTAAACCAGCCTGTTTAAAAGCCAACTAATGTTTGGATTCAAATGGGTTAAAATTGGATTTGTGTCAAAATTTTCTATAAAATGATAAAAGAAGAGAAAATTGGAAATATAGCCCATATGGGCGATAGGTCCAAATATGGACCGGACCTATCTAGAATCAATAGGCTTTGTACTTGGGACCATGCGAACCAAATTTCATTGGAATATCTTCGTATTTACGACCTGCAGCGTGTAACCAAACCAATTTGGGGGGGGGACCCTTATATGGGCACTACACTGAGAGAATTATCGGCATGATATTAATGAATTTTTTCATAAAACCAATGAAGTTTCACTGGAACTCGTCCATTGAAACTTTTTATTGAATTAATGGAATTTTTCATAAAATATTGTCAAAAATTTCATTTTATTTATTAAAAGTTTCATACACTCAATGAAGAAGTTTCATTAAAACTAGATTCATAAAATATATGAAGCTTTTTAATCGAATTTAAGAAATTTTTCACATACACTGTGAAGAAAACTTCATTCGTTTACTGAAAATTTTCATTAAAACTCGTCCAGAAAAATTCTCTCTGTGTAGGTCTAAACATGAACCGATTTTAACCAAAATCAATAGGTTTTGTCCTTGGGCCGACATAGGTCGGTGTACCAAATTTCATCAAAATATCTTAATATTTGCGACCTGCAGCGTGTAACCAAGCCAATTTTGGGGGGGACACTTATATGGGCACTAGGTCTAAACATGGACCGATTTTAACCAAAATCAATAGGTTTTATCCTTGGGCCAACATAAGTCGGTGTACCAAATTTCATCAAAATATCTTAATATTTGCGACCTCTCACAGACAGACGCACGGACAGACGGACATCGTTAAATCGATATAAAAAGTGATTCTGAGTCGATCGGTGGCTCTAGGTCCAATATTTTTTGGTGTTACAAACATCAGCACAAACTTATTATACCCTCTCCACGTAGTAGTGTAGGGTATAAGTATGGTAGTTTTTGGCATTTGTTTAAAAATTATTGAATGGCAACCCTGATATTACAGTTTTTATAAATATATTAGGGTCATTCCATCTCAAATCTACCAATGGCTGTAATCGACCCCTTTCGATTTGAATGAATTTTGGTCAGAACTTTTCTTTCATCATATAACGAAGTTTTGCCAAAGGAAAAAAATTGCAAATTTTTTTTCAAAAGTTATGCAATATTTAAAATTTTTAAAAATGTCATAATTTTTCTAATTTCTCGTATTTTTGAATATCTCGAAAACTATAATATTTAGCTACAAAAATGATTCTTAGCTCGTTTTAAAGAGCATATTTAGGCGTATTAAAAAAATATTTATTGCTAATCTAGACTGGGGGTTAGTCTCTTTTATATTTTCAATTAAAAAAAGTCCCATCAAACAAAGTCAAAATTTGATTTTTATTAAATTAGCATTTTGCAACTTTGGATAAATTTTTTTTACAATTCTTTTTTATTCCCGATTACAGTCAATATATGGAACTATTTTTTTGATTTTTAGTAGGGTAAAAATTTTTTACCCTATAATACCCAAGGCCGCCTTTGGCGGTCTTCAGATTTTAAATAGTTTTTGGCTAAATAACAATATTTTATCAAACAAGTTGTATTATATCCATAGAAAACTTAAATGCCTACTTTTTTGCCTTCAAACTTTTTTTGTATAGGGAACGAATTTCAAGCGAGAAGCATGTTAAATGAAAATTTAGACAATTTGAAAAAATTAACTTTTAAAATAGAAAAAATTATTTGAAAAATTGCTAAAAAATACATTTACGATCGGGCGTACATTACCGATAATAATATAGCTAGTTTAAAGTCTCTAATTCTAAAATCAGTTAAAAAATTTTTCTCCAGGACTCACAGGATAACGCCAGGATATGTTTTACAAATATCTCTCTAACTCAAAAACTAGCCAACAGATTTTCTTGAAATTAAACACAGATTATATATTCAGAGGTAGTAGTAAGTAGAACTAATTTCGTCAAAATTTATTGATGTTTAGTGCCAAATTCGCCAAGTTTCGTAATTTTCAAAAAGCGGGTACGTAATTTTATTTTATTGATAGTGTTATTTACAGCAAAAACCGAAATTATTTGACTACTGGGTTTCGAGATACGTCTTCAACCTTTGTTGTGCTATATCGCCTAAATAAAGCGCTAAATTAAAATTTTAATATTTGTTCCGTAGTAGATTTTCAACGCCAAATATATGGTTTAAATATTATTGTAATCAGAAGAAAGAGCATTAGAGGGTTAAGTCACTGAATTATCTTAATCCAGTAAAAAAATACAGCCGTTAAAAATAGTGGGTTGGAAACGGAACAGTGAGCACAAAATGAGTTAACCGTAGAAAAATATGAATGCGATTTCAATAAGAAGCCATATTTCTATGTCCTTTTTTTTTGTTTGTTTGTTTTTGTAGTTTCATTTTACTTTAAAGTACCCCCCATACAGTTTTAAGTTTTTTAACTTTATACAGTACGGGAAGAGAAAATATATTAAATTCACAAATGTATTGCCACGTTCTCGAACAACATACTCATATTTATACCCTACACCACTGCATGGTCAGGTATAATGAGTTTGGGCTAACCTCATAATATAACGATTGACTCAAAACAACTTTCTGAGACGATTTAACTACGTCCGCCCGTCCTCCTCTCCATTCACTATTTTTTCGGAAATACAAAGATAATTTGAAAAAATTTATCTCCCGTAATGACATTTTATGCTTGATTATACCCCTATAAACATTTTCACCGCAATTCAAGTCGAAATCAAGTTCAATTCCAGCCCTGTTTTCCAGTTTCAAGGCTTGAATTCAACTTTTATTACATTAATTTACATTTCAATAGCATACTCCAGCAAAAGGGAAACAAAAATTCAAGTTTGAAATATTTTTGTTAAAAAAACAAGTGCTAGAATTTGAAATATACTTTACTTCAAGCTAAATTTAAAGCACTTGAATTTTTAAGAATGTAAATGCAAAGACATTTTGGTACACTGACTTAAATTGACCCAGAGAAAAAGCCTATTGGTTTTATTTAAATTTAATACATATTTAGATCTAATCCCCATATAACCGGTTTTTTCATAAAAGCGTCTAGAACCAAAAAAAAATCAAAAGTGTTTAAACAATGTCCACCTCAATTCATTAAAATTTCTTACCCAAACTTTTGTGTAATTTTATCCAGGCTGGTGTAGGATATCATATGGTCGGTTTGGTTTTATTACAATTTTCTTATTTTAAATAAATATATTAGTTTAAATGCTTGAACTCATAAAATAAGTTTCTTGTTAAAGGGTTGAAAAAATTCTATTATACATTACATATAAACACTGACTTACATAAACTAACCCATACTTATACAAATCTAACTATGGGTTGGATTAACACAAAATTTTGCATATTTGAAGTAACCATTTAAAAAAAAAATTTTTTTTACTATTCCAAATCGACAGCTTAATTATCAAATTTTCTTAACGAGAGACGGTAGCAATAGGAGGACAAAAATACCTTACAGGATGCGGTTTTACCGATCCTTGCTATATCCTGCATAGTGTTTTTTTATAACTAATATAAACATTTAAATGAGAAAACAGCATGGAGGTGAAAAAACAAGAATTTTGAAATGAAAAACTTTTTTTGATATGAAAACCATTGTTGTGGTGAAAAAATGTAAAGGTGAAGAATCATTGTGGTGAAAAAAAAATTGTGGTGAAAAAAATGTATGTGGATATAAAATATTATTCACCACCAGGCGTATGGTGAAAAAATATGACAAGATATGTTATTCACCAGGCGCTACTATGAAATTATACTAAAAAGCAGCATTTTCAAATGAACACTGGATCGATTTTGCTCATTTTCAACACCGAATTTCTCAGTGACATCTTCGCCCATAGTGCAAATTTTTTAAATGCAATTATTTATGTGTATCTGTGTGTGTGTATTTGAGGTTCAGTGTATTTGTGTTTTTTTCTTTTTCATTCCTTCAAATATTTGGCAAAAGCTAAGAATTATTTTTTTCTCTTCGTTTTCATTGTAATTTTTTTGTCAAAAGGAAAACAGCTAAAAAAAAGTTCGGTTAGTTTTTCTTACGGTTGAACAAGTTTTCGCATGACTAGATAAAGGCATACATAATTTAAAATATGGTTGTAAATGATACATGTATGTTAGAGTGGTTTAAATTCACACAAAATAGACTGATCAATTTTATGGCTCCATTCAAAAAGCGCTAATTTCGCCAAAGATAATATTTTGTAACTCAGTAAAGAGAATTCAAAAAATGAATCCTTTAATTTGTAAGAAATTTATAAAGCTAGAAAAGGTTCGTGGAACAAATTTTATATGTAAAATTTGTTTTGAAAACCTCCATTAACTTTATAATGCATTTAGGAATTAACTCTTAATACAATACAATAATTGTATATCATTAAAATTGTGGGCGCTGTGGTATAATGGTTAGCGCGTTGGACTGTTACACGTGAGGTTGCAGTTTCGAGCCCCAACCAAGGCAAAATCAATTTATGAAAAATAGTAATATGTATGAGTTTTTTCTATCCCTCATACATATCGCAGCGTTCTCCTTCGGTGTTCCCATAGCAGTTAACCCCACCGAAGTAAAATAATATAACAGAACTTTAAACTACAAAGCTTCAACCACGTTCACCAACCCTTCATCAGATGGCGCGCAACAACTGTTCTAAGATTCAACATCTCGCGCAATTACAATGTTGCCATCTTTCACCACCTTTCACTTCTTCTCTATCCCCTTTCCAAAGGAAGCAACACGTTAATTAATAGGAAGAATTTCCTGAGTGTTGCTTCTCTTTAAAAAAAAATAAATAAAAAAAAATTATTAACCTTTTCGAAGCAATCATATTATTTTTTTTCTAAAGCTTAAGATGCGCAAGCAAAAAAGAAGTATACATTTTTAGCAAAGGCGCGGTTAAAAAAAATTTACCAGACTGCCTCAGTTTTGTCTCACCCAAAGACAAGTCAGTGGTTAGTTTATGTGTTAATTAATCAAAGTATTTTTAATTGTAAAATTGTCTCTATATGAAAAACTTTTTTTTAAATGACATGTCCGGGAATCAAACCGGCAACCAGAAACACCACGGATGGCACAGCAATGATTGTGGCAAACTAAAGTTGTTTTAATCACAGTCTACACAATATACCCCAGTTGGAAATATCATCAAGATGTCTTCAAGACGGCTTAGTGACATGTCGCTGTCACGGCTGACTTGCTGATCCGGTCCCATACAAAAACCTTAAAATTCTGTAAATTTAACAGCTTTAATTTTGCTGTTCTTATTTTACTAGTATTTAGCAAAAAAAAAATCTACTAATTTCAGCTGATTTTCTGCAGCATAATTTTTAGCTAATCTTAATTAACTTTTTCTGCTATTTTTAGAGATTTATTTCTATGAGTGTACCCATCTTGCGGATAGCTTTCTAATACCCAACTGATCATTTGAAATCAAAACCATAGTTCCATATAAAATGCATAGTGTATCAACAAACGCTCGCACTTCACTCTCCTATCGTCCAACACCATATCGTGAATTTTTTCAACAATTTCGAGTGTATTGAACTCAATTGGCCGACCAGAATGTTCAGCGTCACGAAGTTGATAGGCTTCAAGTTGCTAGGATTCAACCTCATAAATTGGTTGCCCGAACCGAATTCAGTTGTGGCAACCGATAATTCGGTTGTCGCAACCGAATTAAAATCGAACTTGAAAAATAGAAAACGCAACTACGCTCTTCAAATAATAAATACTCTGAGTGTAAAATGAAACTAAAAAACGGTTAATCCTCAATTTTGTTGGTAGTAGCTGTAACACAAAAATGAGAACAGATCAAATCAAAATAAATATGGTGTTAGAATGAGGGTAGGTAGGTAAATTAAAATTAGTAAGCACTTTTCAAATATTTTTTTTTTTTTTAACAAATTTTGTTGATGAGTTTTATCTTTGGAAACACACAACTATTTTCTTAGAAGCAGCGACGTTATACCTTGTGATATTATATTTTTCCAAGCAAGTACTTATGGAAAAGACTAAAAAAAACAAATATTTTAAATTTTGTAAATTTTCCAGTAAAAACCCTTGAAAAGTGCTAATACCTCATTCATACTGAACCCAAAACTAGTAGTTTTCAAATTTATTTTGTTTTCGATTGTCAAATCCCATACAAATTCCAAATCGAAAAATTAAAAAAAAAGTCGAAAATGAGGCTTAACATTAAAATAAAACCAAATAGAACTAAATAGTTGTTTACTTTTCCTAAAATTTAAGGAGGTAAAAGTAAAAATATTTTCTCAGAAGGCAATGTGTTAAATGAGAAAACAATTCGCTTTATTATTCATTTTATATTCATCTCTTTTTATCTTTAATTAGGTGTCACCCTCTATTCGAAATTGATGAACTTACTTTTTTGAAATCCGAACCAGTCTAATGTATCTGTTTTATTTTGTTTTTTCTTTTATTTTCTCTCCTTTTGATAATAATTTATGACTTAAATTTATTAACAAGTTTTGTTAAGCAAACATTAAAATTATGGTTTTTCTTTTCCCTGACTTTTTCATTTCCCGGGACAGCGGGATTTTTTCTAGAATTTCCCGGGATCCCGGGTATTCCCGCTCATTAGAAAATAACTAAATCCGACATGTGTTTTACTTGAAAACCCCGATTTATATTAAAACACCGACCGACAAAGTTCATCTTTTGGTTGCACACATGAGAAAATCTACTTATATTCTGAAACAAGGGCTAAATAAAAAATATTTGTCTTCCACTTTTTCTAGATCAATTCTTTTAACCGTTTAAACCGCGAACTAATATTTAGGTAATATATTTGTATAAAAGGCCGTCTTGATTTTATAAAAAGGTATTAGAAATATAAAAAATAAATATTAATTCGCTGGTATTTTATTTTCAGCCCTACTTTCAGTATATATTGGAATTGTTAATGAGTGCAAACTTGTATTGGACGGTGAAATAACAGATTTATTAAAATGAAGTTTTAGAGATATATAAGAAAATATTACAGGAAATTAGGGACCTTGTTTTTTTATTTTTTTCGTGAGCCCTGGTTTATGTATTACGATATAAAACGAACTTAGGGCCAGTTTTATAATCAGAACGAAGATAGATTTTTTGCTTAAATATTTCTTAAATATGAAGCACAATTTTTTTCTGCATCTTTTGGCTCTATGCAGATGTTCAGAAGTATACGTCTATAATTACAATATTTTTATAAAATAGTTTAAAAGTGAGTGTTTTTCACACAAATTTTTAGTCAAATTCGCCTAAATCTTTTCATAAAAATAGACACAAAATATTATAAAATAGTTTTTTTTTTAATATTAGCCATTTTTTCTAATCACTTGGATTTAATAAATCCAAAAAGTATTTCTAAAAGTGCTCAACAGATGGGGTTAGATTCTCCCTATTTTAAAAAGAATTTTCTGTCCGACACTTCTTTCACCCTAATTTTTAATACCGAATTCAATGATGAAGGATTTTACTTTAACTTTTAATCTTTAATTATATTTTATAAAAAAAAGCGACAAACAGCCCAGTCAGAAAAATACAAACGGGAAAGCGGTGGCAAAGCACTTTA
The DNA here is from genome assembly GCA_949987735.1 of Leucophora obtusa. Taxonomy (NCBI): domain Eukaryota; kingdom Metazoa; phylum Arthropoda; class Insecta; order Diptera; family Anthomyiidae; genus Leucophora; species Leucophora obtusa. The sequence goes on from OX465295.1 coordinate 338,305,258, forward strand.
ACAGGTGGTACAAGTACTGGAAAAAGTGATTTCCCATTCCCAAAATGATAACATCATTAGACAAAAGGACCGGCTGTTCAAAAAGCCCCGGAAAAGGACTGGAGGAACAAAAATTTTAAACGTTGGCAAATCGCTGGCAAAACCAATAAATAGGTGGTCTGGAAAAATATTTTCCAAAATAAAATTTAAAAAAAGTTCATATGTATTTTTTTTTTTTGTCCTGTCGTGATTTGAACCCAGGCCGTCAGATTAGCAGACGATTGCTCTACCCACTGAGCTAACGAGACATATAATATTTAATAGCTAAACACATAAATGAGTGATAATAGCTGGACAACTACTGGTTGTGCCAAAATGCTAGTACTGGCAAACAATTTTTAGTAACTAGTATGCCAGTGTTGCGAGGGCAAAAAAAAGTTGGTCTTGAAGGAGCTTTCCCACAAGCAAAAAAAATTGATTTTATAAAACAAAAAAAATTTTAAATTAAAAAAAATCCAAAAAAATTTTTTTGCTTGTAACTGGATTTGAACTCGGAACCTTCCGACTACAAACATTTTTTAACTAAGCGTCAGAATTTTTATAAAATCATTGCTTTTCCAGTGAATTGATTTTTGTACGCCTGGTAGCATTGGCAAGGTAGCACTGGATAACCACTGGTTGCAAACCTTGGCATATCACTCTAAGCCAATTCTTTGCCAGTGGTTTTTTTTAGAAACCACCGAAATTTTTGTAAAAAAAATACTGGTAAAACGCTTTTCGAAAACGCTGGCAAAGCGTCCCAAATGAGTGTTCTGCCAGTCATTTATTTTTAATACCGTGGTTACCCAGTGGTATGCCAGTGCTTGATTTTTTGTACCACTGGCGATTTCTGACTGGGAGTCTGCCTTTTCAGTTTTATCACTTCAATTTATATTTTTAGACAACTAAAAAATTCCATTTCAATATTTAATATTCACTAATTGGATTTAATTAAATTACTTACTGTAGAGTGAAAAATTGCAATATCTATTTAAGCTATTTCTCCATGTCCAAGATTAAAAATATGTATTTGGAGAGGTGTAGTTTTTTTTCTAAACATATTTCATAAAAAAAAATTTAATAAAAACCTTTTATTTGTTAGTTTTTAAATTTTTTGTTTCTCTTTTAATTGTTATTCGTATTTTTTTCTGACATTAAATTAATAGACTGTTTCATATATTTGTGCTTTTATTATGGATTTATTAAATCCAGCTTTTTTTGGATTTAATAAATCCACTTTTTGTATGAAAAATTCTAAATCCAGGTGATTAAAAAACACGCTAATTAATTGGTATTTTTTGAAAAGCAATTTTTTTTATACAACTACTTAAAAAGAAATTATTTAATTTTCATAGTTGCATTTTAAATTAACATACATAAATATAAAAAAAAAAATCTAAAATAATTTGAAAAACCATCTGATGCCTTATTTTAACAATATATAAAACTGACAAAATACAATTGAAATAAAGGAATAGCAATTGAAATTTAAATGGATTTATCTGAACTAACAAAAACATACTTATATCAATTGAAAATCCGAAAATATGACTAACTTTCTAATTTTAATGCCGACCTTTTTAGAGGTATTTCGAACTGAAATGCTGATCTTGAAAGGTTGTATATATTACTTTATTTAAACAAAGGTAATCATTTTAAATAAAAAATGTTCCCGAATATCTTTTGTTGATAAACTGGTAATGGCTGATAAAATTTGTTTTCGATTTAACTAAACCAAGTTCAACATCCGAAAAGCTCAGCCTAAATAATATTTTTTGTAATAAATTCAGTTTATTAAATTTTAAATCGCATTTTCTAATTTTAAATGTTTTTTATTTAAATTAATTTCAAAATAATCAATGTCTTAAATTTAAACAAAGCTTGCAAACTTGTTATATACTAGCTAAAATTCTTTAAAAAAAAAGACTTAAAAAAAATCCCGGGAAATCCCGCACAAAATTCCCGGGATTGCGGGATTGAAAAAAGGGCGGGATTCCCGGGACATAAACCCTAATTAAAATACATACCTTACATATAGCATAAAAATATTGTAAAAAAAATAATTTGACCTGTAGCGTATACGTAATTTTTTTCATCTTTTAATATCACGTATACGTACTGTGGTATTTTATTATGTTAAAATTTTATAATACTCGTACCTATTTACTTATACTTATTTTTTGTATAAAATTTTATTTGTTGAGAAAAACTAAAAAATTTAAATTTTACCCAAAAGTTATGTAAAAATTTTACTCAAAACATATGCGATTCATATTCCTTTTTGTGAGTTTACTGAAAACAAACAACCAGCTGGGCGAAAAAGTTTTGTTCACATGTCATCATATTAATACTGTTGACAAAATTGTTAATGCCTGTTAATAATTTTAATAACTTGTAATAAGTTTTAACACAAACAAAAATATATAAATATAGATTCCAACCACCAACCATTATTGGTGGTGATTAATTATTTTATTTTTTTTTTTTTAATCAAATACAACGAAATAATTTAAAAGTCAATAGTATTATCATACCAGATAAGTACATAATGCAAAAAAGCAAATGCCATAACGCAAACCAAATTGATATGTTTTCGTAGAAAAAATCAAACTGTTAACTAACAATACCAAATCACACAGCTATGCTGAGTTTAACGACGAAATCTGCATTTTTCATACACTGTGTAGTTGACATACAATTTGTATGAATTTTACACTCAAAAAAAAAACAATAAAGTCAACAAAAAGGTTTGCTGGCTCTGCAACATTTTAGTCAGAAAGGTGCCAGCAGAAAAATTGCTAACATCAGCAAAATTGTTTTGCTGAAAATCGTCAACTTGACTGTTAGCAAAAAAATTAGTAACTTCTGCAAAAGTTGTGAATAACGGTTAGTCCTATAAGAATGAGAAGCTCCTTTCTTAAATCAAGAAGACTTTTTGCTGAATATTCCCTACGGGGAATGAGGAGTCAATTGCCTCCAAGGACCTATCCCGTGACCGGTCAACCGAAGGCATATTACTAAATTAGTACAAATATGAACAAAAGAAAATGAATTAATTTTCTAAGTATTTTCTGATTCGTTACTTTCACTGTTGCTTTTAAAAAAACTTGACCGATACCGAAATAAAAAACAAAATTCGCGGCATATTTTTAAAAATATTTTTTATTTATTTTACTCTTTTATTTATTTTTAACTTTATTTTTTCACGATTTGCTCATTTTAGCTCTTATTTTAAATTTCCATAATGTTTTGCTAAGAAATTTTAAGTTTTGTATTTTCAACGTTTTTTTAATGTTAAAGCAGTTTTAGTTTCAACAATTGCTATTTCATTTAACTTTTCTTTTTAACTTAAGTGGAATTTTTTAAATTTTTATTTATATTATCAGAGTTTTTGAGGCAAATTTCTAATTTTTAATTGATTTTTTAATTTAATTATGGCCAACGCAAAAAACAAGTCAACTGCCATTAAGGGACCTATTCCGTGAATGGTCAATCGGGGGCATACTGAAGGCACTTCCACTATATGTGTGTGTGTTAATGTTGTTTTCTTTTCTATTTTTTTATTTTCCATGTTTTTTTTATTTGCTGTGTGTGTGTTTGTTTTTTCTTTCTCTTTTTTATTTGAACAGAAACGAAAAATATATAACTTAACCATCAGCCAGCCATCACGCATAAGCAACATTAGCTCAAACGGTAGAGCGTTTGCCTCACAAGCAGAAGGTTGTGTTATCGAGCCCTACTTCGACGCCAAGTAGATTATTTTTAATTCTTAATTTTTTATTAGTTTATTTGAAAAGCTATTTTTAGACACACCACCTTACTGCCACAATGTGTCTAAACTGTGGCAATTGGTCATTTCCAATGACAACGCCATGTTAAAGTGATATGTCTCTTTCAAACAAAAAGACCGATCAACGACCGGTCTCCGCCCCCTTGGGACCTATCCTGCGTGTCATCTGGGAACTGTCCCTTTCCCCGTAGGGTTAGTAGACTGAAAAAAACCTTTAAAAAATTTTATAGGAATTATATTTTATTGAATTTATTGGATGAAAATTTAATTCAATAAATTGTGTTTTTGTGATTCTTTTGAAATTTTTTAAAAAACTTTATAAAATATAAAAATGTTCTGGCGGCCATATTGTCGACACGATTTAATTAAAAATCTTATAATATATAAAATTATTTTAAAATAAACTATAAACAAATATTTATTTTAATTACTCATATGCTTATTGTTGGCATTGAATAAAAATGCATAAGAAAATATCGGTTTTATTGCCCTAAAACCTAAAGTTGGGATGTGTCTAAGATTATCGGCCATCTCGGGCATTTTGAGGTTTTATACTGCGTTTTACCCATTTCCCATTTATTTGTCTTTTGATCCAAGGAAACGATATATAAATGTTTTTTTCGGATAGGGATTTTTAAGGGTACATTTCTTTGGTATGTTTTTTTTTTTTTTGTAGTGGTTGTTATAAGAAATATGTTAATTTTAGGGTACTTTAAATGGACATTAGAGTGTACCACCTTACAGGCAAAAAAAAAAAGTGCTCCATACACCCTCCAATATGAAGTACTTTTGCAAGGAGGTTTCAAAAAAAAAAATTTTTTTTGCCGAACGTAGGGGTCGCCTTTTTACATTTTTCGTTATATCACATCGATGTTTTTTCTCTCGAGGAGACCAGTGTTTTGCTATAAGGACCACTGACCTCAAGTATCCCATTGTAGTAGTTACCCACCAGACCTCAGTTGCTACAACCCTAATGTACAACCCTAATGTCAGAAAATGAAAGCTCGCAAAAAATTATTAAACTTTTGGTAAGGAAGTTTTTCGATAAACCCAGTAGAAATTTTTTTTATATATTGGTTGCCGAACATAGGGATCGCCTTTTTAAATTTTTGTTCATTGGAATTTTCCTTTATAGCAAAACACTGGTCTCCTCGAGGAAAAAAATCGATATATCACACTTTAAAATCCGACTTTAAATACCGAAGATATAACGAAAAATTGAAAAAGACGACCCCTACGTTCGGCAAAAAAAAAAAATTTTTTTGAAATTGCCTTGCAAAAATACTTCATATTGGAGGGTGTATGGCGAACTTTTTTTTTGAGGTACGGTCTAATGGATATGTATAGACATACGACCATCAAATTCGAGTTTAAATTGTTAAAAATTGTTAAAAATTGTTAAGTTTAACTGGACCAGTATTTTTTTATTTTTCGATATTCTACATATTTCGGGTTTTATCGGAATTTTCCCAATACCCTATACTTTACACTATGGTTTTAAGCCTGTGACTCCAATAAAGACAATTAAATTATCGGACTTCCTAATTTTGAGAGTACTTTACGGTCATTGAAAAACAAATAATTAATTCTTCAGCCATAAAAAACCTGCGAATAAGCTTTTCACCGTCATATGTATATCAATCCTGATATGAAAATAATAAACTCTTAAATAAAAAATTTAATAAAAAACTTAAATTACCATACTAAAAATACTATTTAAATGGAAACTGTTTTGAATGAAATTTTGCAAGAACAGTTTTTAGAGGTTACCCCATATTATACTAAAAGTTGGACTTTGGGGACATCTTGGAAAACTATGCTGCCATACAAAAGTTTTGAAAAATCGCGATTTTAACGTATAGGCCGCTATAGATGAATACATTTTTTTATTGAAATATTTTCCTTTTATTTGCTTCCTTACTAAGGCATTCAATTTATTGAGAAATGGCAAAAAACCATAAAAACCTATATAAAACGCTAAGTAGTGGTTTAAATATCAAAAAATAAAGCACATCGCATTTATATCGTATTTATATCGCATTTATATTCATATTAATTGAATTTGAAAAATTTTTTATATAAAAAACTGAATGGACAACCGCCAAACTTTAAAGATATTTAGCGAAAAATCTGTACCATTGATCGAAAAATAAAGTACTGCATTGTAATCAGCATGTCCGAAATATATAGAATTGATGGTGAGAGCTCTATTAGTTTTTAAAAGTCAAGATTTTGTCATGCAGTGTTATTTATTTAATATATTTAATTCAATTAAAAAGGACTAATAAATTCAATTCAAATTTAGATTTATTGGCATTAAAATTTATTGATGGAGAGAAACTGTTGCAAAGCTTCAAACATCTAGTAATTGGTTCATTACAAACATAACTAGTTCTATGAAATTCCTCATAAAATAGTGGCGCTTGGCGTAATTCACGTGTAGGATTATATAAATTTACTAGATTTGACAAGGTTTTGCAATCTATTTCATTAGTTAAAATGTTATAAATAAACCTTAACCAAAATGATGACCTACGATCCCCTACGGATTGTAGGCCAAGCAATTTACGTCTACTATCATATGAATATACTTCTTCAGGCCAATTGATCCTCTTAAAAACAAATTTGATAAACAATTTCTGAATTCTTCCGAGTAACGATTCTATATTAGTGAAAACTAGCTTCTGACAAAAGAAGTATATAAAGTGTTAAAAGCATAAGAAAAGACTTCAGAAAATATCAATAGAATTTCAATTGATAGTTTCTGAAATTCAATTGATGTTTTCTGAATATCAATTGATATTTTCTGAATTTCAATTGACATTTTCTGAATTTCAAATGATATTTTCTGAATTTCAATTGACATTTTCTGAATTTCAAATAATATTTTCTGAATTTCAATTGACATTTTCTGAATTTCAAATGATATTTTCTGAATTTCAATTGATATTTTCTGAATTTCAAATGACGGTTTCTGAATTTCAATTGATATTTTCTGAATTTCAAATGACGATTTCTGAATTTCAATTGATATTTTCTGAATTTCAATTGATATTTTCTGAATTTCAATTGATGTTTTCTGAATAATAATTGATATTTTCTGAATTTCAAATGATATTTTCCAAATTTTAAATGATATTTTCTGAATTTCAATTGATATTTTCTGAATTTCAAATGGAAAATCTGAATTTCAATTGATGTTTTCTGAATTTCAAATGGAAATTCTGAATTTCAATTGATATTTTCTGAATTACAGTTGCAAAAGGTGTATTGATATTTTCTGAATTTCAAATGACGATTTCTGAATTTCAATTGATATTTTCTGAATTTCAATTGATATTTTCTGAATTTCAATTGATGTTTTCTGAATAATAATTGATATTTTCTGAATTTCAATTGATATTTTCTGAATTTCAAATGGAAAATCTGAATTTCAATTGATGTTTTCTGAATTTCAAATGGAAATTCTGAATTTCAATTGATGTTTTCTGAATTTCAAATGGAAATTCTGAATTTCAATTGATATTTTCTGAATTACAATTGCAAAAGGTGTAGTTTCACCTTATCTTGTTAGGCCAAAAACTCACAGTTTATCATCTAGAATTAGTTATAATTTTAAAAGTTATCGATGGATATTTTTAAAATATAGTTTTTAGTTTCAGGATGCCCCTGTTATATAAATATTAACAACAACCAATAGCAGCAAAGATTAAAAATGTTGTTAATTGTACTTTTGCAACAAAATATATTTTTTTTAATCTACTTTAAATATACGGTTGTATGTTAACGATTTAATTATTATATATTATGTTTTTGTTAAAATAATTTGCATTTTTATTAAAATTATTTTTTTATACAATACGTATTAAAATTTTCATATTAATATCATGTAATTAATAGCTACCGTTTTCCGTTGTTATTATTATATTATATACTTTTTTATATACTGGCATGATCATATACACAATAAAAAGGTATATTTGTTTTCTCTTAACATTTGAAACAACAAGTGTAAAGTAGAAAAGCATTACAAAATTAAGAATTTAAATAGAATTACAATTTTTTTTCTGCTTGTTAATACGTCCTTATTAGAATGACCCTTTTATGTTTATTAAACAAAATTTATATATAACTGTACTGAGGAATTTTATCAAACTTGCTTGTTTGTAGTAGCGTGTCATGGTCGGTTTTGACCATGTTTATATTTATGGTATACTTTATTATATACACTTTTTGTTTAATTTTAACACAATGCTCTATTTGTTTTAACATTTTCCTCATGCTGCCAGTAAAAATTGTTTGTTGCACTTTACTAAAGTGTCAATTATATGGTTTAAATAAAAACAACAAACAAATAATTTATTACAATAAAATCCGTTTAAAATTTATCATATTTAATGGAATTTTATGATAAAATATTTTCTCTTTGTTTCATTAATTTTTTTTTTTTTTTTATGGTATGTAAGCATATTTCTTAAACGTCATTTTAAACAAAAAGGAAGCAGCAAAACTTTAAATAAGTTATTAAACTTTATTGGTGTTAAGTCAAGTGTATGCCGTTTTTTCTATTTTTATTCACTTGCTTCCGTCTATTATAACTTAGCCATTAAACTGTGTTTAAGACAAGTTTTACCAGAGTTCAGACCAAGTCATTGGCAAAATGCATTTCCTTGCTTAAGACAAAAACAATAAAAAACAAAATAATTCACTGAGTTTTAAAACTTTTGTTTGCTGTTATTAAAGTAATTTGCAATAAAACAGCATTTTCTTCTAAGCAATCTTGGAAAAATTTTCAATAGTTGTTATAAAATCTGGGAAAAACTAAAAGGACTTTTGAATAAAGGAAATTATTAAAATTATTATTATATTATATAGTTGATTAAGTTTCTTTTAGCAACCAATAATGCTGAAATTTGAAATCAAGTTTAAGTGATAAAATAATATTTTTACCTTCCAACAGTAGAATACTTTTTAATATTATGGTAAAGGGTATAGAAAAAAGTAAAGATATCCTGCAGTAAAAAAAATTGTCAAAAGTTTGTTCAACAAGAATGTGTTTTTATAAGCAGTAAATTAGAGTGAGGTAACAAATTCGTCAAGTTCTATGTCTACAAATGGTTTAATATATACTGTCTTTATCCAATCCAAAACTATTGTTGCAGACTTTTGAGTTTGGCTTGTTTTAGCCAATTTCATATTTATATAACATATACACTAGGGCGGGTCGATTTGTAGGGAGGTAAAAAAATCGCTCAACTGACAAGGAAAATCGTATTCTAAGGATCAGAAACGAATTCTAGGGGTCAAATTTTGAAAAATCCCATTTTCAACCATTTAGAGTGCCCCAATCGAGTCCAAATGTATGACCGACCCCCACTAACTTTGGAGCGCCGACCCACCCATTCCAGTGACACACCCCCTGGAACCCCCTAGGAGGTTTCCCATACAAAAATTTCAAAAAATCACCATTTTTGGTACTTTACAAATTGGTGCTCAAATGTCCCACAAATCTGGATTTTAGGGAGAAACCATGGGTATCTTCCATTTTAGGTATAGGATGTCTTTAGCGAACTTATGTAAAACACTACGCGGAATATTTTTGTGCAATATTTTAACCCTGTAACTATTCAACTTACGGGTCTTTTTTTGGGGCCAAAAAATTCCCTTTCATTGACTTATTGACACTAACTTATTTTTGAATATTTATAAACTGTTCAAAAATGAATCTTAAACAAAACGAAAATTTTCTAAAAAAAAAAATTAAAAAAGACATGCTCTTAAATTACACCAATTTGTGAGTGTTTTCTGTCTATTCCAAAATCTGGTTCTGAAAAGAGTCATAAATGCTGAAAAAAATTATTTGTTATTGAACATTCCAAAAGCGTCATATTTATGAGCATTAGAGCACCCATATGTATAAAAGTGTTATTTTTCCAGCTCCCCGCTCATTTTCTGATAGATGGGGAGTAAAAAATAAGATATGTGCAAAAATTGGGTTTCTGCGATGTACACCGGCCACGCCGTTTATATTTATGTCCTCAAATTTACCCGAAAAAAGGTTCATGGATTTATACATCTATAACTCTTAAACTAGAAGCTTCTGGTGATTAAGTTACATAGCTGTTGTTTACACAATGAAAAGGCAAAAATTTTCTTTATACAAACTTTTAACCCTCTCATGACCGTTAGTGGTGGTTTAAGCGGTAAACATCAAAATTTGTATCAAAACTAAATTTTGAATGTCTCTCATTTAATTTTGGAGATCTGTAAATACGTATGATCACCATAATATAATACGAAATTTAGCGCAGAGTAAAAGCAATATAAGTTTTTTATTAATATTTCGTCCATTCCATGATAGCAGAGCTTTGAAGAATTAATTCCTTAATTCAATTTTTCAATTCTGAATTAAAAATTCGATGAATTAATTCACTAAGTACCATATATTGAATGGAATTAATTCATATTTGCTTTCGTTCGATTTATTTTGTTCCGAATTAATTCAATTGCAATAGTTCATTTTATTAAATCAAATGAATTAATTCACTGGTGAACACGTTCAATTTTATAAATCGAACGGAAAAAAGTGAATTAATTCCTTACTGAATTAATTCACTACTGAATTCGTTCAATTTCATTTTCGTTCAGTGAATTAAAAAAAAATAAAATTACGTTCAGTGAATTAAGAAAAAATAGAATTACGTTCAGTGAATTAAAAAAAAAATAATAAGTTCACTGAATTGAAAAAAAAATAAAATAAGTTCACTGAATTGAAAAAAAATAAAATAAGTTCACTGAATTCAAAGCCTGTTTTCTGCCGTTCAGTAGAAGAAAACAATAATGTACAAATAAAATTTTTAAATAAGCAATTTTACAGCGTCTGCTAGTAAAAATAAGCAAATTAGAAACCGGATGCTGTTTATCAACCTACATGATTCAAAAATAAAGCCTTTTACTATTAAAAATAAAAACTTTACAGATATAGATACATTTGGAAAAAAATATAACTATATCACTGGTTTGAAAAATTAATAGTTATATTTTTTTCCAAATTTATCTATAAAAGTAAAGTTTTTATTTTTAATAGTAAAAGGCCTTATTTTTGAATCATGTAGGTTGATAAACAGCATCCGGTTTCTAATTTGTTTATTTTTACTAGCACACGCTGCAAAATTGCTTATTTAAAAATTGTATTTGTACGTTATTGTTTTCTTCTACTGAACGGCAGAAAACAAGTTTGAATTCAGTGAACTTATTTTATTTTTTTTCAATTCAGTGAACTTATTATTTTTTTTTTTTTAATTCACTGAACGAAAATGAAATTGAACGAATTCAGTAGTGAATTAATTCAGTAAGGAATTAATTCACTTTTTTTCCGTTCGATTTATAAAATTGAACGCGTTCACCGGTGAATTAATTCATTTGATTTAATAAAAAGAACTATTGCAATTGAATTAATTCTTTGAATTTGTTGTTTGATGAACGCGTTCATTTGAACGAATTCAGTGAATTGCTTAAGAAAAGGAATTCATTCAATTCTAGAGAAAATTGAATTCGATTGGTAGTGAATTCATTCAAAAAGGAATTAATTCTTCAAAGCTCTGCATGATAGAAAGCCCAAAAACTGATTCTGAGTTATAGATTTTTTACATATGTGCACTAGGAAACCATGTGAATCTTCCATTTTGGGTATAGGATATGTTCAGTGAACTTATGTAAAATACTACGATGTACATTTTTGAGGAACTATTTAACCCTCTAACTCTTCAATTAAAGGGACTTGTTTGGCCCTGTTTTAAACACGGACAAAAAGACCCGTAAACTGAAGAGTTAGAGGGTTAAAATGTTTCACAGGAATGATCCTCATAGTGTTTTACATGAAATGAAAGATTCACATGGTTTCCTCCTAAAAGCCAGGTTTATGGGCATTTGAGCGCCAATTATGTATAAGTACGAAATTAACCCTTAAACACATTTTAAGTTTTGAATTATTTCCGGCATTGAACTTAAAGTTTAAACTTTGATGTCTTCAGAGACTTATAGTAGAATTTCATAACAAATATTTTTATGGAACATTTTAACCCTCTAGCTCCTCAACTAAAGGGACTTTTTGCTCCCTTCTCAAAACGGCCACAAACGACCCGTAAGTTGAAGAGTTAGGGGGCTGAAATGTTCCGCAAAAATATTTGTCATAAAATTCTACTATAAGTCTCTGAAGACATCAAAGCTCAAAATTGAGGTTCAATGCCAAAAATAAGTCAGAACTTAAAATATGTTTAAGAGTTAATTTCGTGTTTATTCAGATTGGCGCTCAATAGAGCACCCATCTGTGCAAAAGTAATATTTTTCAGCTCCCCACGCACTTTCTGGTAGATTGGGTGTAAGAAATAATATCCGCGCGATAATTGATCCTCTGGGATTAAAACAGGCCAGTTACCCGTGGCTTTTAGCCCTGAAAATGGACTAAAATTAGTTCAAAGTTTACTTGCGCATAACTCTTAAAATAAAGGTTTTACAGAAAAATACTAAATAAGCATATCTACAGACAATAATGTGACTAGCATTTTTCACATACACCTTTTTGATGTATAGATGACTTGTCATGGTGATTGATGTGGTTAAAATTAAAGTGATTTGTATAGTTAAACACAAATTTTGACTTAACCACTTAAAGCACCGTGGCGCGTCATCGATACATCAAAAATGTGTATGAGAAAAATGCTAGCCACATTATGCCCTGTAGATATGCTTTTTTTAATATTTTTCTGTAAAACCTTTATTTTAAGAGTTATAGCGCAAAGAAGCTTTGAATTAATTTTCGTTCATTTTTAAGGCTAAAAGCCGTGCGTCGGTGACTGGCCTGTTTTAATACGAGAGGACCAATTTTTGCGTGGATATTATTTTTTACGCTGAAGTTTAATAACATATGTTAAGTAGCCTGTGATTTATCAAATTTACTAAATATTGTATAAAATAGATTGTAAATAAAATGAATTAAAAAAAAAAAAAAAAAAGGTTTCTAGCCGAAGGGGTTTTTACAGGCCACCAAGGGGAGGCTTTCTTCTTTTTGCCCCTCCCTTTAGAAATTTACAAAAATTCGATCTACGCGGCTGTCTGCGATGGATGAGGAACATTCATACCAAATTTCAACTTCATTGCCTCAGCGGTTTGGGCAGGCCATTATTGGGGACATTTTTCCCTTTTAACCCACATTTTTACTATGTTCCTGTTCCAAAATAGAAAAATTACGTTGCCGGTGAGTTAGTCCTACTCCAGGGAATACATATTTAAAATTTTAGGTTGGCCAGAAGGGATTGGGCAAGCCGTCAAGGAGAATACTTTTCCCCTTATCTCCCTCCCGATAGGAATTTTTGAAATTCCGTTTAAGCGGACGCCTACACAGAAGGAGGAACTCACATACCGAATTTCGGCTCCATAGTTTCAGCAGTTTGGGCAGGCCGTCAAGGGGAAATCATCCCTCTTTTGGGATATCCTGTAGGGAATTCCAAAAATACAAACTTAGTCGATGTCTACTACAGTGGAGGAATCTTTATACCAAATTTCAACTTCTTATCTCCAGTAGTTTGGGCAGGCAGTTAATGGGGACACTTTTCCAATTTGTGAGACCGTCTATGGGGACGTCTATGCCGACTATATTTGGAAATTCCGGTAGGTATTTCCAAAAATCCCGTCTATGCCGAATATCAAGGAACCTTGTTTTAGTGGAGTATCCGTGGGGGAGGAAAAAAAGTAGTTTTTATGAAATTATATATTATTTTAAATGGTACTTTTTGGAAAAACGAAATTTTTTGGAAAAAGATACTTTGTTTTTACAAAGTACTTTAATTGTACTTTTTTGGAAAAGGTATTTTTTTTAAAAAGGTGTTTTTTTGGAAAAATGTATGTTTTTTGGAAAAAGGTACTTTTTTTGGAAAATGTACTTCTTTTGGAAAAGGAACATTTTTTTAGAAAAAGGTAATTTTTTTTGGGAAAAGGTACTTTTTTTTGGAAAAGGTACTTTTTTCGAAAAAGCCCGGGTAAAAATCTTAATATGGTGTCGTACATAATTATATCTTTTTTGATAAATCCCCATATACAACGACATACAACTTGATCCGAAAAATGGGTCATCTACAAGTGTCTAATTATATCAAATTAGATATAATTTGATACAGTTTTATCCGAGATTTGTCCATATCCAGGACATCAAATTATATCTAATTCGATATAAAAATATCTGATTTTATAAAATTTTGTATGATAGTAGGCATATTTTTTATGCATACCAGCTATTAAATTGACTCTGAAATGTCTATGGTTTTAACAATTTTGAAGACTCAAATTTTTTAATATGATATTACATGCAAAAACATCACTTGAAATTTATTTGGCTATGGAGTAATTAACTCTGAATTTGCAGATAACTAAATTTAATGTTGAACTATATATTAATTTGTATGGGATTATATAGAAAGTTATAAAAAATTAAAATATATTTTTAGTACGACGACACATACAGTGTTATAAAACTTAGTATCACATCATATATAATCATATCGGTCGCTACATATAATTTGATTAGTTTTATAAGGCTTATGTAGTTATATATGGAGTCAGATTTGGGGATATGTAATAATATAAATTACCATACAAAAAATTTGTTGAAAAAATAATATCAGATGTAGTTGTATACTATGATATGTGTCTTAATGTGACTCCATTCATTGTCAGATATAGCCCAATCACATTATATATGACAATATATAACTATTTTTACTCGGGAGGTATTTTTTTGAAAAAATGTATGTTTTTTTGGGAAAAGGAACATTTTTTTAGAAAAAGGTACTTTTTTTGGGAAAAGGTACTTTTTTTGAAAAAGGTACTTTTTTTGAAAAAGGTATTTTTTTTGGAAAAATGTATGTTTTTTGGGAAAAGGTACTTTTTTTTGGAAAAGGTACATTTTTTTAGAAAAAGGTAAATTTTTTGGAAAAAGGTACTTTTTTTAAAAAAGGTACTTTTTTTAAAAAAGGTACTTTTTTTTGGAAAAAGGTACTTTTTTGGAAAAAGGTACTTTTTTTTGGAAAAAGGTACTTTTTGTGGAAAAAGGTATTTTTTTTTTGGAAAAAGGTACTTTTTGTGGAAAAGGTACTTTTTTGGAAAAAGATACTTTTTTGGAAAAAGGAACTTTTTTTGGAAAAAGGTACTTTTTTCGGAAAAAGGTACTTTATTCGGAAAAGGTACTTTTTTTGGAAAAAGGTACTTTTTTTTTGGAAAAAGGTACTTTTTTTTGGAAAAAGGTACTTTTTTTTGGAAAAAGGTACTTTTTTTGGAAAAAGGTACTGTTTTTGGAAAAAGGTACTTTTTTTTGGAAAAAGGTACTTTTTTTGGAAAAAGGTACTTTTTTTGGAAAAAGGTACTTTTTGTGGAAAAAGGTAATTTTTTTTGGAAAAAGGTACTTTTTTTGGAAAAAGGCACTTTTTTGGAAAAAGGTACTTTTTTTTGGAAAAAAGGAACATTTTTGGAAAAAGGTACTTTTTTGGAAAAAGGTACTTTTTTTGGAAAAGGTACTTTTTTTTGGAAAAAAGTACTTTTTTTTTGGAAAAAGGTACTTTTTTTGGAAAAAGGTACTTTTTTTGGAAAAATGTACTTTTTTGAAAAAAAGGTACTTTTTTGGAAAAAGGTACTTTTTTTGGAAAAAGGTACTTTTTTTGGAAAAATGTACTTTTTTGAAAAAAGGTACTTTTTTTTGGAAAAAGGTACTTTTTTTGGAAAAAGGTACTTTTTTTGGAAAAAGGCACTTTTTTGGAAAAAGGTACTTTTTTTTGGAAAAAAGGAACATTTTTGGAAAAAGGTACTTTTTTGGAAAAAGGTACTTTTTTTGGAAAAAGGTACTGTTTTTGGAAAAAGGTACTTTTTTTTGGAAAAAGGTACTTTTTTTGGAAAAAGGTACTTTTTTTGGAAAAAGGTACTTTTTGTGGAAAAAGGTAATTTTTTTTGGAAAAAGGTACTTTTTTTGGAAAAAGGCACTTTTTTGGAAAAAGGTACTTTTTTTTGGAAAAAAGGAACATTTTTGGAAAAAGGTACTTTTTTGGAAAAAGGTACTTTTTTTGGAAAAGGTACTTTTTTTTGGAAAAAGGTACTTTTTTTTGGAAAAAGGTACTTTTTTTGGAAAAAGGTACTGTTTTTGGAAAAAGGTACTTTTTTTTGGAAAAAGGTACTTTTTTTGGAAAAAGGTACTTTTTTTGGAAAAAGGTACTTTTTGTGGAAAAAGGTAATTTTTTTTGGAAAAAGGTACTTTTTTTGGAAAAAGGCACTTTTTTGGAAAAAGGTACTTTTTTTTGGAAAAAAGGAACATTTTTGGAAAAAGGTACTTTTTTTGAAAAAGGTATTTTTTTTGGAAAAATGTATGTTTTTTGGGAAAAGGTACTTTTTTTTGGAAAAGGTACATTTTTTTAGAAAAAGGTAAATTTTTTGGAAAAAGGTACTTTTTTTAAAAAAGGTACTTTTTTTAAAAAAGGTACTTTTTTTTGGAAAAAGGTACTTTTTGGGAAAAAGGTACTTTTTTTTGGAAAAAGGTACTTTTTGTGGAAAAAGGTATTTTTTTTTTGGAAAAAGGTACTTTTTGTGGAAAAGGTACTTTTTTGGAAAAAGATACTTTTTTGGAAAAAGGAACTTTTTTTGGAAAAAGGTACTTTTTTCGGAAAAAGGTACTTTATTCGGAAAAGGTACTTTTTTTGGAAAAAGGTACTTTTTTTTTGGAAAAAGGTACTTTTTTTTGGAAAAAGGTACTTTTTTTTGGAAAAAGGTACTTTTTTTGGAAAAAGGTACTGTTTTTGGAAAAAGGTACTTTTTTTTGGAAAAAGGTACTTTTTTTGGAAAAAGGTACTTTTTTTGGAAAAAGGTACTTTTTGTGGAAAAAGGTAATTTTTTTTGGAAAAAGGTACTTTTTTTGGAAAAAGGCACTTTTTTGGAAAAAGGTACTTTTTTTTGGAAAAAAGGAACATTTTTGGAAAAAGGTACTTTTTTGGAAAAAGGTACTTTTTTTGGAAAAGGTACTTTTTTTTGGAAAAAAGTACTTTTTTTTTGGAAAAAGGTACTTTTTTGGAAAAAGGTAATTTTTTTGGAAAAATGTACTTTTTTGAAAAAAAGGTACTTTTTTGGAAAAAGGTACTTTTTTTGGAAAAAGGTACTTTTTTTGGAAAAATGTACTTTTTTGAAAAAAAAGTACCTTTTTCCAAAAAAAGTACCTTTTTTCAAAAAAAGTACCTTTTTCCAAAAAAGTACCTTTTTCCAAAAAAGTACCTTTTCCAAAAAAAGTACCTTTTTCCAAAAAAGTACCTTTTTCCAAAAAAGTACCTTTTTCCTACCTCCAGCGGTTTGGGCAGGCCGTCAGGGGGGGCTCTTTTCCCCTTTTTAACCCCCATTTTTACAACGTTCCTGTCCAAAATTCTTGAAAGTACTTTCTATAAAAGTTAGCCCCTACTCCAAGGAACACATATCTAAAATTTCAGCTTTCTAGCCAAAGGGGTTTTGGCAGGCCGTCAAGGGGGAGACTTTCCCCCTTTTTGCCCGTTCCGGTAGGAATTTCCAAAAATCCCGTCTTAGCGGACGTCTACGCCGAAAGAGGAACCTACATACCAAATTTCAACTTCCTAGCTTCAGCGGTTTGGGCTGGGCGATGTTGAGTCAGTCAGTCAGTCAGTCACGTTATTCTTTTATAAATAGAGATAACAGTTTAATCACGTGAAATCGAAACAACTTTCGGTGCTTTACTTACGATTGCTACACTCTTCAAAATATCATTTAGTTTAAAAAATTGTTTAAAAATTATCCAAATAGTTCACTTAAGGTTTAAAAAATATCTTTAGAGCTTACTAAAAAACTGGCCGTTATGCTTAATACCCTAAGGCCGAATAACACAATGTCTCGTTAAAATTTAACCTAAAGTTAAATTTAAAATTTATGTGGTAAACTACAACAAATATGTCAGTTAAAGTCCCAGTTAATAGCTAATAGGACATTGTGTTAATGCGGGTAAGTGGTTATTTAAAATATCTTTTGTAAAACACTTATAAAATGTATTTAAGGATAACACAGCGTATGATGAATATTTAATGTAAATTATATCACTCATACGCAACCAAAAGAAATTTAAGATCTTTTTGTAATGCAAATATTTATACAACACAATTTATTACAAGTTTCTTAAAGCAAAGAAAAAAAATGTTTCATAAAAACAACAATTCCAACAATATACAACCATTTGTTAGCTTTTATTTTAAGAACCAGCTTCATTACCATAATTACGCATATTTCTTACTAATTCAACTTGTTGCATCATTAACGACTTCATGTGTTTTAATGTAGATAAAGTTTTACGTAAGAATTTTTTAATATCCTTTAAATTATGGCGCATTTGGTGGCGTTTCTTACGTCGTTGGAAACGTCTACGTCTATTACGACGCCGGCTACGTGAAAGGTGAGCATAATTATGGTTAACTCCATGATCTGCCAGCCGTGTGTCTACGGGATGCTGATGAATATGACTATAAGCATCATCATGATTTAAACTGAAATAGAGAAGAAATTTATCTTCAATGATGATAAAAAATATTAAATTGGCAAATTTTTAGCAAACCTTAAATTAACTTCATCATCGGTTTGTACAGTGTCATTATTATTATCGACATGTCTTTCCAGTGGGTCAGGCAACTGAATATGAATTTGAAATACTGCTGGTACCTCAACTTCATCTTCGTCAGCAAAATTGTGTGTTTCTTCTGGTTCAAAAGCTAGTGGAGCAATAATATCTTCACTGTTGTTATTTAAAATTTCGCTATTATCATTTTGTAAACTAAACTCTGGTCGGCACATGATAAATTTTTGTTTCGAGTTAAAATTTTATTAAATAAAAAAACTAAACAAATTCTTATTTTATAAATAAACAAAAAATTCAAAATAAACTGACAATTTTGACTAAATTTTGACTACAAAACAAGAAATTGCTTTCCTAATTTTCGTACAAAGTTTTTTTTTTTTTAATTCTTGCTTCCTCCTTCTTGCCACACTTTTGGCCAACATAAAAATTTCTAATAATATCATCGTTCTATTATGCATATTTTTTTTTAATGTGTTGGGATTTCGTACACATCTCCATGCAACTTTTCATTAACCATAGATTGCGCTGGTGAACAACATACAGTAATGTTCCTATTGGAGTAAATAATTATGCAGAAAAAGTTTTGCAGTTTTTTAAAAATTGTAAAATCATAGCGAACCCACATTAAAATCTTGTCCCTTATTTGGATAGCAATAATTTTTCTTATTCTTTGTTTAACAACTACCCATTTGGGATTTCATACAAAAATTATACTTTGCTTATCTTTTGTTTTAATAACCTTGCAAAAGAATTGTACATGCACATAGAATGCATTTGTATAGACAGTGGTTACTAGTAGGGAAGTTATTTTTTTAAATATTTTATACTGACAGATATGTACTAAATATGTGCATGAGAGAAAATTTCGTTTGGAATTTTTCGAAATATAAGGAGAAAATATGAAAATCTAGATAACGTCGAAAGGTCATAAGAGAAATTACTTATTTGAACCGAAATGTGTATCATTATCTTCAGCAGTTTGTTACTAAAAATTATAAAAATATGCCCACACACTGTTCAAAAGTTGTGAGTAAAAATTTTAATAGACCTACATAATTTTCATATATGTATATTGGAGAATTTTATAATAGCATCGAACGAATGAAATATTTTGTTATATTGTATTTTTTGTTTAGATTTATTTTATTTTACTATCACCTTAGTTTTCTTTTTTAGCATAACTTTTCAATAGCTCAAAACATAGAACCCATTATTTGTATCGAAAAAATCCATTTAAACTACTGTACCTTTATCCATAATAGGAATAAGGGCAAGTTTAAATAAGCTTATGAATAAGATATATTAAACAAAAAAAATACGCAGGGTAACACAGAGTTTGCTATGTTTTACGGCAATATTACCACAAAATTTAAGTATTTTGCTTCTGACTTTTATGTTATAATAATCCCCTATATGTTTTGTTAAATTAAAGAAAACTTCTAGAGATAGAGCAAAAAAATTCCTCAAAATTCTCTATTGTGAATGATTTAAGCTATTTAGGGTTTTCTTTTTCGTCCATCTCTAGCAGTTTTCTATAACGTCAATGTGTGCCTATATGGTAGTTATTTAAGAAAACAAACAACGAAAAGTACTGTAATTTCGTAACAGTGTTTAAAACAGTTGTTTTTGATATCATAATAAACAACTACCAAAATAGCATTTTTACAGCAAACAGTTGTTTTTGTTAGTTATTTAAAAAATCATTGAATTTTGAAAAATTCTCATTTAGTTCGTATTTGTTATTATTTATATATCAATATTTAGTAAAAATCAGAAATATATAAGTTTGCAAAAAAGCATGATAACTGACTGAACTGTTTGGAATTTTTACTTCAAATTTTAAATAAGCTAAAGTAATTGTACTCAGGGAATTATCTAGGCCAAATTGGCTAAAAATTGTAACTAAAATAATTACAAAAGGCGATGACTGTATTTGTCATAAAAATTACTAATATTGTAGTCAATTTTGACTATTAAAAAACAACCAAAATGTAGCAAAAATAAGTGCAAAGAAACGGTCAATTTAATCAGCATAAAATTAATAGCTGAACTACAAAACTAAATGCAAATGTAGTCAAATTAACAAACAGAAAATAATGAACAAACCCAACAAACAATTCGTTCCGTTAAGGCACCATTTTCGGTCCGTCATAAACGGAATCCTACTCAGTTTACGTACCGTTTTCTGGATCCCTATACGGACCAGAAAACGGAACTTAAGGAACATCGAAACTGATTCGAATCCGTTGAAAGTCCGTCAATGACGGACCGTTTACTGACCGTTGTGTCATGTAAAAAACGGACTAGTCCGTTAAAATTCCGTCAATGCCGGACCGTTTCCGGACCGTTATGTCGTGTGAATAACGGAGTGACTCCGTTTTTAGAATGCAGTTTCCGGACCGTATCCGTACCGTTTTTTTAAAACAAAAACGGACTTGTATATCTACCTAAATTGACCCATTATTAACACTGTGAGACAAATGGTAGGGGTCAGTGGTCGGGAAGAGTTCAAACTACCGGGGAAAGTTATATCGGTAAAAAAAGAAGTTATACGTGTCCCGGCGTTTCGCTGGGTCACCCCTAGGGATCGAGATATATCGATTTGACCTTTGGTGGTATTTTTTTGACATAACTCGAGAACCACTAGTCCGATTTTGCTCAAACAATTTTAAAAAAATTAAAAATTACAATTCCTTTAATCTGTTCATATAACGTTTTTCTATATACTCAACAGTTTTGCCGGTAAAAATAAATGTATGAAGAAAAAAATATTTTTTGCCTAAAATATTAAAAAAAAGAAATAAACAAAAGGTTATTGATTTTTATGGTAGCGGTAACAAACATTTATTTTTACCGGCAAAACTGTTGAGTATATAGAAAAACGTTATATGAACAGATTAAAAGAATTGTAATTTTTAATTTTTTTAAAATTGTTTGAGCAAAATCGGACTAGTGGTTCTCGAGTTATGTCAAAAAAAAAAGATATATCTCGATTCCTAGGGGTGACCCAGCTAAACGCCGGGACATGTATAACTTGTTTTTGACCGATATAAGATTTTCCCGTTGGTTTCATCCCATCCCGATTTTGACTGTCGCATATTGTAATTTACATGTTTTTTAATAAAATATTTTAATATTTTACATCTTTTTTAATAAATTTATTACATAATTTATGAATGTTATTAAAAACTTTGTTTATGGACGCTGCAGACAACTTCAATAATCAGCCTTAATATGGGAAATATAAACGAAATCCAGTATCTATGTACGAGCAAAAGGAACAATTTATTAATTGAGGTTTAATTGAATGTATTCACGATTGGGGGTTTTCATACGATGCAAATTTGCAAACTTTTTTACTAAAACTGCTGAAGCGGGGTCATGCGCGGTTCCATCAATTAATATAAGGGGGGAAATCATACGCCACCGTAGACAAATACATTGAGTTGGACACTGAGGCGTATGATTTTTCCCCTTATATTAATTGTTGGAACCGCGTATGAGCGGGGTTTACATTATACCATAATTCATAGAACCTGTCAAAAAAGTGATTCAGATAGCTAAAATCCTATAGTATAAACCCCACCTTTGGATACCATAAAATATTTATGTATATTTGCTTAATTGTATTCGGTTACACAAACCATCATGAAAAAAAGTTATAAAATTTCATAAACACTTACTTTTAAATGATTCTACGTGATTTCAAACAATTTATCTATTGCGGACATGATGCTCATTTTTGCGACAGCCAGAAACTTTTGAACCATGTATATCGCGCGACACATATTGAATTATTTAAATAATTCATTTTGCCGACAAAAATTCACAAATACATTAAAGAAAGACGACACCGTTAGCTACGGAGTTCAAACTGATGAAAATTGATGAAGTTCGTATTAAACGGTATAACCGAAATGGATTCAAAACGTGTCGTATTCGAAAATCCGAAAGTACCGTCCGTTATTGTTCCGTATACGTACAAGCTTTAACGGATACTTGTTTTACGGACAGTAAAAGCCGGATTAATGATTCCGTACATTCCGGATAGTCCGTAAAAATGTTTCATGGGTAGAAATGCGTTGGCATTTAATGGTTGATAAGTGTATAAAATGTTTGCATAGAAATAAATCTATACAAATTGCAGAAAAAGTTACTAAAAAATAGTTGAAAATGATGCTGCAGAAAAAACTGCCAAAATAGCAGATTTTTTTGCTAAATACTAGTAAAATAAGTACTGCACAATTAAAACTATTAAATTTACAGAATTTTAATTATTTTAAGTTAAATTTAAGTTAAATTCTAATTAATTGAAAATAACAAATTGTGCTTTAAAATCTGCAGAACATTTTTCTAAATATTAGTAGACTAAAAAGAGCAAAAATAAACTGTTATATCTACAAAATGTTTGCAACTTTTAAGCTAAATTAAGTTGAATGCATATAGCAGTCTCTCCATCCTGCTAAAATCAGCCGAAATATTTGGTAAAAAAATTGTAAACTGCTGTTGTAATTTGTATTTAAGAAAAACCAAAAAAAAAACTTCGAAAATTTTAAATTTTTTGTGATTTTTTAGGCTAAAAATTATTTACCAAAATTTTTTGCTGATTTTAGCAGGTTTATTTGCTATTTTTTATTAACAAAAATTTAACTGAAATATAACTAAAATTCAGTTCAATTTTTGTTGTTCCTATATAACTATTATATAACAAAAAAAATATGCTAATTTTAGCAGTTTTTTCTGTAGCATAATTTTTAACTAATTTTTAGTAGTTTTAACTAATATTTTTACGGCCTTTTTTCTATTAAGTAGTGTACCTATGCCAACTAAGGCAATATACTTTCTAAATTAAAAACTATTACTTTTCGGGGGGGGGGGGATTATCGGCTTTGGCGCTGATTTGGCTGGTTGACCGGGCTTCACATACGATTTCTTGATCTTCGGGTTGTCGTAATGGACCCATTTTTTTATCGCCAGTAATGATTCGATGAAAAAATTACTTCTTTTTATGGTGTTCAAGAAATATTTCGGACATGAAAAATAGGCTTTCAACGTCTCTCGGCTTCACCTCGTGTGGTACCCAATTTCTTTGCTTTTGGATGATTCCTTCTGCTTTCAAACGTTTTGAAAATGCTGTTTGAGTTACTCTCAATGATTTTGCAAGTTTTTCTTAAATTTAACATCAATCTTTATCGAGTAATGCCTCCAATTCATCATCTTCGAACTTTTTCGGCTCATCTGGGCGGTCTTTGTCTTCCGTGTCAAAATCGTACATTGAAATCGATGGAACATATTCAGGATCAGCTTCGGTGAGCAAGCAATGTGCTTCAGCTGCAATTTTTTTTTTCAAATTGAAGATGTGAAGCAAAACTTCCCGCAAATGAAGCTTTATTGTAACAAAATTCGACATTTTCGAAGCAAAAAAAAATTTGTTATTTTCACTATTTCGTTCAATGACTAAGTAAGACTAAATGACAGATATTTACTCTCTAAAATGTCATATAATTTATTGCTTCTAAAACACTATTACTCTTAAATTGATACTAAGTATTCATTTGTGTACAGTTTATTTCCAAACAGTTGGTCGCGGGTTCGAAATATAAACAAAATAAAAAAATTGTTTTTGTGATAAAAATTACCGAAAAAATATTAAATTGCAGTGCACCATTTGCACTTGTTTAACAAGTACATTTATTTTAGAAAAATTTTGTATTAATACCAGTCGATATTTACATTAAAGAATAGCTCAACGACAGAGGTCTGAAGTATTAATATTGGGTCGCAAATTCGATGCCCGGTGTCGACAATAAAATATTTTTCAAAAATCACAAAAAAAAATCCTTTTTTTTTAACTTTTAATTCATAAAATATAGTTGCATTTGCACTCATTCAAAAAGTGCTGAAAAATGTTAAAATAGAAGTATTTCTCTCCTAAGACAACTCAATGTTAAAATCATTAGTGTTTCTGTTAAAAACAGAAGCACATCTAGATCAATAAATGTAGTGTTTTGTATCTATTTTTTTTTTTCCAAAACGTTTCAGCATCCATATTTCGGATAATTTTAAACAAAAAAAAAAAGAGAATTTTTCATCAAAATAGCAAAACAAAAAAACTTGCCCTAGTAATAATAGTTAAAATTATGTTAATTTTCTTTACATTTATGCATTCACATGCACTAATGTAAGTACAAGTGTACAACTATCATGATACAACAACTTTTTTGTTATTATATCGTATGCTTCTTTTACAAATACTTTTAGTATTTTCCTTTGTTTTTTTGTAAATGTATTCTACGAGTATTTACGTGTAGGTATGGATTATTGTTGGGGTCAGTTATTGTTAATTTTTTTTTTTCTGTTTTGGTTCAACTTTTCCCCTACATCTACTAAAGTATCATGTTTTCATATTTGGAGTAAACATTTCTGCCGTTTTTCCTGTAGTAAGTATTATTTTTATTTTTCTTCAACTGTTTGTTGTACTTGTTGTTGTAGCTGAAATTTATAAGTATTTATGCCATAAATGGTATAAAATGGTCGTCGTTATATCCACTGCCATAAGTGCACTTTGCGGCCTTACAACTACAACCACGTAATCGTTTTTACCAAAATGTTATAAGTGTATGGAAGTATGTATGCACGTTGTTTGCTTCAGCTGGCTGGATATGCTGGTAACAAATATACCAACAAACAGCCAAAGAAATTATGAGTGTTGTAAAAGTGCTGATAACACCAAAGTCAGTAAATGGTTGACTGCCACTATAGTTTTAGTAGAAAATTACTTACTAAAGATATTTTTTTTATAATTTACTCTTATATATTTATAGTTGCTCATATTTGCAAGCAGTGATGTTAATTTAGCTGTTATCTTGTTGTATTCTTTATTTCGATACACAAAATGTAAAAGTTTCATGGGAAATCTAATGATAATTTTTAAGCGGGTAAAGGTTGCATATACCGATAATAATATTATGCTTTTATTATAGGATTTTATTTTTTCTAAAATTGGCATCACTGTATTATACCTGAATGAATGAATATTCAAGCCAACAACTACTTGTGCACTACATCGAAATTTATTACACTGTAGAACAATAAATTTCAGACTCAGTGTTCCCTAATTTTTTTTTTTTTTTTTAAGAGAAGCAACACTCAGGAAATTCTTCCTATTAATTAACGTGTTGCTTCCTTTGGAAAGGGGATAGGAAGAAGTGAAAGGTGGTGAAAGATTAGGGGCTTCAAATATGGCAACACTGCGCGAGATGTTGAATTTTAGTACAGTTGTTGCGCGAACCCGCAACCTCATGTGTAACAGTCCAACGCGCTAAACATTACACCACAGAACCCACAATCCCTGATTTTTACAAAAATGTTTCTTTATTTGTCTTATCAGTTTAGTGTTAATAATTATTAAAATAGTTGAGAGTGAGAATGGCCAGTATCTCGAAAACTAAGCGAAAAAATTCAGAAAATTCTTTCTATTAATTAACCTGTCGCTTTATTTGGAAATGGGATAGAGTAGAGATGAAGGATGGTGTAAGATGAATGACTTTAAATATTGGTAAACTGTAATTGCACGAGCTGTTAAATCTTTGAACAGTTGTTGCGCGCCATCTAACGGAGATTTGGCGAACTTTGTTAAAGATTTTTATTGCACAGTCCTGTTATGTTATTTTACTTCGGTAGTGTTAACTGTTATAGGAACACCAAAGAAGGACGATACGATATGTATGAAATATAGAAAACTCATACATATTATTTTCCTAAATTGAATATGCCATTGCTGGGGTTCGAACCCGCAGCCTTATGTGTAACAGTCCAATGCGTTAAGTTCATTAATCTTAACACACTAGATACAGTGAAAACGAGTAAAAAGGTTAAAGTCGGGCATGCCGACTATACAATACCCTACACCAGTCTGGTTAAAAGCCAAATAATGTTTGGATCCGAAATTCGAATGTGTTAAAATGGGACTTGTGTCAAAATTTCCTATAATGTGAGTCAGCGAACCAAATTTCATTAAAATATCTTAATATTTGCGACCTGCAGTTTGTAACCAAGACAATTTTGGGGGGACCCTTATATGGGCACTAGGTCTAAACATGGACCCGTGTTAACCAAAATCAATTGGCTTCTTCCTTGAGCTGACATAGGTCGGTGTACCAAATTTCATCAAAATATCTTAATATTTGCGACCTGCAGCGTATAAACAATATAATTTTGGTAGGACCCTTATATGGGCACTAGGTGTAAACATGGACCGATGTTCACCAAAATCAATAGGCTTCGTCCTTGGGCTGATATAGATCGGTATACCAAATTTCATCAAAATATCTTAATATTTGGGACCTGCAGTTTGTAACCAAGCCAATTTTGGGGGGACCCTTATATGGGCACTAGGTCTAAACATGGACCGATGTTCACCAAAAGCAATAGGCTTCGTCCTTGGGCCAACATAGGTCTGTGTACCAAACTTCATCAAAATATCTTAATATCTGCGACCTGCTGCGTATAAAAAATATAATTTTGGTAGGAATGCACAAGAATGCATGGACAGACAGACGGACGGACGGACAGACGGACATCGTTAAATCGAAATAAAAAAAAATTCTGAGCCGATTGGTATACTATAAGGTGGGTCTAGGACCTATATTTTTTGGTGTTACAAACATCAGCACAAACTTATAATACCCTGACCACATAGTGGTGTAGGGTATAAATATAATTTAGTATGCTTAATTGTTTACTATCAACCATTTATGCCAGACATGTTTTTGAAAATTACCTAAGTTTGTTATAAAAACTCACTTTCTTCCAAAAAAAAAAAAACCTTCCCTATATTTTTCCCTACACCATAAATGTATTCAGTTTAACAAAAACTTTCGTGCGAATAAATTCTCTAATATATTTTGAAACCGAATAGGAACCAAATATTAGTGGCGTCTCTCATAAAAAGGCATGCTGTGAAGTGCCTAATTTATTGGGTGTATAACTTAAAAATGCGGGATTTTTGGCAAATTTTGAGCGTTTATTTTGAAACGTTGGTACAATATAAATTTATTGAAAGTATTGGACATCGTTAACTATGACCTTTTCCCCTCTTTCTGGCAACATATGAATTCTGCTTCAAAATAACTGCTCATTTTTTGAGGCCAAGAAAGAATCAAGCCGATTTCGAATACCCTATTCCGCAGTGAGAACGTACGGCATTCGGTTGCATTACTGAATACGGCTGGGGCAACCGAATTACGAGGTTGCAGCAACCGATTCAATTCGGGAATGTTGTCACAAGGGAATTGTTTTTAGAGTGTTCATGTCTGGTCGCATATTCCGGTAGTTTTTCGACCAATGCTCGCTTCAAATGAATCAATTGTATTCGGTACAAGTCCCCTGTGATATTTTGAAATTGCTGCTTCAGTGACTCCCAATGATTTTTCAACTTTTTTTTGAGTTTGACAACAATCTTCATCGAGTACTGCCTCCAACTCATCATCTTCGAACTTTTTTGGCTGACCTGGGTGGTCTTTGCTACCGTGTCAAAATCACCACTTCTGAACCACACAAACCATCTCTCGGACATTGAAACCAATGGAACATATTCAGGATAAGTTTCGGTGTGCAATCAGTATGCTTTATCTGCACTTTTTTTTCAAATTGAAGAAGTCAAGCGAAACTTCCTACAAATGATGCTTTGTTGGCACAATATTCAATAATTTGGAAGCAAAAAAAAATGTTTGTTTATTAACTTTAGTCATAATCTTTTATGGTTATGATCTTGCGCGGATACTAATGAGGGGGATTAACGTCCTCCGAATCAGCTGTCTATCCTGTTTGCAATAACAAAATTTTCAAAAACTAATACTCACGATTTTTATTTAAATAAATAAAAAATAAAAAGGTCGAACTAGAGGCTGAATAATATCTGCTCTAACTAATTGTTGTTTATACTATTTCGTCCAATGACTAAATGAGAATAAATGACAGATGGTTACCCTCAAGGAAGCCATATAAGTTATTAAAGACACAAACCATGTGTTAAAGATACGCCATCTTTTGTGAATCCCACATTTTTAAGTTATACAGCCATTATTAAAAATTTAACTTAGAAAGGTATGAAAATTGTTCACAAGACTTTTAGTTTTTACACTAAAGTGTAAAAATTAATATTTTTTGTATTTCTTATATTTTTTTTTTTTTTAAGAAATTCTAGCTTTTTAAATTGCTCTAGATTTGGCAAACACGCAAAATTTGAAAAATAATTCATATAAAAGGGGAATTTTTCCTCACAAATGGCATCACATCAACATTGGCTTATGTTGTAGATTAGAAACAATTAGAATACTCATTAAAAATTAACGTTTTGTTGTCTATTATAAATCTAATATATAAACTAACTTACACTTTAAGAATTAAAATAAAAAAATAAAAATAGCATTTTTAGAATTTCATTGATATTAGAATTGGATTTGAAACCACAGTGCGACGATAACCCATAATTTGTTGCACAGTGTTATTGGTGTATAGTGTTTCGCGGTTGTTGTTCTTGCTGCTATTGCTTAAAACCGTCATATGCTCTGAACGGTGTCTGTTAGTTTTGCGTTGTGTTGTTTGCTCCTTTTTTTTATTCATTTGTTTTACAAGATTTTGAACTTTTGAGTTCAAAAGGTGTTTTATGGTAGTATAGTGCTTAAAGAACAAATAAGAACATGATAATAAATGTGATTGTTTTTAACCCCGTTAATCGCAAGGACTGCTTTTTTAATTTAATTGTTCAATATTCAAGAAATAATGGCTTTTATAGGTAAATCAATTAAACGAACATTTTTATAGAGGATAATTTAAGAATGTTTAAAATATAGTAAAAGAGAAATGTATTGTCGTTATTTATGTCTTTGTATATGTATGTGCTTTTCTGCAATTCATATACAAATTTTAATAGGTATTATATAAATTTTCGATTTAATGGTATTGAAGGGTTTTTTCGTCGTCTGAGATACTTTAGTTGTGTATAGGGTCTACTTGAGGACCCTAAAATCTCAAGTAGTAACACAATCGATTAATAACACTATGCGACAGTCAAAATCGGGATGGGATGAAACCAACGGGAAATGTTATATCGGTCAAAAACAAGTTATACGTGTCCCGGCGTTTCGCTAGGTCACCCCTAGGAATCGAGATATATCCTTTTTTGACATAACTCGAGAACCACTAGTCCGATTTTACTCAAACAATTTTAAAAAACTTAAAAATTACAATTCCTTTAATCTGTTCATATAACATTTTTCTATATACTCAACAGTTTTGCCGGTAAAAATAAATGTTTGTTACCGCTACCATAAAAATAAATAACCTTTTGTTTATTACTTTTTTTTAATATTTTAGGCAAAAAATATTTTTTTCTTCATACATTTATTTTTACCGGCAAAACTGTTGAGTATATAGAAAAACGTTATATGAACAGATTAAAGGAATTGTAATTTTTAATTTTTTAAAATTGTTTGAGCAAAATTGGACTAGTGGTTCTCGAGTTATGTCAAAAAAAAGACCACCAAAGGTCAAATCGATATATCTCGATTCCTAGAGATGACCCAGCGAAACGCCGGGACACGTATAACTTCTTTTTTACCGATATAACTTTCCCCGGTAGTTTGAACCCTTCCCGATCACTGACCCCTGCCATTTATCTCACAGTGTAATTAAATTCAGGTGCCTATCCCTACTTGTGACTCATTGTGACCGTCATAAGACTATTTTTAAGACCGAGAGTCATATCTTTTTATACAAAATAACAATAAAATACCAATAAAATTCAAATTTTATTCGTCAATGTTTTGAATGTGTGTCTTGATTTTGTTAAGTTTTCTATCAAAAATTTTAATAAATATAATTTATTGGGACTTTGCAACAACAAATACATGGAGAATACAGTGACAACTAAAGGTCTCGTTACTAGAACGTAAATGTAACGAGAACGAGTCGTAATGTGGTATATTATTTTTTCTAAGTTACTCAAAATATGTAATGTGCTATTAAAGAATGATAAATTTGATTTTCAGAATAGTACCAACTAGGTTAAGAATAGTACATTTTCGACCACTATAGTACCAAAACTTAAATTTTTTTTATAAAATAACAAGCAAAAACTTTCATAAAAATTCATTGCGGATTATATTTTATCCCTCAAAATCAGATTCAATTTAATTTTAAATCGAAAATAATTTGTTTATGCCAAATTTAATTTATTTATGAATTCAATCGATTTTTATTTACTTGATTTGTTTACTTTTCAAATATAAATATTTTATGTGTTTTTGTATGAAAATTAAAAAAAAAAAAAATTATTATTGTTTTTGCCAATAAATTTCTTTTCTAAATAAACCGGATTTCTATAGAATTTTTGGAAATAACCAAAATGTGCCAGTGTACCAATCAAACTTTGAATGTGCCAAACATGGTACAATTGTGCCACAAATCCCATCACTGATATGCAACTAAAAACAGCTGGTTTGCGCTCTCACTTAAAAACGGAAAAAAAATTCTGTTTTCAACAGAAATATCCGACACGTTACGACTCGTTTACGTCTAGTACTCAGCACTATGTGTTTCTCATTTAGCAGGTTGAATCAGCTGATTCGTCACGTTACATTTACGTTCAAGTAATTTGGGCTTAAGAGTCAGAGACTTTTCGTAAAAATAGGCACGTCAAATAAAATTTATTTCACAAATGGCAAACACTTTGCTTATCCACTCGGGTTTAATCAGTTCGGAAAATTACCTATCGGCAATACACTCGTCGACTTCAGGTTCAAGTGGTCGTCTTCCGACTCGGTTACCTTCGGCAAGGATGCCAAATTTGTTTTAGCCGCCCAGTGTAGAAAATCATTACCAGATATGTGGTTATGTAACTACATACTTGGTAATGGTAACTAGTTACTTTTGTTATTACATTTCTTATTACCTTTATATGGCGATGTCGCGAAAAATAATGAGTTGTCGTTACACACCAGCATACGAAAAATCAAAAAATATATCGTTACCTATGTGCTTACCAGTACTGACAAAAATAATGAGTCTAAAAATAGATTTTCTAAAAAATAAATTATATAAAAAAAAATATTTTTTATTGTATTTTTTTTTTTTTAATAAAATTTGCTGTTGCGGGAATCGAACCTGGGTCTACAGATTGCCAGTCAACAGCTCTACCATCTGAGCTATATCGACATGTAATATTTAATAGATAAAAACACAATTGACCTACTGCACTCAAGTCAGCTTACTCGCCAACAGACAAAAAATCAAAAAATATGTGGTTAAATAAATTCTTACCAGTGTTAAAAAAAAAATATGGAGTCTAAAAATAGATTTCAAAAAATTTTCAAAAAATCTAGAAAATTACTTTCTATTTAAAATAATGACAAAAATAAGTCATTATCAGTAACTCATTATTATATGTTTTAAAATAATGCAGAAGGTAAGTGGGTGTCATTACTGGTAGTCCAAAAAATAATGATATGTCATTACCGTTTCTGCACTGGGCGAGTTACTAAATTTGTATTACAACATATTGGCAGTTTCATAAAATGTTCCATCTGGATCCCTTCCAGTCCCACCATATTTGTATAATCGAAATATCGCATTCGTCAAACAAAATTTATTAGTTTTGCGCTATCTCGATTAGATTTTTTTTTTTTTTTGTTAAAATGAAAATTTCTCATGAAAATCCTCCTATTAGTTAATGTATTTGGAAAAGGGATAGAGAAGAAATGAAAGATGGTGAAATATGATGGGTTTCAAATATGACAACACTGTAATTGCGCGAGATGTTGAACCTTAAAATAATTGTTGTGCTCCATCTAACGACTTTGGACTTTGTTTAAATTTGTTGTTTATAAGCCTGTTACAAACAAAAAAACTATAAGTAATATTGCCTAAAACTATAGGGTGATATCACCTATTTTCAAAGGTAACATAGAGTTTGCTATATTTTAAGGCAATATTACGATAAAAAATAGGTAAATTCTATTTGACTTTTATGTTCGAAAAATCACCTATAATTTTCGTTAAATTAACTAAGAAACAATGGTTTATTACCTATTTCAATATAGGCAAAATATACACCCCTGTTGGTAATATAACTTCGGTGTTAGTTACTTTTTATTGCAAAAAGAAATATATACATTTTTATTTTATATTAAAACTTTATTTATTAATAAATAGATTCATTAATTTGCATAATTAAATTCTTCTAGAAATAAGCTTAAAATATTTCTAGAAGAATTTAATTATGCAAATTAATGATACTATTATTTCACTTTAAAATATTACATTTAGAGGTTTTCTGTCCGGAAAATTTTATGTTTCTTCTTTAGGAAAAAGTCCTCAGAATCTGAGGGTTGTTTTTGTACTAAAAGCTCCTCAGAAACTGAAGGTTTTTCGTAGGAAAAATTTCCCATTAGCTGACTGTTTTTCTGAAGGAAAAATTCCTCAGCTAATGTGAGTAAAGTTTTTTCTATAGGAAAGAGTCCTTATAATGAGAACATGACCTTAGAATTTAAAGGGTTTTCTATATTAAAAAGTACTCAGAATCTGAGCATTTTTCTGTAGGCATAAGCCCTCAGAATCTAACACCTCGGAATATGAGGGTTTTTCTATAAGAAAAATTGTCATAATCTCAAGAATTTGCTATAGAAAAAACTCATCAGAATAATCATATATGAAAAAGTCCTCAGAATCTGAGTATTTTCCCATAGTAAAAAGTACACAGAATGTGAGGGTTTTCCCACAGAAAAAAGTGCTCAGAATCTAAGAGTTTTCTAATCCAAAAAGTCCGCAGAATCTGAGTGATTTTCTATAGAAAAAAGTCCTCAGAACCTGAGGATATTATTAAATTTGAAGGTTTTTTAAAGGAATTGGTCTTCAGAATCTTAGGCATTTTCTATAGAAATTAGTTCTCAAAATCTGGTGGTTTTTCTACAGAAAAAAGTTCTAAGTATTTGAAGCTTTTTCTATAGAAAAGGGGTCTCAAAATCGTAGTTTCTCTATAGTGATAGTTATAGAGTCATTAGAATCTGAGGATTTTTCTACCGGAAAAAGTTCTTGGAATATAATGTTTTGCTACACTCAAAAATATTTGACAGTAAATATATGACAGTTGTTTGGGTAGAGTGAGCAGTTCTTGTTTTAACTGTAATTACAGTTGTTTTTATATACAAAAATACAAAACAACTGTCATGACAGTTACTTTAGAAAATAACTAACGAAATGTACTGTAATTTTATGACAGTTATTTAAAGCAGTTATTTTTAATATCATAATAAACAACTACCAAAACAGTATTTTTACAGTAAACAATTACTTTTTGTTAGTTATTAAAAAAAATAAAAAATTTCGTTGAATTTCGTTGAATTTTAAAAATTATTGTTTAGTTTATATTTGTTATTATTGATATATTCCTAGTTTGCAAATAGAAGTCAGAAACTTTCATGAAAGAATAATAATTGGAGAACTGTTTGGAATTTTTGCATCAAATTTGAAATAGGCTGAAGTTATTATACAAATTTTTGTAATCGAAAGAAAAAAATTGTTTATTTTTATTAAAATGTACTTCTTAATACCAAAACAATTACGAGTGAAAAGCAGCAATTTGTACCCATTTTGTCAGTTATTTTAAAATGTCTGTAGTAAAAATTTGTCAGTAAATTTTAAGACATTGCTAGTTATTATACCCTACACCACTATGTGGTCAGGGTATTATAAGTTTGTGCTGATGTTTGTAACACCAAAAAATATTGGTCCCAGACCCGCCTTATAGTATACCGATCGACTCAGAATTTTTTTTATTTCGATTTAACGATGTGCGTCTGTCCGTCCGACGCCTATTGATTTTGGTGAACATCGGTCCATGTTTAGACCTAGTGCCCATATAAGGGTCCCCCAAAATTATATTGTTTATACGCTGCTGGTCGCAAATATGTCGTCCTTGGGCCGACATAAGTCGACCTGTAGAGTGCGCACAAGAATGCATGGACAGACAGACAGACGGACGGACGGACATCGTTAAAACGAAATAAAAAAAATTCTGAGCCGATCGGTATACTATAAGGTGGGTCTAGGACCAATATTTTTTGGTGTTACAAACATCAGCACAAACTTATAATACCCTGACCACATAGTGGTGTAGGGTATAATGACCACATAGTTGTGTAGGGTATAAAAATATTCCTAGGATTATTCCTGTAGAAAAACTCTGATTTAGGGGAATTTTTTCTATGCAGAAATCGTCATTTCCTTAGAAAATTTCCCAACTTGTTCCAATAAAAAGTCGACAGATTCTAAGGACTTTTTCGCATAAAAAACACTATATATGAGGACTTTTTCCTGTAGAAATGCAGTCATAGTTTGAGTATTATTCCGTCGGAGAACCCCTCAGAATCATAAAGCTTTTTCCTTTGAAAAACCCCTTAGATTTCTCTTATAGAAATGTTTCCTAGGATTATAAGAAATTTGCCCTATAGAAAACACCTCAGTCTATGTAGACTTTTGCTATTGAAATACTATCGGATATGAATAATTTGTTAATAGGAAAGCAGTTAAAATCTTCGGACTCTTACGATATTTTTCTGCAGAAAACTCTTCAGAGTCTAAAGATTCTTTAAAAAAAAGTTTTATAAAAACGCTCAGATTCTGATCATATTTTGTACAGATTCCAAGGAGTTTTTCCTGCTAAAAACCGTTAAACCTGGGGCTTTAGTAAGAACTTATGCGGTATAAGCAGCGGTAATCAAATTTAGCAATGGTCACATTACTAGTAGTAAGTTTTCAAAACTTATTTAAATTACTGTCAATAAATACGGTAATCCATGTAAATGAACTGGAACATTACCTTTAGCACGCTTGAAAACACCATCCGAAACTTCTTATGAAAGAAATATTCGCAGAGGAATATTGGCTCCAAGACTTTAATATTTCACTTAAATGCCTTAAGATTTTGTGGTTCTTACCAGTCAAACTCAATCCAACATTTAATAATAAAAAAGTATATTTGATTGTATATAAAAAAATTAAATTAAAAACAAAAAATAGAAAATTAATTTATACATTGGTAGCATTCGGCAGAGAAACCTTAAACTGATACCGGTGACTTGTAGCGCTTTGTGATTACTTACTCTGCTGAACGATGTTTTCTTTGTTTTGTTTTTAAATACATTTTTTCTATATTTTCCTTTGATTTTATAAATTTTTTATTTTTGAATTATATTTGTATGTTTTTATTTGTCAATCATACAAAACAAAAATTTTTTAAAAGCAACAACAACAAATGTATCACTATTTGATCAAAAGTAGCAAACATTTTTTACGCTACCAAAATATGACAGCGCTCAGACTGAGGAGTTAGTGATCAGGTCGTTCAGCAGATAGTTGCACAACTGTTGTAGAACTGTTGACTGTCAAATTGTATCTGCCGAACGTACCCATTGACATTTCGAACAATTGTTCGAAGAGTTACCTACTTCCATTAGTTGAATTAACATTGCCAGTAGGTAGAATAATTACATATTGGCATAGGTAATAAAACTATCCTTTTAAATGTCATTCTAAAATAGGCTACCTATGCCATCCAAAGTAATATACCTTCCAGTAGTTCGGTGGTGTTAAGTGCTGTTGGAACAAAGAAGAAGAACGCTGCGATAATGTATGAGGGATAGAAAACTCATACAACCCGCAGCCTTATGTGTAACAGTCCAACGCGTCAGCACTATAACTACCACACCGACCATGAAAAGTTACCGAGAAAATGAATAATAAAATTACATATGAAAATTTGTTTTTGATTTTTTGAAAATTCTTAATTGGAAAAAGTGTTTCATCATTAAATAAACCCAACTCCCTTGTAAAGAGTTCCTCTTTCAAATGCATTTTTCGTTTTAAAAATGTACACAGAAAAAATACTAGATGATTTTTCACGATAATGAGTTTGACGTAAAAATTGTATAGAGTTTGTTTTCACGCAAATTTTTTTTCTTCCCATGTGAAAATCGAAATATATATGAGCATACATGATCATACATTGGCTCGTATGTGATCATGCATGGGCATACATAGTCATATACGTACATGCATAGTTCAATGTATGACCGTACATGATCTCATATATTTCCATATATCTTTGGATCCGAAATTTGAGGGTATATGACCGTACATGCTCATATATGACCATATATGCTCACATATGATTCATGTATGCTCATATATGATCATATATGGCCATATACCTCCATATACCCTCAAATTTCGGATCCAAAGGTATATGGAAATATATGAGATCATGTATGGTCATTCATTGAACTATGCATGTGCGTATATGACTATGTATGCCCATGCATGATCACATACGAGCCAATGTATGATCATGTATGCTCATATATATTTCGATTTTCACATGGCTTGGGAAAAATTAACATTTTGCGTTTATTGTGATTGTGTCTTTGTTATAAAATTTAAAAATTGTTAATTTTTATAAATTAAATTGCAATTTGAGGCCTTTGAAGTTCGAGTGAAATTTTTCCACGTGAAAAACAACTTACGGTGCTTTATCTTTCATATAAAAATTGTTTAAAAATAAAAACTCAAAGTTGCAAAGTTTTTTTTTTTTTGATTCACAAATTTGCTATGAGAAAGGTGTTTAAAAATTTAACTAGAATTTTGTAAATTCTTTCTGTGTATTGAAATTTTAAATAAAATTATTTCTTCGCAAACCACAAGACAAAGTTATTTTAATTCTTCAAAACAAAAAGAGAAATGAATACAAATTCTATAATATCACATATGGAAATACGTAAAAATATGTTGTGTCGAAAAAAAATGAGAAGTAAGGTTTTAGATTTACAATCATACCCAGCGAAAATTTTCTGTTCAAAAGAATTTTTGGAATCGTTGGTTATTTTTTTTTTTGAAATCGTCACAAAAGAAAACGCTTCTGTAGTTTCAAAATAGAACGAGTTTAGCTAAAAGTAGTTTCAAAGTAGAACCAGCACCCCGTTTCTGTATTTCTCGCATCGAAAAACTTTTCGCAAAAAACATATGAAATGCAACCCTGCTCTGCTTGATATAGGATGAGTCACAGACAATAAAATATATATGAAACCAAATCAGCTAGTAATGCGCTGAATGTAAGTTATTTCCAATTTAGTTAGGTATTTTACAAAACTATGTGTGTACTCGGTTATAAAAGTTACAATATCTGAAAGATTCACGACTACAACTCCAGTCCATTATAAAATGGACTGGAGTCGCTTAAAAATCACCCTGTTTAATGCAGGATGACCATGCATTTCTCGATGAGAAAACTTCTCGAATTAGATACAGAAACGGGGTACAGTTTACCTAAAAGCAGTTCCGATTATGACATCATGGCCTTTATATTGTTTAATCTCATGTTAATTTTCCTGCTCTTAAAATATTTTGTTCGTAAAGACCGCCATAAATGTAATTTAAAACAAACGAAATTTCACTTGACAACAGGACTACTTACATTTCATTAAATTCAACTTACATTTTCTTTGAACCTCAAATTAGTCAAAACAACTAACAGAATTTACTTATAGTATATTTAGACTGGGCAAAAACTAGTAGTTTTTGGTCATTTTTAGGTTTTGAGCCGAAAACTATAAAATTAATTTAGTTTTTCCATACAATTTTCATACAAACAGAAAACCAGATTCTGACTGGTTTTTGCCAAAAACCAAGTAAAAATATCTGAAATTTGTGTTTTTGATACACCCGGTTTCTTTTGTAACTAATTTTCGATACACCCTGTTACAACGAATATAGAATTAAAGCAAGTGTCAAAAATATATGTTTTCATTTTTTTTTAATATTTCAGTATTAGTTTAAAATTGTGCGTTGTTATACATTTTTAATTGTGTTAATAATTTTTTCAATTTAATTTAACCATAAAAACGCAAAGAAAAGTGTTTAATAAAAAAGTGATGTGACAAAGAAAAACTAAATATTCAGTGTAAATGAATTAGCTTTTGTAATTTAGTTTTGTACAAAAACCACCTGGTTTTTGCTCAGTCTAAATTCAGTATTACATACATTTTATTTGGTTTATTTAAAAAAACAAAACAAAACGACTTCATAAAATGAATATTACGAATTTCCAGTATTTTACTTTTTTTTAATAACTTACGTATGTAGTTAAAATTTACATTTCTTCTAGAAATGAATGTTATTTTCATTTAAAATAACTTCACTGAAATACTACTTGAATAACTAACAAACTCTAACTGCAGAAGTTTCCTGAGTCTGATATTTAGCTTCAGTAAAATAAAAAGCAATCACCATAGAAAGTTACAACGATAAGTAACACTTGCAAAGATGTACTTTAACCTGGTTCTGAAGCATTTGGAAGCGGACCACAACTTCAGCAAAAAGCGAGTAAAATAGTTAAAGTCGGGCATGCAAACTAAAACCCAGACTTGTTAAAAGACAACTAAAGTTTGGATCCGAAATTCGAATGGGTTAAAATGAACTTGTTTCAAAATTTTCTATAAAATAATAAAAGAAGAGAAAATCGAAAGTACAGCTCATATGGGCGATAACCAAAATCAATAGGCTTCGTCCTTGAGCCGACATAGGTCGGTGCACTCTCAGAACAATTCCGTTGTGGAAACCAAATTTTTTTCCAACCGAATTGATTCGGTTGGTGCAACCTCGTAATTCGGTTGCCCCAACCGAATTCAGTTGTGGCAACCGAATTCGATTTCAATTCTGTTGCTATAACCGAATCATCGGCTGTCACAACTGAATTCGGTTGATGTAAGTGAATTACGTGGTTGCAGCAACCGAACGAATTCGGTTGGAAAAAATTCGGTTGTCACAATGGAATTGATTTGAGAGTGTGTATCAAATTTCATTAAAATATTTTAATATATGCGAAAAAATTTTTTTGTATCTCACACACTTTTTTATTCAATTTTTACATCTACCCGTCCCTAATTGAAAACCCTTTAGTTCTAAAACTGGTTGTCCGTCAGTTATATATTATATTAAAATTCCGTGGAACGGGCTTCCGAACTAGTTTTATTGAATTGATGCATGTGGAACCAGTTGTAGTCTCTGTGCTGTTAGGAACCAATTGTAAAACATTTTCCTGGGTATAGTCAGTCTTTCATAAATGTTATAAACATTCATATTAATCAATGTAGAAGAAACGACAGCTGTACATAATAACACAATACTACAAAATTTGCTATATGACAATGGTGATGACGACAACTAACTACAAGGATGATGATGATTATGATGATGCTGAATACATATGTGCAGTAATATGAATACTGTTGCATATAGCAACATTCTTTTGTTTTACAAAAATAGCAAAAAACAATAACAAACAATAACAAAAAAAAATATGATACAACCCACGATATGAACTATAAAAAATAAAACTCTTAACTTAAAAAACAAACTTTCATTGCATTTAACCTTGTTTGGCAACATTTGAACTAAGAAAAAATACTCCACAAGGGGGAAAATAGAAAACTAAAAAGGGAAAAAATTTGAAAATAACAAAACATGAAAATAAATCCATTCACATTTAAATTTATCACCTTACCAAAGCAATTGCTAGGATTCCCTTTAACAAAAAAAAATATTCTAAAAAAAAACTCTTTCATCTCTTTTATTTTCATTTTTCAACGAAATTTTCTATCCTTTCAAAGCTTTTTAAAGCAATTTTTTCATGTCATACTATAGTATAGTTTTTTGTCAAACGTGAAAATGCCAACAAAAAAATATGAGAAGGTGCATACAACAACATACACCAACACAGGCATGTGTATGAAGAACTACAAAATATAGTTGTTCACATTGCTGTTGTTACGACGACAACAGCCACTACAACATGCATATAGCGGCATCTGTAGTAACAGGCAAAATATTGTCAAAGTAGTGGATGTTTTAGTTGAAAACAACTAAAAAACCACGTGCCACCATTATTTGCTAAAAATTTATTCATACAAAGAGAAAATTTTAAATTGCAACACAGAAAATATAAACAAAAAATTTGTTTAAATCAAGATATGAATGAGTGTGTACCATTTTTTTTTTTTTATTAATACCCTAAACTGCTTGAATATATTTTTTCAATTCATCTTTTTACATACACTCAACAAAAAAATAAAAATCTGAAAAATTTACAGAAAAACTGTAATTTTAGAGAAAAATTAACTAAAATTAGGCCAGCATACCGTTTAGCTGATTTAGGCAAAAAGTGTATGAATTATTAGTAAAGTGAAAGTAGTACGAAAAATCAATAGTATTTACAAAAATTTAGTAAAATTTAAAAAAAAAAACTCATAATGAAAATGGATATGCTAAAATCTATCAAATTTTTTACAAACTATTAGTAGAATTATTTTAATATAAAAATTTGAAAATATTAAATATTCAGCAGTTTATTTTCATTTTCGTTTTTCAATTTTCCGTTAAGGCAAACATACACGTTCAATATTATTGATCAATAGGAAGGTTTTGTTTTTCATAAGTTTTTTCTCTATTGGTTGTAAAATAAATTGTAAATTCCATTTGGAATTTGTAATATTTGATCTTAAACCGAACAAAAATAACACTCATTATTGATCAATATTTTTAAAATCAACCAATCAGAACAAAGTATTTAAAAATAAAATCTTCTGGTTGGTTGATTTTTGAAAAATTGATCAGAAACCACATTGTTTGCGTGAAGGCAAAATATGTAAATAAATAAAAACAATAAAAATTTCGATTTTTGTGAGAAAAAAGGATTCTCTAATTTATTTATATAATTATTAAATTACCGTCGGTAAATTGATGTTGATCGTATGTAGTAAGGACAACGAATTCTTAAGGCGGTGAACAACAACGTTTAAGTACTCGCTAGAATCTGTATAAAAAGTCCCAACAAAGTTGTACAAAAAGGGGAGTAAAAGTTAGATTCTAGTGAAAATTAACCCATCAATGGCAAAAGTGCCCAAAAAGTCATAAAGAGACAAATTATTGATTTGTAATTAAACACACATCGATATTGTTTATCCGCTTTGGCTGTATTCGAGTTCTTAATTCGAGTTATTTTTAAAATATCAATGTTTTCGAGAAAATGCACAAAAAGTCATATTTTCCCCTTGTAAACCGTGTTCCAAACTTCAAGGCCGCTGCGGCACGTCTTCCCGGTGTCCGATTATCCTAATTTTTTGGGTGACGTAGTTTTACACCCAAATAAATATTCCCCGAAGGTAGCACGTTGAAAAACTCAAAAATTTGGATCACCCTAGTTTTCGAAGGAAAATAGTATAGTTTTTTATCCCACTTTTTAACTTTTAAACGTTCTCTCCGAATTTTATTAAAATCGAAGAGAATCCAATAGGATACATTGAGTTCTTTTAAAAACGTTTAAAACGCTTAAACAACATTTTTTATGTTCGGTTAAAATTGTTTATTGAGAAATAATAATTTGAAGGTCCTACAAGTATTAAACAATACACAAAAAAATCTTAAAAATTATTTTTTTTTCAAATCCCGTGCAGTGTAATCGCTCACATTTTTAGCATTAGTTATTTCAGAGAGTGAAAAATATAACAACTGAACTTTTGTTTTGTTCGCTTTAAGAATAAAAAAGCGCATGCAACGTTAGCAATAGTCAAAGGAAAAATTAGAAATAAACATGGGAGTGATATGGACCGACCAAAATATTAACTACGTGGTTACAGTTTTTCATTTGAATGCAGTAAAAATCTATTATTGTTATTACCAATAATGAAAATCTTTCACCAATTATTTTTTCAATCCCATATTGAACTTAGGCTGCGATGTAAATTTTTTTGATTCATAAAATTGTAATTGGACTTTTTAGTAAATTTTAATGGGACTTTGCAAAAACAAGCCTAACTTAAACTAAAATAATTATAATTTTCTTCCAAACCTTTTTCCAAAAATTATAAATTCTAAGATAAATTATTGCGATCAACAAAAATTTTTCAGCTGGTTGTTGTATGAACTAATTTCTCTTCGATATTAATCCCACTATGTTGTAACCAAATAAATGTCAAGTTGCTGCAAATGTTGTAATAAACTAAGAATGCTTTTGTTTTGTGTTATATTTCATGAAAAATAGTGAACATAATAATCACGAAAGAAACAACTTACGGACATGGAAATGAAAGCATACAACATCCGTTAAAGACCTGTTTTATTATTACAAAAAAAAGTGTTGGTATTTGTTAACACATACAGGCATTTTTTTTATAAAAAATTGTTTCATGTTTTTTAATTTATATGCAGACTGAGGTCAAGCAATTCAATTTGAAATTCAATGTGCATTTTGTATGAAAGCAAATAAAACAATATTCAACATACTGCCGCTTTATAGAAAAAAATGTGTCGGAACAATGTCAAAATTATAGTAAGTAATACCCTAGATAACACAAATAAAAATATATGACGCTACTTTTTAATTAAATAAGGGTAGATAGACTCTAATTAAATTCTGTTGAAATTTACCCAACTTATCGATTCAAAACCCTTTCAACTGACTACCGTTACCCCTAAAATACCATTACCGAAATACCCGAAATACTGTTATCCTTAAAATACCGATAACGAAATAAATGAAATATCGATAACCTTAAAATACCGTTATCCAAATACATGAAATAGCGTTATCCTTAAAATACCGTTACCCAAATAACTCAAATACCGTGATCCTTAAAATACCGTTACCGAAATAAATGAAATAGCGTTCTCCTAAAATACCGTTACCGAAATAACCTAAAATATCGTTACCTAACGATAACCGCATTCGTTTCGGTTACCATCCATGAAAAAAAAATACGCAAATTGTGTTTAACTTGGTGCAAAAATAAATTGAAAGTTCGTAAAAATTAAATGAAATTTTGAAATTGGTGTGCTAATTTACTAAATTTGTGCGTAAAAAGCCAAAAATTACGTGTAAATGTACGCATAAAATGTTTAAAAATACACAACAAATGCGCGAAAATCCACAGAAAGTTCGTAAAAATCCCCTAAAAATGCGTATATTTACCACAGCTGCGTTTTAAGTTAAACCCCACAAAAACATTTTTTTTTTAAATAAAAAAACAAATTAATTTTACGTGCGTATTTCATTAATAATAATATAAGTGTAATTCTCGTGTATAATTTTTGGCAAATTTTGGGCTTTTTTTATTATTATTAATAATTCTTTATTCACTTGGACATTATTGGGGCGGGTTTTCAAAAATATTACAAACTTAACGAAGTATAATATTTTATTTAAAAATAAAACAGGATTAAAAAAAAAACATTAATACAATATAAATTTATTGAAAATATTGGCCATCATTAGCTATGACCTTTTTCCATCTTTCTTACAACATATGGATACCGCGCCAAAAGAACTACTGCTCATTTTTTGAGGCCAAGAACGAATCAAGCCGATTTCGGATACCATGTTCTGAAGTGAAACATATTCCTGTGAGAGCGTTATGCATCGATCGAAACAAATGTTAGTCGCACATGGCAAGGTCTAGACTAGAAGGCGAGTGAAGCAAAATATTCTAAATAGTTTTTAGTTCATGCAACATGTGGCCGAGTGTTGTTATGATGGAATATTATGGCTTCACATGTGGTCGCATATTTCTGGCTTTTGAAGAAAATGCTCACTTCAAAAGAATCAACTATTGCAGTAGCTCATAATAGATGGGACCAAAGAGTATACATAATAAAGAGATTGTGGGACTCTCTATCACTGAGAAAGCATTTGTTCTATTATGTGCCTTGGAACAGGAACGTTCTCAAACCAATATAACCCAGCAAACATGGCAATACGAAGAAGATTCTCCGAACATATCGCCAGGAAGAAAACATTTATTGCCGGCAATATCAATTTCGTATTCCGGAAGTTTCCTCCG
Organism: Leucophora obtusa; assembly: GCA_949987735.1. Taxonomy (NCBI): domain Eukaryota; kingdom Metazoa; phylum Arthropoda; class Insecta; order Diptera; family Anthomyiidae; genus Leucophora; species Leucophora obtusa. The sequence continues at coordinate 338,349,671 of OX465295.1, forward strand.
TCGGAAACAACTGTTACACTAAAACAATACTTCCAGGCAATATGAAAGCAATAACTCATATGGAAGATAAAAGAGATATCGCTAAATAAACTCCTAGTACAATAAAAAAACGATTTAATTTTTTCATTATTAAATTTAAGCCTGAAAAAAAATATCTGCATACATAATCCATTGACCAACTTCTAAATTATTTTGATTTCTTCTTAGACGATTTTTCCGGCGCAATTAATCTTAACTTTTCACGAGTTTATTTCCTATACATCTTTTGATTGTTTTTGTACAAATTTAGTTTTAATTTTTTCCAAATTGATAAAAGATTTCAAACAAATTTGCTTTATCTTCCAAATGATACAAGGGTGATATTGCCGCAATATTGTCATAAAAAGTTATGACAAAAGATAAAATTTTTGAATTATTTTTTTCCAAATATCGCCGATTATCTTCCAAGTGATAAAAGGAAGACAATTTCAAAGTAAATACTACTTGAGTATTTTCATTCAAATGAAATATCTTCTTGGAAGGTATCTTTTATATGTTTGCAGGGTCATTATGTGCGCTCTTTGTATGACTCAAAACATCGATTGTAGCCAGGGATGGAAAATAATAAATTAGTTATAAAAATCAAGAATGGAACTATACTGTGGAATTATACTATTCCAACAGTATTATAGCCCTAGATTATGAATTTTAAAAAACCATACGTAAAAAATTGCAAAATAATATCGGAACGCGAAAAAAGGCTTTCGGGTTCAAAAAATTAATTAAAAGATTTACATTCTGCAAACGATGCCAAAATTTTCTCTTTTTGCAACTAACCACCAAACTTTGTTTTATGAAATGGGCATTATACTCCGTAGATTATAAATTTAAAAAACCGCACTTAAAAAATTGCAAAATAATAGAGGAACGCGAAAAAAGACTTTGTGGTAGAAAAAAATAATTAAAAAACTCAATCAGCGATTAACAGTCTGCAAATGAATACAATGACGCAAAAATTTTCCTTTTTGCAAATATTTTTTTCGCGATTTATTTTTTTTTTTTTTTTGCAAACTAAGCACCAAACTTTTGTGTATAAAATTGGTACTATAGACCCTAGATTATAAATTAAAAAAACCTCACTTAAAAAATTGCAAAATAATCGCGGAAAGCGAAAAAAGGCTTTATGGTACAAAAAATTAATTAAAAAACTTAATCAGTGATTTACATTCTGCAAACAAATATATTGATAAAAAAATGTATCCTTTTTGCAAATTTTGTTGTATGAAATTTGTATTATAGTCCCTAGATTATAAATTAAAAAGAAACCTACTTAAAAAATTGCAAAATAAAAGCGGAACGCGAAAAAAGACTTTGTGGTACAAAAAATTAATTAGGAAACGTAATCAGCGATTTAGATTCTACAAACAAATATACTGATGCAAAAACTTTCCTTTTTGCAAATTTTATTTTTCGCGATTTTTTTTGCAACTACCCTCCAAACTTTGTTGTCTGAAATGTGTATTATAGTCCCTAGATTATAAATTTAAAAAAAAAACACACGTACAGAATTGCAAAATAATAGCGGAATTTGAAAAAAGAAAATTTAATCCCTAGGTTATATATTTAAAAAAACCGCACTTAAAAAGTTGCAAAATAACGGCGGAATTCGAAAAAGGCTTTATGGTACAGAAAATGAATTAAAAGAGGTAATCAGCGATCGACATTCTGCAAGCGAATATATTGTTGCAAAAATTTCGCTTTTTGCAAATGTTTTTTTTTTCGCAATTTGTGCTAATATTTGCTAATATCTAAATATTTAATTTTTATGTTTTTTAACGAGCCAAAGAGAAAGCTATTTTTTAGTAACTTACATTTTTAAATATGTAAGAGCGATCTAACATTTTTTGGTATAAGCGCCCGATTAAGTGAGCCTTTTCCATCCCTGATTAACCAGTCGGAGTTCGTTCCTGTTCCAAGCCGCCTAATATTTTTTCAAATAAAAAATATTGAGAGAGTTGCAAGGCCATTGATGGGACCCTTCTAGTCCCACCAAATTCAGAGCATTACATTAGTTGCCCAGGCTTCAAATACGATTTCTTGCGCTTCGGGTTATCATAATGGATCCATTTTCCATCGCCAGTAATGATTCGATTCAAAAATTACTTCTTTTTATGGCGTTCAAGCAGCATTTCAGATATGCAAAATTGTCTTTTAACGCCTCTCGGCTTCAACTCGTGTGGTATCCAATTGCCTTACTTTTGGATGAATCCTGCTGCTTGAAAACCAAAAACTATTTCATTCTTATGTTGCTATTTCCAGATAAATGTGTTTTTAGAAATATAGTAATTCACAAAAAATAATCCATTTTAGATTTTCTTTTTAGTATTTAAAATTTTTTTCAATTTCTTCCAATTTAAAATGTCAGAGTATTTGTATATTAACGAACTTTGTGCGTAAAAATTTTATTTAACAAAAGAATAGTAATTTTAGGCCCAATAACGGTTTTCATGTAAACTCTTAATCGACTCGCAAACAGTGTAAACCTGGTATGTTTATGAGTTTAATGTCAAACTCCATACATAAAAACGAGTAAAAAGGTTAAAGTCGGGCATGCCGACTATACAATACCCTACATCAGTCTGGTTAAAAGCCAACTAATGTTTGGATCCGAAATTCGAATGGGTTAAAATGGGACTTGTATCAAAATGTTCTATAATGTGAGTCAGCGAACCAAATTTCATTAAAATATCTTAATATTTGCGACCTGCAGTTTATAACTAAGCCAATTTTGGGAGGACCCTTATATGGGCACTAGGTCTAAACATGGACCGGTGTTAACCAAAATCTATAGGCTTCGTCCTTGAGCTGACATAGGTCGGTGTACCAAATTTCATCAAAATATCTTAATATTTGCGACCGGCAGCGTATAAACAATATAATTTTGGTAGGACCCTTATATGGGCACTAGGTCTAAACATGGACCGATGTTCACCAAAATCAATAGTCTTCGTCCCTGGGCCAACATAGGTCTGTGTACCAAATTTCATCAAAATATCTTAGTATTTGCGACCTGCAGCGTGTAAAAAATATAATTTTGGGGGGACCCTTATATGGGCACTAGGTCTAAACATAGACCGATTTTAACCAAATCAATAGGCTTCGTCCTTGGGCCGACCCTTATACGGGCACTAGGTCTAAACATGGACCGATGTTCACCAAAATCAATAGGCTTCGTCCCTGGGCCAACATAGGTCTGTGTACCAAGTTTCATCAAAATATCTTAATATTTGCGACCTGTAGAGTGCGCACAAGAATGCATGGACAGACAGACGGACGGACGGAGGGACGGAGAGACGGACATCGTTAAATCGAAATAAAAAAAATTCTGAGCCGATCGGTATACTATAAGGTGGGTCTAGGACCAATATTTTTTGGTGTTACAAACATCAGCACAAACTTATAATAGCATGACCGCGTAGTGTTGTAGGATATAAATATGGTTTGTATTTATACAAGGTTTACAAGGAATTTACGAGTTTATATGAAAACCCTTAATGTGTTTATTTGTAAACACATAATGTCTAAAAAAAAACTTTGTGTGTGTATTATTGTGTATGGAAATGTGTGCAAAAAAATGTACGCATTTTTTTTTATATTAACCGAATTTTCGTAAAATTAAACAAAATTTTACCTATTTTATAGTAGTGAATTTACAAACATTTTTTAGAGTAAAATTTAAAAAATTAATATTTCATTTAAATGCTAGTCAATAAAATAGAAAAAAGTTGAAAATTATTGGAGTTACCAATTTCAACTTAATCTGTTAGTGACTCCGTTTTAATCTCTAATGGGTACAAAATATAATCAGTGTGTCCATTTACTCGAATTTCTTACTACTTCTACTATAATTGCAAAGTTTTGCTTACGTTTTGTATTTTGTATTCAGCTGCAGTAAAAGTAATAACTTGCAGTAAGTAAACGAACAAGCCTAATGTTTGTGGTGAGACAAATAGAAAAATAACTTGTTGTTTTAAAAAATGACGGAACAAAAACAAATTTCTACACTTTGTTTGTTTGAAGACAAACTGCTCTTTTTTAATTTAAAAAAAATCCAAAATTTGTATTTAATTGCGTTAAAAATATCAGTATGTAATAATAAAACATACCTTAAGACAACTGACTACACTTAAAATAATACGTCAGCAAAAAAAATCTGCAAACGGGTTTCGCAATGATTTGACTAATTTTTAAGAAATTTTAAGTTGAAACACTGATTTAAACAAAGATTTTAGTTATCCTCATTTAACACAATACTGAAAATCCTCAGTACTTTAACTTATTTTGGGTGTTAATTTACAAAATTATTTATAACTAATTTTTAAGAACCCATGCGTTAAATTTTACACAATTTATTGTTAAAATATAATATTTTCATGTTTCTGTTATTAGCCAGTAGATAGCGCCACCAATGTATCCTAAGTTTTAAAGCTGGCGATATTTCTTTCCCTCCCAATTTTTTAGAATGTCCCATATCTCGAAAACTAACAAAGTTAGAGCAAAATTTATGAAATTTTCGACTACATACTCCTAACCATAAAAACGTTATCTCTATCCAAAAATGGTCCTTGGTGGGGCCTTAGACACTCTTCGCTATTGAGAGGTCTAAAATCCTTCATAACTACAAAAAGTGCATTTTTAAGTGTCCGCATTTGACTAAGACATGATTCCCTACTTTTAAGTAATTTTTAACTCCACAATATTCAAAAGAGCCGTTCCTCAAAAATTGTGTGTTAAATGACTGTTGGAATGAATGTTTTTGTTAGGTTTCACTATGTTTTATCTATTTTTAAAGAAAATCGGGTGATTCATCTTAAAAATTCTTCAGCCATTTTTAGCTTTATTTTAGACATTTTTTAACCATTTTCCCACAGAAATTTAGCCATTTTTGGTAACGAAGTTCTGGCAACACTGCTTAGAACCTATATATTATTCTAAATATAGTACTTATATAACATAAGCATTAGTCGCAATTTTTGACGGTTTATTTTCTTTTCATTTTTTAATATTATGACAGCCTTCTTAAAATACCAGTGCTGCACCATTTTTTTAAACATGACATACTAATTCTACCTCAAATAATGTACAATGACTTTGAAGTAGATCATGATTATCATCGTTATCAACATAACAGGAATAATCACAATGTTTTTTCGTACATTTCATTTGCCGTGTTATAAGCTGTTTCTTTTTCTGAGCATATATATGTAAGTATGTATAAAACCTTCATTCATATACGAGTAGCATACTATTCATGACATTCATTGCAACATATCAAATATAAACATGTGCCAACTTATGTATATAGTCACCATAATGCAATTTTCACTGTATTTTTATAGGTTGTGATGATGGCGATGATGATAATGATGATGATGACGATGATGTTGAACGAAAAATGTCTGAAAAAGTACTACAAAAGCTTCTTTAGCTGGTATCACCTGTTATGATGCTGCTCCTGTTACTGCTGCCTCATGTCGTATTTAATATTTGTTTGTCTTGCTTAGGTGATTTTGGTTTTTAGTTTTACTACATGCAATATCAGCTTTAGTTTTCTTTTTTATATAACATCCTTGTCACATATTTTGAACTAATTCGTATATTTGCACACTTCATCTTACTGCATCAAAAGCATTAAACACGTGATTTGCTTATTTAACTAACAAGGAAGGTATGTGTGCCTGGTTCGCTCAGACTTGAATAAAATTTGGATATTCCTCTAGAGGAATTGCGTTCCTCATTCGGAATTATTCCGCCTGAGGAACGCAAGTTTTTTGACAAAGTTTTTTGACAAAGAAGTTTTGAACAACTTTGCAACTAATTTTTAACCACTAAATATCAATTTGAGCTGATGAGTTTAGAACCGAAATTTATTTAATTTTATCTCCACTATCATGTATCCAAATTTCACCGAAATCTACAGGAACCCAGAAACTGACAATCCTTGTAAGTGAGATTTACTTACTTTATGAATGTAATGCAAGAATAACGGGTGATTACAACGAAAATAGAATTTTTTCCGTGCAAGCATTTAACAATTTTTTGATCGTTAAACAATATCTGGAATCTCCACTTTCAATTCAGATTTCAAATCAGATCTCAAATCAGAGTTGACAGTAAACAGTTTTTTTGCAATGATGATTACTTATTTTCAATACCACTACATATTCATTAGAGTACCCATATGTGCAAAAGTTTTATTTTTCCAGCTCCCTGCTCATTTTTGGATAGGTTGAGAGTAAAAAATAAGATATGTACAAAAATTGGGTTTCTGCGATGTAAACCGGCCAGGCCGTTTACTTTTATGTCCTCAAAATTACCCCAAAAAAGGTTAATGGATTTATCCATCTATAACTCTTAAACTAGAAGCTTCTGCTGACTAAGTTACATAGCTGTAGTTTACACAATGAAAAGGCAAACATTTTCTTTTTACAAACTTTTAACCCTCTCATGACCGTTAGTGGTGTTTTAAGCGGTAAACATCAAAATTTGTGTCAAAACTAAATTTTGAATGTCTCTCATTTAATTTTGAAGATCTATAAATACGTATACTCTTCATAATATAATAGGAAATTTAGCGCAGAGTAAAAGCCTCTTACTCTCTAATAGAATTTCATAACAAATATTTTTGTGGAACATTTTAACCCTCTAGCTCCTCAACTAAAGGGACGTTTTGCCCTCTTTTCAAAACGATCACAAACGACCCGTAAGTTGAAGAGTTAGAGGGTTAAAATGTTCCGCAAAAATATTTGTCATAAAATTCTACTACAAGTCTCTGAAGACATCAAAGTTAAAAATTGAGGTTCAATGCCAGAAATAAGTCAGAACTTAAAATATGTTAATTTCGTGCTTATTCAGATTGGCGCCCAATAGAGCACCCATATGTGCAAAAGTAATATTTTTTCACCACCCCACGCACTTTCTGGTAGATTGGGCGTAAAAAAATAATATCCGCGCGAAAATTTATCCTCTCGGATTAAAACAGGCCAGTCACCCGTGGCTTTCAGCCCTGAAAATGGACTAAAATTAGTTCAAAGTTTCTTTGCGCATAACTCTTAAAGTAAAGGTTTTACAGAAAAATACTAAATAAGCATATCTACAGGCAATAATGTGGCTAGCATTTTTCTCATACACATTTTTGATGTATAGATGACGCGTCATGGTGATTTATGTGGTTAAAATTAAAGTAATTTGTATGGTTAAACACAAATTTTGACTTAACCACTTAAATCACCATGACGCGTCATCGATACGTCAGAAATATGTGTAAGAAAAATGCTAGCCACATTATGCCCTGTAGATATGCTTATTTAATATTTTTCTGTAAAACCTTTATTTTAAGAGTTATGCGCAAAGAAACTTTGAACTAATTTTAGTCCATTTTCGGGGCTAAAAGCCGTGGGTGACTGGCCTGTTTTAATACGAGAGGACCAATTTTTGTGGGGATATTATTTTTTACGTCCAATTTACTGGAAAATGCGTGGGGAGGTGAAAAAAATTACACTTTTGCAAATTCCATATACTTCACGGGTGCTCTAATATTTATATTAAGGGGGGTAAATACTGTAACAATAGAATTTTAAGGGGCATCTTTAAATAGTTGTCAAAAATTCAAATAAGAATATCTTTACTATATTATTTTTTTTTTTTAAATACACGTTATTGCAGTATTTTCAAAAAATTTAAGTTTTAAATTTCTCTGACCAAACTCGCCAGGGTTGCCACTTCATTATTAGCCTTTTTTTAAAAAAAAGTCAAAATCGGCAGCCTGTATTAGCCTTCATTAATTATTGTACAGCCTTCATTAATTATTGGAAAATAAAAATGTAAAGTTATTGTTAATACCAGATAAATTTATTAGTCCCTATCGTGGCCCGATTTTCATTTTTAAAATTTTTTTTAAACAAAGTTGCCACACAAACTTGAAAATTCCAAAAAAGGCAAGTAAAAACAATTTTACTTGGGAATATAAAATTTATTTGACCGAAATTCAAAAAAACGACCACGATAAGGACTATAAGGTTGACTACGATCTAAATCGGTTAACCCACCTTGGCTGTACAGTGGCTGCCGATTTTGAAATCATGGTTGTGGGAAAACGCGTTTAAAGTTTAAAACGCGTTGAAAATTATGCTGGCGCAAATACAGGTAATATTTCCTGTTACTTTAATAGAATTTTGAACTGTTTCTACGGACTTTTTTTTTGAGGGTAAGTAAAGATATGCAGAATTAAATTGATAAATATAAAACTCTTTATCAAATAATTATGCTCTTAAAAAAGTCTCATTCCATTGTAATCACCCGTTATTATTGGTGGGAGATAGTGATTTTACTTTAGGATTTTGAATTTTTCATACATATACCATATCATATTTATCCTACTTATATATGGAGCTTTTAGCTTGTATATCATCATTAACATCCATAACGTTACTGTCATTGTTATAGTCAGTTCGCTAGCATCATTAGAGATATATTTGCATATTTGTACATATGCTGATATTCGGTGAAAACATATATGTTAGTTCATTTTCGTTGTTTTTTGTTTTTTTTTTGCATATGATGTTTGTTTATTAGTTTGCTCTATTTGAGGTGATTTGTCTTTTATTGACAAATATCTAAATCATAGAAATTTAAGTCAATTGGATGTCATATTTTTTATGGAATTTATAAATTGCAATTTGGCTTAGTTTTAAATCGCATATAAAAGCATTACCCAAACGTTTGTCACATCACTGGAATATAATAAAGATGCTAATAAATTCAATTTTTAATAAAACTGATCAATTATATATGTTAAAGTGGGTCTGTAGATTGTGACCAGCACGAGACTTGTCCGGTTTGAAAAGATAATATAGAATAGGGTCGATTTTAAACTACCTATTTACTCTATGACTGGTGAAAACAGAACCAGGCTTAACTGTTGAAAAAGTAAAAAAAAGTATCCCCCTAAAAATAAGCCTTGGTTTGTTTTATGATAATTCCCAAAATATTTCGGGTGTAGCAATAAGATCTCACGAGCTGGACCATTTTTAAAAAGGTATTTTTTTTAGTTTTTGTAAAAATTTGGCATTTTAATTGAAGACAAGATGCTCGATATGGGTATCATATGAAAGGCTTTTTAGAGGCGCATCCAGCGATATATGTAACATGATCAAGCATATCCAAACATGTCCTATTTTTCAGGATATTCTATAAAAAATCAAATTTTTTACTCTTTTAGACGGAGATGTTTGTGATTGAAATGTCAAACTTCCATATTATAATCTAAAGACGATTTAAGTGAACACGTGTTTCAGATTTTTTTTGAAATTCGCGATTTTCCACGTTTTATCAGAAATTTAATGTGGTGGAAACAATATGTTCTAAATAGGGCAATATGGATAACAAAACTTTTCTTTTGACAAGTAAATCATCGCTGAGTGGATATAGCTTAGAATTTCGCAAATTTCATACATTTTTCACAGTGCTCTGGACCAAATTTTAATAAAAATTTTAAGTTATCTCAATTCAATAAAAAAAATCGGAAATTTTTTGTAGGTTTATTAGTAAATAAAATATTTGCATTTTATAAACTTAAATTAGTACAAAATTTTTTGCAATTCGCTTTAGGTAGCCTGTATGGCTTAATTCGCACCTTTTTCTTATAACTCTTTTAATGTTTGTGTACGCTTTTCTTTTCCTTAAATTTATGTAACGTCTTTCTCCATTCACGCGTTTTGAAATGGTATTTACAGCTTCCACGACCTCATACCCAACTACCTGATAAGGTAGTATAATCCTGACTTTCTACGCCCAACAACAGCTTTCAGTCTTCTATGCTAAGCTTCTACACTATTTTGAATTCTTGGGTAGAATTTCTTACTGTCATCGTAAACCGACCAAAAGGTTCGAGGATACTTTTGGTGATATGAGCCCTTGATGTATTTTTTTTTTCAAACCACTCGCACAGTTAAAGCAAATCTTCATTTTCATATTAAAATTTTTGTAAAAATAAAACAAAAAAGCGCGCGCGTTTTTGCTTTATTTTTACAAAAATTTTCGCCGCCCAGTAAAACAGGATTTTGCAAAGCAGTATTGTGCTATACAGTATTTTGTAAAACAGTATTACGAAAAGCAGGATTTTGAAAACAGGTAATTGTTATACACAGGATTTCGACCCGAACCCAAAATATTTTATTGAAATACGCGTGTCTGTAATTTTTTTTAGAAAAATCTAAATACAGGCTGACCCTAAATAAAATTTTATAATAATTTTTTTTTTTCACAAAAAAGATATTCCGCCAAAAGAAAAGCGGGTGTTGTGTTTTTTTCTGTTAAGTTGCATTTTTATCCTTACATCTACTAGACACTGAGTTTAAATTATTATTAAAATTTTATAAAATTTTTTTTCGCGAAAAAAGTTATTCCGCCAAAAAGCGTGCTCTAGCTTTATTTCTGTTAAGTTGCATTTTTATCTTACATCAAAAGATACTTAATTTGAAAAAAAAATAGCAGAAAAAGTTACTAAAAATTAGTTAAACATGATGCTGCAGAAAAAACTACTGAAATTAGCAGTTTTTTTTTTTTTTTGCTAAATACTAGTAAAATAAGAAGAGCAAAATTAAAACTTTAAATACAGAGAATTTTAGTTATATTTGAGTTAAACTTTTGTTAATGTAAACCCAGCTAAAATAAATGGAATGACTTCTAAATGAATCACTTCCTTCATTACATCACAAAAAATTACTCCCTTAGGAATGGGAGTCAGAAGTTCTTTTTCATGGGTGATAAGAAGTTAATATTTTGTATGGGGGTTGCATAGGAACGTGCTGGCACAGAAATCAGAGGGTTGCCGGTTCGAAAAAAAATTTTTGGAACTTTTTTACACAATTAATAATTTTGTGTAGTTTTCACTGTAAAATTTTTATTTTTTTATTTTGGTATACTCAATTAATTTTTGAAACGATTTAAATTTTTTTTTTTTTAATTTTCTATTAATTTTTAATGAAGTTTTATGGAAATATAAAAGCTCTAAATAAATATGTAATTCTTCAAATATTTTTCGTTAAAATACCAAAAAGGTAAATATTACAATTTTGTAAAATTGTAATTTAAAAAATCCATTTTGATAAAATTTTTACTAAATATTTTTAGAAACTAAATATAACAGAAAAAGAAAAATCCTGTAAACATTTTAGTTAGAACTAGTAAAAATAAGTTAAAAATTACCTTGCAGAAAAAACTATTTGTTATGTAATAATATTTTTCCGGATTTTATCAAGGTAATTCGTTATTTTTAATTAACTAAAAGTTAACTTAAATGTAACCAAAATTTTGTAAATTTAACAATTTTATTTTTCCTTCTTATCTTACTAGTATTTAGCAAAAAACAATCTGCTAATATCAGCAGTTTTTTTTGCAAGGTAATTTTTAATTACATAATTTTTAGTAGCTTTTTCTCCTATTTTTACAGCTTTCTATGAGTGTATTATTTTTTATAAAAAAAACAATTTAAAAAAAACGCTTTATATATGTTTCCAATATGTTATATATTTTAGTTAATAAAAAATTAAAGAAATGAATATAACAACAATTTACTGAACAAGACTGCTAAAAGTCAGCTATCAGTTATAAAAAGCGATAGCATAGGGGGTAGAGCGTCTGCTTGAAATGTCAACGAGTGTAGGTTCAAACCCCACACGATGCATGATGAGTTTTTTTTATTAAATTAAAATAAAAAGTTGTGAAAAAGAACTTCCTTTTCATTGGTTCAAATATACATAATTTATTTTAAAAAAGAACAACTTCTTTCCTATGACAAGCCAATGTTAAATTCATCGGTGAAAAATCCGAAAAAGAACAACTCCCTATTCAACAGCTGCAGTGCTTTAACTACTTCTTTTTCCTACTCTTTTTCCTGGGAAATAGCAAATTAACCTGCTAAAATCATCAAAAAATTTTAATAAATAATTTGTAGCCTAAAATCACGAAACAATTTAAAATTTTCAAAGTTTTTTTTAGATTTTTTTTAAATGCAAATAAAAGTCGAGCCTTTCCAAAATAGCAGTTTACAATTTTTTTAGAAAATATTTCTGCTGATTTTAGCAGGATAGACTGATATTTCCATTCAACATTCAAATCTAGTTTAATAATAGCAATGGAAATCGATCTCTTTTGCATGGCAACCACGGTCACGCTTGCAGAAGTCCAGACGCTGAACCCAATTTTCGACGGTTTTTAAGCATAAATCGGCCGATATTCGTACGAAGTTCATCAATCGTCGCTGGCTTGTTAGCATAGACCATAGATTTGACGTAGCCCCACAGGAAATAGTCCAACGGCGTCAAATCGCACGACCGAGGCGGCGAATCGACTTGACCATTTTGTGAGATAACACGTTCTCCAAACTTGGTTTGCAATAAATTGGTTGTGACATTCGCTGTGTGGCTTGTGGCGCCGTCCTGTTGAAACCACATGTCCTCCAAGTCCATATCATCCAATTGGAGCCAAAAATATTCGGTTATCATTGAACGGTAGCGATTCCCATTCACAGTTACGTGCCGGTCTTGATCATCACAGAAGAAGTACGGCCCAATGACGCCACCGGCCCATAAACCGCACCAAACCGTAATTTTTTCGGAGTGCAATGATGACTCATGGAGTACGTGGGGATTGCTGTCTGACCAATAACGCATATTTTGTTTATTGACGAAGCCATTCATTATGACTACCATAAATTGGACGTAGCGCTCTTAACGTTGAAGCCACTGACTCCAAATTTCGGTAGTAAATTTTAATAATTTCGACTCGTTGTCGGCTCGTATATCTTTCCATCATGAAATGGCAATCCTTACTGAAGAGAAATGTCAAAAGAGCGGCAAGAAATATAGCGGCGTTTGCTGTCCATGTCTTTCTACTTTTGTAGCGTCCCTGTTGAAAAACCATTCAGTATTTGGCAAAAAAAAAATCGGCTAATTTCAGCAGTTTTTTCTGCAAAATAATTCTTAACTAATTTTTAGTAACTTTTCCTGTTACTTTTACATTTACTTCTATGAGTGTATTGAAATATTACAAACCGTAAACTCTAAACAATAATTAATCAACTATATCGTAAGTAAATTGTTAATAATAAACTTAAACCATTAACTCTTAACTTGAAGTACAATAAAATAGAAAGAAATTCATTTATAACGTTTAATCAAAATATGGTATTTTTATTTTTTTTTTTTAAGTGTTCGTTAAAGTACCCTCACCCCATAACCCGAACAAAATGTGTGGATTATAATCGAACTCAGTTTTAAAAGGATTAACGGTATAATAAAAAATCAATATTTTGCTTTATGGCAATTGCAAACAAAAAGAACGCAAAAAACAAAAAATACCCAACAAACAATTCGTTCCGTTTACGCACAGTTTTCGGTCCGTCATAAACGGACCCAATTCCGTTTTCGTACCGTTTTCTAGATCTGTATACGGACCAGAAAACAGAACTTAAGGAACATCGAAACTGATTCGAATCCGTTGAAAATCCGTCAATGACGGACCGTTTACGGACCGCAATGTCGTGTTAGAAACTGACAAGTCCGTTTAAAGTCCGTCAATGACGGACCGTTTACGGACCGCTATGTCATGTTAAAAACGGACTAGTCCGTTGAAAGTCCGTCAATGCCGGACCGTTTCCGGGCCGTTATGTCGTGGAAAAACGGATCCATATCCATACCGTTTTGTTTTAAGAAAAACGGCATTATATATTTACCTAAATTTAGCCTATTTTCCATTAATTTTTAGAAGTACATATTATATTTTTTTATAAATTTATTACAATAAAGAAAATAACAGAATATATATATATGTATCCCATTCCTCCCCCGCGCAGATTATATCTCCATCCATCATCGCGTTGCATGCAGTTTTGGCCTTTTATAAAATTTAGTACCTGATAAAGACAAAAACTAATTAGTTTAGGTTAAACTGGTGGTAATCACAATGGCACATGATGCAAATTTCCGTACTGTCTCTCGCCAAAACTATTAGCGGCAGCCAGCAAGCATTTCTTTTTGCACCATGGCCACACCATGGCATACACATCGTGAAAACACCTTTTGAATTACTTAAATATTTACCATCTAATAAATGACACATGAAGTGCTTTGTTGATGTTGATGATGCTGGTTGTGTTGATGCACGCTTTCATGTTGTAAAAAGTACTTTTCGAGAAACCGCGTAAAAGTACTTCAGGTTACTGTTTTCGCACTTCATGCACATACATTTACAATTAACGGGAGGGTCGCGCGATGGTAATGCTGTCTTTTATTAAATTATTTCTTATTAATTAAGTATTTGTATTTAAAAAAAAAACAATAAACAACACCGTTTGTTACCGAATCAAAACTGATGAAAAACGGTGAAGTCAGTATTCAACGGAATGGAAACGGATACAGCAAAACGGAGTCAAAACGTATAGTTTTCGAAAAAACGGTCATACGGTCCGTTAATGCTCCGTTTACGTACCAGCTTCGACGGATACGTATATTACGGCCCGTAAACGCTCCGTAAAGAACGGATTCATGATTCCGTAAGTGTCGGAGAGTCCGTAAAAAAGTTTCTTGGGTATACTATATATTTATTTTTTATTTTCTAGAGCTGATTTATAGGAAGAAGAAGAAGAAAACATTTTTATTGAAAAATTTAACAGGCACAAGGGAATCACAAGACTCCGCAGTTTCGTCTCACCCAAAGACTCGTCAGTGGTTAGTTTATGTGTCAACTGATCAAGGTAATTTTTAATTGTTAATTTGTCTCTACCCTTGTGAAAATCGAAATATATATGAACATACATGATCATACATTGACTAGTATATGATCATGCATAGTCATACATGATCATATACGTCAATGCATAGTTTATCTCCATACATTATCTCATATATTTCCATATATCTTCGGATCCGAAATTTGATATATGATCATATATAAGCATACATGAACCATATGTGCGCATATATGGTCATATATGAACATGTATGGTCATAAACCCTCAAATTTCGGATCAAAAGATATATGGAAATATATGAGAATATGCATACATTGAACTATGCATTGACGTATATGATCATATATGACTATGCATGATCATATACTAGTCAATGTATGATCATGTATGTTCATATATATTTCGATTTTCACATGGGTATATAAAAACTTTTTGTACATTGCCATGATTGAGGATTGAACCGGCAGCCCTCTAAACAGGCTATGACTCGTAGCATCACATCTTAACAAGATACACTACGGTCGGCATAGCGGCAAGTGTGGATAATTGAAGTTTTTCAATCACAGCCTATAAAATGTATGTTTTCTAATCAGAAGATCCAGAATTAACTAATACTTGAGCAATTTATTTTTCAATTAGAATGTTTCCTCTCTTAATCCTTTTGTTTTTTCTCCTTTATTATATATTATGTTATATAAATTTCAAATTTTGTAAATTAAATAAAATCTTAATTTTGTAAAGCGTGGGATTTTTGATCTGTAATTTCACAAATATTGTTTCGACATCACATTGTATCGATCCTGCCTGCAGTCGATATTAAAATCAAAAATACTCTTCCCACTATCCATCCTAGTAATAAGCATACATAGAACCATTAGAATATACATATGATAAGCTAAACTATGTTGCATCTTTTTAAATGCATATGTGATGTTTTTACAGTCACATTAGCTGGCTCTTATTATATTACAAAGCAACATATACATACTCCAACATATATGTATGTTGTATGTATATCTGCCCATCTGTTTATATGCATATTAAGCTTATTCATGCTCTTATGTAGAGTATTTAGACTCATACCCATATAGAAGAAGCTACATCTACGAGAAACAAAACAAACCAAAAAATAGTATGTCCTTCGAGTACTTAGATAAGCGTCGAAATTATGCGATTCAACATAAACTTCAAGAGAACAACCAAGCAGGCAAGCTAGCAACATATGCTATGTTATGCCATCATACCCATGTTAAGACACTATCATTACCAACTAACATCGTCATCATCAACATTATTATCTTTTTAATGCTCCAGCTCCAGCATGAGAAAATACTTTATTTAGTTTTTTTTTTTAGTTTAGTTTGGCAATTCTCAAAGGCAATTCTTAGCTTATCCCCAACCAAAAATATGGTTTTTTGTTTTTTTTGCATATTATGCATATGTCACATATCTGGGTTTTATGTGTTACTTTACTCTTAACAAAATTACGAAAAGAAAATTCATATTCTTAAGGCTTCTTTATATAATTAAATAGTACAACAATTTCTAACGACGCTCTTAATTTTTATATAAATTTTTATAGATGCTTTTGTTTCCAAAATAATAGTATATTTACCCCTCAATTCATAAATGCTTTGTAAAGTTAGAGCAAGTTTACAAAACGTCATTTTCATACAAAATTTGTTCAATAAACCTCCTATAATTTTACAAAGCGTTTATGAATTTAGGGGTTATTTTGTAAAATTTGTAATATTCTCCAGCGAATTTTTCAGTTTCAAAGAACCGAAGAACTGCTTATGCAACTGAACCATTTCTACTATTGGTTTTATTAACCCGAATATTCGTTTAAAGATAGTTTTTACTTCATAGTAGAACCAGTTCTCCTGATACAAGTTCTGATACTAGTTCTGGAACTAGTGCTTCGTCGGTAATATTTTACATTTTTTTAATGTGAAACGTTAAAATATCCTTTAATAACATAGAATTTATAAATTTTTTCCTGTGAGCACACTTTAATATAATTTGGTTTTCAAATATCATCTTTGTGCTTAATTTCATTTATGTATTTTTTCGCGTATCATAGAATGCATAATAATAACGTCCTTTTTTCTTTTGATTATTATATTTTTTTTTTTGTTTGGTTGTGTTTTTTTATTCGGTGTTGTTTAAAACATGCAGAGCGACATTTTTTCCGTTATGTATTTTTGTGGCTTAATTTTTAAGGCATATATATTTGGACGCGTAGAGGGCGTTAGCATTAAAACAAAAGAAAATTTCATTTGAATAACCATAAAATATGCAGTTAATAAAATATTTTAATAGCAGACTACAAAGAAAGCAATGAAATTTTATTAAATTATCATTTACAAACATTTTTATACAGAAAATTCATGTGGCTATTTAATGCCTCAAATTAAATAAGTCATATTTTATTATAAAGTGAAAGAAAATCGAACACATGAGTACCGAACATTGCTCTCATAAATATCGTTCAGGTAATTTTATTGGCGGTCTCGGTATTTTTTATTCATTGGCCAGATTTTTGGCGGAATAAGATTAAAGTTTCGCAAGTTCTAACCCAATTTTTTTATACTAATGCATTGTTATTTATATTATTAATTTTATAAACGATTTACTACCCAGCCAGCAATTTCGGAGCGCTCATAAATAAATAAGAAAATATGAACGCTCAGAAAACAATCCCAAAAGCTGCCTCTACAATCTAAAAGATTCCAAAATTATTTAAATTTATGAGGAAAATTTCGATTTTATACGTTCTTTTTTCTGAGTCATTTCTGAGTACACAGGGGGCTCTTTTGTACGGACCACTTTCATAGGAAAAAGTGGAAAAATGTTAATGTTTTTGGAGCTCATTTCTGAGTCATTAATGATCATCTTTGTTTGCTGGGTATATAAACTCACAATATATTTTCCATAACCGATTGAGGTTTATTTAAAAAGTAATAGGTAAAGTTTGTTTTCAATTGAAGAATTAATTAAAATATAATGGAACATTTTTTATCAATCAATAAAAAACAAACCAGAAAAAAATATGTTTTGTCTGTAGGAGTTATTATTTTCCGTCAAATATTCTAAATTTAGATTTCTATTTTTAGAAAAAATAATTTAAATAATTTCGTAGCTTTCTGTTTTAAAACAAAAAATTCAAATATTTTCGGGTTTCTTTTTTGTTAAAATAGTTTGTTTATATACAAAATTATTTCAATTCAAATTACAAGAAATTCTTTACTCATACACACAAACATAGCCAATAAAATATGAACGTGTGTAGTGTTTTGAAAATTAAAAAAAAAAAACTTTTAAATATGAAAAAAACAAACCACAAAATTGTTTTTTTTACGTTTTGTCAGTTAAAAATTGATGATTATTTTAATCGACTTTTCAATTATTTTTATTTCTTTTCTGGATTGTTTAAACAATATTTAAAAATAAATAGCAAAATGGTTGGAATATAATGATAAATCAGTAGTCCTTTTTTTAATTGTGTTTTCAATTAATTTAATATGTATTTTAGGTTGTTTTTAAGAATAAAATATTGTGAGTGTAATTTTAAAATTTTGAAAATGTCTTTTGTTTGCAGATAACTTAAAGTTTTTGCAAAAATATCATATTTAAATGAATGGATTAAATTGCAATTTGATACGGAAAGATTATCCGAATGGTGTTCTAAGAATGAAAAAATTTGCTTGTAAATTTACTACTATAAAATGAGTCTTTGTTTAATATAACGGATAGTGAGTAAATATAAACAAAAAAATGCGTAAAACTATATTCTACACTAGACCGTACCACATAAAATAAGTTCGCCGTATTTTTGCAAGGCAGTTAAGATTTTTTTTTTGTGTTGCCTAATGTAAGTGTAACCCTTTTAAATTTTTCTTTATATCTTTGGCATTTATAGTCGGATCTTAAAGGATCTAAAGGGCCAATGTTTTGCTCTAAAGACCATTGACCTCAAGTATCACGTTCTAGTATTTACCCATCAAATATCAGTTCCTACAACCTTAACGTACAACCCTAATGTCAGAAAATAAAAGCTCGCAAAAAATCATTAAACTTTTGCTAAGGAAGTATTTCGATATCCAATCAGAACATTTTATTTTTAAGTACTTTGTTCTGATTGGTTGATTTTAAAAACATTGATCAATTATATTGAATGTGTATGGTTGCATTAAGCGATTTAATTTTCAAAAACTCAGGACCCGTGTGAAAATCGAATTATATATGAACATACATGATCATACATTGACTTGTATATGATCATGCACGGGCATACATAGTCATATACGTCCATGTTTTGTTCCATGTATGCCCATACATGATCTCATATATTTACATATATTTTCGGATCCAAAATTTGAGGGTATATGACCGTACATGTTCATATATGACCATATATACTCATATATGATTCAAATATGCTCCTATATGATCATATATGGGCATATACCTCCATATACACTCAAATTTCGGATCCAAAAGTATATGGAAATATATGGGATCATGTATGGTCATACATTGAGCTATGCATGGACGCATATGACTATGTATACCCATGCATGATCACATACGAACCAATGTATGATATTGTATGATCATGTATGTTCATATATATTTCGATTTTCACATGGGGAACTGAAAACTCAATTCGGCAAAATTTAATGTTTTCAATTTTGATTTTTACCAAAATTTTTACAAAATTTCGTAAGCGAAGGGACACCTTAATGTAGGCAGAGATAAAGCATTCTCACACAACTCTTTTTCATAATTTGACATTTGTTAGTGGGCTTAAGGCTAATCTAATACATATGTATAAATTTCAACATTTTCTTTACTCTAATATTTTTATGTGGTTCATACAGTGGTACGCATTCAAATAACCGCATTAAAATATGAGAGATATTTCAGTTTCGTCGAATGATATG
This sequence comes from Leucophora obtusa, assembly GCA_949987735.1. Classification (NCBI taxonomy): domain Eukaryota; kingdom Metazoa; phylum Arthropoda; class Insecta; order Diptera; family Anthomyiidae; genus Leucophora; species Leucophora obtusa. The sequence continues at coordinate 338,369,408 of OX465295.1, forward strand.
ATGATCCATGAATGTGCTTTACAGCAGCACAATAAAGTAATAAAAGGTCCTCCCATTATTACTTAGAGTAAGTTAATTGAAAATTGGAATCGCATTCGATTAACCGCAATGCACCCTTTGACGACCGAACTTGAACCGCTGCAGATTTTCTAACGAAACTTTTCGAAGACATGTATTGATGGCTACACACAGGAAAAAAATTTGCCAACCGAATTGCTAAGCCTATTTTGGTTGCTAGAACCAATAAATTCGGTTGGTGAAACCATACTAGAATATGGATCGTAAATATTTTGGGTATTGCAACTAAAATTCAGTTGTATAAACCAAATTGTGTTGTGATAACCAATATTCAGTTGTACCAACCTATTTTAGTAGATGCAACCGAATTTCAGTTGGAAAATGGCATATTTTTTCTCTGTGTGTAAGAATTATTTTTATGCTATTTCTGGCGCTTAACTATGCCCCCTATTGAACAAATATGGAACTAAAACTATAATGTTAATGGACTATCGCTCCTGAATGGGTTAAAAATTTTTAATTTCTTATTTTGCTCTAAACTCAAAATCCAAAAATAATAAATACTTCTGTATGCATTTCAAATTGAATTTTTAAAATTAAAAAAACTAAAAATAAAAAACTAGAAGATAATCTTATAAAAAAAAACAAAAAATTAAATTCTAGATTTCAAACTGACCTTGTAATGCTCTCAGGTATTGATAAAACTCATCCTACAAGAAATCGTGTTGCAAGAGACATCTATAAACCATTGGCTGTCAAAGGGTTAAATATTAAAAAATATATATTTAACTTCGTTTATTGCACAAAATTTTGATACATTCATTAAAAAAGACTGCAGGCAAAATTATTCCAAGAAAAATACCACAAAAATAAAACTAAAAAATCGTCCAAAAATAGATATTTCGCACAAATTTGAACGAAGTTTTAAGGCAGACGCTGACCAATTTTTTGGGCGATAATTTGCGTTATATGGATTTGAAATAAGTAAACACAAATTGGATTATTTTTCATTATGATAAATCACTCAAAAATTAAATGCGAAAAAATTCCCAATTGCTTCCTCAGCAGTGCAAACGTCCGGTTGGGAGTTTTTAAACAGCTTTTGATTATTAATCTTATAACCTAAGATTTTATACTCTTAAAATAATATTTATCAATCTTTAAGGCACATCTACACGGGATAGAAATCTCGTAGAGTTTGGGTTAAGTTTGTCATCTCTAATACTGTTGGCACTAATTTTTATCGTAAAAGTACGATCTCTAGTTGTGATGAATTTGTTTTTATTAAAATTTTTGTATATCAAAGATTAACGTTTTCTTCAAATACCAAAAAGTGTATTTAACCAACTGAAATGTTCAATAAAGTTACAAGACATTTTAAAAATTGTTACTAATTTAAAAAATTGTGCATAACAGCAATTGTCAATGGTCTAGAGATTACATTTCGTAGACTTATACAGAACTGCATTTTCATAAAATCTCGCGAGATTCATATTTGTTTTCATTTGTTTCAAAGAATGAAAAATTCCAGAACCTGTGAATGGTACGACAAATGTCTTAACACTGCTTTATTATGTTAAACTCGCAGAGAAAAAATGTGATTTACGATCATCTTGTGATGACTTTAAATACGAAATTATCATGGTGTGATACCAATATGATCCCTAATTATCATAAAAGAATAATCATTGATCATAATATTATCAGTTAGAAGCACTTCCTACCAAGTTAAAGGCATTTATCATAAAAGTGAACTAAAAATATTCCTGTGGAATTCAAGCGCCCTCTCCCAACATACTCTAAAATTAATATCGTTCCTAAAATGATGCTCTATTGATATACTACTACTATTTATTTACTTTCCGATGCATTGGACTTTTTTAAAGTGTTGTTATGTAATGGTTATCGTGTTAGACTGTTACACATAAGGTTACGGGTTCGATTCCCAGCGACGGCAACATCAATTTAGAAAAATAATATGAATAAGTTTTCTATCCCTTACAAATATCGCAGCGACCTCCTTCGGTGTGCCCATAGCACTTAACCCCACCGAAGTAAAATAATATAACAGGGCCAGGAACTAAAAAGCTTCAACAAAGTTCGCCAACTCACCATCCGATGGCGCGCAACAACTGTTCTAAAAATTCAACATCTCGCGCAATTACAGTGTTGCCATATTTGAAGCCCTTCATCTTTCACTACCTTTCACTTCTTCTCTATCCCCTTTCCAAAGGAAGCAACACGTTAATTAATAGTTAGAATTTCCTGAGAGTTGCTTCTCTTAAAAAAAAAAAAAATTTTTCAACAAAGTTCGTTTACTTTTCATCATCTGGCGCACATCAGCTATTCTAAGATTCAACATCTCGTACAGTGTTACCATATTTGAACCACTTTCACTTCTTATCTATCCCCTTTCCTAAGAAGATAGATTAATTAGAATTTCCTGAGTATCGCTTTTCTTTAACAAAAATGAATTTGTACATATATTTGTTTTTTTTCACTTTGTGGTTTACTTAAATATAATATATATTTAAGTAAATAAATTTAAAAAAAAAATGCGATTAGTCGAATGCCTTACCACTGTATAATTTCAGTAGTTTCATTTCTTTAGGGGTTTGTTTAAGGTGTTTAATTTTCACATTTCTTTATAACTTTCAATTTGTTTTATCATACGATTCTTTTGAATTTAGCACTCACAAAAAACTGTCAACATTATTTTAATTTTTTTTTTCTTCTATAAGTCCTTGTAAATGTTGTTTTTCATAATACCAGCATTAATACTTGCTATAAAATTCTGCTTATGAAAGCATGTTCATTTTTTTTTACAATTTTTCTTTTTATTTCTAAAGTTAAAACACAACCTCTGTCTGTTACATATTTTCCAGCTATTTATAAGCTTATTTAGCATTTTAATGCTGCAAACATAGAGACAACAAACGGAGAATACAGAGAGAGAAAGAAGGATGAAAAACTGTTTTAATACTGGTCATTAGACCGTACCTCAAAAAAAAAGTTCGCCGTACACCCTCCAATATGATGTATTTTTGGAAGGCGGTTTCAAAAAAAGGTTTTTTTTGCCGACCGTAGGGGTCGCCTTTTTTAATTTTTTGTTATAGCTTTGGCATTTAAAATCGGATTTTTAAGTGTGATATATCGATTTTTTGCCTCGAGGAGACCAGTGTTTGCTATATAGTAAAAATCCAATTAAAAAAAATTTAAAAAGGCGACCCCTACGTTCGGCAACCAATATATAAAAAAAATTTCTACTGGGTTTAGCGAAAAACTTCCTTTGCAAAAGTTTAATGATTTTTTGCGAGCTTTAATTTTCTGACATTAGGGTGGTACATTAGAGTTGTAGCAACTGAGATCTGGTGGGTAACTACTAAAACGGTATACTTGAGGTCAAAATGTCGTTAGAGCAAAACACTGGTCTCCTCTAGAGAAAAACATCGATGTATCATACTTTAAGATCCGACTGTAAATACCAAAGATATAACGAAAAATGTAAAATGGCGACCCCTACGTTCGGCAAAAAAAATAAAAAAAAATTTTTTAAACCTTCTTCCAAAAATACTTCATATTGGAGGGTGTACGGCGCCCTTTGTTTTTTTTTTTTGCCTGTAAGGGTGGTACGCTCTACTGGTCATTGATATTGAGCTTTATGTTAGATGTTAAAATAAAAAAATATGTGTGTATTTGTATAGAAGAAATAAACGCACATTTAAACATTTAAACAGTCACACATTCAAACACTTTTAGATTTAAGCATCAGCCATAGGAAAAAATGTTTGCCATTACAAGGACTTCATTTCATGAGTTATTTATGGCTTATAAGTACAAGATTACTTGTATGCGTCAGTTAAACAAAAAATAGGAATAACAAAAATTATATATATATATATAAACTGTAAATGAGTGCATATACGAGCACTACAAAAAGGCCATAGACAAGGTTGCTTTATATTTTGGATTTTGTTGCTACTTATGAAAAAGATTAAAGTAATAAACACACACTCTTGAACAAAGTTTTAAGCATAATAAAGTGACAATATTTTGTAGTTTAAATACATAAAAATTGAATACATGTAGGTACTGAAATTTGTATGACTCCCTTTAATAAGGTACGGATGTGAGTCATAGTTTAAGTTGCTCACATTAATATGGTGGTGGACAAAATGTTCGTGAGTTAGTTTGCGTGAGAGGTACTTTTGGTTTTGCCAATGTTGAAATTTTGGTTTTGTCTGTGCTTTTCCAACGCTTTTTTGGGAATGTACATTTTCCAGTGCTTGTAACACCTGTTAAAGTGCCAAGCCATCGCTCACCGATTTGAATTTTTCAAACTGGGTATTTTAATATTTTTTATATGTGTAGTTCTTATTTGGATATATGATGCTTATAATAAGAGCTATATATATATATTTGTTCCTTTTACTCCTGCAAGGAGCATAGGGCCGCATAATAAGAGCTATGAATTAACGTAACTTTTATCAAAACTAAGCAAAAACTTTAATTTTAGAATTTTTTAATTTTTTAATTAAAATCATTATAATTTTTGCGCCGTTTTCGAAAAATGATTAACGCAGACGGATTTAGCGTGAATAAACATACACAAAACGACATTCATATCGTAAAAAAAATTTTAAATTATTTCCACAAAATTTTTTAAATTATTTAAATTATGTTTGGAAGTTAAAAAGTAGCCAAAGTCGATCTTTAGATAAAACTTTTTTACATATAACTAAACTGAGTTAAATCATAGCGTCAATTCCGTAAAATAAAAAGGAACAGATTTTAGGATAATCCAATTTCTAGAACCATTAAAAGCTTTTCTACAAAAATCCCAGTAAGAAGCTAAAATAACCCAGTATAGAAACGGTAATGACATATCATTATTTTTTGGACTACCAGTAATGACACCCACTTACCTTCTGGATTATTTTAAAACATATAATATTGAGTTACTGATAATGGCTTATTTTTATCATTATTTCAAATAGAAAATAATTTTCTAGACTTTTTCGAAAATTTTTTTAAATCTATTTTTAGACTCAATATTTTTTAAACACTGGTAATATGTAACCATATATTTTTTGATTTTTTGTATGTTGGGGAGTTAGCTTACTTCCGTGCAGCAGGTCAATTATGTTTTTAGCTATTAAATATTACATGTCGATATAGCTCAGATGGTAGAGCTACCCTACGGGGAAAGGGACCGGTCACAGATGACACGCAGGATAGGTCCCAAGGGGGCAGAGACAGGTCGTTGATCGGTCTTCTTTTTTGAAAGAGACATATCACTTTAACATGGCGTTGTCATTGGAAATGACGTATTGCCACAGATTAGACACCTTTCGACATGTCGCCTAACTGACTTAAAGAGACATGTCACCGAACTAACCCAAAAGGATCCGTCAAAGAATGAGTCACACTTTGTATATTTTGTGACATGTCACCCAACTAACCTAAAAGGAACTGATACAGAACCAGTCCCATTACAAAACTGACAAAAACAGTGACAAAACTGAGGTGAATGGAAATTGTTATGGTTTTGGTATTATAAGTAAAATTGTCATAGCAAAACCTTGACAAAATTGTTATGTAATAAAAAGCAAAAATATTTTCATTTGTCAACAAATTAAAATATAAAAATTTGTTTTTTTTTTAAGAATTTTGGTATGTTTTTACACAGAAATAAAATATGAAATACATATTCCTTTTTTAAGATGTTCTTTTAAGATATAAGATATATACAGTGGGGGCCACGAATTTAACACAATTCAAGTTTTTTCTAGTTTTATTATTGTTGCCTTTATTTTTAAAGATTAAAATAGTGGCTAAATTCGCAACGAATGGCAAGGAGATGGTTCAGAAAATTGTACAGTATTTTAACGTAATGTTTGTTTTTTCATTTTGTCACTTGTTTTAAGTGAGCGTGGCTTTTAACGAAAAATTAGCGATATCAACCTTTTATCAAATTACATAGTAAAATTTAGGCAGTACTGATCGGTTCTGTACAAACTGTATAATTTTGGAAATCCTATAAAATTTTCTTAAATCTTTTTATCTACAAATAGTCACCAGACTTAAAATTGTATCACTTTAAAAATTACCAAATTTTTCTTTGTTTTTAGCGATTTTAAAAGAAAGTTAACAACACTCAAATTTTAACAGGACATGCTTCTTACTATAACGTAAAAAAAATATTAACTGATTTGTTATATTGTGGTAAGAAAAGCATAAAACTATTCAATTTAAAATTTCCGTGCTGTTAACTTTATTAAAAATCGCTAAAAGCAAAGAAAAATTTGGTCATGTTAAATTTAAAGTGCTGCAATTTTAAGTCTGGCGACTATTTGTAGATAAAAATAATGCAAGACCAGTCACGGGGGGTACTTTGAGGACGATTAAGTGGTATGCCACCGTTTCACCAGTCATGGGACTAGTCCTTTAAGTATAATTGTCACTGCTTAACCCACAGCAATGGTAAATTATACCAATCGTGTGAAAAGTGTTGATTTAACCACTCACAGGATAGGTAATTTCAGGGCAATTGACCCCTCATTCCCCGTAGTGTATTAACTGGCAATCTGTAGACCCAGGTTCGATTCCCGCACCAGCAAATTTTATTTAAAAAAAATACAATAAAAAATATTTTTTTTATATAATTTATTTTTTTGAAAATCTATTTTTAGACTCATTATTTTTGTCAGTACTGGTAAGCACATAGGTAGCGATATTTTTTTTTTATTTTTCGTATGCTGGTGTGAAATGTAATAACAAAAGTAACTAGTTACCATTACCAAGTATGTAGTTACATAACCACATATCTGGTAATGATTTGCTACACTGCGAACATTTGGTAAATCGTAAACACAATGTCCTGTTAGCTACTACGAGCAACTGGGACTTTAACTGAAACATTTGTTTTTGTTTACCACATAAATATTAAATTTAACCTTGGGTTAAAGTTTAACAGGACATTGCATTATCCGGCCTTAGAATTATGTATAAACTTTGTTTATTATTTCACCGTTAAATTTTTTCAAAAACAAAACGTTGTCATGATTTATTAATCACAATTAATTTCAAAATTATAGCTATTAACAAATATTTTGTGGAAAACTATTTGTAGTCTTTTAACACATAATAAATGTTTATTATAATTCTGTTATTAGTTTAACAATGTGTCATTGTAAATAAACATTTAAAGGTAAAATTATTATTATGTTTAGCACTAATTCAGCTGGTGTTTGTGTAAGTGTTACACCTACACATACATAAACCATCTGTATTTAAACCCTTATCATATTTACAATAAAAATAAAATAATAACTAAATATAATATAGTTTTATATCCCTGAGGACAAATTTATGTTTGAACTCACTTAAAAGTTGTTAAAACAACTTAAAAAGTCAATATGAATAATATCATTTCTTAAAAGCACCATAATATGAAATGACATTCTCTTCTGGTGATGGATTTGATGATAAAGGACATATATAAAAGACGGCAAAAACAACTGAAGTCGGGCATGCCCTGCATATCATACCCCACAGCTCGGTACGTATTTGATCAATGTGCGGGAAGCGGATCAAATGCCGGGAAACGAATATTAAATGATGGCCAGGCATTTTGCATTTATGTCCTCAAAATTATACTGCAAAACTTTCATGGATTTAGCCGTCTGTAACTCTTAAACTAGAAGATTTTGGTAATTAAATTACACAATAGTTTTTACTTAATGAAAAGGCAAACATTTTTTATAAAAACTTTTAAGCCCCTCAGAACTGTTAGTGGTGTTTTAAGTGGGTACGTCAAAATTTGTATCAAAACTAAATTTTGAGTGTTTCTAATTTAATTTTGTAGATCTGTAAATACATATACTCTTCACTACATAACACGAAATTTAGCATAGATTAAAACAAAAATAAGTTTTTTTAAATATTTTGTTCTTTCCATGATTGAAAGTTAAAAAAAAATTGAACACGTTTACTCTAGTATATAGGGTTTTCACTTATTTTGTTTTTTGTTCTAGTTAATGGCTTAAATATGTATTCTATTTTCCCCCGTGATTAACGGAATAAAATTTAAAATAAATTCGATCAATTTTTAAGTTTGCGGATCTAAGGAGCATATAAAATGAACGCTTAATTTATTTAATATAATTATACCCTACACCACTATGTGGTCAGGGTATTATAAGTTTGTGCCGATGTTTGTAACACCAAAAAATATTGGTCGTAGACCCACCTTATAGTATACCGATCGGTTCAGAATTTTTTTTTATTTCGATTTAACGATGTCCGTCTATCCGTCCGTCCGTCCGTCAGTCTGTCTGTCTGTCCATGCAATCTTGTGCGCACTCTACAGGTCGCAACTATTAAGATATTTTGATAAAATTTGGTACGCAGACCTATGTTGGCCCAAGGACGAACAAGTTTGATTTTTTTGAACATCGGTCCATGTTTAGACCTAGTGCCCATATAAGGGTCCTACCAAAATTATACTGTTTATATGCTGCAGGTCGTAAATATTAAGATATTTTGATGAAATTTGGTACACAGACCTATATTGGCCCAATAATGCAGCCTATTGATTTTGGTGAACATCGGTCCATGTTTAGACCTAGTGCCCATATAAGGGTCCTACCAAAATTATACTGTTTATACGCTGCAGGTCGTAAATATTAAGATATTTTGACGAAATTTGGTACACAGACCTATATTGGCCCAGTAACGCAGCCTATTGATTTTGGTGAACATCGGTCCATGTTTAGACCTAGTGCCCATATAAGGGTCCTACCAAAATTATACTGTTTATACGCTGCAGGTCGTAAATATTAAGATATTTTGATGAAATTTTGTACACAGACCTACATTGGGCCAATAACGCAGCCTATTGATTTTGGTGAACATCGGTCCATGTTTAGACCTAGTGCCCATATAAGGGTCCTACCAAAATTATACTGTTTATACGCTGCAGGTCGTAAATATTAAGATATTTTGATGAAATTTTGTACACAGACCTACATTGGGCCAATAACGCAGCCTATTGATTTTGGTGAACATCGGTCCATGTTTAGACCTAGTGCCCATATAAGGGTCCCCCCAAAATTATATTGTTTATACGCTGCAGGTCGCAAATATTAAGCTATTTTGATGAAATTTGGTACATAGACCTATGTTGGCCCAAGGACGAAGCCTATTGATTTTGGTGAACATCGGTCCATGTTTAGAACTAGTGCCCATATAAGGGTCCTACCAAAATTATACTGTTTATACGCTGCAGGTCGCAAATACTAAGATATTTGATGAAATTTGGTACACCGACCTATGTCAGCCCAAGGATGAAGCCTATTGATTTTGGTTAACACCGGTCCATGTTTAGACCTAGTGCCCATATAAGGGTCCTACCAAAATTATACTGTTTATACGCTGCAGGTCGCAAATATTAAGATATTTTGATGAAATTTGGTACACAGACCAAAGGACGAAGCCTATAGATTTTGCTGAACATTGGTCCATGTTTAGACCTAGTGCCCATATAAGGGTCCCCCCAAAATTGGCTTGGTTACAAACTGCAGGTCGCAAATATTAAGATATTTTAATGAAATTTGGTGCGCTGACTCACATTATAGAAAATTTTGACATAAGCCCCATTTTAACCTATTCGAATTTCGGATCCAAACAATACACCAGACTGGTGTAGGGTATTGTATAGTCGGCATGCCCGACTTTAACCTTTTTACTCGTTTTTTAATAGATATAACCTTTTCACGGGTCAGAATTAGTCGAATTTTTCATTAATTTTGCTTTCTCTCTCTTACAAGGAAGGTATCGCGTGTGATATTCTCCGATATTGGTAACAATTTGGATATGTTGTAGAGAAAATAAATTTAAGGTTGGGTAACAGAGGGTAACAAATGACGCTTTTTTCTGTTTTTTCAAGTGATTTATTATTTATTTCTAAGTAAGGGAACGAGATTTTTCAAGGAACTGCCATCGGTAATTTTGGTACTTGTTTTCTTAAGATGCTGTTTTAAAAAATGTATTTATTTTAGGATACTTTAAATAAGCAGTGCGACTGTGAACATCATATATTAATATTTGTAAAGTTTGAGTGGACTAGTGCTTTTCTTTTTTCGATACTCGTGCTGATTTGGCTTCGATCAAGCCTGTGAAAAAATTTAACTACTATGCTTCATCATTTGACGAATCCATTATTTTTATTCGGTTATTTATGGAACATGTTAAGCTTCTGACATGATGCCGAACAAAAATGCGCCAAAGTATTTTAGATTTTCTTTGGGCTATTTTGCCCCCTAAATCTTAGAGATGACCCAAATAAGGAAACAAATTGATCATACATTTTCACTCTTTTATTACTTATAAGAATTTCATAAATATAGGAGGGCAAGAAATAGTGTCATTTTTAACTCAAAGTTGTTACTAACATATTTTTTTAAGTGTATTAATAAAACTAATAAATTGGGAATTCATTTAGTATTTATCCTTATATCGACAAACTTAAAATTAATCGATTGATCGATTTTTTTCTAATTTTATTCGATTAATCGGGAAAAATAAAACTCGAATAATTACTTAATCGGATAACAGATATAGAAAAAAAAAATTTTAATACCATATATTCTAGAGCAGGGCTGGCAAAATTATGACACGCGTGTCAGTAGTGGCACGCGAATGGATTTTAGGTGGTACGCGACGTTTTGTTGGATATTTTCAAAAAATTTAAAGTATCACTTACCTTCTGCATTATTTTAAAACATATAATAATGAGTTACTGATAATGACTTATTTTTATCATTATTTCAAATAGAAAATAATTTTCTAGATTTTTTTTAAAATTTTTTGAAATCTATTTTTAAACTCAATATTTTTTAAACACTGGTAAGGATATAAGTAACCACATATTTTTTGATTTTTTGTATGTTGGCGAGTAAGCTTACTTGTGTGCAGCAGGTCAATTATGTTTTTATCTATTAAATATTATATGTCGATATAGCTCAGATGGTAGAGCTATTGACTGGTAATCTGTAGACCCAGGTTCGATTCCCGCACCAGCAAATTTTATTAAAAAAAAAAAATACAATAAAAAATATTTTTTTTTTATATAATTTATATTTTTGAAAATCTATTTTTAGACTCATTATTTTTGTCAGTATGTCAGTACTGGTAAGCACATAGGTAACGATATATTTTGTGATTTTTTGTTAGCTGGTTTGTAACCATAACTCATTATTTTTCGCGACATCGCCATATAAAGGTAATAAGAAATGTAATAACAAAAGTAACTAGTTACCATTACCAAGTATGTAGTTACATAACCACATATCTGGTAATGATTTTCTACACCGGGATTAGAAGACCGACAAAAAATGCAGTTAAATGTTAAATTTCGTTACAAAAATGTGTGATTTAACTCCATAATGGTGACATTTTTCACAGAGCTTGTAAATCGTCTTTTCAAATGAATAAAACTCTGTATTGCCACCACTTTTTGTTTAAAGAAATATGGTTAATGCAGAACTCGCAAATTCGATTATCAGAAAATTCTGTGAAAATTTCTAAAATTCTAGATTGAAAGAAGTTTAAATGTTTCGATGAGAAAAAGCCTCATAATCGGAGAAATAAAAAGAACCAGAAAATTGCACAAAAATGGAAAACAACTTGTAATAAAATTGGATCTAAAAAATGACGTTTTTTTTAAGGGAAAATAGGTGCTACGAAATAACCCTCAATAAAATAAAGGCTGAAAATAAGTTTCATACTGAAATAACCCCCTTTGTCGGAATTTCAAATTGTGTTTTGATCGTGTTTCGCAGAGCCATTTCATCCGAAATAAAAACGTCTGAGTTCAAATCCATAATCTTCGCTTTTTATTTATTATTATGATGATGAAAACCGCGCGATTTATTTTGACAAAATCAAATTTTTAACCGAAGCACATTTTTCAACTAGTTTCTTAGGTACTTAAATAATTGTTGGCGCCTAATAATTCAGCTTTTTTTTAACAAAATAAAATAACCACCAAAAATGGAATAACCCCCCAAAAAATTAAAAGGCAATAATGTTTAAACTGTTTTAATTTTATTTCCTTTGGGATTTTTTCATAATGAAATAATCTCAATATTTAAAGATTAAATAAACCCCCAAAAATTAAATAACCGTCAAATATTTTTATGTCATTTCATTCATGGATTTTATTTAATTTTTCCCTTTGGTGATATTAGGCCTTTTTTTTAATCACCGGATTTATTTTTGGATTTATTTTATTTTGTTAAAAAATCCATATTTTGGTTTTTAATGTTCAAAATTTATAGTTTTTATTAAAATCTAATACTTATTCGCCAATAAATTGTGCAACAAAATCATTAAATTTTTTAAAAATGTGAACACAGGAATTGAAATAAGCTAAATCCAAAATGGATTTAAAAAATAAATAAATCCGTTTTGGATTTAGCTTAATTTTCTTCCAGAAATTTCATTTTCGCAAAATTTAAATTTTTTCTTTCATATTATATTAGGGAATAAGTGTTAGATTTGGATAAAAATATAAAATTTTAATAATTAAAAAACAAAATGTGGATTTTTTAACAAAATAAAATAAATCCAGTGATTAAAAAAAAGGCCAATTGTTAAGAGATATTTTCCAAATTTTAAATTTTTAAAAAAAAATTACTTTTAAAAGACAACCAAAATTAAGGTTGTAGGCAAGAAATTTTCCAAAAAAAATATGTCCGCTTCTGGTACGCGGAGAAAAAAGTCCTGCCACCCCTGTTCTAGAGTATATCCAGAAAGAATTTACAAGATTAGCCAGCAAGAAAACATTTATTGCCGGCAATATCAATTTCGTATTGCGGAAGTTTCCTCCGTCGGGAACAACTGTTAACCGAAAGAAATACTTACAGGCAACACGAAAGCGATACCCCCGGAAGATAAATCGGCGATATCGCTAAGTTATCACCTGGATGATAAAAAGGTGATATCGCCAAATAAACTCCCCGGTGAAAATAAAGGATATATATTTTTTCATTATTAAATTTAAGCCTGAAAAAGAACATCTGCATACATAATCCATTAAACAACACATTAATTATCTTGATTTCATCGTAGCCGATTTTTTCTGGGCATTAAATCTTGATTTTTTCGAGGAATTTTTTTCCTATGTATCTGTTGATTGTTTTTGTACAAATTTTGTTTTAATTTTTTCCAAAATTACAAAGAATTTCAAACAAATTTTCTTTATCTTCCGGATGATAGAAATGTAACATTGCCGCAATATTATCATAGAAAATTATGACAAAGAATTCAATTTTTGAATTATTTTTTTCCAAATATCACCGAATTATCTTCCAAGTGATAAAAGGAAGATAATTTCAAAATACTACTTGATTATTTTCATTCAAATGAAAAATATTAGATATCGCTTTAATATCTTCTTGGAAGATATCTTCCAAATGCTTGCAGGGTTATAGTTAAATTTTTGAACACCTCATACGAAATTTGTAAATACAAAAAAAAACTTTTTAAAAAGGCATGAACAAAGAAATTTGTAAATCCAAAAAAAAATTTCTTTTGTTTTTTGTAACTTTGAATTTTTATTTTTAAATAATTTTTATATGAAAGATAACAATTTACAAACGAGTTACAAATATTTTAAACAAAAAAATTTTTGGAAATAAAATTTTAATTTAAAAGAAAACGTGATTGCTTTTAAAAATTCCCATTGTTGGTGTCTACAGTTTTTTCTGTGTACGCGTGCACAATAGGTAATATACCTATATATCACGGTCAGTTTTTTGTGCTTTCTGTTATGGAATGGACGAAATATTAAAAATAAAAACTTGCTTTTTTAATCTATGGTAAATTTCCCATTACTAGATGAAGATTATACGTAATTAGAGGTCTCCCAATTAAATGAGAGATAAAAGTAATGCTTGATTTGAAATCTTAGTAAAATTAACAGTATTATAATAGAGGTAAGTAAATACAAATTGAACTTTATTCACAAATTAGTGATAGCAGATATTATTTAGCAACAAAAACATCGAACTAGAGGCTGAAAAATATCTGCTCTCACTAATTGGAAGTAAATACTTTGATTATTGTTCGAAAAAATATAAGTTTTTTTTTTTAATTTTTAAGGTGGTGTTTCTAGATGACGAACGAGAAAACAATAACAGAATACATGCAATGCAAAAACAAAATACATGTAGTCACTCATTCGTTTAACAACGACCTTCTCGTAGAAAACCCCATAAATAAATATTTAATGATGTACCTGGTGCCGTATGAGTGATATTTTATACAATTAATATTACGTATACGCAACATATGTAGTAAGTATGAATTTGTATTTACCAAGGTTGGGTACCGAAACGAATAACGGTAAGGGTAACGGAAACGGTATCGAAATTTGTTTCGATAACGATAAAGGTAACGGTATTTAAGACTGTTTCGGTAATGGTATACCGTTATCGAAACAGCAATACTGGTACGTACCGGTATAATAAATTGCGTTGTAAACATATAAAAACAAAGTACAAATTTAGCCAATTTTTTCATTTTAAGTATTAAAAATACTGATTATTAGCTACAATAGAAATTCGATGCTGGTAGTTTTAATAAGTAAAATAATTATCTATAAATTTTTTTGTAAAAAAAACTCATGATTATAAAATAAAAAAGTTAAAAAATTTTCATAAAGTAATAAATACCGGTAATTTACCGGACCATTGCAATAACGGTATTTGGGGATTTGCGAAGTATATTAATACATATCTTCAATCAACAGAACCTTCTTTTGCTCAAACTGTATATTTTTTAATATAAAAATCAAAATAAAACAACCAAATTTTATTCATTAATTTCATGTGTAACAAATACATTAAATCTTATTAAAAATGTTTAATACCAAACTATTAAGTACAGGTAAAATTTATATTATAATCGCCTACATATGTGACTATGGGTTATTTTTTAATAAATTTTGTGATTTTAATGGCACAGGAAATAATTAAATTGTCATAAAATGTTTATACACATAATATATATAATATATATAATACAAATTACTAATTTCCGGTTTCCTTTTAAATAAGCTTTAATACAGTTTTCTCCAATTACTTTAATACGAAATTTCATTTCCGTTTTTTAACAAGCTAAAAAATAACGATATTATTTAATTTATAAAAAAAAAATATTTAATTATAGCTTTAAAAGAGAAACTCAAGGAAATTGTTTGATACTTTTAACAAGGAAATCAAGAAGAAATTATAAAAGGACGGAGAACAAGAAATGAACGATAAAGAAGCATATGTTTTTAACCTGTATTTGACTTTTTGATATTTAAACGCTACATACTACATGTACGCTTGAATTTATTTTACCACAGTGACAAATTGGTCTCAAATTCCAATCACGTATAAACAACAAAACAACCAAAATCAAAAGGGAGAATTTCTTCAAAATGTATTAAAATTATATGAAAGTCTTCAAGTTTGTGTGAATATGCACAAAAAATATATACGAAAGATGTTTGATAAGTACAAAAACTAATCAAAAAGTATTGTGTTTTATAATTTTGAATTATTTTGTTATTAAAAAGCCTTTGCTATTGTGAGTAAAATCTTTACAATAATGTTGTAAGAGAAAATGAAACAAAATTATATATAATTATTTTCGGTTTGTTTTCTTTTTTTTATTCTTTTCTTATTATTTTAGGTTATTTTATTAGAGAATACAGCAGCAAAGAGGATATATTAAAGACCCTGTTGTGGCGGGTGGTAATTAAATTTTAAATAATTTTCATATAAAAAATGTCTTTTATATTCAACAAGTAAAATAATAATGAAAATATTTGTATAAAAGTTCGATCAAATATCAATTAGTAATTCGAAGAAAACATAATTATAAAAATTGAACAAAATAAAAACATTTATACTGGTCTTACACCTGTATGGTAAATCTCTAATACCTTGATAAAGTACAAGATCTTTCAGATCTGATTCTAGAGACAAGATTCCCTCAGATCTTAATTAATCTAAGATATATTGTAGAGTACTTCAAATTATAGGCAATTTATGAAAATCTTATGTTTAGTGGTTAAAAAGTGGGTTCACTTTTGTATTAAAACATGTCTGAAATGCACGAAATTTAGATTTATTTATAACCAGATTAAAAGCACATGAGAAAATAAAAAATCTTATGACCATATTGCTTTTGTCTTGGATACAGGGTTGCCACTACTTTGGAATACTCAATAACTCAATTGTTTTAAAAGATATCAGTAGGTCAAATCAATAATAAGCCGGCATTATACTGTTTTAAGGAAAATAATGTGACATATAATTATGTTGCATCTGGCATATGCATACTGACTAGGGTTTTTCTGTTCCCGGACTTTTTCATTTCCCGGGACAGCGGGATTTTTTTCTGAATTTCCCGGGATCCCGGGAAATCCCGCTCGTTAGAAAATAAATAAATCCGACATATGTTGTACTTGAAAAATTCGATTTCTATTAAAACACCGTCCACAAAGTTCGCCTTTTGGTTGTACCCATGATAAAATCTACTTAATATATTCTGAAAGGTGGGCTAAATGTAATATATACATGACTTCCACTTTTTTAAATCAATTCGTTTAAGAGTTTAAATAGCGAATTACTATTTAGGTAATATATTTATATGGCAGGCCGTCTTAATTTTAAAATGAAATATATTAACTAAATATTAATTCGCAAGTGGAACGGTTAAACGAATTCATATAAAAGGAGTGAAAGACATGGGTATTTTAATTTCTTCCCTTCTTTCAGGAAGTATTGGAATTGTTAATGGGTGCAAACTTGTGTCGGACCAATCTTATAGTCAGAACTAAGATAGATTTTTTGCTTAAATTTTTCTTAAATATGGAATCCTAAAATTTGTATTTCTAAAGATTTTGTTTTTATGCAGATTTTCAGAAGTATTCGTATAGAATTATTTTATAAAAAAGTTTAAAAGTGAGTATTCTTCACACAAATTATTAGGCAAAATCTCCTAAAGATTTTTATAAAAATCGCCACTAGAATATTATTAAATAATAATTTATTCATCCTAATACACTAGATATAGTGAAAAATATAATTTAATACGTATGCATAATTGTTTACTATCAATATGGATTTATGTTGTTATAAATAATTAGAATATGAATTTAAAATTAACGGTTCGGTGTCGTTCATAAATCTGTGCTTCATAAGTTTGCGATCAGAGTTGAATTCCATAGGAAGCAGCTGGATAAAAATAAAATTGTTAGAATTTCGTTGATGTTAGTCTAATTGAGTTGTTTCAATTTGCTTATTTGTTTTAATTTAATATAAATAGAGCATCACCAATTATTAACCCATTAGGCATATAATATTAAGGATGGTTTTGTAGCAGTACCCGAAAATACGTATTCTATCCTGCTAGCCTTATCGAACTTTTTAAATTTTTATTCCATGTAATTTGGTTGTAAAAATTTTGTCGTCTCTCTTTTAACTTGAAAATAATTTAAGGGAAAATGTGATAATATTTGATCTCAGATTGAACGAAAAACATTCATCAAATAGTTTTTTTAACTTTAATTGGTATCTTTTGAATAGATTTTTTTAATGCCAAAACTATTTAAAAAGAAATTATTTAATTTGCATAGTTGCATTTTAAATTAATATATAAAGAAATCCAAAATAATTTGCAAAAGCATCTGCATAATATTTAAAGAACACAATTGAAATAAAGGAATAACAGTTGAAATTTAAATAAAATTATATGAAGTGAAAAAACCTTAAAATACTCAATTGAAAATACGAAAATATTACTAATTTTTTAATGCCTAGTTTTTTTTTTGGAGGTATTTGGAACTGATATACGGATGTTGAAGTGTTATATATGTATATTGCTTTATTTAAACAAAGATTACAATTTTAAAGGAAAAAAAATTTTATGAAGTTCGAGTATTTGTTTTCGGTTTAACTTAACCATATTCAACTGACATTCAAAAACAATTCTGCCTAAATAATATTTTTTTATACTAATTTAGTTTATTAAATTTTAAATCGCATTTTTAAATTTCAAATATTTCTTACTTAAATGAATTTCAAATCAATGCTTTAAATTTAAATTTATTTAGCTTCCAAAATTGCAATATATAATAGTTAAAACTTCTGTAAAAGAATAAAAAAATCCCGGGAAATCCCGTACAAAATTCCCGGGATTGTGGGATTGAAAAAAGGGAGGGACATAAACCCTAATACTGACACATATAATTACATTTAACAACTTACTATTATACGAAGCCACATATGATTATATATAAATTTTTTTACTCGAGACCTTATATTGACCTTATTTAGAGACCCAGTACTCTAAAATTGATTCCAATTGACAGATTTGAAATTTTCATAAAACAATATGATGAAAGCTGAATGGCTCACTTTACAAGGCATGGCATACTTTACGCAACACCTCTAAGAATTTTCGATTCAGTTAGCTGATTTGATTTATTTTAATTTCTAAATATTTAACATTTCTCAAACTACCTTTTCAGAACAAACCCAAAATATAAAAAATAAATCAACCCTGTGCTTTAGTTTTAAGAAAGAAATAGGAAAAGAATACGTAGAAAACACTTAAGCATCTAAGCACGCACTTAACGAGTAAGACAAGTGCGTAGTGTTAAGATATAAATACTACTATTGGTATGAGTATGTGATTGTGTAACTTTTATAAGGCTAAGACAGAATTATTTATTATACGTTTATTTGATTTCAAAAGTTTCAATGTCTTATTAAATTTTAAACAATATCAAATGGTAAACGAGAGATTGTTATATGTTTGAATAAAAACAATAAGGGTGATTTAAAAAGTAATATTGATATACATATTTATAAAAGCAAATTATTTAAAGACCAATATATGAAACAGATCTCTATACATAAATCAGTCATTAAAACTTAATTAAGAAAAATTTGAAAACTCTCTAAAAATTTATAACAATTTTTTTTTTCCAAATCAGTCAAATTATTAGTTTTTTCTTCTAAAGCCGAAATTCTAGAAATACATAATTCTTAATATATAAGTGTTTTCTTAAACTTCAACTTTTCTAACCTTCTTTGCCAATATTTGCCAAGTAAACTTATTTTAATCATTTTGCCATAAAATTAAGCAAATAAAATCGATTTACAACTTCTTGTGTGTTTTTGTTTTTTCAATAAACATACATTCCATACAAAATAATGACTTTAGCAAATGGATACGCAAACAAATCAACATGATGTAGATCGCTAGCAACACGTAAAAAAACAATCAATCTAAGCTCCTTTAACCGCTCCCCATCTACCGAATAAAGAAAAATAAAAAAAAATAAATCTTTTAACATTTGTTACCACTTAGTTGCAATATAAAAGTGTAAAAATCACATAGAAATGAAAAGCCTTTGAGGCATAAAAAATGGATTACTATTACATACTGTCGAAAAAACTAAAAACAAGGGCTTAATAACAAACTACTAATACAAACATTTGCAAATATCGCAATTTTAGGTTTTTTCTCATTCAAAACACAAAAACATTCATTCTAGGTTCACTAGGGTGGACGTACCTTATATGGACGAAAAAAAATGGCGACCTGTGACCCGTTCCCTCCCCCTAGATATGTGCCTTTGGGTATAAAAATACACCATGCAAAAAATTAAGGTGATCGGATAACGGGAATACGTGACGCATCGGCCCTAAAGTTCGAAATACGATTTTCAAGGCGAAGAAATCACTTTTTTGTCTTTCTCTTAAAATACTGGCTTGTTAGCAAAAGAAAGCCAAAAAGTGATTTTTTCGCCTTGTAAATCGTATTTCAAATTTCAGGGCCGATGCGGCACGTGTTCCCGTTATCCGTTCACCTTAATTTTTTGCATGATGTATTTCTATACATAAAAGCACATTTCTGGGGGGGGCCTTAAATCGCAAGTTCAAAAATAAGGTCACCCTAATGTTCACTTAAGTTTTCGAAATACATAAAAATAAGGGAATTGTAACATGTGGTAAGGAAGTTGGGGTATATCTCTTCGATATATTTAATACGCATGTATTTCTAAAATTGTACGTTTTTAGAGGATTTAAAATTAATAAATTTTTCTAAAATGTTCTTATACGTCTTTATTAAATACAGAGTTGCCAGAGTTTTAGACTTTTTTTAAATAGTTTAAAAAATTCTCAGACTTACATATTTATAATAATGCATACACTTAAAATAATATGTCAGTAGAAAAATGTGTCAAACCGGTTTCAAATCGATTCGACTGATTTTTTAACAAATTTTTAGTTGAAACACTGATTTAAGCAAAGATTTTAGTTATCAACATTTAACACAATACTAAAAATCCTCAGTACTTTAACTAATTTTGAGTGTTAATTTTCAAATTTATTTAAAACTAATTTTTAAGAACCCATTCGTTAAATTTGACAAAATTTATTGTTAAAATATAATATTTTCATGTTACTGTTATTACCCGGTAGATGGCGCCACCAATGTATCCGAAGTTCTAAAGATGGCGTTATTTCGTTCCCTCCCGATTTTTTAAAATGGCCCATATCTCGAAAACTAAGAGAGATAGAGCAAAATTGAAGAAAATTTCGACTACCCAAAAATGGACCTTGGCGGGGCCTTGGACCCTCGGAAATTTTTAATAAAAATTTTTCACTTCCTAAAATGGCCCATATCTCGAAAACTAAGCGAGATAGAGCAAAATGGACAAAATTTTTGCTCCCCGGGAGTGCCCTTATATCAGAGTTCGTATTTGCACACCATGAAGTATTCATTTTTATTCTTTCTTGTATCAACGTACACGAAAGAAAAACTAAGAATTTGTTTCTTTCTTATTTATGTTCATTTCTTTTACATTACCTATCTCATTTTCATAATGGTGTTAGTGAGTGTGTGGTGGCTTTGTTTATTTTCATGATTTGAAAAACGAAATGTAAACTATTTGCTCTCGTTTTGAATATGAAGCGAAGAAGTTTTTTTCTTTTCTTTTCAGGAAAAGAAAGAAATAAGAATTAAAAATGATAATGAAGGTTCAAACGATACTCTTCTTTAATAGTCTCATGAAAGAAATGTGAATGAGAAAAAAATTAAACATTCAAAAGATACTTCTCATGAGACTTATGGTGATACTTTTATTATATTTTTTATTTTTCACAATTCTTTGAAGAAACCTTCGCGAAGAAAATATTTGATATTTTTATAACACTAGGTTAGTGTGTAAAAATGAAATTTTATAATAATGATTTTATTGCTGCTTTGTGTATAATTTGCAAAATTTTATAGCATTTGAAGATACTACACTCAATTAAAAACGTCAGTAATGGGTACTGAAAACGTTGCTGTTATTATGGCAAATTTAATTACTTTGAGCCTTGCAGTATTTTTTTTTGCTAATTTTACCAACGCATATGTACTGTTTTGTAGTATAATGAAATTATTACAAAAATTTTGCTACAATTGATGTAAATTCTAATGTAAAATTTATTTGCTAAAACTAGCAACAAATTTTATTAATGTTAGTATCACTCCAGGTTGCCAACGCTTGAACTGAAGAAGTGGCTAGATTACGGAGAAAAAATGGATAGAAATGGCTAAAATTGGAAAATAATGCTAAAACCTAATAATTTTAAAATAAATCAGTGATAATAAAGAGTTTTAACACGACTTTCATAAAAGTGGCCTTTAAATTTTAATGTTTTCCGAATTTCTAAAATATGTTCATTAAAATTTTACAAAAAATATGATTTTAAATCGAATGTAAAAATTACATGTGTCTGTAAACCCAAATAAATGTTTAAAAAATTGAAAATTTTGCACTAAAATTTTTAAAATTATAAAAATTCAAGCATTTTTGTTATCTTCATTTAAGTATTCCAAGAAAATATTCTTCACATATTTGTTTTTTTGCACACATTCCGTTACTCTACTTGTCTACGTTTAGAAGACGCAAACAGTTTTCAAATAGATACACACATTACAACAATAGCAATAAATGCATAATGATTGGAAAAACCAAAAAATGCAATTATTTTCCGCGAATTTTGTTGCATTTGAGTTTTTTATGAATGGTATGGAATGTGAAAGGGTTAAGAAAGCCTTTAGTTCTAAAGCGATTGTTTGTAACGCAACAAATGACCGCATATTTGCATATCGTCACCTTAAATGCAAACGGACGTAACTACACAAAAATTCGAAATCGAGTTTTTTATTGATTATTCGTTTTATCAAACTACATGTTTACACAAAATTTTAGGCTTCTACGATCAAAAATGGCGACTTTATTAAAGAAATTCAAACGGACGTAACTACAAGTGTATGTATTTCTTAATGCAAAAAGACGTAACTACACTCTTGAATGAAAAACATACAAACACATGTAGTGTGTAAGCTTGTGTCAGCGTTGCCACAATGGGAATTCAAAATCTACAAAATTTTGGTTATATTTTAGTACAATACAAATGACAATTTACCCTGCTTAATTCAGAAAAACCTTCTGTGAATATTAGTAGACAAAAAACAGCAACAAAATGCTGTTATATCTCTAAATTTTAGTTATATTTAAGTTAAGTTTAGTTGAATGAAAGTAACAATTTTCCAGTTAAAATAACAAAAAAAATAAAAATAATTGCTTAACAATAGTAGAGTCCTAATTTCAGTGAGTTAAATCGTTATTCATATTAAAAAAATCTACATATGCTATGAAAACTAAAAAATTTATGATGTTTTCACTCGACTAAAACTAAGCAAAAGTTGTTGCTGATTTTAGCAGGGTGAATTGTTATTTTCAGTTAAATAAAACATAGCCAGAATTTTGTTCTTGCTGTTTTTATCTTACTAATATTTAGCAAACCAATTCTGCTAGTTTTGGCAGTTTCTTCTGCAGGGCCTCTTTTATAGAGTTTTTCTTGTATTTTTTTAAATTTTAACGTTTTCACTACCGACTTTTTGTTTGCGGATATTACCGTTATTTTGACTTCAGATTCTTGTTAAGGGTCCTCAAATTAAAAAAAATATGTAACATGTTTGCCCCCTCCCCCTCCTATCCACCGAAAATGACGTTCGAAAATCGATTTTTTGGAACTTCTCATCCCCGTTTTGCCCCTTAAACATTCGAATAGCCAAAAATCCTTTGGTTGATTTTCTTTTCGTCATAAAACGAAGCAAATTTCAATTGTCTATCTTCATTAGTTTATGAGAAAAACCAAATCCCCATTTTCAGGGAGATTATGATGTATTAAAAAAATTAGACTTCATTAACAAATACCACAACTATATCGCTATGTTGAACTGCTTATACATATAATGATTTCTCTTTGAAGGCCAAGAGCCACATCATACAAAAACTTATTGAAGAGAACTTTTTTGGCTATTACAACTCTCCCATTTTTAGAGTCGTTATTTTCTGCTAAATTAGAGGCGTTAAAGATATATATTTTGAAAGAGAATAGTCCTTTTGGAACTTAAAAAGTTCTCTTATAAGAATAAATTATGATTTCAAAATATGAAGGATATAAAAATTATAATATCATAATTTATGCGCGCTTAGAAATATTTTACTGATTAAAGCCTATTATCTTGCTCACTATATCCAAAAAATTCCGTTATTTCCCCCGAGTCTGTTAAATTTTTCAATAAAATTCTTTTTATTTCCTACAAAATAGCACATTTGAAAATCTATAATTTTTAATGGAGATTGGTAGACGTTTTCACAAATTTAAGAAAATATTAAAGGACTACACAGAGAAAAGAGATGGATCTGCCGACATATTTGTTTGTGGCAACAAAAATTCGGTGAATACAATAGAATTTCGGTTGAAACAATATATTTAAATTATGTCAGGAATACATTTGATTGCAACAGCCAATAATTCGGCTACTGCCACCAAACCAGAAATTCGGTTGTCACAATGAATTGGTTTTCTCTGTGTATAATAAATTACAGCAGAACTTCAAATTTTTTTTAATGAATTATCTGAAAAATCAAATTCACTTCATTTGAATTGGAACTGTCGGAGTTAGTTTTACTTTATTCAACTACCTAAAAATTCATTCATTTATCCAATTCATGCATTGAATTCTTTTTTAATTGTGTAAGTCTTCTTGTTTCAGAAAAAAGCGAGTCAAAAGCACGTAACTAACTTAAAAACTTAAATATATGAAAATAAAACAAAAGTTGTTAAAAAATAAATAAATCTCTATACCATAAGTAAAATTTGAAAAAACTGCAAAGAATACTTTATTATTATTGATTTTATAACGTTTTTTGTTTCTCCTGTAAAAAAAAATAAAAGTGTAGTTACGTCCGTTTGCATTTAAGGTGACGATATGTATGTTTACCCTGTAGTTTTTTTATTATTGCAAAACACTAACGGCGGTCTCATACTGCAGGTTTAACTTTACACTTAACTACCCTACGGGAAATTTTAACAAACTGTCACCGAACTGGCCCCTTTATATGAAATAGACTGGTCACTTTTACATGGCGTTGTCATAGGAGGTGGAAATTGACCCCTTGTGACATATCACAAGACAAATCCCAGGACAGGTCCCTGAAATTGAGAGTTCAGTAACCTGTCCTAGTATTTGTCTTGTGACATGTCACAAGGGGTCAATTTGCACCTCCTATGACAACGCCATGTAAAAGTGACCAGTCTATTTCATATAAAGTGGCCAGTTCGGTGACAGTTTGTTAAAATTTCCCGTAGGGTATAAACAAAAGAAAAGGTCAAAAAATGTACACAAAACAACAAAAAATTTTTGGGTTAACTATTAACTAAAGTTTAAACCTGAAGTATGAGACCCACCGTAAATAAAAGCCTAAAAAATAAACGATAATTTAGGTTATTTCGGTAACGGTATTTTAAGGGTAACGCTATTTCGTTTATTTCGGTATCGGTATTTTAAGGATAACGGTATTTGAGTTATTTCCGTAACGGTATTTTAAAGATAACGATATTTGGGTTATTTCGGTAACGGTATTTTAAGGTTAACGGTATTTCAGTTATATCGGTAATGGTTTTTAAGGGTAACGGTAGTCAGTCATTTCGATGCCTCCCGTACTTTTTTTTACAAAAAACAAACGAGATTAAAAACAGAACCCATTTATCAACTTAATCTACAAAAAATACTCAATAACCACGTGAAAGTACCAAAAGCAGAAAATTTAAAATAATGGTATTTTAGGGATAACGGTATTTCATTTGTTTCGGTAACGGTATTTTAATGGTATTGATATTTCATTTATTTCGGTATCGGTATTTTAAGGATAACGGTATTTCTGTTATTTCGGTAATGGTATTTGAAGGATAACGGTATTCCGGGTATTTCGGTAACGGTATTGTAGGGTTTAACGGTAGTCACTTGAAAGGGTTTTGAATCGATAACGGTATTTTAGCGGTACTGCCTGCCAGCCCTGAAAAAAACTACTGTCATCCATAAAGGCTTTCTTTAACTTGTATTAATTATTTCTTTACAAAAAATTATAATTCTATACATTTTTGTTATCACATTACAATTTTTATTAAGTTAGAATTCCTATTATAACAAAAATATCAAATATTTCCTTCACGAAGATTTCTTGAAAGAATTGTGAAAAAATATATTTATCATAAACTGTATCATGAAAAGTCTCGTGAGAAAGTCTCATGAGAGTCTCATTTAAACATTCTTTGACTTTTCTTCATTCACAGTTTTTTCTTTTCATAAGTAGTATTATATCAACCTTCATTCATTTTATTTTCATTTTTTTTTTCTTTCTTTTCAAGTTGTTTAAGTTTCTTATTTCATATCATGAACGAGAAGGGAAGGCGTCAGTTACTCACTAACACTATCATGAAAATGAGATGTGTGTTGTAAAAGAAATGAAATATGAAAATAAAAAGAAACATACCACATTTGTTCTTTCATGAACGTTGATACAAGAAAGTCAAACACAAATAATCTTGTTCATGAAAATGAAAAAACAAAATTCACCAAATACGTACTCTGCCTTATATGCACTCTCATGACATGGATAGGCCCGGGAAGGGTCCCGAGACCCCAAATTTGGATAAATTCTACGACTCAGTATAACTACAGATAAAACTGTAGTTTTACAAATTTTTACTTAAATTTAGATTTGTTAAATTTAACAAAAGAATTTGTTAAAATCAACAAAATTTATTTTAAGCCAAAAAACAGGAATAAATTTTTTTAAAATAACAAATTTTTCTGTCCAGCCAACAGACGTATTATTTCGAGTGTAGAAGAGTTTTATTTGTGTTTGGAAAATAACATTGTGGCCACCATATCTAATGGGATAAATGTGATGAAACGGTTTGTTTCCGACAGTCCAGTAGTGGGTGCTTTCTGCTGGAATCATGCAATTCATTTGGCAGTGCTTAGAGTAATTTATGTGAAATAAAATTTTCAAAATTCTGATATTTTTACTTTGAATTCTCACTACACAGACTGAATTTGTACTGAAATAGTTTTTTTTTTTTAACAAAAATTACTTAGATGGTTTTCATTAAAAATTTTGTTCAAAAATATTTCCCGGGAATTCCCGGGATTCAAATTTTTTTATTCCCGTTGCCCGGGAAATAAAAAGTCCGGGAAATTCCAAACCCTAGTTCCCACAGAAAAAACAATAACATACTAGAAATAATTATTCTGGCGAGGTAGCGCCAACTATCGATTTGCCGCTATTATCAATAGGATATCAGGTCAGTACTGTAAAAATTGTTAATCACAGGTTTTGTCAATGCTTAACCGATCATCGTCAACGGTTTCCCAACATTGTGCCGATCGTATTTCTCTACCTTTACTTCTTCTCACAAAACTCATTACCGGGTAAATAATAAAATGTTTTGCCGGTATACTTAAGGTGACTTTCGCCGAAGATGTCTATCACATATTCTGATTTCACTAAGATCGGAAGGAATCCACCGGCATAGATTCCTCCTTAGTTCCTCTTTTACTTCATTTATTGGGTTGGACCGATATTCCAATCCATTAGCGGAATGTATTAATTTGTATTATTGCGTAAATTAAAAATTTCGCCCTGTGATCACCCATGTGCTCTCCCTAACCTAGCCTATTTGTATTTTTTAAGCGTGTTAATACCCAAACCGAGCAAAAGTTTTACCCATTTTGCACTATCTCGCTTAGAAATACTGGCCATTTTTTAAAATGGCCATTTTATAAAATGTTCTGTTTCTCGAAAACTAAGAGAGACAAAATTTTTACAAGCTCGGCAATAATCACGGGGCTCTATTCCCAAAACGAGAAATAAAATTCGTGTAGTACGTATTATCAGAGTGTATGAATTTCTATTATCACATTAATTAAAAAGATGGGTCACCCTGTGGATATTTCATAAAAATGGATTCCTCAGAATACCTAGCAATATCGCTTAGTTTTCGAGATACAAGCCATTTTGTAAACTTCCCATTTTTGAAAAAGCAATTTTTACTTTATATTTCGTTCAGGTACTTGATAGCAATAGATTACCTTCTGTCAAACATAAACATGTTAAAAATATTATATGAGTAAATTAGGGTGAAGCTTAGCTTAATGCTGAAAATATAAATTTTCAGGATAACATACCAAAATTATTTGAAAAATAAGTATATATTTTGATTTCTTAATAATATTAGGACAGTTAATCTTGCCACATATCGAAAAAAAATGTTCGCTTTTAATTCTAAGGTTCACTCTAATGTTTACAAATGATTATTATACACCTGTGATGTACTCTTTCTGAAAGGTCGATGTATTTTATTTTGCCTACACACCTTTATATTGTTCCTGTGTACGAGTATTAGAATTTATTTTTAAATAAAAGTGTTTTTATGCTGGCATAACTTAGCAGATTAAATGTATTGCTAAACTTTCGTTATTTGTATTTTTGTTTAATTTGTGTTTGTGTATGTATACAGTTGGCGTGTTCACCACAATTTGTATATGGTTGTGTGCGTTTTAAAACACTCACAGCCACATGTGTAAATATTTGCCTGTAGTTGTTTTTCGTTTTCCATTTTTTTCTCATATAAGTGTTAAATTGCAAAACGCGTCATTTTCAAAATGAAAAATGAAAATCATTTTAAACACTGACATTGTTTTTGGTGTATGTTTTAATAATGAAATAACATCCAATGACGAAATGTACGTTTTTTTATTATTGTTTGTTTTCGTTTAGTTGATTTTTATGTTTTAAAATGAAATTAAAAGAAGAAATATGTTTATTGTAGCATTAGTTTATTGCATCATTGTGATTTTTATTTTTATTTGTTCAACTCGTATTTTGTTGAGTTTTCCATAAAAGTTAGTTTAATATTTAACCATATAACTTTAGATTTCTCAACGTTGTCGATTGACTCATATATTCCAGCCAAATCTCAGTAATGGGTGTTCATTACTACCCAACAAACAATTCGTTCCATTTACGCACCGTTTTCGGTCCGTCATAAACGGAATCCAACTCCGTATACGTAACGTTTTCTAGATCCGTATACGGACCAGAAAACGGAACATAAGGAACATCGCAACTGATTCGAATCCGTTGAAAATCCGTCAATGACGGACCGTTTACGGACCGGTATGTCGTGTTAAAAACGGACAAGTCCGTTTAAAGTCCGTCAATGACGGACCGTTTGTTTTGTCGGCCTCAAAATTCGCAAAATTAACCCATAACTAGATCCAATATATATCTACAAGCAAAAGAAGCAATTTATTAATTGAGGTTTAATAAAATGTATTCACGATTGAGGGTTTTCATACGATGACAATTCGCAAACTTTTTTACTAAAACTGTTTAAGCGGGCTTTACATTATATCATAAGTCATAGAACATGTAAACGCAGCTTTAAGATACGAGTACCACAAGTTATACGAAATTTTTCTATAGCAAAATATCCAAATCAGCAGCTCTTTTCTATAAAAAAAACTCCGATTTTTTTTTATATAAAACTATACTCAAAATTTAAGAATTTTTCATCATTTATTGTTGAAATTTCCATCATTTATTGTGGAAAAAATGCATACAAACACGTGATTTGTAATTTATTTTTTTACATAACTATTGTTTCAATTGAAGCACATCTGTCAAAAAATTAAAATAAGCTTCATTATCAATTAGCAGGTTTTAACTTGTCACCCAATCACATTACAGTGATTTTTTTCACAAAAAAAAAAGAAAAAATCATGCAAAGAAGGCTCAATAGTCTTCTGAATACTTTTTCTTTAAGGAAAAGTCCTTAGATGGATTGTCTATACAAAGATACCTCCAGAATCTGAGGGATTTTTTCTATACAAAAAAATCCTTTTACAATCTAAAAAAAAAGTTCTCAGAATCTGGGGAGATTTTTGTATGAAAAATTGCTGAGGTTTTTCTGTATTAGAAAGTGCTCAAAGTCTGAGCGTCTTTCTGTAGGAAGAAGTCCTCATCTTCTGATTTTCTGGGATTTTTCTGTAGCAAATACCTTCGATTCTGAAGGGTTTTCTCTACACTAATAGAAAAAAGTCCGTAAAAAATTTTGTTAAAACTACTAAAAATTAGTTAAAAATTATGCTGCTAAAAAAAACCGCTAAATTAGCTAAATTTTTGCTATTAGTAATAAAGGAACCACAAAAATAAAACTGTTAAATATACCGAATTTTAGTTAAATTTGAGCTAAATTTTTGTAAATGGAGAATAGCAAATTAATCTGCTAAAATCAGCAAAAAATTTTGCTAAATAATTAGTAGCCTAAAAATCACCAAAAAATTTAAAATTTTCGAAGTTTTTTTTTTGATTTTTTTTTAAATGCAAATAAAAACCGAGCCTTTTGAAAACGCAGTTTACAATTTTTTAGCAAATATTTCCACTGATTTTAGCAGAATAAACTGCTATTTTCTTTAAACTAAATTTAGCTTAAAAAAATATCAAAAATTTTGTAGACCATTTTTAGTCTACAAATATTTAGCAAAATTTTCTGCAGATTTCACAGTACAATTTGCTATTTTCAATTAA
Organism: Leucophora obtusa; assembly: GCA_949987735.1. Taxonomy (NCBI): domain Eukaryota; kingdom Metazoa; phylum Arthropoda; class Insecta; order Diptera; family Anthomyiidae; genus Leucophora; species Leucophora obtusa. The sequence goes on from OX465295.1 coordinate 338,399,496, forward strand.
CTAAAAGTTAGCCTAAATATAACTAAAATTCTATAAATTTAACAGTTTTAATTTTGCTGTTCTCATTTTATTAGTATTTAGTAAAAAAAATCTGCTAATTTTAGCAGTTTTTTCTGCAGCATCATTTTTAACTAATTTTTAGTAACTTTTTCTGCTATTTTTACAGATTTATTTCTATGAGTGTAGAATTTCCTTGCTACGTTAAAATCACTCCTGTCTCAATTGGTTTTTTGTTGTCACAACTGTAAAACTCGGATACCACAACAGAACCATTCGATTGGCTACAACTGAGTAGTCCAGTAGGATCGACTACCGATAATATTTTTAAAATAAACTATGATCTACCAAAATTGCACCTGTGGGCTTCTGCTAATGGGCTATGTCCTCAAAAATCAAAGTGTCTCCTAATACGTCAAAGACTGAAAAATTCAGTGATTGGTATTGGATATTATTATAGACAATGGGAAAATTAAAGCTTTTTCCACTGGTGAAACTCAATATTATGGTTACCTTATTCCTGGCTGTGAACTTTTTTGTAATTGCAACACCATAAGCATGGGGAAGTTAAAAGTTGTATTTAGGCCCTGTGCGAGGTAGTCAAATTTGTTCTAAACTAAATACAAATTGACAAAAGTGTTTAAAATTTCTTTGATAATAGAAAATTTTTTAAAACTATTTTCAAAGAAATTTTGAACACTTTTGTCCCCAGTAAACCATAAAACGATACAGTACACTCATAGAAAAAAGTTTGTAGAAAATTTAGTAAAACTGTTAGTATTTCAACTTAACGAATTTTTAACTAATTTTTAGTTAAAATTTAATATTTAGTTAATTTTTTTGCTACCTCCACATTACTAACTTACAAATTTTTTTGCTGAATTTAGTTACTAGTTTTTAACAATAAATTTGCTAACTTTACAGTATTTTGCTGAATTTTAATTACTAATTTTTAACAGAAGATTTGCTAACTTTACAAATTTTTTTGTAAACTAAACCACCAATTTTGGAGCGCTTATAAACAGAATGTTAAATGACTCATAAAAATTACTGCATATTTTTAACTCGCCAAAAATAATGCAAAAAGTTTTTAAATAAAGCTAAATTGAAATGGTTGAAAATTTGTCCTACTCATAAAATATCTAAATTATTAAAATTTATGAGAAAAGTTTCTATTTATCGTAATACATTAATTTTCAAAGATCAAGGTTTATTTTGGACGAACCATTTTAATATGAAAATTGTGATTAAAAGTAACTCTGGGGAGCAAGTGGAGTTTACGGGGATGACCCTAATTTGTTTTCCCCAATATTGTAGTTTTTAAGCTTATTTAAAGAATACGATATTTTTAAGATTTTGGGCTAGAAAAGTGGTTTTTGTGTTCCCGTACTATTGATTAATTTTGTCATTTTGTGAGAGGATTTTGTGCTTACTCTCATTTTACCGAACTTTACCCAAAAAGTAAAGAAACACACCTATTATTGTCTATAAATATTACCACTTTTACAAAAAATCATTCTTGGAAAATTTTCATTGGCATTGAAATATAATTGGCATTACTTTATCTCAATGTCAATGCCAACAAATTTCATCACCATTCAATGTCAATGAAATTTTTTTCAATTTGCATTAATGAAAACATTGGTAATGAAATGTACACATAATTGAAGAAAAAGCATTGTAATTTAAAAAAAATATAAGAAATACGCGAATTTTTATTTTTTTTTTTCTTAATTTATTCTTTTATTAAAACGTGAAAGCAAATACTTCTTTCATCAATTATAAATGGGCATTTAGGCATTGAACAATGCCAATTGAAAAATTTCAATTAATTGACACATTCAATAAACTGGTCCCAAGTATGTTTTTAAATACACATTTATTTTTTATTTATTAATTTTCATTTCATTTGCTCCTTTTTTACCTCTTTCCAGTCCACTAGTAATCTGCAAAAGTTTTGTTGATTTCAGAAAATTTTAGCAAAAATTTTTTAGATTTAACAGTTTTTTTTTTGCTATTTTCATTCTGATATTATTTAGCAATTTTTTTTGCTGATTTCAGCAAGTTAAATTGTTATTTGCAATTAACAATAATTTAGCTCAAATATTACTAAAATTCTGTAAATTTAACAGTTTTTTTTGCTGTTTTCATTTTATTAATATTTAGCAAACTGATTCTGCTAATATTAGCAGTTTTTTCTGCAGCATCATTTTTAACTAATTTTTAGTAACTTTTTCTGCTATTTTTACGGACTTATTTGTATGAGTGTAGCGGTAACGAATTCATATTAGTATCATATTTGCCATCGTTTATGATACAAAAATATGAACTCGTAATGATATCATAATTTTTAAAAATAACGATATATTTTCTGAAAAAGTCACATCTGCTTGTTCTAATTTAATCGTTAAAGATATCATATATCGAGGGCCTATATTCAAAACCCTCTATCTTAAAAAACACAACTTTTCAGGAGAGCCAAAAAACAGTTTTTTTCGCGTATTACTTGAGTTATTAAAATTCGGTATTTTACAATATTTCTTAAAGCAACTACTGAATCTCACATATAATTGGCTTTTAAAATTTTGCATTATTGGGGACATGGATATGATAGATAGAGGGTATTGCTTCTCAAAAATATTCAATGTGTATGTATGAAAATGATCAGATAGAGGGTTTTGCATTTTAATAAAAATAAATTATTTTGATTTCAATTATCCCATCTGTCAGTTTTTAACGTGATTTATTTAAGATAACGACTAATAATACAATACAAGATAAACAATTAACAATAAATAATATTAAACAAAAAGTTATAGAAAAAAAGTTTGTTTTTGCTTTTTTAAGTTTTTTTTAGTTTGATTGGTGTAAATTATCGTAAAAATAATGATATTCCGGTGATATTATGCTCTACAAATCTTGAAAATTCTTCCACTTATTTGGCTGATTTGATAGTGGACCAGAATATAGAGGTTTTGGTTCAATATGTCCTATATAAGGTTGAATATGAACAGGTAGATCAATGTGATCTGTATCAAAATTTAATTTACATTTTACGCTACCATCTAGAAGATATAAAAGAGATCTTAAATTAGACACAGTAGGATCGTTCTTTACTCGTCCTGGTCTAATGAAAGAGAAATGCATAAGTTTGTCATCATTGCAATTATTAGGGAAATCATAATTTAAATATACTGCATCAAACGGTTTTTTTACGATCTCATTGTTAGTTTTAACAGTCTTTCTGGCTTCTGGCAAATGATGAAATTTTGGGTTCTTTGACTTTTAACCAACCTTTTACCATATCAATATTTACTGATAGAGTGGAAAGAAACATGAAACGACATGCCTGTAGAGGTTCCTGGTTGTAGGTAAAAGTGAATAAAGTAAACACTTTTTTTTGGCAAAACTGCAGTTTATGGGGTTTCGGCAAAAAAAAAAAGAAAAAAATATGACCTCCTCTGGAATTAAAAAACCAAAAAAACCGAAATTAATTTTGGGAGGGGCTCGGCACCGGGAGGCCCGTGGGGGGCTAAAAACGGGGGGACATAGTAACATGTAAGTGTTGGTACTCAAATTAAATGAAATTGTCTCACGTAGCCCTAACTACAGCCATTTTTCGACCAATAGGGGTGGTCGAAAAAAGTAAAATATTAATATGAACGAAAATGGTACTTAAATGAAAGGAAATTTTCTCACGCTTTCAAAAATGAGAATTTTCTACTAATCTGTTGGACGTGAATCGAATTAGAGGCATTTTTTGTACACACACTTACATATTACTATGTCCCCCGTTATTTACCCCAACGGGCCTCCCAGGGCCGAGCCCCTCCCAAAATTAATTTGGGTTTTTTTCTTTTTTAATTTCAGAGGGGGTCATATATTTTTATATTTTTTTGACGAAACCCCATAAACTGCAGTTTTGTCCTTTTTTTAACAAATTCGAAATTTCAATTTTCCAAAAACTAAAAGGTAAAATATTTGCATGGTAATTCAATTCAGAATTGGCTTTCGCTATTTTGATAAACGATTAAAAATGTCAAATTCATGTTCAGCATGCAAAAAATAGTAGGAAAACAGGTATTGCAAGAAGAAGTTATTCCGAAAAAAATATTTGAAAATTAATTATTTGAAAAGATAGAGGGTTTTGCATTCAGAAAAATTAATTGTGTAAGATAATGATATCATTCTCGGACAAACGTATCATCGAAATGATATCGTTACGAATTCGAAACGATATCGTTTGGTTTGTTGGGTCATTTTGTATTTAGTTTGGAACAAATTTAAATTGTAAACCTGAATTTAGTTTAGATTTAGTTTAGCCAATTCGCACCCACCCTTAGTCTTATAAAGGTACAAAAAACGCCCCATTATCTCTATGAGAAACTTCGTTTTGGCATCGGAACAAACAGAGGAAATAAGATAGTTCCAGCAAGTCATCGCCATCTCGTATTTGAATGGCAATTCCGCATAAATTCCGTTAGTATTTGAATTGCTAAAATGCAGCAAATAAACAGCAACGCTTCGAGTTTAAAACAATTTTCTTTTGAACACTATGCTTGATTTTGTTTAAACTAATTTATAGAATTTGTAGTTCGTTAATTTTTGCAATATGTTTTTGTCTTTAATTAGTTACATTTTTCGATTATTTAATTATTTCCATTAATTATTTTATTCTATGTGATTCTAACTTTTCTATATGTGACAGCGCATAGAGAAAGGGACCTAAGGGTAAAAAAATCAATTTTTTTTTTTTGATGTGGACAACATCTGAGCATCGAATGAGACCGATCCCATGCCCTCCTGAGAAAGGGACCTAAGGGGACCTTAGGTCCCTTTCTATTTTGCGCGTCACATATTATAACTATTATAATAATACACAAAAATTATTTTGAAGGTAAAATTAACTAAAAATACAATTTAAAACGAATAAAATGAACAATGTTTTTGTTTGTTTTTAACTATTAATAATTGACTATAAGGAACCGTAAAATCAACTTAAAGTTAATTTATTTTTACTATAAAAATAGCAATCAAAATAGTGCGAAGAACTAAATTTTTATTTGATTTTACTAAAAAATTTAAAATAAAAACAATTCAAATAATTGTATTGTTGTTTTTTTTTATTTCAAACAACTTTTACTACAAAATACCTTTTTTTGGTTCATTTTTTTAGTTTTACTTTAAAACAATAAAAATTGACTAGAAAATTTGACTGTTACGAAATACCCGTATTTTCCTTTAGTTAAATTTTTAAATAACTTGTGAAAAAAGTTGAAAATTATTTTTCTTCTACGAACAACTGTTATTGTTTTTTAACACAACTCAACGGAAACACTTCAGAAACAACCAACAAAAAGTGACTGTATTTAGTTTGTGAGTGTAAGATTAATTGTTGTTATTCTGGAATGGAAATGAATAAACTAAACTAAATAATGATCAAAAATATCTGCCATAATGATAGCCATCGCTTAGAGATTATGAACTCTACTTCCTGTTTGGAGATTTTGTTGGAAATCTTAATTTCCTTATGCACTTTGTGACACATTTCTTAGACGATTTTGCCCTCCCCCCCCCCCCCCCCCCGCCACCCCCATAAAACATTCATCTAATGGCAATACTGCATTTGTCCAATACCATTATTAGATTTAAACAATACTATTCAGTTTCGGTAACAATGAAAGCATTATTCAATGGAATACATAAAAACTCTAACAGTATTAACCCTTAAATGCATGGTGTAGCCATTTGGCAACATACCAGTTTTTTAATAAAAAAAATCCACTTGATGCACAAATCTATTTACATTTTTTGGCACTAAGGCCCCTTCTGTACAAAGTGTTCTTATAGTCTAGCTCGAGTTTTTTAAACAGTTATAAGAAAAATCTTGGTTTTGCTTCGTATGTTTGTGAAAAATCTAAAACACGCGGTTTTTTACAAAAAGTGTAATATTCAGAAATGTTTGTTTAAATATTTAAAGTGGTATTCTTGAAATAAAATTAATTTTGGCGACAATAAATGTTTAATTCATAGTTTTTTTTTAATACACGTTAAAATAATCACATTTTAGCTATTTGGCAATAAGAAAACATATTTTTCAATAAAAATCACCTTTCTTTTTTAAATAAAACTCTTTTGGTATTTTTCTTGAAATGTACACACCTTTAGAAATTATATGTAATAAAATGGTTAAAATTGAAGAGATCACGAATTTAAGGGTTAAAGTTATGGTTAAAGTATTCTCCTTTGTTTATTGAGTTTCTCACTTTTTGTTGTTTTGAAAATCTAATCATTGTCAATGTTAAGTTGAGTGTGTTCCATCAATAACTGAAGTGTAGTGAAAAATTCCTTAATGTAAATTCACGCATATGAAAAACTAAGAACAAAAATATGCTCTAGCTAATAAAGACTATAGAGGAAACAAAACACCAACTCAAGCAATAACGTCAATAACCAAAAGAACAATAAAAAAGGAGCAAGAGAAACAAAACAGAAAATGTAAGCAACATTTTTACAATCCTTCTACCATAGTCATGTATACATATGTGAATAAGGGTACACACTAGAGCGGCAAAAAAAAAAAGTTCGCCGTACACCCTCCAATAAGAAGTATTTTTGCAAGGAGGTTTCAAAAAAAAACCATTTTACATTTTTCGTTATATCTTTGGCATTTACAGTCGGATCTTAAAGTATGATACATCGATATTTTTCTCTCGAGGAGACCAGTGTTTTTCTCTCGAGGGCCATTGACCTCAAGTCTCCCGTTCTAGTAGTTAGCCACCAAATCTCAGTTGCTACCACCCTAATGTACCACACTAATGTCAGAAAATTAAAGCTCGCAAAAAATCATTAAACTTTTGCTAATGAAGTTTTTTGATAAACCCAGTAGAATTTTTTTTTATATATTGGTTGCCGAACGTAGGGGTCGCCTTTTTAAATTTTTTTTCATTGGCTTTTTCCTTTATAGCAAAACACTGGTCTCCTCGAGGCAAAAAAATCGATATATCACACTAAAATGCCAAAGCTATAACGAAAAATTGAAAAAGGCGACCCCTACGTTCGGTCAAAAAAAAAAATTTTTTTTTGAAATTGCTTGCAAAAATACTTTATATTGGAGGGTGTACGGCGAACTTTTTTTTGAGGTACGGTCTAGTACACACGTTTGAAATGAATCGAAAATCAATTCTTATTTTATTTTTGATAATATTTCCATTTTGCCAATGTAATCAAAATATGTGGTATAAACTACAATTAGGAGTTAAAATATTGATTTAGCTCTATTTAATGTTGGTTATTTAAATAAGCTGATAAACAATTTGTAATTAAACATTTCATCAACTATTCATGTAGTAGATGGAAAACCCTAACTAAACTCAATATTCATCTAACTACTAGCAACATTCATCCATACTGCCATTCATTGTTATTTATGTGTGTAAGTGCCAAAAAAAAAATGAAATCAATGACTAGAATAAGAACAAGTAAAAGCATAAAATACGATTCTACCGAATTTTATTGCATACCCTCCACAGTGTTTTTTTTTTACAAATAATATAAATAATTAAATGAGATAATATTATAGAGGTGAAAAAACTTTAGAATTAAAAAATTTTTAATACATACATACTATATATAAAAAATTTATGAAAAAAGTTTTTTTTTTCGTTTAATTTGAATATTTGTGGTAAATATAAAATAATATTCATCTGTAGGAGTCCGGTGGAAAAAGATGAGTCTATTTTATTCACTAGGCGCCGCACTGTGGGAAAAATTACCAATCTAGCTTATAAAAAATGTTTTTTTTTTACAAATTTATAAACCTATAGCATATAATAATTCAATGATAGTTGATACTTAAAACTGCATTCAACATTTTTCGATTTATATGTTAGTTATGAAAATACAGGGCTGTAAATGTATGCAATGGATAAGTAGCACGTTCATGAGTGATTTTGGTTTCACGTTTCCCCCAATGTATTATGAAAAGTTTTATTGCGCTACTGAACCTATATTTTTTTTTTTTTTGATAAAACAAGTCCTAAAGAGTACGTGGACACGATGTATTGTATAGAAAATGATTTTAGTAATACCCCTTGCGAGTAAGTACATAAAAGTATATTTTTGTCAAAATTCCTTAATGTGTAAAGAGATTAGAAAAAAGGACCGCTAAGTACCGCCAAACTAATTTTTGAATTTGAAACTAGACCTAATGAGGTAAGTCTGGAGAAAAATTTGGGTGCCACAAACCGCCACAAAGTAGAGTTTTAAGGGCTTGTTTAAACAAATATTACTTGTGGGCGATATTCAAGTGCTTTCACATAAATGCATTTTTCCTTTTTATACAATTGCAATATACGGCAAAGGAAATATCGGAAATTTAATTAATATTTCTTTATAAGTTGCGTTTCACTAAGCTTAAAGCTACAGTTTTTTTTGAAAATGCAAATTACTTATAAAGAATGTTTTGAAGTTTGGCGAAATGCCAATTCAAGTTCACAAAAGATGATTTTTGTGATTAGTCACGTTTTTTCGAAGCTTTGACTAGTCAATGATAAAGAAAGTGAAAAGTGTAAAAAACTTGAAAAAACCTTAAAATGGTTGTGTAGCATATTCACCAAAAAATGGAGCGAATGCAAACGAACAACACAAGTTTTTGAACGAAATCACAAGGAATGGTTAAACACAAACATTGATTTGTCTTGTCTTGAAAATGGCGATATACTGGGTCCTTCACAATACCGAGGACGTTCATCTAAAGCCTTCACAGAATCAAGCGACGTATCTAAAAAACTGAAGGTGGCTGATCTTGTAAAAACTACAAGTAAAGAGGAATTGATTTTCGCTACCAGTGTAAGTCTTTACAAATCTGGTAAACGGGATGCTGCAGGTTTAATAAAAGATATACAAAAATCTCCAGGAAGGGCATCCAAAATTGAAAGAGCCCTCTCCATTCCTGGTAAAACTTGCATACCATATACACCTGACGAAGCCTTAGCGCTATATATAGACGAAGAAAGTTCGTATATGCTAATGCAATCAGGAGCTAAAAGTCGTAATGCAAACATTTATCCACCATACAATGTAATTCGTGAGGCAAAAAAAAATGTTATCCCAAAGACTCCTCAATATATGTTACAAACTTTTCTGCAGAAGTCAGTCTTCAATCTCTAGTGGACCACACAGCTAGCAGAATCGTAGAATACCAAAAAGACGTAATTATGAAATCGAGAAATATGGGGTTGTGATGGAAGTAGTGGACACTCTACATATAAGCAAAAATATCCAGAAGGTAAGTCTGATGAGAATTTATTCGCAATTTGCTTAGTCCCATTGCAACTTAAAGATAAAGATAATATTTTGTGGCAAAATACTCGACCGTCATCAACCCGATTCTGTTGGCCGATTAAATTAACATTTGAAAAAATGAAGTAAATAAAATAAAACATCAAATTGAAAGTATAATAGAAACAAAAGTTACAGACTTAGATCTGAACGTGGATCATAAATTCTGTCTTACCATGATTGATGGTAAGGCATTTAGTGCAATCGCAGAAATGCCTTATATGCTCAGCATATTCAACACAGTCATGTGGAATATGCTGAGCTACTCCAAAAATCATGAATGATTTAAATAAGATTAAAGATTTAAAGCCAAATGCATCCTTGTATGCCTATGGACTTTCCACACTGCATGCATGGATAAGGTGTTTTGAGTGTATTTTGCACATAGCCTATAGGCTTGACACAAAAAAATGGCAAATAAGAGGCGAGTGTATTTTGCACATAGCCTATAGGCTTGACACAAAAAAATGGCAAATAAGAGGCGATTACGATAAATTAGCCGTTGCACAAAGAGAAAAAAAATTATTGATGATTTAAAAAAATATATGAACCTACTTGTAGATATACCAAAGCCAGGGTTTGGAACAACCAATCACGGCAATACGGCTAGGATGTTCTTCAAAAACCCTGGCTTGGCATCATCAATTACAGGAGTCGACGAAAAATGAATAAGTAATTTGGGTGTTATATTAAAAACAATTTCATGTGGTTACGCAATAAATACAGATTCCTTTAAAAAAATGACTGAAAGTACGTCCAAATTGTACGTGGATTTATACTCCTGGTATAACATGCCATCCAGCGTACATAAAATTTTAATGCATGGGGCTGATGTTATCAAATACGCGTATTTGCGAATTGGAATGCTTTCGGAAGAAGCAATGGAATGCAGAAATAAAGATTTCCGTAATTACCGGGAATTCCACACTCGAAAAATGACGCGTGAGAAAACTATGCAAGATTTACTCAATACACTGCTTTATTCATCGGATCCTTTTATTTCATCAATATCAAAAAAGTCATCCATCAACTGTCGAGCCTTGGAGCCTCTTTCCAGCGAAGTTCGTGAGCTGCTTTGTGACCCAATGATTCCCGATCAATGCGAAGAAGCCCAGGACTCAGGCTCTGAAAGCGAATAATTTGCAATATTTTTTTTTCATGTAACAATTATTTTAAGTTTTATTTTTTTAAGTTTTATTTATTGTTGAATGTAATTTATTTAGTTTAAAAAATAAACATTAAATAAATATAAGTTTGAATTTGGTTTTATGCAATATTTTTTTTTTTTTTTCTTAATTTGTATTATATATATTTTGATAATATTAGCAAATTTTTTTGTTGATCTTTAAATAAATAAAAATAATAATTGAATGAATTAAAACTTAGTATATTAGTTTCATTTATAATGTCAACTTAAATGTTGTTTTCTCTAATTTTAAAAAAAGAAGGTTTGATCCTTTTTTGTTACGAATAAATAAAATTGTATATATTTATTTATTAAAAATACGAAAAGTTAATTTTTTAAAGTTTAACTCATATCCATATTTGATGACAGTAATTTTTGATATAAATATATATTGCAAAATACTATTTCTGTGATTTAATGTACATATAAAAAGGTTTTTAATTGTGTTTTGTTTAACAAAAAATTTTAATTTATTTTGTTTAACTAAATACATTGCTCTTCGGAGCTACATCGTATTTGAAATGTTACTAAATATATTAACAGCAACCCCTATCGGTGAATGATTAAATCTATCAAATTACATAAATGCAACATAGGGCAATACTTTCGGAAAATGTTCATACCAATTTTAAAGAGATACTAAATTTCAGTGTAATTTCCACTAAAACATTCCTTTTGGTGCACCCTGTAATTAAACAGGGTGTCTACAAATACAATATATTTAAAGAAGACTCTATTCGCTACAATCGCTCCATACATTTCTAACTTTTCAGATCAATAGTTTAAGAGATACGATTTTTTATAAGCTAGATTGGTGATTTTTCCCACTGTGCGCCGCTTCTATGAAATTTAGCTAAAATATAATAGTTTGTATGGAAAATTTAAATAAACCTTCACATTTTCACTCATAACTTTTGCACCGCTAAAAGTATGAGTGATACTTCACATTTAATATCTTGGCGACATGATCACTACTTCCACAGATAAATGAACATCACGAGATATATTGTACAGGGATTATGTATATGCTTCATGGGGTCTAAGGCCATTATATTTCGACATGTTACAAATGGAATAACAAACTGATATATACCCTCTCATATATGTATGAACATATGCGCAGGGTATAACAACTGTATTCATGACTAAACAAAGATTGATGCAGGACGATAACTCTCTATTTTAGTTTTTTGTTTGGTTTTTATGTCTTTGTGTCCAAAAGAGTACATATAACTGTTTATGTGCTAATATAGGAATGAATCCAAAAGTGTGTAAAGAATGATTGACTGCATTTTCATCCTGGACTTCGCCTGTTGTTTTCGTGGTATATGGATTAAACATTTTATGGGTTTACATCTCAAACAAAAAAAAAAAAAACGAAGACATTGACAAAGACAGTCAAGAATGCCAATAGAAACAATTCCATTTTGAACAAAAACAAAATTAGTTTATAGGAATTTTTACTTTTTCAACTTGTTTGTAAAACAGAAAGTTAATTCTTCTAAAACTTTTTTCATTCCATTTTTGTTGTAAAGCATATGTGATGATGGGTGGTTAGCACAGGGAAAATCTTCACAATATAACAATGATCTATCTATCAAATGGATTTATCACACGCATTTTGATGTCTTAACCGAATGCTAAATATTTTGGTAGAGTTTATTAAAGTAGGTTTTTAAGTAAATGAAAAATGTAAAGCTAATATTTGTGTTGTTCAAATAAAATATTTTTCTTTCAGAGAATATTTCTAAATGATAGTTTTTAAAGGGTTGCTGTACATTAGACCACCCACATTTGCAAAAGTAATTTTTTGTTCGCTCCACCGGCAGTTTCCGATAGATTGGGCATAAAAAATAATATGTGTACAAAAATTGGATCTCACGGGCACAATCAGTTTGGACTTTTGATCCTAAAAACACTTTAAAACTTTTTTGCGTCGTAACTCCTAAATTTGGGGTTTACCGAAAAAATACCATATAAGTGTTTTTATGCGGAATGAGAGGACAAATACTCTCTTCATAATAATCTTTGCTCTAAGTATTACTTCTCGTGGCGTTTTAAGTGGATAAAATTAAAATTTGTGTTAAGACTTCACTTTAAACGGCCCTCGTTAAAATTTGGACAGAGACAGGATCGGTTATCATTTTTTTCTAGAGTAAGATATGTTGTTTTTAAAAACTAATTACATTTGCAACATAGATATCTTATTCCACGAAAGAGAGACCAAAATCGGACTTAAGTACATATTTATTATACGTTGTGCACATGCAAATGTAGTGCTATAGAGCAGAATATTCGATTAATTCCCTATATTTCTTGGTTTATCAATGGAGTAAATATCCAGCCAGAAAAATGCAAACGGAAAAGCGCTGGCGAGGCACTTTAGTAAGTCCTGGCAAGAAAATCCCTCCTCGATTTCATAAAAAAATTATAAAAAATAAAAAATTTGTGTGGGGACCACCTTAAGGGAGCAAATTTTAAAAAATGTAATTTTTGTATGGGAGCGCCCTTAGGGAGTGAAGACAGAGGGTAGGTATGTTCGGAAACAATATTGGGCGGAAAAATTAATGGGGATCGGTCTTACATACCACCCCTCTAGAAGGCTCCATGGGGCGGTAGGAGCTAATTTTATAAAAACAATTATAAAAATATAAAAAATTTGTATGGGGACCGCTTTAAGGGTTGAAGATAGAGGGTAGATATATTCCGAGAAAATATTGCGGTTCATAAAATATTGGGGATCAGTCATACATTTGACTCCTCTACGGACAACCTTGGGGCAGTTAGAGCGGTGGGAGGAAATTTTATAAAAATGTCATATTTGTATGGGAGCCCTCTTACGGATTAGAGATAGGGGCTAGTTATGTTCGGAAAAAACGTTTGAGGGAAAAATTAATTGGGGTCGATGTTACATTCTACCCCTCTAGGATGCACCATGGGACCGATAAGAGCTGATTTCATAAAAAAAAAATTATAAAAAAAATAAAAAATTGTATGGTGACCGGCTTAAGGGTTAAAGATAGAGGGTAGATATGTTCCCAGAAAATGTTGAAACTAAAAAAATATTGGTGGTCAGTCATACATTTGACTTCTCTAGGGGCACCCTTAGGACAGTTAAAGCGGTGAGAGTAAATTTTATAAAAATGTCATTTGTATGGGAGCGCTCTTACAGAGTGGAGATAGGGGATAGATATGTTCAGAAAATATGCTGAAAAAGGCAAATCAATGGGGGTCGGTCTTACATTTTACCGCTCTAGGGTGGACTCTGGGAAAGTTGTGGGGCTTTTTGTGGATTTTTAACCCTTCTCCACAACCTTTGACCCCGATGAGGAGCCATTTATTCCCACCCCACCTCCCCCAATTTTCACTTATTAATTTTTTTCAAACCTCACAAAATTAGGGGTTCTAGCGTATCCAAATCATATATGTTTGTATAACAAACCAATACTTCAAAGTCAAATTTTGGTCAATTTTTCATGGAATAACCACAAAAAAGCTTTGAAGTATTTTTAGGCAATTTTTAGGGTCAAATGTTCAAACTGACTGGCCTGTATGACCCCGAGAGATCCAATTTTTGTACACATATTATTTTTTATGCCCAATCTATAGGAAACTGCCGGTGAAGCGAACAAAAAAAGCAGTTTTGAAAATCTCATAAATTTCATGGGTGGTCTACTGTACATTAATTGCATCATTTAATATATTTTTTTATCAATTAACTTCAAAATCAATCGCAGGAAAAATTATTTTACGTGGAGATTATATAATTCATACACAAAAAATTCCTGTAGGGAAAATGATGAAAGCATACTTATTAAAAATTTGTTCATTAAAATTCGTGGATTTTATCAAGTTTGGTATAAATTGTGTACTCCATTGTGTTAATGATGTTGTATTAGAAGTTGACAACACTTATTTCAAAGAAGAATAATGAAAAAGGAAATTTTACGTCATCACATTTTCCCCTCGCAGTACTCACAGCATCTTTTGTGTGCGCAAACTATTTTCACACGGTTTTTATTTGCTCGCCCGAGTTAGCTAAAAATATAAGAGAGCCATAGGAAGGATCGTCTCTCTCTATATGTATACTCTTTGATTGCATTAAAGGAATTAAATGTTCTAAACACCCAAAACTTATTTAAGAAATTGTGTAATCTGTTGAAGTCATGTCCCTATCCGGATTTCATTCTTGCTTAAGGAATTCGTCCCATGGACAATAATCAAAAAAAAATCTGTCTCAACTTAAGATTAAAGACACATTTTTTGAAAGATAATAAAGTTAATTAAGTTGAAATGTGAAAAAAAATATTTGGTGTGACTGCTTTTGCTGCCATGAGAAAGCGCTAAACTCAGAGAATTTTCTACAAAAATTACTGAATAGAAAAATGGGTTTTAATTGTTTCACGAAAATAATTCTCAAAAATACATTTTTTTTTAAAACTGGTTCGAGGATTTTTTTTAATTATTTCAATATATTTGTAGTTAAATTAAAATATGGATTTTAGTATATCTTTGCATTATTTTTTATTTCTCCAAAAAAGACATTTTTTTTCTGTTGAAAATCCAAAAATTACTTTAGTTTGATGGGATATCAAAAAAAAATTATATAAAATTCGATTTTTTTCCTTTTTTTGTAAGTTTATACTGTTATATAATCTTCTTCTTCTTTTATTGCCTATCCAATTATGAATATAAGCGATTACATGCAAGATTCCTTTTCTTAACTAATAATTAAAGTAATTAAATATAAAATTAATCTAAATATATACAAATTATGAAATATTATTTATTATTTGATCAAATTGTTTTCTGTTCCTCGCAGTACTAATTAAAAAATTAGTTACTATTTTTTACCACAAATTAAAAATTTTTTGTAATTCCTAAATTCATGATTTTTTACTCAAATTTCACGCATTTAATAGTGTTTAGTATTCAAACCATGTGAACTTTCCATTTGAGGTATAGGATGTGTTGAGCGGACTTATGTAAAACACTACGAGGAAAATTTTTGTGGAACATTCTAACCATCTAACTCTTCAATGAAAGGGAATTTTTTGGGACAAAAAAGACCCGTAAGCTGAAGAGTTAAAGGGTTAAAATGTTCCAAAAAATTGTTCCTCATAGTATTTTACATAAATTCGCTTAACACATCCTATACCTAAAATGGAAGATTCCCATGGTATCTCTCTAAAATCCAGGTTTGTGTTAAATTCTGAATAAGTACGAAATTAACCCTTAAACACATTTTAAGTTTTTACTTATTACTGGTACTGAAGTTAAATTTTCAATACTGATGTCTTAAAAGACTTAAAGTAGAATTTCATGACAAATATTTTTGCGGAATATTTTCAACTTACGGGTCGTTTTTGTCCCTTTTTAGTTAGAGGGTTAGGATGTTCCACAAAAATGTTCCTCGTAGTGTTCTGCATAAGTCCGCTCAACACATCCTAGGAAAAAAAATCTATTTAATTGAAGAGTTAGAAGATTAAAATGTTCCACACAAATATTACTCGTAGTGTTTTACATAAGTTCGCTGAACATACCCTTTGCCTAAAATGGAGGATTCACATGGTTTCCTAATTTAATTATATTTTGAATTTTTTTTTTTTTTGTTTTAGAAAAATCATTTTAAGCGTTTTAAAATTTTCTACTTTTTGTAGTTTTACGTCCATTTATGTAGTTAATATAATATTTTTTAGTTTCATCACCTATGGAAATATGCTTGGCCCGATATTTCCAAAAATTAAAATTTTTCTTAACTAAGGGGTTATATTTCAGTGTACCAAATTTCAAAACTCTCTCTACACTCCTTTTATTTATATCCAATCGTTATATGGGATCAAAGCACAGTGCGACGTTTTTAGAATTTCTAAAAATATTTGTTAAGTTAAATTACAAACTCAATGAGAATTTCTTGTTCTAGTCTAGGAGCGTTATTAAACATTAAAAATATCAAAGAAAGAACAACAACAAAAAAGTTTACCACAATTTGCTTTGTCATCTTCCAACCCTGTTTTTGACAGATCTAGCAATGTGGTGACAATCATTTATGTACATATAAACAGCAATAGAGAATAAAATATTTTCTAAATTGTCAGTAACATTTAAATTACCACAAGCACTTGCATAATAGCTTTTTTAAATTTATTTTTATCGGGATATACATTAATTGCATTAAATTTCTCTGGAATTTCTACCCTAATAAAAGGTATTTTTATATAGAATTCTAATTCATAAAACATAGCTTTGAAGTATCTACTTCCCAACGTTAAAGAGCCATAAGGTAATTTCCCAGCAAGTAAAATAAATCGGAAAAATGAATTTGAAGGAACTTAAAGAAAGTTCCCTAAATTTGAGACATTAACTTTTAAACCATTGGCAACCAGTGCTTTTGGCATTACTGACAACAGATTTTAGAATGAGATAACAGAAAAAAAAAATAAAATAAAACATCCGACAAACCGTTAACAAATCAAAATAAATATATAAAAGTAATAGCCAGCAAAAAGAAACGCAAACAAAATTTTAACGCACCGACAGACAAAGAAAATAATAAACTTTTGGCAGCTAAAAAACAGTATTGAATATTAGCGCATAAAAATGTCTGTAGTCGAGAAACATACGTTTTATAGATTTGCTGGAACATAAAAATATATAAACATATAAATTAAAGGGAAAAGTTGTTAAAACCAGAAATTGTTCTCCGTACTCGTATGTACATATATGTGTAACATACATACGAGTACATACTTATGTATATTAAAAAAAAACTTTATAAACATTAGCCAAATAAACTTAAATATATACATGAGGTCTTCCATGCTAACTATCCACTAGACCGTACCACCTTACAGGCAAAATAAAAAGTGCACGGTATAAATATAAAGTATTTAAAAATTTTTACCCGAACGCAAGGGTCGCATTTTTTAATTTTTCGTTATAGATTCGGCATTTAAAGTCGGATTTTAAAGTGTGATATATCGATTTTTTGCCTCGAGGATACCACTGTTTTGCTATAAAGAAAAAATTCAATGAAAAAAAATTTTAAAACCGGCAACCAAAAAAATAAAAAATATTTCTGCTGCTATTTTGGGTTTATCGAAGAACTTCCTTAGCAAAAGTTCAATGATTTTTTGCGAGCTTTAATTTTCTGACATTAGGGTTGTATATTAGTGTGGTAGCAACTGAGATCTGGTGGGTAACTACTAGAACGGGATACTTGGGGTCAATGGCCGCTAGATCAAAATATTGGTCCCCTCGAGAGAAAAACATCGATGTATCATACTTTAAGTTCCGACTGTAAATGCCAAAGATATAACAAAAAATGTAAAAGGGCAAAAAAAATTTTTTTTAAACCTTCTTGCAAAAATAATTTAGATTGGACGGTGTACGGCGAACTCTTCTTTTTTTGAGGTAAGGTCTACTGTCCATCTAAGAAAAGTGTATCGTATCAATGTCAAACTTACTATATTTACGAGGGAATATCAAAAATTCCCCTTATATGCTGGAGAAAAGTAAATAAATAAAGATTTAGTTTTATTTCCGCATTGATCATAAATTTTTATTTTCTCAACATAATTTCCTGCAAAAGGCCAGAAGTAGATAGACTGGCCACCTGAAGGACCGCGAGACTTAAGTGACCCAACTATGATCTAGGGCGCACTAAATCTCCCCTCAGGAGGGGCGCACGGCCGACAGCTCATCGGACACTGGCTGTTGGATAGACTCGGTAACGGAGTCAGACAGGCGCTGGATATAGGTACGAATTTTTTGAGTTTTTTAAAGTCTACTAATATTCAACAAAAAGTTTATTGATTTTAGCAAAAATTTTTTTTAGTTTGCAATCGACTGAGTTTTAGCAAAACTTTTGCTGATATTACTATTTTTTTTGACAAAAATCAGCTCGCTGATTTTCAGCAAACACCTTTGCTGAAATTACCAACTTTTTTGCAAGCATGCTCCTGACTAAGGGTGCGTACAGAGTGGCCGCTTGTTGCCGAGCCGAGCCGACTGACGCTTATTGCGAGAACCAATGCGAGAAAACTCGTACTATACAAATTAGTACAAATAAGCGCGAACAGGTCATAGTGGGCGCCGAGCTGGTCAGAGCGCAAAGCTGATTGAATGCGAGAAAACAGTTCCAAAGCGTATTTCAGCGCCGAAAACATTGTTTACGTTATGTTAATAAAATAAAAATTAAACAAAAAAAATTAAAATTCAAATAAATAATAAAAATTAAATAAAATTATAACAATTATAAAAAAATTATAAAAAAAAACATAAACAAAATTTAAAAAAAAATGTAATAAACATTTCAAAAATAATTGAAGAAATGCGTCACAAACACGAATGAACAACAAACCCAAATGCATACAAACATACATAAAACACAAATAATAGATAAAATATCAGCGCTGATTCTCGCATTCACTATGCACACCCAAACTTGTTTCTCGCATGAACAAGTTCTCGCAATAAGCGTCAGTCGGCTCGGCTCGGCAACAAGCGGCCACTCTGTACGCACCCTAAAAATTTGCTGACACAGCAACATTTTTTGCTGACTTTACTAACTTTTTTTTTAGTGTACTAAACGATCTGTCGGTGATATCGGGGGTCATATTAGGTGATCTTATCCGTTATCTTTATCTTATGGGTTGGGTCCAGTTCTCCTACTTGATGTTCACGAGGGTGTGAACTGCCACTTAAACCAACCAACGAAGTATCAGTTCTGTTTTAATAAACTTTATCACTCTATCCAAAGTAGGGTATTCAATTAGTCGGGTTTTTATTTTAATCGATTAATCATGCAAATAATTAATCGGGTTTTTTTCTTAACCGGTTAATTGAACAAAATTTTAAAATTAATCGATTAATCGAAAAAAATTTCTGTAAAATAATATACATACACTTGTTGTGTTTTTAATAATTTTATTTAAAAAAAGGAACAAAAATAAATTCATTAACTCTTCTGAAATTCATAAAAATAAAAAAAATATAATAATTGAGATCAGATTTTGTCATTATTTTTAGAACCACACCGCAATGAGTTAAAGAGTTAAAGAGGAATATAAGACCCCGTACATTAATTTGTAGCTCTTTCGTATGCATTGGATACATAAAAAAAGTAAATGTAGAGAGGAATTCTGTTGAGAATTGATTTCCGCTCTACGTTTCCTTACCTCCATCCCTTTATTTTATTAATTCAGAGTGCTAACTAAACAAGCTTTATTACATTAAGGATTAATTATAATTAATAATTCTAATAATCATTAGTTACAATATTTATTAATGCTTTCGTTTAATATCAACCTTAAAAGGTCGTAAAAAATAATTAAAAATTTATTATACGTAAATATGTAGATACCACTACTTTTCTAGATAAGTCACAACAACAGAGTAGTAATTTGGAAGATGACAAAGCAAACTGTGATCATTTTATGTTATTTTTGTTTTTTCTTTGCGATTTAAGATCTTTATTAACGCTCCTTCTTGAAAACATGAAATTCTCATTGAGTTGAAGCTAATATATATTTCTAGAAATTCTAAAAGGTCGTCCCTTAATTATTTTCTTAGGCCAGAATGAAATCTGGATAGTTACAAGTCTACAGCAAATTATTTATCACAATTTTTTAAAAAAGTTTTGAGATTTCAACATATTTACTTTAATAAAAATTTATATTTATTAAAAATTTTTGTAATTTTCTACCAATTTCGATTAATCGTATGAAATTGTTCGAATTATTCGTTATTCGAAATTTGGACATTTTAAATTGTTCGAACAATTTTTGAGAAAAATTATTCGATTAATCGAATAACGATTAATCGATTGAATATCCTAATCCAAAGTATTAGTTTTTCCAATCAATTTGAAATGTTTTGTCAAATTTAGTGTAATCAACAGGGCAAGGACTTTCATGCAAATGCATGTTTGTAGTCAGTGGCCAAAAAATTATTTTGACCAAATACTTTTCCGAATCAAAGAATTTGCAAAAAAAAAATGGCATCGATTTGTTGTTGCATATTTTTGCATATTTTGTTATAAACGCATATTTTTGCATATTTTCCTTTTAAGTG
Source organism: Leucophora obtusa (assembly GCA_949987735.1). Taxonomy (NCBI): domain Eukaryota; kingdom Metazoa; phylum Arthropoda; class Insecta; order Diptera; family Anthomyiidae; genus Leucophora; species Leucophora obtusa. The sequence goes on from OX465295.1 coordinate 338,420,095, forward strand.
CATATTTTATTGCATATTTTATGATTTTTATTGCATATTTTTGCATATTTTGCACATTATTGCATATTTTTTAATATTTTTAAATATGAAATTCGATTTAAGAATTCATACTTTAAAACTAAAAAAAATTTTTAAGGAATTAATTATTTGGAAGCTCTGTTGGTACTATAACACTACACTAGAAAGAGAAACCATGGATGGTAACCGAAACGATTGCGGTTATCGTTAGAGTAACGATATTTTAGGTTATTTCGGTAACGGTATTTTAAGGGTAACGCTATTTCTTTTATTTCGGTAACGGTATTTTAAGGATAACGGTATTTGAGTTATTTCGGTAACGGTATCTTAAAGATAACGATATTTGGGTTATTTCGGTAACGGTATTTAAGGTTAAGGGTATTTCAGTTATATCGGTAACGGTATTTTAAGGGTAACGGTAGTCAGTTATTTCGATGCATCCCGTAATTTTTTTTACAAAAAACAAACGAGATTAGAAACAGAACCAATTTATGAACTTAATGTACAAAAAATACTAAATAACCACGTGAAGTTACCAAAAGCAGAAAATTAAAAATAACGGTAACGGTATTTTAGGGATAACGGTATTTTATTTATATCGGTAACGGTATTTTTAGGGTATTGATATTTCATTTATTTCGGTATCGGTATTTTAAGGATGACGGTATTTCAGTTATTTCGGTAACGGTATTTTAAGGATAACGGTATTTCAGTTATTTCGGTAACGGTATTTTAGGGGTAACGGTAGTCAGTTGAAAGCGTTTTGAATCGATAACGGTATTTTAGCGGTATTGCCTGCCAACCCTGAGAGAAGCACATAGTATACAATATGTTGTCATCAAGTAACATATTTTTTATAGGTGTAATTTTAAATTAACGTTTTCGGGTGTCATTGCTCACAAACAGAAAGTTGAAAAATTTTATAAAAATTATTTTACACTGAGATTACACGATCAAGATTTTGCTTTCAAGTTGATAACACATACTACTTGTCAAATTCAGTTGAACTTGAAGCTGTGACGTAGGCTGCATGCAACTTGATAGTCAATTTTGTTTTCAAGATGCCGTCGTCAAGTAAAGAACTAAAAATGGTCGCCTCTGTGGGTTGTTTCCGCACTGTAGGCTGTTCGAAAAGACTTTATTTTTTTCTTCACATCTTCCACAGACATTTTCATGTCAGCATTTTTCGTCGATATACCGAAATATTCACATTCCGTATTTCATCAATCGTGTTTTATTGCTGCACAATATTTGTAAAAAGAAAAACAAATTTACAAGAAATTTGATCAGCTGTTTAAAACTTGACCGTCAAGTTTTCTCAAAACTTGAAAGCAAAAATTGATTCACTTTTTAAAATGTGAGTGTGTTAGTAACATAGGGGTTACACGTTCAATTTTTGCCTTTCAAGTTTCAATACACTCACATTTTTTGTTTGTGCTATCATTTTTATCTCTCTCGACTTTGTGTAGCATCTTCAGGAAATAACAATTAAAGATGCTACACATTGGAGTAGCGAAATATCGAAAATAAAAAACTTTTTATAAATAAAAACCAAACCTTAAGCTCAAGAAAATAGTAGAGTTAAAAATTGAAAAAGAAGGTTAAATAAACGAAAAGAATTTAAATTATTTTTTTTTTTTCTTTGTAGTAGCTTTTATTAATCATATATGGCCCGCAGGGTTTTGGTTATGTAATTTGAAGTAAATCAATGCTGTATTTATTATTAAAAAAAAAAAATTTAATTTAATTTTTTAAGAACTTTTGGACGTTGTTCATATTTTAATGACTGCACTGATGCAGAGTTTTTTTATGAGATCGGTCATGAGTAAAAAACCGTTGACATTTTGTTTTGGAAAAAAGCACTCTCAAGGAGAATACACTTTCTATAACGATATCGATTACTTATGTCCAAATTATAAGAGTAAAAAAAAATTTTTTTTTTCCAATGAAAAACAATGTTGTCATTAGTGCTATTTTTTTGACCGGCCCTGTCAAATATTTCTTATTAATTTAAATTTAAATATTCGTTCTGATTAGTTTTGTGCAGGGCAGCTACTTTCATGCAAATGCATGTAGACATTAATCCAAAAATGATTTTGACCAAATACTTTTCCGAATCAAAGAATTTGCAACAAAATGGCATCCATTTGTTGTTGCATATTTTATTATAAATGCATATTTTGCTTTTAAGTGTAGATTTTATGATTTTTAGGGCATATTTTTCATTAAATTGCATATTTTCTTCATATTTTTAAAAAAAATTAAAATTAAGATTTAGTGAAAAATAAAGAAAAAAAAAAGAATTTACAAACCTTATAGCAGTACTTGGCTAGAAGGAAAATATCAAGTTGTCATCCATTTTGACATTTATATTGGATTTAATTTTTAACCAAACGCTCTGCAGTAATAAATATGATTTTTAAGAGTCTATGAATTTAAAGTGCCTGTTTTGGTTTTAAGCATTTATTTTTGGATCTTTAGTGCATATTTTTTTGATTTTTAGTGCATACTTCCATTTAAATGCATATTTAAGTGCATACTTTGCATTGTATACTGCATATTTTAAGCGCATATTTTCGATTTTTAAGTACATGAAAGTCTCTGGCCTGGTTATTTGTAATCAGCAGCGAAGGCAAAATTGCTGTTTTCGCTTTTTATGCTTTTTATTGCTTGTTTTATTCAGATTTGCTTCTTTTTGCTTTTTTGGATTTTTTTGTTTTTTAGCTTTAAAATATCTTTTCCTAAGAGCTTTGAATAGCTTTTTTTAGAGCTTTTTGCCCAAAAATACTTTGTTTGCTAACAAAAATAAATTTTTTCTCTTAACTTTGAAACTTTTTTAAAAAAAATTTTGGTTTTTCCAAGTTTTTTTTTTACTTTTGCTTTTTTCTTGCTTTTTATACCCTACACCACTATGTGGAGAGGGTATTATAAGTTTGTGCTGATGTTTGTAACAAAAATATTGGTCATAGACCTACCTTATAGTATACCGATCGGCTCAGAACTTTTTTTTATTTCGATTTAACGATGTCCGTCTGTCCGTCCGTCCGCCTGTCTGTCTGTCTGTCTGTCCATGCATTCTTGCGCGCACTCTACAGGTCGCAAATATTAACATATTTTGATGAAATTTGGTACACCGACTTATGTTGGCCCAAGGATTGATTTTAGTTGCAATCGGTCCATATTTAGACCTAGTTCCCATATTAGGGTCCCTCCAAAATTATATTGTTTATACGCTGCAGGTCGCAAATATTAAGATATTTTGATGAAATTTGGTACACAGATCTATGTTGGCCCACGGACGAAGCTTATTGATTTTGGTTAACACCGGTCCATGTTTAGACCTAGTGACCATATAAGGGTCCCTCCAAAATTGGCTTGGTTACACGCTGCAGGTCGCAAATATTAAGATATTTTAACGAAATTTGGTTTGCTGACTCACATGGTCCAGAGAAAAAAAGCCGATAGATTCTGGATAGAATCGGTCCATATTTGGACCTATCGCCCATATGGGCTATATTTACGATTTTCTCTTCTTTTATAATTTTATAGAAAATTTTGACACAAGTCCCATTTTAACCCATTCGAATTTCGGATCCAAACATTAGTTGGCTCTTAACCAGACTGGTGTAGGGTATTGTATAGTCGGCATGCCCGACTTTAACCTTTTTACTCGTTTTACAATATTTTTTACTTTAAACACATCGGATATTTCTGTCTTCTCTTAGTAATCGGTGCGTATACTTGTTATATTAATTATACGTTTAGGGGTTCTCTATACGAGTACTCGTATGTAGAACAAAAAAATAGGAAGGGTTTTCACAAAGGGTGTGCTATTTGTTCTATCGTTGTATCGTCCTAACAAAAAAGAGAGTTGTTAAAAATTAAATTGAAAAAATAAAACATTTGAGAATAGCACGATACAACATTTTTACGTATGTTTAGTGTCCTATCTAAGTGGACAATAAATAATTTAAGTTTGATATTTTTGCGACTCACTCTTTCCTGTAGCAGTGCATTTTTAATGGAAAGTCTTATATACATTAATACTTATGTATGAGAAATAGTTCGTATCTATTTATGTTACACTAACATTTTTTGTGTTTGGTATGAGCGTGAATACTTATGAGTCCTACCTCAACCGGAAAATAATAGTTTGTACACATACACACAAAAAATATGTGAAAATCATACTGATTTCTTGTTTTTTTTTTTTTTTAGGGATTTAACTGTACAAAAAATGTATAAACAAAACTACAAATACATATATAAACAAATATGTGTGTGAACCATAAGTATATGGATGTGCGTTTAATAACTAACCGAAGATTAAATTTTCAATAATACTGAAGTCAAACAATTCAGCCGAAGTTACTTAAGTAATAAAGTATGCACAAAGATAATTTCGTTGTTAAAATATATGTAATTTGTACTCGAATAATATAAACTAATACTTAATGATTTGATAAACATTTCAGTACTACGATTATATTTGTAATTAGTTAATTTAAGTTACTGCAAATCATTTACTGAAAATAAGTTAATTTATGTGTATAAAGTGAAAACCGAATTTGTAGTCAATATCGTTTGAACGCTAAATGCTATTTATGCTCCCATCCAAAATAACTATTAAATGCAAACTAGATATTATTTCTTAGGGAAACTTCAGTTACACACATGCATAAGTAAAATGTGTAAGTGTGTTTTTTTAGTTATTTGGCACACATTTATATGTAGATATGCAGACATATGTATGTGTATTTATGTATGTATTGTTGTTGAATTTTTTTCCCATGTATATTCTCATATATTTTATTTCTTTTAAAACGGTAGTTGGATATTTTCCTTATCGGAATGAGCTTATTCCGTTCAATGAACTGAAAAATATTGTTTACCTCACAGTTTCCTTCATACATTATTTTACACATATTCTGTTTTTTTCTTTTTTTCATCTTTCATATTCTTCTTCTATTTGCAATACCATATTATGGGTAAAAAAAACCCGAGATTTTAATATACAATATGGTTTAGAAATAAACAGATATTTTTCATATAATTCTAACTTAATAATCACTGTCTTCGAAAAACAAGTACAAAATTGCAAAACGTTTTCGGTTAGTATTTGTTTTCATTTAATAAAATCCTTTTTTTTTTTTGCTAAGTCATATGTAATCTTTTGTTATTCCAATGTGAAATTTAAATTTTTAAAATCTGCATACATTTTGAGTATAGTGTAATACACAAGCATATTTCTGCTCTATCATCTACAGTTGCTCTGGAAAGGATTAGATAAAATATATAGGAAAACAAATTTTTTATCATTGTTGTTTTGCTAATATTTTGTCGTTACAGCATGCATTCCTTAAATATTTTTTTTTCATATTGTGGTTCATGTTTTCGGAAATGAAAAACTAAATGCTATGTGAATGTGAATAACCTTAATATACGTATGCTTTGATTTGTTTAAAGAATTTTTTTCTAATATTATGAATTAAATTAAAAAGGGAACTTTATGTTTAAGAGTGGACTTTCAAAATGCATTTGGGCCTAGCAAAATAGTAAAGACAATTGCAATGACCTCAGAAACTAAGCAACTTAAGGTTTTCCATAAAGAAAAAAATTTGTAGATTGTTTCAGACAAAACATGGATCTAAGCACAGGACTTAATGTTTTTTTTTCTAATTTTGTCTGAGTGACAGTGAAATATATATTTCATTACCCATGTCGCTGTCATTGATGACTTGCTGTTCCATTAAACACCTAAGACACCTGCTTACATTTTCACACAAATGTTAAAATGTCATCACGTCTTTTATATTTTGTTATTATTTAAATTAACATACCACACTTTTATTTATACACAAAAAAAGGATATTTATTTTATTTAGCCAGACACTTCTTTTCGCTTTTATAATTTTTCTTCGAATAATTCTTTATTACAAGTATGAAAAACATTTCAGTAACAAATTGTTTAAACAATGTCTTCAAAACAAAATAAATTACAGTAGCTAACAACAGAGACATTTAATATAGAGATGTAACATCGATAATTTTTTAAACAAACTGTAGATGTCGCTAGCATGTGGGAAATTTTAGCAAAGGAGGATTTTATTTTGGGAAATTTTGTCAAGGGAGGATTTTATTTTGGTAAATGAGGTTTTAACAGAGTTGGCAGGTAAGGGTATTTGGGCCCAAATTAGGGATTTCGACTTCGGTTTGGGGACAGATTCACAAATTGTAAATCTTAAAAGATTTAGAAGAATTTTCGCATAAATTATATATGTACGTATTATTTTAAAGTCAATCAAATTAGGTCTGTTAAATATTTCAAAATTTCTATAAAATATTTGAATTATTGAAGAAATGTTCTCTAAATATTTATAAATCTTGACATAAACAAAAGCAACCAAACTCAATAATTAATCAAAACATTTTCAAAATACTGAAATTGTTACATGTAAAGGACTCAGAAAAAACTAATTTTGTGTACACAGAACGAATTTACAAAATAAATAATAAATAAATAAACCCCAATTGAATTTCAATTGATATTTTCTGAATTTCAAATGCTATTTTCTAAATTTCAAATGACGGTTTCTGAATTTCAATTGATATTTTCTGAATTTCAAATGACGATTTTTGAATTTCAGTTGATATATTCTGAATTTCAATTGATATTTTCTGAATTTCAATTGATGTTTTCTGAATAATAATTGATATTTTCTGAATTTAAATTGATATTTTCTGAATTTCAAATGATATTTTCTGAATTTCAATTGATATTTTCTGAATTTCAAATGATCTTTTCTGAATTTCAAATTTAAATTCTGAATTTCAATTGATATTTTCTGAATTACAGTTGCAAAAGGTGTAGTTACAAATATTTCAAACAAAAAAATTGTTGGGAATAAAATTTCAATTTAAAAGAAAATGTGATTGCTTTTACAAATTCCCATTGTTGGTGCCTACTGTTTTTTCTGTGTAGGTTCAAAAAGTACCAGGGGTTTTCATATAACCTCTTATATACCCTCTGAATCGTGTAAACTCAACTTATGCAATCTTAATATTCTAAAGAGTTTACAAGCCCTAGTACTTACATCTACTAGATTTATACTTAACCAAAAAATATTAGTTTTTGAAAACCATACAAATTTTATAAAAAAAAAAGATTTTTCACCATAATGAGTTTTGTGTAAAAATTGTGTAGAATTTTTTCTCTCGAAAATTTAATGTACGACTTTTATTTCGAAACAGTGACATTTCAGCTTAATTCTGATTTGTCTTTCGTATAATAAAATATTTTTACTTTCAAAATTTTAACAAAGCTTTGAGGCATTAAAAGTTCGAGTGAAAAAGTAAATATTTCTTCGGAAAATATTCAGTTTTATTTACTTTGCTGAGTCATTTCTTAACAATTTTCTGGACTTAAGAGCGATGCTAACTTAACTCCTATTTTTTTTTTCTTTTAAATTGTGTTTTTTTTTTTTAATTAAAATGCATTGGGTATAACATTGGGGATTTAAACACTCAAAATGGGAATGAGCTAAAACTTTTTGGGCAACACTTCTCCCCAATAAAATGAAATAGTAGTGCCAGAAAAAACAAAACAGCAGTCAGCGCCATATGTTGCATTAAAACCGGTATGCAATTAAAAAGGACCCTGTGAGACCCCTGGCTAACAAAACTAAAATAACAACAACGTCACATCACCAGGAGGTTTTTCAAATTTCATAGAAATTTGGAAACCTGAATGTAGTCGAGATTTTATTTAGCCAGTTCGCACCCATCCTAAATTCAAATTAAGCAGATAGAAGCTTTAAATCGATTATGATGTAAATGTCTAGAAGCTCGGATATTGACATGTTTTTAATTTTGTGGTTCGCGGTTCAAATCGCTGTCACGGCAAAACATTTTTTTTTTATTTTTTTTTTTTTTATAGATTTATTAAGACATGATACTGGCAAATAGGCAGTTAGTCAGAGCGAATAAAGATAAAATTATTGTAATGATGACAAGTAACTAGTTAGTCAGCACGAGTATGATGCACAGTATGTCCAAAAGCACTTTCTTTGAGCAAATTATATTTCCAGCCACAATTCTTAACCAATTTTCAAAATTATTTTTTTGTATCTGAACCTACAAAATTCCCAATGTACCTTTAATTAAAGGTATTTTAATCCTCTATCGGTACCCTGAGCAAAAATATTTTTTTTTATTTGTGTCTCCTATGATTAATTTAATTTTCAAAAATTGGCATTTTCATTTTCTTTTATCTTCCTTATTTGGTAACATATTCCACTGGATCTTTTTTAATATCACAACTACTACTTCCATATTAAATGTCATATTGTCATAATTAAATAAATATTTTTTTTTTTTTTTTAATTTCTTTTTAAAGATAGGTGGATTCTTTTTATCATAAATGTTTGCATTTATTTTATGTATACTGATATGTACCTTAAATTAAAGGAACTATAGTTGAAATGCATTATTTTTGCATATTTCTTATATTTTTAGTGCATATTTTTCTTTTTTAACTGCATATTTTCCATTTTTAAGTGCATGAAATTCCTTGCCCTAGTATTGTATATAAAGTAATTTTAGATATATAAAACAATGTAAATTTCTGTCATTTCAGAAGCTTCACACAGAGAAAACAGATTCATTGTGACATCCGAATTTCTTGCCAACTGAAGGATTTGGATGTTGCAACCGATATATTTGGTTGTCGAAATCAAATGTACTTTTTCTTGACAGAATTAAAACACATAGCTTTAAGCGGAATTTTTTATATCTAACCGAGTTTCGGCTAACACAACCAAATCATTCGGTTGGCAAAAAATTTGATTGTATTGTCACATTGTATCCATTTTCTCTGCGTAGTTGATAATTTCTAATTATGATGAAACATTACAAGCTCGAAAAAACTACAAACAATACAACACATAAGCTGTGTTTGTGCGGCAAGCTATCAATGCTGCCTTATGCCATTCTCATACAAATCTGACATTAGTCAACGTTTAGTGTTAACTCTTAACGTTAATAATGTCAAATTTGTATGGGAATGACATAAGCCAACGTTGATAGCTTGTCACACAAACACAACTATAGATAAATTTTTTAAAACCCCAAATACTTTTAAATCAAATTTTGAATATGTAGGTAATACTTATTTGTTTACGGTAATATTCAATTTTACGATACTAATATTATGTTAAATCAATTTTTACACCAATGTCACGTACACAAAGGGCTTTACGTTGGCACTCATCTGTGTAAATATATAAATATATTTGTATGTATGTCGGCACAATGTGATGTATTTTTTATGACTCATCTGTCAGGCAACATAAATGAATCACAAAAATATTGTACATGTGAGTTTGGCCTCCTTTTTTGTGTGTTGTATTTTGCATAAAATATAAATATCGTTGTTGTTCTTGTTTGTTTGCTTCTGTAGGTATTTGATCAGTTGAGTTGTGGCTTCAGGCATAAAAATGTTATGTGTTGTTTTTCTGTTTTTGTTTGTTTTTATTCCATATTGCAAACAATTTGTGATACATTTTTTGTTAAAATGGATTTTTTTAACCCTTACATGATTCTAAATATTAAGCCGCCATTTTAAGCCTATATTGGTTATTTTAGCAATGATTTTCAAAACATTTTGTCTTTCATAAATATCATTCATCATAATTTCATCATAAATTCTAAAAATTATTTTATGTTATTATATAAATACGTTACTGACAATAAGTCTTTTTCCCTAAGATCTTTTACTATATTTACACTATGATTCAAGAAATATGTACTGGTATGCAGTTTTGGGTTAAGATGATATTGTTTGTGTTGTTGTTGTCTGTTAATGTTATTTTATTTAAGTTTGGTTATTATATTGTTCGCTTTTTATTTTTTATATCGTATGCGAATCATGCATTATAAGCTTTTTTTAATGTCGATTACACTTGATGGAAAACAATATACAAATTCTTATATACAGTGCAGGACAATATAAAACTGCCCACTGTAGTTTTTAATTTAATTCCATTTTATGTATTTAATTATCTAAAATATATATTAAGTAAATGAATGTTCTTTTTAGTTTGACTCTAGATCATAAATTAATATCACTTTCTGTTTAAATTAAATGTTCCACAAAAATGTACTACGAGGAACATTTTTGTGGAACATTTTAACCCTGTAACTCTTCAACTTACGGGTCTTTTTTTCCCTTTTTAAAAAGGGCCCAAAAAATTCCCTTTCATTGAAGAGTTAGAGGGTTAGAATGTTCCACAAAAATGTTTCTCGTACACGCAGAAAAAAAAGGTGTAACATTTACAAAAATTAGAGTAAAAGTTTACAAAGTTCCGTGGTAGATATACAACTACATAAAATTAACGACAAATTTGTCAAGACGCTTAGGTAAATTTTCAAAGAGATATATGTATATGTAATTAAATCGAAGCCTTTGTTTAATATAACAACACGCAAAGAAAAATTAACTTTTTTCTTTTAGTAAAAAAAAACATGGTTTATTTTTTAAATAAATAAAAGAAAAATTGCAAATTCTGTATTTTTGTTTTAGTTCGTTTATTTTAATTTTAATTAATTAATTTTATTTATATTTTAATATTTTTCGTTGTCCTCATTCCTCTGCTGCCGAATTGTAATTGTGTTTTGTGTTTACCAACCCTTCATTGCTCTATTCGTCATTTCCATTCAATAACTGTAGGTATAATAATGTGGATGTATATATAAAAACTATTTGTCTAAAAAGCAAATGCGAATTATAAGACACATTTTGCAAAAAAAAAATTGACTAAATAAAAAATTACTATGTCTGTAAAAGTGTTGAGTACCGAGTACACATTTCCAATTTTTTTAGGTTACCCAATGCTGAAAAGTAATTACTCAATACTTTTGGGCTTGTATTTTTTCAACAAGTAAGCAATTTTGAAATGAAAATTACACTACAAATATATTATTTTTGTTTTTATTTGCATTAATATTTTTTATTTTTGTTTGCATTAATAATATTATAAGATAAAAACTTGAGAAAATCCAGCATCATTATTCTTTTATATTAGAGATGTACATCCACCATATTGATTTGCATATGTCAAAGGAAATTCTAAGCGCTTTTTGACATTTACCTGTCTTATTAGAAAAATATACTTATTGCTTATTTTATTTTCAAAATTTGATCAATGCAAATTTAACATGGTACGTTTTTAAATAAATTTCACCAATGTAAATTTAACAAAGCACGTACTTAGCCAACTTAACAAAAAAAAGGATTCGTAATTTAGCAAAAATGCATATCAATTAATTACCAGGAATTTGGCGGTTGTATTTTTGTATTAATTCAATACTATGCAAATTTTACATAGCAGCCTTTTTAAAAGATACACCTGTTTTTTTCTGCGTGTAGTGTTTTACAAAAGTCCGCCCAACAAATGCTATACCTAAAATGGAAGGTTCACATGGTTCGAATAATAAACACTCTTAAATGCGTAAAATTTGTGTACACAGAAAAAAGTATCACAAAATTTTAAGTAATTAAAAAAAATTGTTGGCTTTTTATTTAGATATCTAACAATTTTTTTATTAAATGTTTGTAAATTGTATCAAAAATATCAAAAAAATAGCCTTAGAATTTTTTGAAACAAAAAAAAAAAACAAATCATTTATTTTTTGTTTTCAATCAGGGACGTAACAGTTATAACTTTTATTCAAAAAACTTATTGTTTTACAATTATTTCTTGTTTGAGTATTTTTAATTTTCTGTTTATTTCCTCTGTTTGATTTTTATTTTTAATTCAAACAAAAACTATCCAAACATGATTTTTATTTTTTCAATAATAATAAAAGTTATTTTGTGATTTTTTTCTTTATCAAAAAATAACAGTTAAGAATATAAATCAAAAGCCATAGAACCAATGACTTCAACAATTATAATATCCTGATGATGTCAACTAGTGTTAATAAAAGATTGAACAGTGATTTAAAGTGAGTAAATATGTATATTCCAGCAACTTCCGGCATTCAATTAAGGTCAATTTTTAATTTTTATTTTATTATCAAATAAAAAAGTTAGTGCTTAATTTTTTCAAAAAAATCATTCTGTAACTTTTATAAAAAGTTTTAAAATAAAAATCAAAAAAACAACAGAAATTTATAGAGTAAAATATAAAAATTGAAAAAATTAAAATCTTTGCCAATATTTGTGATTTTTTTGTGCAATATTATTTATAAAATATAGTGCATTATTGAAATATTATAATTAAATAAATTTGGGTGGTGACTTTTTTAGAAATATAACAGTTATTTTGGGTCTCTGTTTTCAATTGCTCAAATGACTGTAAATTGTAACAAAAATTTCAAAAAAGTATTTTTTTTGTCAATACGACAACATAAAGCGAATAATTGTTTTAATATAACAAACTCGTTGTTGAATTTTATTTTTTTATTTTTAACAAATACAAACAAGTTACAAAAAAAAATTATTGTATTTACAAAACACATTGTTAAAAAAAAATTGATTTTATTTTTAACAAATTACAAAAAAGTTACAAAAAGGGATTTGTATATACAAATTCCATTGTTGGTGCCTTTTTAAAAAATTTTTTGTTTGTTTATGCAAAATTGTAAATTTTTTTTGTGTATAAATCATGAATTTTGGCATTTCAAAAAATAATTTTTTTTTTAATTTGTGGAAAAAAATAGTAATTAATTTTTTAATGGTTTATTATATAACAGTATAAACTTACAAAAAAAAGAAAAAAAAAATCTAATTTTATACAATTTTTTTTATACTTCATCAAACTTAAATAATTTTTGTATTTTCAACAAAAAAATGTGTTTTTCGGAGCAATAAAAAATAATTGTTTTGAAAAAATATACTAAAATCCATATTTTAATTTAACTACAAATATCGAGACCCTATATTCAATACTCTATATCTGTAATTTTGGCCAAAATGAGTTTTTGATGGCAAAATCATTGTTGCTATTATATCCATCTATGATATCAATTTGGAAGCAAAATATCAATTCTTTGCCACTTTTTTGAACATTTTATATTTTCCCATATCTACAAACAAATTTATTTTCAAATACAGAAGTCTATATCTGAATATAAATTTAAATTATTTGAATTCTATAAGGTATACATAAAAGTTTTTTGAGAATATCTTTTTTCGCAAAGCAACTAACCACCAAACTTTATTTTAGGAGCTGTGCATTATAGTCCCTAGATTATAAATTTAAAAAAACCGTACTTAAAAAATTGCAAAATAATAGCGGAACGCTAAAAAAGCCTTTATGGTAGAAAAAAATAATTTAAAAACTCAATCGGCGATTAACATTCTGCAAACGAATATAATGTTGCAAAAATTTTCCTTTTTGCAAAATATTTTCCTTTTTGCAAAATATTTTCGCGATTTGTTTTGCAAACTAGAACCAAACTTTGGTGTAGAAATTGGTATTATATTCCCAAGATTATAAATTTTAAAAAACCACACTTAAACAATTGCAAAATAATCGCGGAAAAGGGCGAAAAAAGGCTTTATGGTACAAAAAATAAATTAAAAAATTAATCATAGATTTACATTTTGCAAAAAAATATATTGAAGCAAAAATTTAGCTTTTTGCAAATTTTATTTTTCGCGATTTTTTCTTTTGTTCCAACTAACCACCAAACTTTGTTTTATGAAATGTGTATTATAGTCCCAAGATTATAAATTTTAAAAAACTGCACTTAAAGATATGCAAAATAACAGCGGAACGCGAAAAAAGACTTTATGGTACAAAAATTTAATTTAAAAACTTAGTCAGCGATTTACATTCTGTTAAGAAATATATTAATGCAAAAAATTTTCTTTTTGCAATTTTTTTTTGCGATTTTTTTTTTTTTTTTGCTATCAACCACCAAACGTTATTATGTGAAATGGGTATTATAGTCCCTAGATTATAAATTTTAAAAAATCGCACTTAAAAAATTGCTAAATAACGGCGGAATGCAAAAAAGGGCAGAAAATGATTTAGAAGAACTAATCAACTATTGACATTCTGCAAACGAATATATTGGTGTAAAATTATCCTTTTCGCATTTTTTTTTTTGCAAACTAATCACCAAACTTATGGCAAGATATGAGTGTAATAGTCTTGTATTATGGATTAAAATACAACGTAATGAAAAAATTCCAAATAATGGCGGAGTGTGAATAAAAGGGTTTGTGCCGCAGAAAATGAATTAAGAAACTTAATCAGCGATTAACATTCTGCAAGCGATTAACATTCTGGAAACTTTTTGTTTTTGGAAAAATATTTTTTTTACAAATTAATCATTAATTTTTGGAATAAGATATGGATATAATAGTTCTTGGATTATTAATTTCAATAAACCCAACGAGGGAGCCTTTTCCATCCCTGATTAACAATTCTGTGTTCGTTGATGTTTGAAGGCACATAATATTGTTTTCCACAAAAAGTATAGAGAGATTTACACGGTCATTTGTTCCTAATAATACATATTTTTTATATTTATCAAAACTACATATCTGCTAGTATTATCATAAAATTATATAAAAATTTTATTTCAGAACTCTATATCTGCATTAGCGACGTAAATAACGCAAATAATTTCAAAATAAATATATATAGGAATAATTTGCCATTTTTAAATAATATTCTAGAAGACAGATTGATTCAAAAAAATCTTATAAGCAAGTGAATTAGTTTTATTGCTCTCCTGAACAATTGTATTTTTGCAGATATAGAGTATTGAATCTATGGTATCGATATATTGAAGTAATTAAAAAAAATCTTCGAACAAGTTTTTAAAAATTTTATTTTTCAGAATTATTTTCGTGAAACAATTAAAACCCATTTTTCTGTTAAGTCATTTTTGCATAAAATTCTCTGAGTTTAGCGCCCTCTCTTGGCGGCAAAATCAATCACACCAAATTTTTTTTTTTCATATTTGTTTGAGTTACTTTCTTATGTTTAAAAAAGTCCTTCTTTAATCACAATTTGAGACAAAATTTTTTTTTTGATTTTTGTCCATGGGACGAAGCATAGTGCGACGTTTTTAGAATTTCTAGAAATATTTGTTAATTTAAATTAAAAACTCAATGAGAATTTCTTGTTCTCGTCTAGGAGCGTTATTAAACATTTATAATATCAAAGAAAAAACAAAAGCAACAACAAAACATTTATCACAATTTGCTTTGTCATCTTCCGATATACTACTCTGTTGTTTTGACAGATGTAGGAATGTAGTGAAATCCATTCTTGTATAAACAACAATAGAAAAAAATGTTTTCTAAAGTGTTAGTAACATTACAATAACATTTGTTTTTATTTTTTACTTCCTTTTGTCATTACCCTTGTCAAAAATAGATTATAAATATGTAAGTAGACTTACAATTGGTGGGGTGATATATCATTTCAAATCTATGGTTAATATCCATTAAGGAGGTCATCGACTATAGAAGAAAATTTTTACAATTTTTCTTTCATATTTTATGTAGTTAGAGCATACTTTCCCCTATATGCTCTGAAAATTTCAGTAAAAATTTCGGGGAAATTCCCCCCCCCCCCCCCTCAGCGAAATCGAAAAAGAAAAAAAAAGAAAAAAAAAAGGAAAAAGAGGGAAAAAGGAGAGAAAAAGGAGAGAAAAAGAAGAGAAGAAAGGAAAAAGAGGGAAAAAGGAGAGAAAAAAGAGGAGAAAAAAGGATAAAGTGAAAGAAATACAAATTTGTTATGAATAATAACACTATGCACAGTGTTGCCATATAGCCAGTTTTAACTGTTTTTTACAGTTTTTTGGGATGACTAACAGTTTTCCAGTTTTTTCATGTAAAAAACAGTTTTTTAAATTTATGGATTTTTTCACAGTTTTTTCATATTAAATCGGCACATTTGTTTAATTTAAAATTTTTTTATTTGTTTAACTAAAATTTAAGAATTAAAATATAAAAGTGCTTATGCATAATTATTTTTTTCAAAATCTTATAACGCGTTTATAAAATGAATTTTGTATAAAAAATTTATTTTATAAGCTATTTATAAACCTAGAAAGTGAAAAATTACAATAAAACTTTCATATTGTAAAAAATTATATAAAATCGAAACATAAATGAATTTAAAAATGCCAATATAATACTGCAAAATATCTTATTGGAAAAACGAAACATTTTTATAACAAATTTCATCAAAAATTAGAACGGAATAAAATTGGCTAAACCAAATCGACACGTCATAGATGCGGCGGACATTTTTTAGCAGAACTTTTCAGACATTTCTAAATGAAACAAGGCCGAAATTGATTTTTTATTTTTTTTAATAAATATTTGGCAATTCTGGATAACAATTCATTACTATTTTTTCAATTATGATCGAGGATAATTCCAAAAAAAACGTAATTTTTTACGGGGTTTTTTTACACACCGTCAAACAATTCCCGACATAACAATACTTAATCCCATGAAAGGCAATTTTATGTGGAATGCAAATCCATAAAGAATATTTTGTAGTCCAACATTGACCACCCGAGTAAAAAAAATTGATCTCGCGCAATATCTAATTATATCCAATTTGATATTGTTTAAGATCTGCTGTAATATCTAGCTGATCCATTTAGATCTCAAAATTGGGTGTATCCAATCATATCGTATTAGATCCCATTGTATATATGGGGATAAACTAAGATCAAGTTATATCTCAAAATTGGGAGGTCCAGTGATATCTTTGGGGATAAACCTAGATCTATTTTGATCCGAAAATTGGCGGATCCAGCTATGTATTTGCGGATATTTTTAGATCTAATTTGATCCGAAAAATGGCGGATCCAATTAGATCCAGCTATATATTTGGGGATAAACTTAGATCTAATTTGATCTCAATTTTGGCAGATCAAATTAGATCCCGCAATATATTTGTGGATAAACGTATATCTAATTTGATCCGAAAAAGTGGCAGATCGAATTAGATCTAGCTATATATTTGGGGATAAACTTAGATCCAATTTGATCCGAAAAATGGCACATCGAATTAGATCCAGCAATATATATGTGGATAAACTTAGATCTAAATTTATCCGAAAAATTCCTAATCGAATTAGATCCAGCAATATATATGGGGATAAACTTGGATCTAAATTTAACCGAAAAATGGCAGATCAAATTAGATCCAGCAATATATTTGGCGATAAACTTGGATCTAAATTTATCAGAAAAATGGCAGATCGAATTATATCCAGCAATTTATTTCGGTATTAAAATGGCAGATCGAATTAGAAACAGCAATATATTTGGGGATTAACATCTAAAAGTATCCATAAAAATGACAGATAAAATTAGATGCCGCATTATATTTGGGTACTACGTAAGATCTCCATTTATGTGGGATTAAATAAGATCCCAGACATATATTGCCAACTGTTCAAAAAATAATAGACTGGCAGAGCACTGATTGTATAAAAATTACAATATTTTGTTAAAATAAGGTTTAAACTCAGAAGGGCTCGAGTTCAATATGCATTTCTTTTACAAAATGAATTTCTTTTTATAAAATTAAATTTTTTTTTTTCTATTCATTTTTTTATAAAATTATATATTTATTTTTTTATTAAATTGAAATCCTTGAATAAAATAATTTTATTTACATCTTTTTGACGCTCTACACCATTTCCAATTGTATTAATTGTTTTAAAATTTATCAATTGTATTTCAGAAATAATCAATTGAATTTCAGTTTTATCAATTGTGTTTCAGAACTCATCAATTATTTTTCACATTTATGAATTGTATTTCAGAACTAGTCAATTGAAGTTCAGTTTTATCAATTGTGTTTCAGAAATTATTAATTGTATTTCCGAAATTCACAACTGTATTTCAGAAATTATCAAACTGTATTTCAGAAATTATCAATCGTATTTCTGAAATTATGAAATGTATTTGAGAAATTTTTCTCTATTAGCTATGGAATTCTGAAATAGATTTCATTATTTCTGGACACAACTAAATAAATAAATAATTAAATTTGCGTAATATTGTAGTTTCTGAAGTGCAAATAATATTTTGTGATATACAATTAAAATTTTCTAAAATACATTTAATAATTTCTGGAATACCTTTTTTCGATGCTTATAAGTTAGCTCGAAATGCTTTTATCATTCATTTAATTTGTAGCTATCACACATCTATAACAAGTCTCGTTAGATTAGAGTGTAGAGGTCTTGGCTGACAATCTGGTGGACTGGGTTAAATTTCATGTTTTTAAAAGCAAATATTAAAAAAAGTTTTCTCAATTTTTTCAAAAATGTTTTTTGAAATCTATTTTTTGCCAAGATAGTTAATGCAACGTTCTGCCAACGCATAACCGACCATCGCCAACGGTTTGCCAGCATTGTGCCGATTATATTTTTCTGTCTGGGATGTTAAACTTAAACCTATTGTATATTAACATTAATTAACACTATATTTTTATTTTTATGAAATACATTTTTATTTTATTATAAGTTAACATTAAATTAAATTTTAGATAATGGCACCAATTTGTAGTTGTAATTATTATATATTAAATCGTATATTCATAAACATTCTATACAGTTAGACGAGGTTTATGGAACTATTTAACTTTATAAAGTGTTTATAAATTATAACTTAAATGTACATATATATATGTTAAATGTACGTGAACAAATTGTTGATATGGACCCACAAATTGTATCTCAACTGATATTGGAATTATTGTACCATTACCATACATCAATATATATTAAATGATATACATATATTACAATATATGACACTGTATTATAAATATTGTTAATGAAGTAACATACATTATTCAAATTAAACCTTATATGGAATTGTATTCAAAATGTTGATGTGGTACCAAATTTGACCATATATTGTTTAAATTGTGCCATATATGACAATATATTGTTTAAATGATACCATATATGTCTATATATTAATATTGTTTAAATGACACCATATATCAATATATATGGTAGCATATATTATCATATCTGCATCTGTATTAAAAATGTCGTTCATCAGGTACCATATATGAGCATATATTGTTGAAATGGCACCATATATGACAATATATGGTTTAAATGGCACCATATATGGTAATATATTGCTTAAATAACACCATATGTAAATATATATGGCACTATATATGGTAGCATATATTATCATATGTGGAACTGTATTAAAAATATTGTTCATGAGGTACCATATATGGGCATATATTGTTGAAATTGCACCATATATGATAATATATGGTTTAAATGGTACCATATATGATAATATATGGTTTGAATGGCACCATATATGATAATATATGGTTTGAATGGCACCATATATGATAATATATAGCTTAAATGACACCATATATAAATATATATCGCACTATATATAGTACCATATATTATCATATCTGGAACTGAATTAAAGATTTGGTTTATGAGGTACCATATATGACCATATATTGTTTAAATGGCACCATATATGATAATATCTAGTTTAACTGTCACCATATATAATTATATATTGTTTAAATGATACCATATATAATTATATATTGCTAAAATGCCACCATATATATTAAGATATAGTTCTATATATAACTATATATGCAATAAGATCAACCATGTTATGTAATATATAATTATATATGCCATATCTAATATTATGAAGGCCGATATCTAATTAGATGAAATTATATATGGCATAATATAAGGAAAATTTTTCGGAAAAAACGTCATATATAATTATATATGGATATACATAACCACATGTCTAATTATATATTGTAATATATGCCACATATGATTATATATAATTTTTTTTACTCGGGCAGTAAAGTATTCTATCCTAAGTTAGGGGTTAATAAAAAAAGGTTCAAATCTCGGAAGATTGATTCGGTGAACTTTTTTTAACTTCAGATTCGGGACTTGGAGACCAAAATTCTTTAAAAAAAACGTTTTATTAGAAGGCTGTGCAAAAAATTGATTACTATAAATGCCAACGCATTTAAATTAAATTTCGATATTTTGAAAATTGAGACCCTGGGATAATATCTTAGTCCCAGGATACTTCGGCATCCCAAAATTTATTCTGATTTTTAAAATTTTTTACAAAAACAGTTTTTCTATAAAGAAACAGTTTTTTTTTACAGTTTTTCTAAAAAAATCTATGGTAACACTGACTATGCAACAGTCAAAATCGGGATGGGATGAAACCAACTGGAAATGTTATATCGGTCAAAAACAAGTTATACGTGTCCCGGCGTTTCGCTGGTTCACCCCTAGGAATCGAGATATATCTTTTTTTTGATATAACTCGAGAACCACCAGTCCGATTTTGCTCAAACAATTTTAAAAAAATTAAAAATTACAATTCCTTTAATCTGTTTATATAACGTTTTTCTATATACTCAACAGTTTTGCCGGTAAAAATAAATGTTTGTTACCGCTACCATAAAAATCAATAACCTTTTGTTTATTACTTTTTTTTAATATTTTAGGCAAAAAATATTTTTTTCTTCATACATTTATTTTTACCGGCAAAACTGTTGAGTATATAGAAAAATGTTATATGAACAGATTAAAGGAATTGTAATTTTTAATTTTTTTAAAATTGTTTGAGCAAAATCGGACTAGTTGTTCTCGAGTTATGTCAAAAAAAAAGACCACCAAAGGTCAAATCGATATATCTCGATTCCTAGGGGTGACCCAGCGAAACGCCGGGACACGTATAACTTCTTTTTTACCGATATAACTTTCCCCGGTAGTTTGAACCCTTCCCGATCACTGACCCCTACCATTTGTCTCACAGTGTAATATGAAATATAAAATTTTTTCCTTATTTTCATTTAACCAGTCGTCATTTAAAAAATCTCAAAAGATATTTTAACAAATTCATTAAAAAACTGATAAATTTGATTATAAAAAATTAAAGTTTGTGGAGAAATGTAGTTAAAAGATCTAAATTTCAAATTAGATTTTCAAAATTGTATGTAGATCAATTTCGTTTGAAATTTTTCTAATTTCAAATGACAAAAAGATATTTCATTTTAAAATTTCGCATTTTTTAATACAAAATTCCAATTTTAATTGAAAATTTTTTAAATAAAAATAAACGCCGTTACTATTTAAATTTTCCAAATGTATATTTTTGTTGACTTTAGTTAAAATTTTAGGTGGCAGCATGCTTTGACCTAGTTTATTTTTGGAGCATTCTGATTGGTTAATTTATTTTCAACCAATTAAAATATTTGAAAATGTAAATATTTCTTTAGAATTTTCATACACAAAATGAACAAAGCCGTTTAAATACAAAGTCGACTTTAAAAGTAAAATACTGTTTGATAGTAAAGCACCGTAAGTTGTTCGGATTTCACGTGAAAAAATTGTTATACTCCTCCATATAAAAAAATACCCTGCACACATAGTGGTGTAGGGTATAATGATAATTTTCCACGACAATGAATTTCACGTGAAAACTGAGTAGATATTGTTTTCATGCAAATTTAATGTACAAGACTATTATTTTTCTTGGGGAAAATCACATTTTTTGTATATTGTGATTGTGTCTTTGTTATAGAATTGAGAAATTGTTCATTTTTATAATTTAAATTAAAATTTGAGTAAAATAAAAGTTCGAGTAAAATTTTTCCACGTGAAAAACCACTTACGGTGCTTTTGGGAAAAAGACTAAATTTTATTTTGAATTTTTTTCATTAAAATTGCAGAACTGAACTTCTAATGGAATTTTGTAAATTTAAAGTGGTAAATGCTACTACATTTTAGAATTTTCTCATTTCGAAATAAAAAATCGAAATTTCTCTTAAAATTTTATCAATATTGTAAGAAAACAATTAATTACCGTTATTTTTGTTCAGATTTAAGATCAAATTTGACTAATTCCAAATAGAATTCACAATTAATTTCACTTGAAATTCTCCAAATTTCATTCGGAAAGATATGGTGGAGTCCTTTTTTAGGTCTTTCCAAAGGATCGTATTGAACTCATTCCAGTCTGTCTTTCGGAAAACCTGAGTATACATGTTGATATCGTAGAGTATATAGTTTTGTTCCTGAAATAATTTCTTTTGAAATACTCAATTTTTTATTGCCTGCGAGTAGTTGACTAGCGTTAGATCCTGCACTTCCTCCCAACCTGCAAAGTGTTTTAACTTTAAAATACAGAATGTTGGTGTAGCGTCAAAGCAAAATTGGCCAGTAATTCTTTTTGTTAATAACGACGTCTGACTCCTACAGCTATACCAAAACCGATATGAAAATTTAATTATACAAAGTTTTCCAAATGTTGATCCCGAACCCCTGAGCGTCCCTAATCGCAACCCAGGAGGTCTGCGAAACATTCCGAAAAAATAATTAAAAAACAAGAATTTTTTAAATATTAGAAGTTTTTAGTTAAAATTTATAACTGAAGTATAAAAAATCAGCTTCTAATAAATAAAGTGAATATAAAAATAATGAAAATAATTTCAAAACTTTTTAGGAAATATTAACTTTTTGTATTGTTGTTAAAAAGTAATCTCTGAGTTAAATCCTTGTAATCATCCCAATCAAATTTTGGGGACTTTTCAGACTCCGCCGACGTTTTTCGTAATATTTTCAAAGTTTAGTTTAATGAAATACGCGATTTAAATCGTCATATGTATATCGAAAAATGGATTCTTTAAAATTTCTGAAAAAATATATGCGGTGTGTTTGATTAGTCGAAATTGGAAAGTTTTGTTTACTTTTTATATTGAAATTTTGCAGCTGTAGTAAAAGTAGTAACTTGTAGTAAGTAAACGAACACGCTTATGTTGTTCCTCATTACTTTATTTTTGCCTTTACGAAATCTTATACTGGCACTCTTATTGGTTCTTATTTCATACAAATGCTGAAAATCGAACTGTTTTTTTTTTATTTAATACTATACTATAACTCAGGAACCAAAAGGAGTACCAAACTGATATTTGACAGTGTCATTGATAAAAAAACTAAGAACTAATACAAAAATATTAAAAGGCTACGATAAAGTATCCCGAACCGCGTATTAAGATAAAATAACTTTAGACCTTTGATAACGATAAATGGTTAAAGTTAATTTCAAAATAGTAACTATTTACGTGGCTCAATCATGGCTTCAATTATAAAAGGATAGAAACAATTAATTAATTGTAGAAAAATTCTCAAAAATTTTAATTTTTTTTAATAAATCATAAATTATCAAATTAAAGAATGAGTTGCAGACCAAATTCAGGCACGCTTTCAGAAACTTTAAAGTGATATATCAACCAGTCACATAGCAAAAATAATACAAAAGTTAGACCCAAATATGTACGGAAAGTCTATAGCAAATTTGATAATTTTCCCCAAATTGAATACCAATTTTAGCTATACAAAGTATTCCAAGTTATAGCAAGTTTTATACAATTCAAATAGAGTGCGGAAATTTCAATTGTTGATTTTATATGTTATTTAATATAAACTTTTTTAGGCATTACTAACCCATCCTTTTTGGATGTCACATATGTATCAAATATTAAAGTTTTTGATGAAAAATATAACTTAGAATTTTCCGTTGGACTTTATATTGTCTTTTATACCTAAAGCGTCGCTCATAAAATCGTTAACCTTGCGCTGTATGGCCAAACAAAAGGGGTTAAAAAATATTTTTTGTGAAAATTTAAAAAAAAAATTACCCCCTCCCCCCCAGAGACTTGAGCTGGAGCCGCCACTGAATTGCATTATTGTTTATATTTTATTGTCGATTCCCGTCGACTGTGGGAATCGAACCGATGCTAAGTTCGACAGCTTAGCCATCTAAACCAAGTAAGGCCTTGAATGTAGTGTAGCTAATTTATAGTTTTCTTTCCTATTTTGACCGAAATGAAATGCGTAATAAATTCTCTACCATCATTTTCAAGAATATTTGGGTTAGTATATAAAATACTCTTTAACCGATTCGTAAAATCAATTTTAAACTTTAAACGCGTTTTCCCACAACCCTGAGTTCAAAACCGGCTGCCACTGTACAGCAAAGACGGGTTAACCGATTTCGATCCGGGTTTTTTCTTTCGTAGGCAACAAAAAACTTTAGTCCACATCGTGGCCCTTTTTGTTCAAATAAATTTTATATCTCCGAGCAAAAGTGTTTTTTGTTGCCTTTTTTCGAATTTTTAAGTTTGTGTGGCAACTTTGTTTAAAAAAATTTTAAAAAATAAAAATCGGTTCACGATAAGGACTTTATCTCACATTAAAAATCACTTTACATTTTTATTTTCCGATAATTACACACAGTGGAAGCCGATTTTGTGGTAAACAAATTTTTGTTTTTACTTTGATATTTTAAATGTTCTATCGCTCCAAGAAATTCTCATTAAGTTTGTAATTTAACTTAACAAATATTTCTAGGAATTCTTAAAACAAGGTCACCTTATGATTTATTTAAGGGGGGTATCGACTCTAGGAAAAATTTAGTTTTCGAATTTTTTTATATTTTATTTGGATAGAGAATATGCTCAGAAAATATCAACAAAAAATTCGAAGAAATAAAATTTCCACATGTGTTTTTGTAAAATATATTTTAGTCACAAAGTAATATTCTATGCATTAAATTTGTACACAAAATTTTTTGGCAGCGTTTTTTATCTTTGTCTTTATTATAAATCTTATTTTGAATAATACAGCAGAACGAAAGGAAAAAAACTACATCCAAAAATACAAGAATTGCATGCAGTGTTTAAAAAAAAGCCAATGACGATTCCTCGATGGTGGACGAAGGCACGTTATATGAGGCAGGTATTGATGGCTTTTTATAAGCCATAAAAGTAACCAATGTATATAAAAAATAAAAAACAAATGCAAAACTAATTAATAAATGTACAAAATAAAAGATTTTGACCGAAATGAAATGTCTAATAAATTCTCTACCATCGTTTTTAAGAATATTTGCGTTAATATATAAAATACTCTTTATCCGATTCTTCCAAAATTTGATGCACATGTAGAAAACTGCGAGATAAAAATTTTTCTTAGCGTAAAATAAATTTTAAACAATTATTTTAATTTTTGCATTAAAAAATACAAAAATTGTTTTTTTTTCGGACTTTCTATATTTTCATATATTTAGTTAGAATATTCTTCCACCTCAAGTCCAAATTCTAATATGGTATTGTCATATTAGATTTTTATTTGTTGTTTCAAAAAGGGTTGATCATTTCATGATAGACAATACAATTGTTTCGTAGACATCACTCTACTCTTCAGTTGTCCGCAATAAGAAAATGATAACTTTCCTATTCAAACCGAGACATTACATAAGGTACAAAAAACCAACGGGATGAGAATTTTGTACTTTCGTATATGAACTGTCTGATTTGGTAAAACCAGTTATAAATCAACTCCTTTTTGAAAGCAACAATTACATAAAAGTACCCTTTGGGTACTATTTATATGTATGTCTGTTGTCAATACATTTTGTAAAAACAACTAATTTTAAACTCAAAACAAAATAAATATTTGAATGAGATTTTAGCCGTGGTGTGCTTATTTTCAACAATTATTTTAATTTTTGCATTAAAAAATACAAAAATTGTTTTTTCGGACTTTCTATATTTTCATATATTTAGTTAGAATATTCTTCCACCTCAAGTCCAAATTCTAATATGATATTGTCATATTAGATTTTTATTTGTTTTTTCAAAAAGGGTTGATCATTTCATGATAGACAATACAATTGTTTCGTAGACATCACTCTACTCTTCAGTTGTCCGCAATAAGAAAATGATAACTTTCCTACTCAAACCGAGACATTACATAAGGTACAAAAAACCAACGGGATGAGAATTTTGTACTTTCGTATATGAAAAGTACAAAATACGAAAGTACAAAATTCTCATCCCGTTGGTTTTTTGTACCTTATGTAATGTCTCGGTTTGAGTAGGAAAGTTATCATTTTCTTATTGCGGACAACTGAAAAGTACAAAATACGAAAGTACAAAATTCTCATCCCGTTGGTTTTTTGTACCTTATGTAATGTCTCGGTTTGAGTAGGAAAGTTATCATTTTCTTATTGCGGACAACTGAAGAGTAGAGTGATGTCTACGAAACAATTGTATTGTCTATCATGAAAATGATCAACCCTTTTTGAAACAACAAATAAAAATCTAATATGACAATATCATATTAGAATTTTGACTTGAGGTGGAAGAATATTCTAACTAAATATATGAAAATATAGAAAGTCCGAAAAAACAATTTTTGTATTTTTTAATGCAAAAATTAAAATAATTGTTGAAAATAAGCACACCACGGCTAAAATCTCATTCAAATATTTATTTTGTTTTGAGTTTAAAATTAGTTGTTTTTACAAAATGTATTGACAACAGACATACATATAAATAGTACCCAAAGGGTACTTTTATGTAATTGTTGCTTTCAAAAAGGAGTTGATTTATAACTGGTTTTACCAAATCAGACAGTTCATATACGAAAGTACAAAATTCTCATCCCGTTGGTTTTTTGTACCTTATGTAATGTCTCGGTTTGAGTATGAAAGTTATCATTTTCTTCTTGCGGACAACTGAAGAGTAGAGTGATGTCTACGAAACAATTGTATTGTCTATCATGAAATGATCAACCCTTTTTGAAACAACAAATAAAAATCTAATATGACAATATCATATTAGAATTTGGACTTGAGGTGGAAGAATATTCTAACTAAATATATGATAAATTTTAAACTTTAAACGCGTTTTCCCACAACCCTGAGCTCAAAATCGGCTGCCACCAAGGCAGGTTAACCGATTTCGATCCGGGTTTTTTTCTTTCGTAGGAAACAAAAAACTCTAGTCCTTATCGTGGCCCTTTTTATGAATTTTGGTCATATAAATTTTATATTCCCGAGCAAATATGTTTTTTCTTCTTTTTTGGAATTTGTGTGGCAACTTTGTTAAAAAAAAATTTTAAAAATAAAAATCGGGCCACGATAGGGACTAGATAATTTATCCGGAATTAAGAATCACTTTACATTTTTATTTTCCGATAATTAATGAAGGCTGTACAGTGGCAGCCGTTTTTGCCTTTTTAAAAAAATGTTGCCTTTTATTAAACAGGTTTTGGAATTTCATATTTAAAACTTATTTGAAAATTTGTTAATTGGCATGAGTAAGTTTGCAGAATTTCCAAACTTTGAAGTATTATGCAGTACTGCAGAATCAGCAAAATCCTGGGGTGAGGCTAACAAAGATACACTCAGGGAATTATGTAGGTAAAATCAACTGCAAATGACAGTTAAAATAACTGCATTTGCACTTAAAAAGGTGTAGACTACATTTGCAGTTAAATTAACTGCAATATGAAGTTATTTTTAACTGTTAAAAATCAACTGACAAATGTAGTAAAAACAACTACAAATGCAATTGAAACAACATACATGCAAATTATTGTAAAACTGTACAAACAACTGCAAATGTAGTTAAAAAAAATAAATAAAAATTATTTTAAAAAATATTAATTTAATAAAAAACAAATTTATGTAAACACTCCTAACTTAATTTTATTCTATTTAAAATTAAGAAATCAAAATTTACACTAATGTCACTTTTATTTTTCACTAGTAAGATATTGTTGTAGATGTCCGTCTGTGAGTGATGAAATATGGCGTCGTTTGGCTTCCTTTTTTTCTCCAGGTAGAAAGAGATGAGAATATAAAAGAACTGAAAGAAAATAAATACAATAATTTTTAATATTCCCGTAAATAAATTTATGTTATAAAACTTACCTTATTATTTTAATAACTTAATAAAAAATATATAAACTTTTCCGTATTACGCGGCCTCACTCTTTGGCGTTGTTTTATGACTAAGACAAGAGAAAACATGTTCTACTCATATTCTTTCACTAGAAATTTCTAAACACGCGCGTCATACACATGCTCCTGATTGCTTCGTGTGTGTGCACATACACTTGAAAATATAAGTATTTGTAAAAAAAATTCAAAATAACTGCATAAAATAAATGTTACTACAATGTGGTAGTTTTTGTAGTTAGTTTGAAAAAATAACTGTCAAAAACATTGAAATATTTTGCTCTAAGTAAATTAACTACAATTGTAGTTAAAATAACTACAACCGCATTACTACACAAATAACTGTCATGTAGTAACTGCAGAACTTTTCTGAGTGTACTGTTCATAAATATATAACGAAAAAACAGATTCGTCCCAATAAAAAATTAGTAGGTACGGTTGTGATTCCCAAATTTTTAAGTTGTGACAATAGAAAACAAATTGAGCCTAGATGATGTTAACTATGACAACTGAGTTTCACTTTCCTCAATAATAATTTGATACCCAAAGCCGAAAACTGCGATTGCTGAAACTGAACCATTTGATTTGGCTGTTAAAACGAATCTGTTTATGTATGGTATGGAAACATTTTCCATGTCCGGAACAAAAAAAAATTTCATTTGTTGGTTTCATTAATCTCGTAAAAAACAATACGCGAAGGACTTTATTTTCTCAAACTCAAATTCGTACATGCCAACATTCATAAATAATATGACATGTGTCATGAAGTTTATTTGTAGATATTTAGTAGATGATATATGTTATTTCTAGGATTTTTTGTTTGTTTTTATTTGTCTGAAACATTAATGGTTTTTTATAAACATTTTTATATAGTAATCTGTTTTTTTCAACTTCCTGTCTTGTTAAAACTTTATTCACTTAATCACAAACATATTTATGTGATTTGTAACATTTCCAAAAGTAGTCACGTAATATTGATTGTTGAAAACGTCTATTCAAGTATTTTCCAACAATTTAAGTGGGAATATTATTTGATTTCTTTCAAGTATAATTGAATGTGAAAATGTTTGTGTATTGCTATTTTACCCAAATGTATGATTAACATTAATTATGCGCTTGTTATTCGAATACATAAGTTATTTAGCATATTTAGACCATCAATCATATCAATCAATTTCATTTAATTTGTGTTATGTATTTGTATTTGTAGTTGTACTAATGATAAATTGGTGTTAATTGTTTGCTTTAACCAAAACCGCTAATTACGCGCAGAGAAAAAAGTATCATATTATAATTTTAACATGTAATGATCCTAAATGATAATAAAATTGTATTTAGTGATCTTAATATGATCACTATGAATCATGTTTATGATCACTAAAATCAACTATATTATTTCTCTGTGTGTATTGTAACTTTATTAAGATGTTTCTCGTACCACGTCTTTTTCAGCTACTTGTCAATATTATTGCATAATTCTGCTGTAATCATTGTGTATTTAGCAAAACAATTAGTATAATTTAAAGGTGGAATATCAAAATGGTTTAAGTTGTTGCCTCAAAACAACATTTTGCCTTTAACAAATGACCATACAACTTTACAATCAACAATATCGTTACAAATGACATTTGCACTTAAGTATTTGTAAGGCTGCCTTTTTCAGTATTAATGTTGTAATGTAAGTTTATTTGTTAACAACATATTTATTAAATGAAATTCTGATTAAAGTTTGCAATATTCTTTAAGGATTTTTTTTGTATGCTATATATATTTATAGCGATATAGCGATTTAAAATAGAAACTTGATTCAATGACGAAATAGCTGATAAATATTTTTAAGATTCTGACACATATGAGGCTTTCCAAGTCAACTGCCTTGTTGTGGAATAAAGTATGTCTAAAGAATGTATCAATGTCAAACGTGTAGTATTTGTTGTTTCCTATAAAATATGGAGCAACGTTTTAAATTTTTCCAAAAATATTAAACATTTTAGATTTTATTAAATGAAAATGGGCTGTTTTTATTATAAATATCAATTTATTGTCCAATATTTCGACATTCTTCGAATGCCATCTTCCGGGAAATATTAGATATTTAGATAAAATCCATCTAGTGGCGATAAATAAACAGCGATATTTTTAAGTTTTTGTTTTTTATGTAAACATCTAATATTACCCGGAAGATGACATTTGAAGAATGTTGAAATATCGGACAATAAATTGATATTTATAATAAAAACAGACCTCGAGCTCGAGCATTTTCATTTATTAACATTTGAAAGGTCGAATAAATACAACTCTAAAATTTAAAATTTTATTTTTAATATATTATTTATTATAATTTAATTGAATTTGCAAAGTGCTGTATAAGGGTTCTGTAAAAAAAAATTTTTTTGAGTTATTGCCCAGGCTACCCCCTGAAAATATTTATTTGGGTGTAAAACTACGTCCCCCAAAAAATTAGGATAATCGGACATCGAGAAGGCGTGCCGCATCGACCCTGAAGTTTGGCACACGGATTACAGGTGGAAAATATGACTTTTTGCGCATTTTCTCGAAACCATTGATATTTTGAAACTAATTTGATTATAATAATTAAAGAATCGTGATTTGGAGTGAATTCTCTTTGCAATAAAACATTAAAAACGTAAATCGATTAAAAAACAGCCGAGTTATTACAAGAAAAAAAAAACCATGTGTCGCAGACTACTTAATTAAGATATTCGGGTCCAAATTTTAAAATTTATTTAAATAATCTACTACAGAAACATAAGTTCCAAGAAACTCAGATAAGAAGTATTTTTTTCTATTCGTTTTAAATTAGTGCCAAAAAGTTCAGAATTCTTAAACACTGTTTTCAAATGAACAATTTTAATTTTTTTTAAAGAAATTTTAAAAGATCAACGATTGGACTTTAAGGTTTCATTAAGAACATATTAGAGATTAAAAACTACAAAAATTGTAGGAATTGTTTTTTTTATTTGGCTGGGGAAAAGATTTTATTTCAGCCGATTTCAAGAAAACAGCGATTTTTGGCATTTAATTAGTTTTTAGGCAAATTTTTCTTTTTTCT
This sequence comes from Leucophora obtusa, assembly GCA_949987735.1. Lineage (NCBI taxonomy): Eukaryota > Metazoa > Arthropoda > Insecta > Diptera > Anthomyiidae > Leucophora > Leucophora obtusa. The sequence continues at coordinate 338,451,027 of OX465295.1, forward strand.
TCTTTTAATTCCAAATAATTTTGGCCGGAATATGACAACACAAGATTAGACACTTCAATTTTGAAAATTAGAGCAAAATATAAAGGCAGAAACTAGATCTAGTCTGATTTGCAAATTAATAATGTGTCTATAACTTTGATAAAATGTTTATTCTTCTTCTTAACCTCAAACCTACTTAATTAGAATTAATAAAAATACATATTAATTACAATATTAATAGCATTTGGTCTATTTGACGCGTTTGAAAAAACAACACTTTACTGGAAAAATAAAAATGCCCTGCAGGCCGTCCGTCTCCGATATACACAAATTGCCTGCACTTGTAAGTATAAACCATACGTCAGTGTGGCAACATTTGTGAAAAAGGTGACAAAGAGGGTATAAGAAGATAAACAAAAAATCTAAAGTAGAATGTTTGTATGTCTGTTTGATCACTTCTGAGAGTAAATTATCATATAGAGATAATCTGACAATAAAATAAAAAACAATAATACAATTTAATGGAAAATCACTGATGAAGCCTGTCCATAATAAAAGGCAGAAACTAGATCTAGTCTGATTTGCAAACTAATAATGTGACCATAGCTTTGATAAAATGTTTATTCTTCTTCTTAACCTCAAACCTACTTAATTATAAACACTTTAAATTGCCACTGTGTAAGGTCAAAAGTCTAATTTTAGGAGATTTTTTTATCCTTGGATAATCGTCCGAAAGTTCTTGAACATAATTTTCAGCTAGGAAGCGTGCCGTTTGTGGGTCACTTCCTGACATATCCTTTGAATGTCCTGCCATATCCATTGCGTATCCTGCCAATTCCTGCGAAGGTCCTTGAAAATAATTTGCATACAGGAAACGTGCCGTTCGAATGTAACTTCCTGACACTTAGCTAACGAATTTTGTAGTTAAAAATTTAGAGAATCCCTCTACTCCCACACTGATAGAATTTTGTGCATAGTATTAATGAATTTGTTCATTAGTCCAATGATTTTTTTCATTGAAAAGTCCCCAAAGAACGCGTTCATTAAATCAATGAAACGGATTCATTAAATGAAAACTAATTGAAAAAAATATATTTTTTTGCGTTACTTTTTTATTTATTGTTTATTTTTATTTTATTAGTTTTATTTGTACATATATTTCTTTTTTGTTTTTATAACGTTTTTGTCATCTCCCTGAACTCGACTTAAACCCGCAATCCCCAGAATGTAATCATTACCGCGTTACCGATTCATCTAAATAGCCAAAATAAAATGGTGTAATTATTTGGACTTTTATATTTAAATAATTTCAGTTTGCAACCCTAGCGTTCATTACTGGAACATATATCTATTTTAGTAATTAGCAAATTCAAAACCCTTATAAAAATTATAGCATATCTTACGGGTTAGTTGAAAATATATAATGAAAAAATTCATGTAGTTTGAACGAAAATTCTATCAGTGCATTTTGTTTAACAACCAAATTCGGTAGTTAATTTATCAGTTTATTACACACAAAATAGTTTGTAGTTTAAATTAACTCAAAATGTAATTTAAAATAAATGAAAAATCACTTGGAAACAGGTCTACCAACTTTTCATTTAAATCAAAAGAACTTTTGATTTATTTTTAAATGTTAATAAATTAACTACAAAATACTTAAAAAAGTAATGGTTTTTCATTTATTTTTTTTTTTTTAACTTTAAAAAAATGAACTACAAATTCCGTGAGAATATATGATATTTAGTTTATTTCGTTTTTTTAACTGATCTAGAAATCTAAAGAGGTTTCTCTTTTTAACAAAATATTTTAAATGAAAATACTAACTGACAGAAAATCCGTATTTATATGTGATTTATTTTTAAAATACTCGTAAAAGTCAACAAAGTTGAAAAATATATCTCATTTCATTTTAACTGTATAATCATTTAAAAATAAATGTATGGATAACTTTTTAAATAAACTAAAGTCAGTTACTTTAAAAATATTTTCAGTGTATGAAAACTTATCAATTAACCACTGAATTTTGCCCCTCAGTAGAGTTATTCTCTAACTTTTTAACGACGAAATTCAGTCCGTAAATTATGAACTTTTCATAGTAAACTGACAACTTAACTACCGATTTTTGTCGTTAAAAAAAAATAGAGAATTACCCCTCAGCAGTCTTTTCTACGTATATAAATTTAAAATTATATATAAACAAGAAGTGATTATTGCAAATAAGGATCCGCTTTTAAATTTTCTACTTTTTTGTTTGTTTTTTTTTAATAGTTCTACAAACTAATAATTAATTTTCTATTCAGGAAATTACCTTTTTATGAAGTCTAATTTGTTATAAAATATGTAGACAATTACTCGTTTTACATCAAAATCTAGTCTAAGTTTATTCATGCAACTATACCGCATTTAATATCCGAGTAGTATAAGTGCGTGTTTTAGTATTTGTCTAATTTAAATAAAGATGTAATCTCAAATAGTCTTATGACAACATTGTCATTTAAATACATACTCGTATTTTTAGAAAATTACGCTTGTATTTGTGGGAATACAAGCATCATTATATGAACACTTTCCTGTCTAGTCTCAATTTAGTTTCAGCGCAACAACTTCAAAGTGTATTTAAATTGTTTTCAATTAAAGAAAAAAAATGCAAAACATCAGTCACTCAAAAAAAAGTATGTTGAATGATTTATAATTTGATATGTTAAATTTAACAAAAACTTTTTTCAATTTGTTAGGTTTTTAATAATATATTTACCCCTAAATTCATAAATGCTTTGTAAAATTATAGGAGGTTTATTGAACAAATTTTGTATGCAAATGACGTTTTGTACACCTGCTATAACTTTACAAAGCATTTATGAATTGAGGGGTAAGTGAATATGTTGTTTGTTTTTAGGCAGAAAAATATCCTGCTTGTTAATCGAGGAATAAGTGTATATACATTAGACCGTACCTCAAAAAAAAGTTCGCCGTACACCGTTCAATCTAAATTATTTTTGCAAGGAGGTTTCAAAGAAAAAAAAATTTTTTTTTTACCGAACGTAGGGGCTCCATTTTACTTTTTTCGTTATACTATCTTTGGCATTTACAGTGGATCTTAAAGTATGATACATCGATATTTTTCTCTCAAGGGGACCAATATTTTGCTCTAAGGACCATTGACCTCAAGTGTCCAGTTCTTGTATTTACCCACCAGATCTCAGTTGCTACCACCCTGATATACCACCCTAAAGTCAGAAAATTAAAGCTCGCAAAAAATCATTAAACTTTTGCTAAGGAAGTTTTTCGATAAACCCAGCAGATTTTTTTTTTAATAATTTGGTTGCCGAATGTAGGGGTCGCCTTTTAAAATTTTTTTCATTTGATTTTTTCTTTATAGCATAACACTGGTCTCCTCGAGGCAAACAAATCGATATGTCACACTTTAAAATCCGACTTTAAATACCGAAGCTATAACGAAAAATTAAAATAGGCGACCCCTACGTTCGGGGAAAAAAATGTTGTTTGAGGGTGTACCGCGCACTTTTTTTTTGCCTGTAAAGTGGTACGGTCTAATATACATACATATATAAGTTTATAACGAAAATGTTGTTGTATAGGAATGAATATTGCCGACATACGCATATAAGTAGAAAAAAAATACGATTTAATTTAAAAACAACATGAGTATTCTTCCATCACTACTTAAAAACGGTTCAGTTGAAATTGCAAATCGTGTTAATTTTAATGACTTTCTAATGAAATGCAGAATTTAAAGTTTATGGCGTTTGCGTGATAGTAAAATAAAATATTTTTGATAAAAAAAAAGTGGGTAACACAATTAGGGTACATATTTTTTAAGCCCAACTTACACTACAACCAAAAACTAGTAGCTTTTAAAAGCTTTTAGTTTTTGATTCATAATATTTATGGCTTTTGACAAGTAAATACAAGTAGTTTTCAAAAACTACTTGTTTTTGGTTAGGTGTAAATGTAGACCCAGCCACCAAAATTTGGATACTTTTTTGAGGGTTCTTATTATATTGTGAAAAATAAGCTGTTGAGGCATATCCCTATCCGGATTTCATTCTTGCCTAAGGATATCGTCAGGGGATGACGGTTTTTGAATTTCTGGAAATATTTGTTAAGCTAAATTACAAACTCAATGAGAATTTCTTGTTCTCGTCTAGGAGCGTTATAAAACATTTAAAATATCAAAGAAAAAACAAAGATTAATTTTTGAGCCTTTAGAGTTTTTTTAAAACCTTTTTATTTTTTTGAGTAATTTTTGAATTAAAAAAGAAGGCTCTTTTTGATGAACCACTTTCATACAAAAACTTGAACTTTTAATAATATTTTTCGAGCTCTTTTTTGATTAATTTTTGGGCTTGTTTGCTGGCTGGGGAATAAAACTAAATTTTTTGAAAATCTAAACTAATTGTGTTGTCACTTTTTGAAAACTGGTAATGTTTATTTTTGAACCAACCAAAAACTTACAGTTTTTGAAAATTCTTAATCTTTGATTCGAAATTTGTATTGAATATGACAAGTAAATATAAATAATTTTCAAAATGTTGTATTATATTTGTTATTCTATTTAATTAAGGGTTTTCATAAGGGGTGTACTATTTGTTGTATCGTTGTATCGTCCTAACAAAAAACAGAGTTGTTAAAAATTAAATTGAAAAAATACAACATTTGAGAATAGCACGATACAACATTTTTACATATGTTTAGTGTCCTATGTTTGAGTGTGCTAACCGATAGAAAAAAAATCGTTGTTAAACACAAATAAAAATTTTAACAACTCTGTTTTTTGTTAGGACGATACAACAGATAGCACACCACTTATGAACAACCTAATTATTTTATATGGATTTGTGTGTAAAAAAAGCAAATGTCCAAACATTTGGCGGTTGAATTAATTAAAAAGTCAGTTAGTTACTCCGCACACTCCCAGTATAGAAAATCATTACCAGATATGTGGTTATGTAACTACATACTTGGTAATGGTAACTAGTTACTTTTGTTATTACATTTCTTATTACTTTTATATGGCGATGTCGCGAAAAATAATGAGTTGTCGTTACACACCAGCATACGAAAAATCAAATAATATATCGTTACCTATGTGCTTACCAGTACTGACAAATATAATGAGTCTAAAAATAGATTTTCAAAAAAATAAATTATATAAAAAAAAATATTTTTTATTGTATATTTTTTTTTTTTTAAATAAAATTTGCTGGTGCGGGAATCGAACCTGGGTCTACAGATTGCCAGCCAATAGCTCTACCATCTGAGCTATATCGACATGTAATATTTAATAGATAAAAACATAATTGACCTGCTGCACACAAGTAAGCTTACTCGCCAACATACAAAAAATCAAAAAATACATATTATTACATATATCCTTACCAGTGTTTAAAAAATATTGAGTCTAAAAATAGATTTCAAAAAATTTTCTAAAAAATCTAAAAAACTATTTTCTATTTGAAATAATGATAAAAATAAGTCATTATCAGTAACTCATTATTATATGTTTTAAAATAATGCGGAAGGTAAGTCGGTTTCATTACTGGTAGTTCAAAAAATAATGATATGTCATTACCGTTTCTACACTGGGATGTGAAAGAGGGGACAGAAAAATAAAAATATTGACAAAATCTGATCTCAATTATTACATTTTTTTTATCTTTATGAATTTCAACAGAGTTACTGAATTTATTTTTGTTCCTTTTTTTGAATAAAATTATTAAAAACACAACAAGTGTATGTATATTATTTTACAGAAAATTTTTTCGATTAATCGATTAATTTTAGAATTTTGTTCGATTAACCGGTTAAGAAAAAAACCGAATTATTTGCACGATTAATCGATTAAAATAAAAAGCCGATTAATTGAGTACCCTAGGAGGTATATACCCATATATGATCATTTATGAGCATATGTGAATCATGTGTGAGCATATATGGTCACATATGAACATGTACGGTCATATACCCTCAAATTTCGGATCCGAAGATATATGGAAATATATGAAAGCATGTATGGTCATACATCGAACTAGACATGGATGACTAGATATGACTATGTATGCCCAAGTCAATGTATGATCATGTGTGTTCATATATATTTCGATTTTCACATGGGCTTTTATGGTAAAGTGATTGTGAGTGTAAGTACAATAATTATTGTACTCAAATAGTAAATTAAATTAATACGAATATTAATATGAATTTTTCATATTAAATCAAAATTGATTTTACATTAAAACATTTACATATTTAACATAAATTTGTAAATTCAACACACACAAATTAAAAAATGATATCACCGTTTATTAAGCAATTGCAACTCTGTAGCTAGTGTTGATGTTTTCTGCATCGCTTTTAGTTTTTTTGCACTAGTATATTTCATAAAACCAAAGTGACAACTTAAAATTGTTTAACTAATTGTTTTTAAAATCATGTGATTGGAAATTTTGAAGAATATTTTTTTGAAAAAAAATTTTTAAAAACTAAAATGGAAAACGTTGGGAAAAAATAATATACAAAATAATAACCAAAAAAAAATTTTTAAAAATTTTTTAGAATATCTTTCACATTCAAAATTTTTGAAGAAGCCTTAATAAAAACTTGCAACAAGAAAAAAATCGCAAAATCTTTCGCCTTAATATTTTTTTATAGCTTAATGAAAAGAAAAAACATAAGATCTAGCTGCTAAATTGCTTAACTGGGCACATTATTCAGGGATATGGCGAAATATTTGTGACTAGGTGGCGCTTTGCTCAGTAAACTAACATTTTTCATTTTTATTCAAATTTATATAAAAGTAAAGGAAAAAGCTAAAAAAGCTATAGCATATCTCGAAATCTGTTATTAACGCAACGCATAAAAAACGGCTAAATATAGCTAGGAAGAAAAACCAATTTATAAATCTGCGGCTAAAAAATTTTTATTCAATTCCCTAAAAAAAAAATCGCTAGATCTATCCGCAATATAGCTAACATGAAGACATTGAATGTAACTGACATCAACAGCTGCCATTAATTTTAATTATGATGATACGTTTGTATATTAGAGTGGGCCGAACTTTTCAAATGTTGAATCATAAAACAAAATATAAAAGTATACTTGTTCTTTCCATCCGCAATGCGGAATATTATGTTGAAAAAAAAACAAAAACTAAGCAAAATGTGATTTTGAGAAATTAAATACCCATTTAATCGGTTTATGCCCGAAAGATTAAGATTTCATTTTATATGTTGTCATTACAAATAAAAACAAAATTTTACTTATTTTTCACTTGAATTTTGTTCATAAGAAATATAAAAGTCTATTCATCCAATCGAAAAAATCGAATTTTTATATTAAACTAACTTTTTATATCTCTACTGACTTATAATTCTAGGTGTAGTACAATCATGCGTTTTAAATAACATATGAATACAAAAAAAAATCTTAAAAAAATACGAAAAATTGCAAATTATAAGCAACATATGTAATCTTTTAGATAAAAAAGGCGTTGCAACAAAAAAAAAAAAAAAATATCATAGACAACTTATGCATGAATAAAATTTTTCATAAATCTTTATTAGAAGTTTCTCTACTAAGCAGCTTTACAGATGTATACACTGCACAAGTAGCATTTAAATGTTAATGCATGAATGAATTTAATCTTTTTTTTCATGAAACAATTACAAACATATGATATAATGATGCCGCAAAAATTAATTTAAAATTATAATTATTTTAGACGGCATATTTTCCAACTGTTTTTTTTTATTTTAAGTAGCTTGATTAAAATTTGTGTCTGAGTTTTTTCTTTAATGTATCCTTGCGAGTTGTGTAAAGGTTTCCTTGATCATACAGTATGTGCATTAGGGTGCCCAGAAAATATTTTTTTTTTAATTTTTCAAACCTTACCCCTTATAAAATTTCCTCATTGTGAAAAGAATTTTTACAATTTTATAAGACTTTTAGAAAAATATTTAGAGGTTGCAACCGCACCAGTTATTAATTTTTTTTTTTTAAGTCGTCCTTTATTTATATTCCATTCGGTAAGAAATATTTTTTAAAATTTTCTTATACTGCATTTAGACTGAGGGAAAACTACCTAGTTTTTAGCTCCTGCTAGTTTTTATTTGTCAAAATGCATATATAAAAAACAAGCAAAACTAGTTTTGTACAAAAGCTAAGTAGTTTTTGCTCAGTCTAAATTCAGTATTAGATTTTTTTAAAAAAAATATATTTAAATATTTTTTTTTTACTTATTAATATTTTCGAAATGTTAATAAATATAACAAAGCTTCTAAATAGTATTAATTTTCTTAGAATTTTAAAAATTATTCATAAGTCGCGAAATCGAGTTAATGTTTTTTTTTGTTAACTAAGGTTTCTTTAAATGTGAGACTTCTGAATTTTTTTTTAAATCTAAGAAAAATAAAAATATTCAAAAATATTAAGTAAAAAAAAATTTTTTTGAAAAAATTTCGACGCCCAAATAATTTTTTAAAATCTAAGAAAATTATCTAAATTTTATTTCATCGAAAGGAACATAATTGAGGGATAACAAAAACAAATAGAATTAAAAAACCCCCTGTCGCGACCTCTAAATAAATAGTTTTTAAAAATCCAAAAAATGGTCAAAAATGTTTTCAATAAAAGAAACATATTTGAGATGTAAGATTTGAAAAATTCAAAACTTTTTCCTGTTCTTCTGGGCACCCTAATATGTATGTTTAAATTGTAAGTATTTGTATGCCCTGTATATGACGTAATATTTTTAATTTAATATATTTTTTCCAGACAAATTATAACCAGACCATATTGTGCACTCAAGTGTTTATTTTATGCTTTAAATATACGGCAAAAGATGTTCCATCTATATACGGATTACGAACCCTTTTTTAAATCCTTGTTACTTTAACTATGCATAAACTGAGTTTAGCAGAATGAATTCTATTTTTAATTAATTCCACAAAAATTTAGTTCAATTTATTTTTAAAACAAAAGAATTCATATTTTAACCAACCAATTCATTCGATCGAACATAATAATAAGTAATTCAATATTCTTTACCTCAAACCTACTAAATTAGAATTAATAAAACTGCATACTAATTACAATATTAATTGCAGTTGGTCTGTACGAGTATGAAGCGTGTAAAAAACAACAACTTACTATAAAAAAAAAATGCCCTGTTGGCAGTCCGTCTCCAATATACACAAATTGCCTGCAGTTGAACGTAAAAACCCGTCAGTTTGGCAACATTTGCAAAAAAAGGTGACAAGGAGGAGATAAGAAGATAAACAAAAAATCTAAAGTAGAATGTTTGTATGTCTGTTGGATCACTTCTGAGAGTAAAAATAATAACAGAAAGCTGAATAGGAAGGAAAATGTTAGATGTTAGATGAGGTTAGATGTCTTTTTTTTTTGTTGGACGTAGTGATAGCGCGCTATCATCTAGTGGCCCCACGATAATTTCACCAACTCCACCCCGGAACTACGGCAGCATTTCATCAGAACGGGGGTTTATTTTCATAAGGTCCCTACGTCCTCCTTACTTTCTCTAAGTAAGGAGGTTCGGAACCGCCGAGCTTCTCTCCCTCAATATTCCTTCACACAGTTTCCTTACATTCTCAGAATTTAGCATTTCGTCTAGCAGATTCTGCTGAGTTAAAATTACACCTACACTCAAAAAAAAAGTCAGTGAAGTCAGCAAAAAATGTTGCTGTATCAGCAAATTTTTAGTCAGGAGCGTGCTTGCAAAAAAGTTGGTAATTTCAGCAAAAGGTTTGCTGAAAATCAGCGAGCTGATTTTTACCAAAAAAATAGTAATCTTCAGCAAAAGTTTTGCTAACACTTAGTCGACTGCAAATGAAAAAATCCTTGCTAAAATCACTAAACTTTTTGCTGAATATTAGTAGACTGAAAAAAACTCAAAAAACTTGTAGCGAAATTTTACTTTAGTTAATTTATTTGCTTAAAATTTAAATATAGGATATGTGTAAAGTTGTTTTTCTTTTTTTGTCATTTCCGTTTCCAGACAAGCTGCGACATCTATATCTTGTCTATCTGTTTGTCGTCCACGCTATGCATACGGTTATCAGCACAATTTTTGTAACAAAATAACTGAGTAAAACATTAGTTTAGTGCTAAAAAAATATAACTAAAATTTTTGCTGAAAACGGAATTTCAGCAAAAAAATTACTGAAAACTAGTACACTTGATATACAAGACGTTTTACTAATTTTTCTACTAACTTATTTTTTTGAGTGTAGCATATCATTTAAAGCCTGTCGCTCGTCCAACCACTTTCCACATTCGAAAAGTATGTGCTTTGCATCTTCTTCTAGCGCTGCTCATGAGTCATAGCTGCTTATTTGCTTCAGTTTATATCTATGTAGGTATTTGTTGAAACTACCATGGTTTGTCAGCGCCTGAGTTAAGAAATAAGACTATACGTTACAGCGTACCACCTTACAGGCAAAAAAAGTGCGCCGTACACCCTCCAATATGAAGTATTTTTGCAAGGAGGTTTCAAAAAAAAAAAATTTTTTTTCCCGAACGTAGGGGTCGCCATTTTTTTTTCTTTGGCATTTGCAGTCAGATCTTAAAGTGTGATACATCGATGTTTTTCTCTCGAGGAGATCAGTATTTTGCTCTAAGGGCATTTTGACCTCAAGTATCCCCTTCTAGTAGTTACCCACCAGATCTCAGTTGCTACCACCCTAATGTACCACCCTAATGTCAGAAAATTAAAGCTCGCAAAAAATCATTAAACTTTTGCTAAGGAAGTTTTTCGACAAACCCAGTAGAAATTTTTTTTATATATTGGTTGCCGAACGTAGGGGTCGCCTTTTTTATTTTTTTTTAATTGGATTTTTACTAAACACTGGTCTCCTCGAGGCAAAAAAATCGATATATCACACTTTAAAATCCGACTTTAAATGCCAAAGCTATAACGAAAAATTAAAAAAGGCGACCCCTACGTACGGGGAAAAAAATATTTTGAAATCACCTTTCAAAAATACTTCATATTGGAGGGTGTACGGCGAACTTTTTTTTGAGGTACGGTCTACTATACGTCTAAGCTGTCTCTAAGTATAGTTACGCTTGTAATGTAGGAGGGCATGGGTTCGATTCCTACAGCCGACAGGTTGTTGAAAAAATTGACAATAAAATATGAACAATAATACAATTTAATCGGAAATCACTGATGAAGCCTGTTCATAAAAAAGGCAGAAACTAGCTCTAGTCTGATTTGCAAATTAATAATGTATTTATAACTTTTGAAAAAAAATCTTTATTCTTTTTCTTAACCTCAAACCTACTAAATTCAATCAATTTATCTTATACGATTGTGTGAATTATCCAATTCAATCACTACGAATGTATTCGATTTCTTACTCATTCGATTTGCTTTTTGGAATTCGATCAACCAAATTGATTTTACTTCTTTCGAAATAATCAATATGGGAATGGTATTCGATTTTCAGCATTCGACTTGTGAAAATTAAAAAGTTTGCTTGAGTGGATCATAACTCGAATGACTTCAAAATTTTTTTCCATAAGTACAGATTTTTATACACAGTTCGACATTATAATTATTTTTCGTCAACCACAACTTTTTGACTGGTCAGACTTTAAAGTTAAAAATTTATTTTCTTATAAGCCAAGCAATGTCTTTTCTATGGTATTTTATTATATTACTCGGTTCTGGATTTTTTCAAATAACCAAGTAATTCGGTTTTGAAATTGCTCAAGTAACTCAAACAATTTAAAAAATAATTTTATTTCATTAATTTTAATTAAAAACGAGTAAAAAAGTCGAGCTGAAACCAACTAATTTTTGCATCTGAAATTCGAATGGTTTGAAATGAACTTGCGTCAATATTTGTTTATGAATTATTAGAAAAAAAATTTAGAAAAAAAACTGCGAGAAGTTTCGATTTTACGTAATGTTATACTGAATTTAGACTGAGCAAAAACCAGCTGGTTTTTATACAAAACTAAATTGCAAATGCCAAGTCACAATGACAATGAAAAATTATACTATTTAGTTTTTTTCATCCTTTTTTTATTGCTAAATTAATGTAAAAAATTATTATAACATTTAAAAAAGAATAACAACACACAATTTCAAACTAAACCAGAAATATTGTTAAAAAATTAAAAAATATTCTTTTGACACTTGCTTTACTTCTATATTCGTTGTAACAAGGTGTATCGAAAACTAATTATAATTGATACCGGGTGTATCAAAACTGCACATTTCAGATATTTTTAATTGGTTTTTGGCAAAAACCAGGTACAATCTGGTTTTCAGTTTGTATGAAAATTGTATAGAAAAACTAAATTAATTTTATAGTTTTCGGCTCAAAAACTAAAAATGTCTAAATACACTATTAGGTGTATCTAAGAGAAAATCGAAAAATTGTGTTTTTGTAAGCCCGATAGAATTCTAAATTGTAAATAATGACACAAAAAATTTAATTTTAATCCAAATTTTTTTTTATTCCATTAACATTTGAAAATGATTTCGAGCATATGGATACCGCGGCTGTTCTTGACGAAGCGCATTCTGGTCGTCCAATTTTTGGCCACTTTTTCGAGCATTGCTGGCCGTATACACGAATAACACGAACAATGTTGGCCTCTAAGGCGTAAATTGGCTTCATTTTTGAAGAAACAAGGTCCAATTATACTACCAGCGTGTAAACTGCACCAAACGGTGCATTTTTCTGGATGTAATGGAGTCTGTAGGGTATATTGTGGATTGGTTTCACTCCATATGTGGGATTTTGTTTATTAAAAAACCCATTAAGCCAAAAATGAGCCTCATTGCTGAACACAATATAAGTCAAAGTAAATCTGGATAATTTGGTAGCGTTGCTCAAGCGTCAATCTATTCATAATAATTTGCCAGAGTATACTGATCATAAATGTCAAAAAGTGAGCGCAGTATGACAATTTATTTGACAGTTAATCCTTTCGTAAGTTCTATCGGGCTTAAACTTCAACCGCAGTGATAAGTAATACTATATGCATTTCAGTTGAAAATTGACAGACATATTTTCCATACGAAAATCGCGGTACTTTCTTATCCAACATTTTTATGCTTATCACATAGCCAAATTTTGTACAAATCGTCGGGAACCGCACCGCAGACTTTCATGTTCGGATGCAAAAGAGCAAAAAGTACAGATTTTATAAAATCTTTGAAATATTTAATTTTTTTTACAAAATACTTGCTGCGTAAAATACTTGTCAAGTTTATAAGCTATTGTACAATACCCAGTCAGAAAAATGGAAACGGGAAAGCAACGGAAAGACACTTTAACAGATAGTACAAGTACCGGCAAAAATTGCTTTTCAATTCCCAAAATATTACAATCATTAGACAAAAAAAAGCGGATGTTCAAAAACCACAGGAAATGCACTGGAAGAACAAAATTTTCAACTTTGGCAAAATGCTGGTAAAACCAATAAAAAGGTGGTCTGAAACAAGATTTTTTTTCAAATTTCAATTATAGTTATTTGCTACTGATTTAATTCTCTAAGTGCAATGAGTTTACTGTCCCAATTAACTATGAAAATCAAGAGTTACCTGATATTACTCGTTTGCTAGAAGAAAATTTCTCACGTATTCGCAAAGGAAATAAATAAAATATTCAAATTACAAAAACTAAAGTATAAAATAAAAAAAAAACAATTTTAAGGTTAAACAAATTGAAATCACTGGAAGTAAAATCTTTAAAACAAAACTGAAAGAGATGAAAATAAAACTTAAAAAACTTGTTATAAATAAAAACCCTAAAGACATGCATGAATATGCTCTACATATTTCCGTGTTAACTCAAATAGCATACTACAATATATTCAAAAAGTATTTCAATTTTTGAGCTCTAATAAAACATGTAAGTTTAATGAGAAGACAATTTATTTACTTTCAAGCCTCAAATGTACTGTTGAAGACAAATAAAATAAAATTTTTCATCCTTTTACCTCGAACTTTTTTTGCTCGAACATTCCGAATGAATTTTGATCATAGTATTATAACAAAAGTTAACAAAACATCCGAATAATTTTGTTTTATAAAAACGGGAGAAAACTATTTTTTTTTTTGTTTTCAAATTAACTGAAATGCTTATGTTTTTATGTAGTAAAGAAAAATATTTGTATACTATTTTGTTTTTATTTTTGTTGCATTTAAAGTTTGTTTAACTTTTATGATTTTTGCACTGTAACCACCTTAATTTTGAATGCAAACAAAGTTAGTTTTTTATATTAAAAACTACATATTTAACGAGTTTCTGTCAACAATTATTCACATATGTGTAAGTAAAGTTTTGTTTTTAAAACAAAAATATGTTTCATAGTTTTAACAATGCATTACTGGAAAATATACAAATATGATGCATTCCAGGCAGGACAGCAACCATGGACAGGACAGGACCATAAGACAAACCCTCATATAATTAAATATTGTGAAACTACTTTAAATGTCCTGTTTTATATTTCATGATTCAAAAAAATACAACTTTTTAGATTTTTAAGGTGTACTAAATAAGTATATTCCTCAGTGGTAAATTAAGTAGTTTTGTTGATATCGTATTTGTTGGTTGCCAGAAAATTAAACGGATAAGTAGCACACAAAGGATTTCACTAGTTAGCAGGCTATTTACTCGCTTAATATTTTTTTCCCCGATGTCCAAAATGTCTGGGGAGTTTTTTTTTTATTTACTAATAGTGAAAAAACCAATTACTCACAAAGATATTCAAAATAGCTGGTCCCCCAGAAGTTAGGAATTAGTAGTTACTAGGGTATTCAATTAATCGACATTTTAATTTAATCGATTAATCGTTCAAATAATTATTCGGGTTTTTTTCTTAACCGATTAATCGAATAAAATTTTAAAATTAATCGATTAATCGAAAAAATGTTATGTAAAATAATATACATACATTTGTTGTATTTTTAATAATTTTATTTAAAACGAGTAAAAAGGTTAAAGTCGGGCATGCCGACTATACAATACCCTACACCAGTCTGGTTAAAAGCCAACTAATGTTTGGATCCGAAATTGGAATAGGTTAAAATGCGGCTTTTGTCAAAATTTTCTATAATGTGAGTCAGCGCACCAAATTTCATTAAAATATCTTAATATTTGCGACCTGCAGTTTGTAACCAAGGGGGGACCCTTATATGGGCACTAGGTCTAAACATGGACCAATGTTCAGCAAAATCTATAGGCTTCGTCCTTTGGTCTGTGTACCAAATTTCATCAAAATATCTTAATATTTGCGACCTGCAGCGTATAAACAGTATAATTTTGGTAGGACCCTTATATGGGCACTAGGTCTAAACATGGACCGGTGTTAACCAAAATCAATAGGCTGCGTTATTGGGCCAACATAGGTCTGTGTACCAAATTTCATCAAAATATCTTAATATTTGCGACCTGCAGCGTATAAACAGTATAATTTTGGTAGGACCCTTATATGGTCACTAGGTCTAAACATGGACCGATGTTCACCAAAATCAATAGGCTGCGTTATTGGGCCAACATAGGTCGGTGTAAAAAATTTCATCAAAATATCTTAATAGTTGCGACCTGCAGTTTGTAACCAAGCCAATTTTGGGGGGACCCTTATATGGGCACTAGGTCTAAACATGGACCGATGTTCAGCAAAATCAATAGGCTTCGTCCTTTGGTCTGTGTACCAAATTTCATCAAAATATCTTAATATTTGCGATCTGCAGCGTATAAACAGTATAATTTTGGTAGGACCCTTATATGGGCACTAGGTCTAAAGATGGACCGATGTTCACCAAAATTAATAGGCTGCGTTATTGGGCTAACATAGGTCTGTGTACCAAATTTCATCAAAATATCTTAATATTTACGACCTGCAGCGTATAAACAATATAATTTTGGTAGGACCCTTATATGGGCACTAGGTCTAAACATGGACCGATGTTCACCAAAATCAATAGGCTGCGTTAGTGGGCAAACATAGGTCTGTGTACCAAATTTCATCAAAATATCTTAATAGTTACGACCTGCAGCGTATAAACAGTATAATTTTGGTAGGACCCTTATATGGGCACTAGGTCTAAACATGGACCGATGTTTACCAAAATCAATAGGCGTCGTCCTTGGGCCGATGTAAGTCGGTGTACCAAGTTTCATCAAAATATCTTAATATTTGCGACCTGTAGAGTGCGCACAAGAATGCATGGACAGACAGACGGACGGACGGACATCGTTAAATCGTAATAAAAAAAATTCTGAGCCGATCGGTATACTATAAGGTGGGTCTAGGACCAATATTTTTTGGTGTTACAAACATCAGCACAAACTTATAATACCCTGACCACATAGTGGTGTAGGGTATAATGACCACATAGTGGTGTAGGGTATAAAAACAGTTTCGGAAACTCTTCTAAAATTCATAAAAATAAAAAAATGCTATAATTCAGATCATATTTTATCAACATTTTTATTACTTCTGTCCCCTCTGTAATATATTCAAATTTTATCCAAAATGGGGGAGAACCACACCGCAGACGCTTCTTTAAATTTAGCTTTTTATAAAAATTAGCCAGACGTTCATATATTATACATAGCGCTCTATAATATCTTCAATGAGAAGAAGAATAGATCCACGTTTACGTCACTCCATCCCTTTATTTGATTTTAGCAACTATTTCGCAGGGAATTTAGAAAAACCTTGTGATTAATTTTGACAAATTTGTTTCTAGCAGATTTAGCTGAATTGGGCTCTGAAAAGCTCATATGTATAAAAGATTATTTATTTCTCATCAAACATTATTTAGAACTCATAAATACTAATTGTGACTATAATCTGGTTAATAACTTATTTGTAAATTACTTTGTTTTTTACCTTTCAAATAAAAAAATCATGGATATGTTTATTTATCTTCTAATTTACCATTTATTAATTCGAATCCTATCGCTTGGGCTAAAGGATATTATGAATGCAGAGTGCTCACTACTTTGGAAGATGACAAAGCAAACTGTTGATATTTTTGTTCTTTCTTTGATATTCAAGATGTTTTTCACAATTTGTTAAATAAGTTTTAATATAATCCCATATTTACTTTAATAAAAATATATATTTTTGAAACATTTTATTAATTTTTAACCAATTTCGATTAATCATATTAAATTATTCGAATTATTCGTTATTCGAAATATGTACATTTTAAATTATTCGAACAGTTTTTGAGCAAAACTGTTCGATTAATCGAATAACGATTAATTGACTGAATACCCTAGTAGTTACCCTACATAAGGGTGGCAAAACTATGACACGCGTGTCAGTAGTGGCACGCGAGTGGATTTTAGGTGACACGCGACGGTTTGTTGGATATTTTCAAAAAATTCAAACTATTAGAAGACCAGCAAAAAATTCTGTTAAACTTTAAATTTCTTTACAAAAATGTGTGATTTAACTCCATAATGGTGAAATTTTTCATAGAGCTTGTAAATCGTTTTTTAAAATGAATAAAACTCTGTATTGCCACCATTTTTTTGTTACAGAAATATGGTTAATACAGAACTAGCAAATTCGATTATCAGAAAATTCTGGGTAAATTTAAAAAATTCTAGATTGAAAGAAATTTAAATGTTTCGATGAGAAAATGCCTCATAGATGAAAAGTACCAGAAAATTCCACAAAAATGGAAAAGAAGTTGTAATAAAATTGGAGTGCTACGAAATAACCCTCAATGAAATAAAGGCTGAAAATAAGTTTCGTAATGGAATAACCTTCTTTGTTGGAATTTTAAATTGGACTTTGATCGTGTGTCGCAAAGCCATTTCATCTGAAATAGAAATTTCTCTGTTGAAATCCATAATATTCGCTTTTTATTCATTATTGTGATGATAAAAGCTGTGCGATTCATTTTAACAAAATCAAATTTTTGCCCGAAGCACATTTTGCAACTATTTAGTTTCTTACGTACTTAAATAAATAATGGCGCCCAATAATTAAACTTTTTTTTAACAAAATGAAATATCCACCAAAAATGGAATAACCCCCTAAAAAAATTAAAAGGCAATAATGTTCAAACTGTTTTAATTTCATTTCATTTGGGATTTTTTCATAATAAAATAATCTCAATATTTAAAGATTAAATAAACCCCCAAAAATTAAATAACCGTCAAACATTTTTACGTTATTTCTTGGAAGTTATTTAATTTTTCCCTTGGGGTTATTTCATGGGGGTTATCCGTAGCGCTGATAAATATGTACATCTGCGATGATATTTTTAAGAGAAATTTTAAAAATTTTTAAAAAATTTCTTTTAAAAGACAACTAAATTTAAGGTGGTACGCGAGAAATTTTTACAAAAAAATTTGTCCGTTTCTGGAACGCAACGAAAAAAGTCTTGCCACCCCTGCCCTACATTGTGAAATAACACAGTACAACACGAAAAAAATTACGGTGTTCTGACAATGGATTCTGGTAGAGGAGACCAAAAAAAAAACATACGTGTGTCGGTGTTTTGAAAGATCACTACGGAATTTTATTTTATTTTTGTGCAATATATTAACCCTCTAACTTCCCCACATAACGGTAATTTTTGGCTCTATTTTAAAAAATCGTAAAAAACACCCCCAAAAAGGGGGAGAGTGAGGATAAAATGGTCTACAAAAATGTTGGCCATCAAATTTTACTATACATGTTAGAACACACCAAAGTCCAAAACTTAACACAAACAGCAAAAACCAGTCAAATTCAAGATTATCCATTAATGTAGGGATACAACCTTGCGGTTTGTTCTGGGTTTTGACAATTAAAAACGCACTGCGGGTTCTTAAACTAAAACTTAATTTAATTTCTCTGCATTTTCTCTCATAGTCCCATATTTTCATTCTCACACTCTCTAAAATGTTGCCATATTTTCCAAAAATAATCCCGATATTTGATGATGTTCAGAGATGGAAAAGTTGAAACGATTGAACTTTTATTTTAAAAAATCATTGTTTTTCATGTTTGTTTCTAGTTTCGAACTCATTTAGCCTATCATTTTAATTTAATGATCTTTGCCGAAGTTAAAATGAAAAAAAAAATTAAAAATTAAATATTTTTCTATACTAAAACAAAAACCTCATTTCCCATCCCTGATGCTCTCCACACATACACTAAATGTATACACACATCCATATAAAGAAAATGTGAATGTATGTATAAAAACAACCGTCACCGCAGCCGCAGTCATTTAATTAGTTTTTTCTCACCGCAGCGGAATCCGCAGCCGCAGCCGCGAGGTTGTATCTATACACTTAATTTAGTTATTACTTAGAGTTAGCAATCTTGAATTTGACTGGTTTTGGAAACAATTTTATAACCAACATTTTTGTAGAACTTTTCTTTTAATTTAAGATTTTTAAGAGAAAAAAACATCGCAATTAACCCTTATATGCGCATGAGCTTATAATTATCTTACATGGTTAACTTTAACTTAACTATTAAACAAAATAAAATGTCGAAAAAAAAATTGTATACCTTAAACCATAATTAAGGGTTAACTATTAGTTAATTCTTAAACCTTCAGTATAAAGCCCACCGTAAAACAAACAGTTTGAAGGTTTTTCAAGTTAATTATGCAGATATTTTTAACGTAATTTAACGTTTTAAACATTTTGTGTTATTTTCAACCCAGTGCAGTTTCGATGTTTTCATCTTAAAATCCTATACTAAAAAAAAACTTTTTTGTTTTTATGCAGATATTTTTCCAAACAATGTGTAGAAAATTTAATAATTTAAAATATTTTGATCAATTGACACATAAACCTCCCACTGACGAGTCTTTGGATAAGATAGAACTGGGATAGTCTGGTAAATTCTCTCGTGTCTGTCAAAGTTTTCAAAAAAATGCTTTCTCTTTCCTCTAAATGAGCTTTAGAAAATATCTGTTAATGATTAATTCTAATATTAATTACGATCTTCCTATGTGTAGGTTACAAATACTTCATTCAATGTATTTTAACGTTTTACGTTTTGTATCTTTTTGGAATAACACTTAATTAAGGATTCCGATTCTGTAATTGTTCAGGGTAAAAAAATATATTCAATAAAAAGATAAAAAAAAATAATAAAATCAATTTTCCGCCTTATAAACACTAATAAAATTTTCAGTCGATTTCTTGCGCCACTTTTCTTTATCCGATTGCCACCAATATTCATATCAGTAATTATTTTGTGCAAATGAAAAAAATAGCCCAATCAGAACTCTTCAAATTCATTTTGAAAATTCCCCATATATCGAAATTCCCCATTGCCCACGAAATAACTAGTGGACGAATTACTCGCAATAACTTTTGAACTGAACGTGTTTTCAAAAATAACAAAAAAGTAATTTTTCCCCCTTTAAATCACAGTACATAACTTTGAAGAGCCAGGGATAGCTCAAAAATTCTTCGATTGAGCTGAAATTTTTCTGGATTATAGGTTTCGCAGTAATCTCACAAAATATGCCCCGAAGAGCGGGTTTTAAAATCGAACATACATACAACGAAGGCCCATTCTAATATACATATAGTGTCAAAAAACAATTTTTTTTGCTTCAATATTCGAAAAAAATAGAAAAAATCCAGACCACATTTCGAACTATGTCTTGAAATATGCGTAATATAGAGTAGAATTTTTGGAAATTTTTTTGAAAAAATCAAAGGGATCGGACTTTTTCAAAAAGTCAATTATAATTTTTAAACGTTATTAATTAAGTGAGAATTACTTCGAAATTTTTTTTCTGAAACTACATTTAAAGACGTACAAAATGATACCCTCCTTTTTTAAGATATCGACATTTATTACTAGTCAATCGTTAATTGAACATTTTTTATTGAAAAATTTTAAATAATTTTACTCAAAACAAGTTCGGAATAAAAGGCTGAAAATTGATGTGGAAGTTGATTTGAAAGCGTACGAAAATATAACAAGAAATTTGCGAAATCGAATAGTTTCTGGCCAAAAACTCGGTGATTTGGCATGGAATGCCCCATTTACTTTCTAGTAATACCTAGCAAAAAAATGTTAAGTAATGCTTTACAAATTACTTCTTTCACTGCTTCAAAATGATCTGCTAGTATGTTTTTACTGCTTTTTTAGAAGCAATTTTTAACAATTTTAAAAAATTATTTCTTTCATTGCATCCAAAGTATCCGTTAGTATATTTTTACAGCTTTTTCAGAATTACTTCTGAACAACATCCAAAAAATCACTTAAATATTGCTTCTAAAGCATAATTGCTCTAAAAGTGATCCTAAATAGTGATTTTGGTATCATTTGGTATTTCTAAACAGATGATTGCGGGTTCGATTCACCAATATATTTTTAATTTTTCTTTATTTTTTTTATTTTTACTTTTTATATATTTAAAATTCATTTGTTTAAATTCTTTTTTTTTTACTTTTCAATTTTTAAAAATATATAAAACAAAAATTATGGAAAAGAACTGAAAAAAAATCCTGAATTGCAGTGCACTTTTTGTACGTGTTCAAAAAGTACCTTCATTAAAGAGAATAAAGCACAATATCTCGCAATGACAAAGTGGTGTTTTTATGCCATTCCACTTTCGTATCAAAGAATAGCTCAGCGGTAGAGAGATAGACTAGCAATCATGAGGTTGCAAGTTCGATACCCGGTGGCAGCAATAAAACAACTTTTGTAAAATTAAAAAAAATATAATTTTTTTGAGAATAATTTTTTTTAACTTTTAATTGGTGAAAAAGAGCTTCATTTGTACTCGTTCAAAAAGTATTGAAAAAATGTTGAAGAGGGAGTTCTCCTTTCCTATAACAACTACATGTTAAAATCATTAGTGTTTATGTTTACAAAGAAGTACATCTAGATCATCAATTGTAGTGCTTTTTCTACTGCTTCGGCATCTTCTTTTTTTGCTGGGTATTTAAGATATACTAATTATTTTGTATGAAAGTTTTAACTTTATCTGGAATACCACCCATTAGAACTTTAACGGTATTTTCAGTGATCTTATTGCTTGAGAAACTCCATTTCCGATAAAAATTTTTCAAGTTATCGGCGACTTGTTTTGTACCCTTCGTCTCCCTTTTTACCAATGCCCAATATCTTTCCACTGACCTGAGTTCTGGACAATTTAGCAGATTTGCCTCTCTAGGATTTTCGGATTTTCATTTAAAATTCCAAAATTTTTTATTTTATTTTTCAATTCTAACGTGATTAAAGCGAATATTTTTGTTTACTGAAGTTATAATTTACAAGTAAATATGTATGCACTAGTCATTTCGTGCACAAGCCTTAGTATACATATGAATAACATTATTAAAAACTTATTTAAATATGCTTCAAATCAAAATTTCAAACTTTTAAAAATGTATGCAAAACATTGTGTTTTAATGTGTATGATTAGCATGCAATCTTCCCGCTACTTCGTAATCTGAATTCTAAAAAAATCCAACATGTATCTTTTCGTCCACTCAACAGCAGAATTTCCTTTGAAAAAAACTGTGTTATTGCGTGTTTTATTGGCCGCCAAATTTCACAGTATGTTCTAGATGATTATGAGTTAGTAAGTCATGCTACTATTGTATATATATTTAGTATAGAGATTGATTTTTTACTGCACACGTACTATGTAGTTAGCTACTTTTTTTGTTGCTAGTTTTTAATTACTGTAACAATTAAAACATCCTTTTTCACTCAAATATTAAACAGAACAATATTCTCTTTAGCTGGTTAAAAGAACAACTGTAACAATAATATACAACATAATGAAATGAAAGGAAATAATCATTAAAGTATTCCTTTTTATTAACTCAAAACAAAAAAGTAAAGTACTTAAAGCTTAAAATGCATTTTTATAACTTTTTACTTTTTTGTCGGTCATTTTTTTTTTTATTATATTGTAATTATTTTTAGTCCTTTTTCGTATTATCCTTTCGGAAACCACAGTTTTAAATTATTTGGGTATTAAACTTTTAAACACCTTACACCAGGCGTATTAAGCTGAATACAAAATTATAATTTAATTTATATTAATTAGTTATTTTAATTTTTGCATTAAAAAATACAAAAATTGTTTTTTTTTTTCGGACTTTCTATATTTTTATATATTTAGTTAGAATATTCTTCCATCTCAAGTCCAAATTCTAATATGATATTGTCATATTAGATTTTTATTTGTTGTTTCAAAAAGGGGGTTGATCATTTTCATGATAGACAATACAATTGTTTCGTAGACATCACTCTACTACACAACAAATAAAAATCTAATATGACAATATCATATTAGAATTTGGACTTGAGGTGGAAGAATATTCTAACTAAATATATGAAAATTATATTAATTAGGTAATTTTTTTCTAAGTAATGGCATTTGAGTGCGTATGATTAATTTTGTATAAAATAATTGCATATTACTAATACGTTAAAAATACTCATTGTTGAAGCGGAAAGTAAAACTTTTGTGTGTCGATTCGAGTCTTATATAAAATCATTGGTTTTATATAAATTTTAGGGTAGAATTTTGTCGTAGCTATCATTATTATTGTCATTGTTTCATTCAATTCTTCTTATATATACTTTCAGTAGAATATAAAAACAAAATTTTAGCTTAAGCAAACTGGAAAAAAGTAACAATTAAAAATTACGAAATTCTTAATAGCAGGAAAAAAAACTTTAATCATTGAAGTTCAAAAAGTTTTCCCATGATTTGCTTACACAAGATTGAAGGCACTTTATTGTTTTTTTTTTTTATTGTTTATAAATATTCTTTTAGTTTCATTAAGCAGTTTTTATGATTTTTTTTTTTTTTTTTTTTGTTAGTTGCTCTTTGGTAAATTATAACTAATGAATGAAGATATTATGAACAAATTGATTAAAGTGCAGCAAGAAATTGAGTTTGTTTGTGGGGAGTAAACAAAATAATACTTAGAAAATAAATTTAAATTAAAATGGATATAAAGCGTGAAATGGAAAAAATGTTAAAACACATTTTCACTAATAATTTATTTTATATACGAAAGTGAACATTTAATTGATCAAGTTATCTTTTGAAAGACAGCCGGATTATGTGTACAAAACATTAGAGTAGGTAAAAATTAACTTCAAACAAAAACTGGGGGAAAAAAGCAAAATTTTTACACAAAAATCCTCAGTTTCTTCCAAAAAAAATTTTAGTTAATTGCTCACGGCGTTGGGGTGTAATGGTTAGCGCATCAATCCCCAGTCACGGCAACTTGAATTTAGAAAAAATAATATGTATGCTTTTTCTGTCCCTCATACATTTTGCTGCGTCCTTCGGTGTTCCCATAGCACTTAACCCCACCGAAGTAAAATAACATAACAGGGCTATGAACTAAAAAGATTCAACAAATATCACCAACTCTCCATCAGATAGCACGCAACATCTGTTCTAAGATTCCACATCCCGCGCAGTTGCAGTGATGGAATATTTGAATCCTTTACCCTTTCACAAGCTTTCATCTCTTCTCTATCTCCTTTCCAAAGAAAGCACAAAGGTTAATTAATTAAAGAAGAAGTTCCTGAGTACTGTTTCTCTTTAAAAAAAAATAAAAAAAATTAAACGATATTGAATTTGAGAAAGAGTACGAAACAAATTTCCAAAACTGTAATTTTTTTGGAATTGGTCTGCTCTTTGTTTAGATTTCATTTACAAATGAAATAATGATCCGATATATTCAATATTTGGACCACATCATCTCACAACCTTCTAAAGCCAACTTAACTTTAAAAAAATAGTTTACTTTCGTATATAAAGACAACTATAAGTAAGAATGTTTGTTAACAATTTTTTATCTCAATCCTTATACCAGACGAAAACTGTTAAACAAATGCAGGTTACGCATTTTATCTTCACCCCCAAGAAAATGGATAAATTTTATATTAAAAAAATTCTTCTAAAAAATATATTTACCATCGACCATTTTAATTATGTTTGTTTAACAAATTCGTACATTTTAACAAGAACTCTAAACTTAAACCAACAAAATCGTTTAACTTTTTACTTTAAAAATATATTTAATGCTAGATGCTAATTTAATAAAATTGTTTTTTTAGTTTTCCTTTTGTTTTTTTTTTTTTTTTTTTTTTTGGCATAAATAAACATTTGCTATATGTTGCACGGTGATTATTTATATTTAAGGGCGTAGACAGAAATTTGTTTTAATAAAAAGCCCAACATAAATTTATATACCGTCAATTTCAGTATTCAAGAGGGTTTTTCATTGTATTTGTTAATCTTCAAAAAGAGATCTGGGATTCCGTAATTTACAAAAAATAAGAGTACTCAAAACACCGTTCAGTTATTCTAAATTATGTAAGTTTTTTTTTTCACAATAACTAAAGAAATTTGATTTAATAAAGAGCTGATTTCTCGATCTCGAAAATTGGCCTTTAGTAGGATTTTAATACCATTATTTGTAAAGTTGATAATAACAGATTTGCCAAAAATATGGCAAAATCTATTCAAATATGACCCAAACAATATGTGCCAAAAATTGTAGGAATCGGATGACAATTTCTAGTATTTAGCCTAAACATTTTCGGCTATGAATCAAAAAAATTATATACCATCATGAAATATAATCAAAATAACCTTCCTACAAATACTCAGTAAAAAAGTCAGTTCCAAAAAACACAGAAAACAGATTCGTAGTTCTAACCGAATTTTCCGCCAACCGAATTGTTATAGCTCCAGGTACAATCAAATTTATTCCTTTTTATTTCTGCTGTAATTACTAAAATTTAAATATTTACAAGTTTTGAATATTTGTTGTATTAATTGATTGCTTTAATGTTTATGGACTATAAATTCTATAAATAAACTAACATATTCCACAAAATTTATTTAAAAATCAAAAATGTTTTATTTGGCGAATCTTCTAAGCTAAATTCAGTTTAAATTTTATTAGTCAAATTTCAAATTTGTATTTTTTCAGTTTGGAAATTTGAATATTTTTTTATGAATAAAATTATGTTTAATAGGGCATATTATTGATCAATTTTTCAAAAATCAACCAATCAGAACATTTTATTTTTAAATACTTTGCTCTGATTGGTTAATTTTAAAAACATTGATCAATAATATTGAACGTGTATGTTTACCTTCATACCAACAACATGAAATCAATTGGCTATTTCAACTTGAATCAATAAAAAAGTTAATAGAAACAAAACAATTATAATTTCTTTGAGATTTGAACTCAGACTATCAGACCCCACAGACCATATATTATATAGATATCATACTCTTCTTCTTCTTTTGTCAACAAACAAATTTTTACACACACATTGAAATATTTTTTGTATAGGTATAGGACGTATGTCCAACATCTTCTCATGAGACACGTGCACTGACAGCGAATGTCAAAGACTAAGAGTTCCATGTAATCTATGCCACAGACACTTACATTTAGTTATTAGCCGCAATTTCTAGTCATTTGGATTTAATAAATCCCAAAAGTAGTTCAAAAAGTGCTCACCAGATGGGGTTAGATTCTTCCTATTTTAAAAAGAATTTTCTGTCCGACACTTCTTTCACCCTAATTTTTTATAACGAATTCGATGATGAAGGATTTTACTTTAACTTTTAATTTTTAATTATATTTTATATAAAACAGCGATAAACAATCTGCCTTTTCAGTTTTATCACTTCAATTTATATTTTTACACAATTGAAAAATTTTATTGCAGTATTTAATATTCACTAATTGGATTTAATTAAATTACTTACTGTAGAGTGAAAAATTGCCATTTCTATTTCAGCTATTTCTCCATGTCCAAGATGAAAAATATGTATTTGGTGAGGTGTAGTTTTTTTTCTAAACATATTTCATACAAAACGAGTAAAAAGGTTAAAGTCGGGCATGCCGACTATACAATACCCTACACCACTCTGGTTAAAACCCAACTAATGTTTGGATCCGAAATTCGAATGGGTTAAAATGGGACTAGTGTCAAAATTTTCTATAATGTGAGTCAGCGAACCAAATTTCATTAAAATATCTTAATATTTGCGACCTGCAGTTTGTACCCAAGCCAATTTTGGGGGACCCTTATATGGGCACTAGGTCTAAACATGGACCGATGTTCACCAAAATCAATAGGCTTTGTCCTTGGGCTAACATATGTCTGTGTACCAAATTTCTTCAAAATATCTTAATATTTGCGACCTGCAGCGTACAAAAAATATATTTTTGGGGGGACCCTTATATGGGCACTAGGTCTAAACATGGACCCATGTTCACCAAAATCAATAGGCTTCGTCCTCGGGCCAACGTAGGTCTGTGTACCAAATTTCATCAAAATATCTTAATATTTGCGACCTGTAGAGTACGCACAAGAATGCATGGACAGACAGACAGACAGACGAACGGACGGACAGACGGACATCGTTAAATCGAAATAAAAAAATTTTGAGTCGATCGGTATACTATAAGGTGGGTCTAAGACCAATATTTTTTGGTGTTACAAACATCAGCACAAACTTATAATACCCTTACCACATAGTGGTGTAGGGTATACAAATTTAAGAAAAACCTTTTATTTGTTAGTTTTGCAATTTTTTTGTTTCTCTTTTAATTTTCATTTGTATTTTTTCTGACATTAAATTAACAGAGTGTTTCACATATTTGTGCTTTTATTGTCATACTTGTGCTTTTATTGTTATATGTAAACCCAGAGAAATAAATCCAGTTTTTTTTTGGATTTAATAAACCCACTTTTTGTATGAAAAATTATAAATCCAGGTGTCTAATTTGAATTTAAATATGCATGTTAAGGTGGGTCGATTTCTGTGGAAACAAAAATAATAAAAACGAGTAAAAAGGTTAAAGTCGGCCATGCCGACTATACAATACCCTACACCAGTCTGGTTAAAAGCCAACTAATGTTTGGATCCGAAATTCGAATGGGTTAAAATGGGGCTTGTGTCAAAATTTTCTATAATGTGAGTCAGCGCACCAAATTTCATTAAAATTTCCTAATATTTGCGATCTGCAGTTTGTAACCAAGCCAATTTTGGGGGGACCCTTATATGGGCACTTGGTCTAAACATGGACCGATGTTCACCAACATCAATAGGCTTCGTCCTTGGGCCAAAATAGGTCTGTGTACCAAATTTCATCAAAATATCTTAATATTTGCGACCTGCAGCTTATAAACAATATAATTTTGGGGGGACCCTTATATGGGCAATAGGTCTAAACATAGACCGATGTTCACCAAAATCAATAGGCTTCGTCCTTGGGCTGCCATAGGTCGGTGTACCAAATTTCATCAAAATATCTTAATATCTGCGACCTGCAGCGTATAAACAAAATAATTTTGGTAGGACCCTTAATGGGCACTAGGTCTAAACATGGACCGATGTTCACCATAAGTCGGTGTACCAAGTTTCATCAAAATATCTTAATATTTGCGACCTGTAGAGTGCGCACAAGAATGCATGGACAGACAGACAGACGGACGGACGGACGGACGGACAGACGGACATCGTTAAATCGAAATAAAAAAAAATTCTGAGCCGATCGGTATACTATAAGTTGGGTCTAGGACTAATATTTTTTGGTGTTACAAACATCAGCACAAACTTATAATACCCTGACCACATAGTGGTGTAGGGTATAAAAAGCGTAGGGAAGGAAATGATTCTACGAAGATTTCTAAGCAACTTTGCCCTAGAAACTATTGGTCTAAAATGGATTTCGAGCTTGCTGAGTAAAGGCCCTCAAAAATTTACATATCCGCACTCTACATTTCGCAAATATTAATATATTATGATGAAAATTGATACACAGACTTATATTGGTCCAGGGATTATGTTTAAAATCGGTCCATGGATAAACTTAGTGCACATATAAAGGTCACCCAAAAATTGATTTAATAAAATGTGTTACGCTGACTCATATGGGCCCAAGAACACATCCTATTGATTCAAGATAGGATCGGTCCATATAAAATCAAAATTTCTTACCGTTTTTCTAATTCTAATCCGCGTACTCGAATTAGGTTTACTCACCGGGTTCCCCGCTTGTCGGATTTTTCAACTAGCACAATATAATTGTTTACTCAAAATTAGAGATAAAATTTCTAAATACAGGTACAGCCATCGCAATAAACAAAATAAAATCCGTAGTACAAAATGTTTAAAGTTTGAAGTGAGTTTGCGAAGCTTTCAAATGCGAAGCCCTGGTTACGACCCTGGTTTATTCTAGTTTTTTACAATATATTATGTTTACAAATAACATTGCATGTATATATATATATTTCTCTCTACATACAAATACATTTCATTTATTTTCACGGAAATCCTTTAACAAAATATAAAAAAGTGTTATCAATTTATAATACGTTTGTCATGACAAACATTTTCGAGGTTATAAATGTTGTTTTTTTCAACTGATATTTACATGTAATAAAATAAAAATTACATTGTTAAAAATATATTATTGTAAATGTATGGTATATGCATGTGTTTTTAATATACACTATGTTATTGAGGTACATATTCACGTGTGTTGTACATTAGGGTGTCACTATTTGAAAGGAGAAATATTTTTTAATGTTCCTTTGGTAAGAACAATCACTTCAAGCATATTCGAATACCTTTTTTCTTAATAAATAATATTTTTAAATTCAATGTTTACTAATGTTCTAGAATTATATTACGAAATAAATGTTATCTTAATATTAATACATATTCTGTTTATTTACTTGCCTTCTGTTGTTTTATTAAAATATAAAATTCTTCCATAGGAAGGATAGTAACTTTCAGCACATATTTATACAATACTGAAAGCTTATCCCTTACACTGTGAGACAAATGGTAGGGGTCAGTGATCGGGAAGGGTTCAAACTACCGGGGAAAGTTATATCGGTAAAAAAGAAGTTATACGTGTGCCGGCGTTTCGCTGGGTCACCCCTAGGAATCGAGATATATCGATTTGACCTTTGGTGGTCTTTTTGACATAACTCGAGAACAACTAGTCCGATTTTGCTCAAACAATTTTAAAAAAATTAAAAATTACAATTCCTATAATCTGTTCATATAACGTTTTTCTATGTACGCAACAGTTTTGCCGGTAAAAATAAATGTATGAAGAAAAAAATATTTTTTGCCTAAAATATTAAAAAAAAGTAATAAACAAAAGGTTATTGATTTTTATGGTAGCGGTAACAAACATTTATTTTTACCGGCAAAACTGTTGACTATATAGAAAAACGTTATATGAACAGATTAAAGGAATTGTAATTTTTAATTTTTTTAAAATTGTTTGAGCAAAATCGGACTAGTGGTTCTCGAGTTATGTCAAAAAAAAAGATATATCTCGATTCCTAGGGATGACCCTACGAAACGCCGGGACACGTATAACTTGTTTTTGACCGATATAACATTTCCCGTTGGTTTCATCCCATCCCGATTTTGACTGTCGCATAGTGTTATTAATGTTTACCATATATTTACAAATATCAATGGCCACATTTTTTTGAATATCCCTAGTAAGGAAGATATCTACTTGCTATAGTTGTCATTAAACAGCACTATACTATTTAATACATATTTACTATTTTTTTAATTTATTTTCAAATGCTTTCATTTGTTATGTTTTCTAGTGAATTTATAAATGTCATTTGATTGATAAGTTAATTAAATTTAAAAAATATACAAAATTTAGAATTTTTAAAAAAATGAAACAAAAAATTTAATCTGCAATTTCATTACACCCTGCAAGCATTTGGAAGATATCTTCCAAGAAGATATTAAAGCGATATCTTCTATTTTTCATTTGAATGAAAATAATCAAGTAGTATTTTAAAATTGTCTTCCTTTTATTATTTGGAAGATAATTTGGTGATATTTGGAAAAAAATAATTCAAAAATTGGATTTTTTGTCATAAGTTTTTATGATGATATTGCGGCAATATTACCTTCTTATCAACCGGAAGATAAAGAAATTTCGTTTGAAATTCTTTGTCATTTTGGAAATAATTAAAACAAAATTTGTATAAAAACAAACAACAAACACATAGGAAAGAAATTCGTCGAAAAAATCAAGATTTAATGCGCGAAAAAAATCGGCTACGATGAAATCATGATAATTAATGTGTTGGTCAATGGATTATGTATGCAGATGTTCTTTTTCAGGCTTAAATTTAATAATGAAAAAATAAAACCTTTATATTGTACCGGGGAGTTTATTTGGCGATATCACCTTTTTATCTTCCAGATGATAACTTAGCGATATCGCCAATTTATCTTCCTGGGGTATTGCTTTCGTGTTACCTGGAAGTATTGCTTTCGGGTAACAGTTATTCCCGATGGAAGAAACTTCCGCAATACGAAATTGATATTGCCGGCAATAAATGTTTTCTTCCTGGCAATATGATCGGGGAATCTTCTCCGTATTGCCATGCTTGCTGGGCAGTTATCATCACATTCATTGCCATATTTATTTATGTAAATTCAATATGTATTTAAAAAAAATATTTTATTGAAATTCCTTAATTCTTTAAAATGTTCTATATAATATTCATTTCTAGATATTTTGCATCAAAGAGCCGAAAATTTGAGAATATTTTAATAGATTTTAATCAAAGTCTTGAATACAGTCGGGAAATTAGGTAGGTAAAATCAATTGGAAGTGACTGTTAAAATAACTGCTTAATGCACACGCTATCCATTCCAGTTGATATATATCTACTATTTTCCAGTATTGAGGATACGAAATATCATTTTCAAAAGAAAATTTACAAAATTCTTAGATTCCGAGGACTTTCCTCTAAATAAAAACCCTGAAGTTCTGAATATATTTATTATTGTGGAAAATGTTATATTCTGAAAACTACAGATTTTGATTAGCTTTCTTTAGAAAAACTGTTAGATTTTAAAAAGTTTTTCCTAAATAAAAGTCCTCAGACTCCAACAACTATTTCTTAAGGAAAGTACACAGATTGTGATGAATTTTTCCTTTGGAAACCATATGATTATGATGACGTTTTCTGAGCTAAAAAAGCTGGATTTAATAAATCCATAATAAAAGCACAAATATATGAAACAGCCTATTAATTTAATGTCAGAAAAAAATACGAATAAAAGTCAAAAGAGAAACAAAAAAATTGAAAAGCTAACAAATAAAAGGTCTTTATTAAATTTGTTTTTATGAAATATATTTTAAAAAAACTACACCTCACCAAATACATATTTTCCATATTGGACATGGTGAAATAGCTGAAATAGAAATGGCAGATTTTCACTCTACTGTAAGCAATTTAATTAAATCCAATTAGTGAATATTAAATATTTCAATGGAATTTTTCAATTGTATTAAAATATAAATTGAAGTGATAAAACCTCAAAAGGCAGACTGTTTATCACTGTTTTATTTACAATATAATTAAAAATTAAAAGTTAAAGTAAAATCCTTCATCATCGAATTCGGTATTAAAAATTAGGTTGAAAGAAGTGTCAGACAGAAAATTCTTTTTAAAATAGGGAGAATCTAACCCCATCTGTTGAACAGTTTTAGAAATACTTTTTGGTTTTATTAAATCCAAGTGATTAGAAAAAACGGCTATTATTTAACTTTTTTCATCAATCAATAAAAAACAAATTACCAAAAAATATGTATCGTCTGTAGGAGTTGTTATTTTCAGTAAAATTTTCTATTTTTAGATTTCTATTTTTAGAAAAAATAATTTAAATAATTTCGTTGTTTTCTATTTTAAAACAAAAAATTCAAATATTTTCGGTTTTCTTTTTTGTTGAAATAGTTTGTTTATATACAAAATTATTTCCATTCAAATTACAAGAAATACTTTACTCATACACACAAACATAGACAATAAAAATATGAACTTGTGTGTTGTGTATGGTGTAGTTTTTTGAAAATGCAAACAAAAAAAAACTTTCAAATATGAAAAAACAAACCACAAAATCGTTTTTTTTTACGTTTTATCAGTTAAAAATTGATGATTGGGTGTTTTAACTGACTTTTCAATTATTTTTATTTCTTTTATGGATTGTTTAAATAATGTTTGAAAATAAATAGCCAAAAGGGTTAAATATAATAAAAAATCAGTAGTCCTTTTCTAATTGTGTTTTCAATTAATTTAATATATATTTTAGGTTGTTTTTAACGATAAAATATTGTGAGTGTATTCAAAATCCTTTCGACCCCGAGGACTTTCTGCCTTGAAAACCTCTCTGATTCTGAGGACTTTTTTCTACAGATAAATCATGCAATTCTGAGCACTTTTTCCAATAGAAAAACCTTAAGATTCTGAGGAATTGCTATAATGAAACCCCAGTTTTCTAAGAATTTTTTCTGTAGAAACCCCTCTGATTCTGAGGACTTTTTCCCCACAGAAAATCCCACAGCTTTTACGGAATTTTTCTTATAGAAAAAAGTTCGCTGAATCTGAGACATTTAGTAAAGAGTCCTCAAAATCTGAATTTCTTCATATAAGAAAAATTCTCTGAATCTGTTGTATTTCCAATAGGAAAAGAAACACAGAATCTAAGGCATTTTCTAGTGAATATACGTGGTTTACGTTGATTTATTATTAATGCTCATACGTCAATCAAAATTATTTTATTGAAAAACTAACAAAGTATTAAATATAATTACAATTTATTTATTAAAATAAACTAAAAACTTTGACGACGACGATACAGTAAAGTAGTAAATTTCTACAGATTTATCAATAATAATTGATAAATAATTTCATATGCAACGCTCCATGCTCCAGCGGGAGTTAGAGAAAAACATATACAGTGGTGGCCACGAATTTAAGGACATTCAAGTTTTTTTTCAAATTTTATTGTTGTTCCCTTTATTTTTAAAGATCAAAATAGTGGCTAAATTCGCCACGAAAGGCAAGGACATGATTTAGAAAATTGTACAGAATTTTAACGTAATGTTTGTTTTTTCATTTTGTCACTTGTTTTAAGTGGGCGTGGCTTTTAACGAAAAATTAGCGATATCAACCTTTTATCAAATTTCATAGTAAAATTTAGGTAGTACTGATCGGTTCTGTACAAACTGTATATTTTTGGAAATCCCATAAAATTTCCTTAGGTCTTGCATTATTCTTATCTACAAATAGTCGCCACACTTACAATTGCAGCACTTTAAACATGACCAAATTTTTCTTTGTTTTTAGCGATTTTAAAATAAAGTTAACAACACTGAAATTTTAACATGAAATGCTTTTTACTATAACGTAAAAAAAATCTTGACTGATTTGTTATATTGTGGTAAGAAAAACATAAAACTATTCACTTTAAAATTTCAGTGTTGTTAACTTTCTTTTAAAATCGCTAAAAACAAAGAAAAATTTGGTCATGGTTAAAGTGCTGCAATTTTAAATCTGGCGACTATTTGTAGATAAAGATAATGCAGGACTTAAGGAAATTTTATGGGATTTCCAAAAATATACAGTTTGTACAGAACCGATCAGTACTGCCTAAATTTTACTATGAAATTTGATAAAAGGTTGATATCGCTAATTTTTCGTTAAAAGCCACGCCCACTTAAAACAAGTGACAAAATGAAAAAACAAACATTACGTTAAAATTCTGTATAATTTTCTGAACCATGTCCTTGCCTTTCGTGGCGAATTTAGCCACTATTTTGATCTTTAAAAATAAACGCAACAACAATAAAATTTAAAAATACTTGAATGTCCTTAAATTCATGGCCACCACTGTATATAATATATAATATGCAACGTTAAAACATTGAAATTTTAAATGTCAAAGTTACCGAGAAAAACTCTTCAAAAAATATTAATTTCACTTAGTTGAAGGTCATGAAATAATTGTATACATATTTCATCACAATTACAAACCATGTAATATTTAATCCTCTTAAAATTGAACTTTTACAAAAAAAAAAAATCTACAACAATGATAATGAAAATATATATCTCTTTATAAGTAGTATGAATATATGTATGTATTTAAATGGTATAATTATAAACATTTAACGTCATAAATGAATTGTTTAATATGACTTTGTACATAAAACGAGAAAAATATATTAATAAATTCATAAAAATGTATCACTTATATGTAATCGGTACTTTTTTACAAAAAAAAAATTTTTTTATAGAATTTTATGTTTGTTGTTTTTTAATCGTTGTAATTTAATTTAACAAAAAAAAAAATATATAAGAAAAAAAATATATAACAAAAAAATATACATCAATATTTAATTTTTTGTTTCATGTCAATTTTATGATGCACTCCGCCAATATTGTGTATGTACTTAACATATGCACGCATATATATGTAGGTGTAGTTCAGGTATTGTTGTACCAAAAATTGGGTTAATAAACCATTATCGAGTGGAGGTTAAAAAAAATATACACTTCACTTGTATAGTACTTTAATACATGTTGTATATAAATTTTTATATATGTCAGTATATTTGCATCATAATGTTTCCACCATATGCTATTACAACACATTGCAATATGCTTGAAATTTATTTAGCTGGTTGTTTTCGGTCTTTTTTTTGTTTGTTGTCACCATACATACATACATGTTAATTAGGGTGGCAATCGATTAGCATATATTTTTTTAAAAAGCTTTGGATTTTTGCCCAAAACTAAAAAGCGTATAATATTAGCATATTATTATTTGCAGGATATGTGCCTAAGATAAACATTTGTATGGTTTTTTTTAAGTTGGAAAGCATTATTTACCACCCTAATTTACATGTAATTTTAAATATTTACTTATAGATGTATTGTAAAATGCACAAACTCGGGAAAAAAATTGGTTGAAATTCAATCAAAAATATTAAATAAAATTTAATAGGGAATAGTTTTCTATAATTAATTAATAATCTAAAAACTGTTAATTAGAAACAGGAAAAAGGAGCTCAAAAAACCCTATTTTCGAATTACTGAAATTTCTACACGCAGGAAAAATATTGATTGTAAATCGATCAAAAGCATTAAAATGAATTTGCCTGGACGTTATTTTATTTGGAGTTGCCTATAATTGAGTTCTAAACCAAAAATATTTTATTAGTCATTAAAACTAGGGAAAATGAAATAAAGGACAATCCTATTATCCAAATTTTGGTATTTCGAACAAACTTAAAAATTGAAATACGTTTAGTAATTGTGTACAGTGGATACAACCATGTATTTAGTGGATATACTAGAAAATTGGTGCTATTAATTACATTTGTTAAAAATGTTTAAAGAGAAATGTGGTGTAATGGGTTTGGGCCGCTATAAAACTATACTTGTGTGTATATTTTTTCCTCTCTGTCAAATATCTACATCTCATTAAGATCAGAGAGAAGTAATCGGGATACCTTCCCTGCTAGTTATTGTTTCCAACTCATTATTGCCTTAAAAGGGATACTAAGAATTGATCTGGATATAGGTCCAATATTTTTCTTTTTTTAATATTTATAATTAATTTGTTTAAATTCAATACTTTTGACTGAAGTTTATGTTTCCACACATTTTTTAATTTTTCAGTTTTTAAAAATAATAAAATGAAAATGATAAAATATTTCAGGCTGCAATACCCAGTGTAGAAACGGTAATGACATATCATTATTTTTTGGACTACCAGTAATGACATCCACTTACCTTCTGCATTATTTTAAACCATATAATAATGAGTTACTGATAATGACTTATTTTTATCATTATTTCAAATAGAAAATAATTTTCTAGATTTTTTGGAAATTTTTTGAAATCTATTTTTAGACTCAATATTTTTTAAACACTGGTAAGGGTATACGCATCCACATATTTTTTAATTTTTTGTATGTTGGCGAGTAAGCTTACTTGTGTGCAGCAGGTCAGTTATGTTTTTAACTATCAAACATTACATGTCGATATAGCTCAGATGGTAGAGCTATTGACTGGCAATCTGTAGACCCAGGTTCGATTCCCGCACCAGCATATTTTATTAAAAAAAAAAATACAATAAAAAATATTTTTTTTTATATAATTTATTTTTTCGGAAATCTATTTTTAGACTCATTATTTTTGTGAGTGCTGGTAAGCACATAGGTAACGATATATTTTTTGATTGTTCGTATGCTGGTGTGTAACCATAAATCATTATTTTTCGCGACATCGCCATATAAAGGTAATAAGAAATGTAATAACAAAAGTAACTAGTTACCATTACCAAGTATGCAGTTACATAACCACATATCTGGTAATGATTTTCTACACTGGGTAAAACTATTTTTAAGAAATACGAGAGGTACTATATACATTTCGGGAATAGCATATATCAGGGCTGGCAAAACTATGACACGCGTGTCAGTAGTGGCACGCGAGTGGATTTTAGGTGGGACGCGACGTTTTGTAGGATATTTTCATAAAATTAAAACTATTAGAAGACCGGCAAAAAAATTCAGTTAAATGTTAAATTTCGTTACAAAATTGTGTGATTTTTTGTAATGTAATTTAATCGTCTTTTAAAATTAATAAAATTCTGTAATGCCATCATATTTTGTTTAAAGGAATATGGTTAATAAAGAACTCGCAAATTCAATTATCAGAAAATTCTGGGAAAATTTATAAAATTCTAGATTGAAAGAAGTTTAAATATTTCGATGAGCAAATGCCTCATAATCGGAGAAATAAAAATACCAGAAAATTGCACAAAAATGGAAAACAAATTGTAATAAAATTGGATCTAAAAAATTAAGTTTTTTTAAGAGGAAAATAGGTTTTACGAAATGACCCTCAATGAAATAAAGTGTGAAAAAAAGTTTCATAATGAAATAACCCCCTTTGTTGGAATGCGAAATTGGGTTTTGATGGTGTTTCGAAGAGCCATTTCATCAGAAATAGACATTTCTCTGTTCAAATCGATAATATACGCTTTTTATTTATTATTATGATGATAAAAACTGCGCGATTTATTTTAACAGAATCAAATTTTTGCCCAAAGCACGTTTTCAACTAGTTTCTTACGTACATAAATATTTTTTGGCGCCCAATAATTTAACTTTTTTAACAAAATGAAATAACCACCAAAAATAGAATAACCCCCCAAAAAATTAAAAAGCAATAATGTTCAAACTGTTCTAATTTTATTTCATTGGGGATTTTTTCATAATGAAATAATCTCAATATTAATGATTAAATAAACCCCCAAAAATTAAATTACCGTCAAACATTTCTACGTCATTTCTTGGATGTTATTTAATTTTTCCATTTGGAGTTATTTCCGTCCGTAGCGCTGATAAATATGTACATATGCGATGATATTTTTAAGAGAAATTTTCGAAATTTTAAAATTTTTTAAAAATGACTTTTGAAAGACAACTAAAATTAAGGTGGCACGCGAGAAATTTTTACAAAAAAAATTTGTCCGTTTCTGGCACGTAGCGAAAAAAGTCTTGCCACCCCTGGCATATATTAACAAACATTTTAAAATGAAAATGGCTTTATTGTTTTTTAAAATATTCCCCTTGATGATCAATACACTTTTCCTCTTGAGACAGCTCCAAAATATGGTTTTTGAACGCTTCAACTGCTTCTTTGGCGCTCGTAAATCGTTGACCACGCAGTTTACCTTTGATATTCGGGAACAAGAAGAAGCCATTGGGTACCAAATCAGGACTGCATGGTGGATGGGTCATCAATTCGATGTTTTGACTGCTGAAAAATTAACCTGTTTGACAAGATGTGTGAGAGCTCGCAATGTCATGATGGAGAATGATTCGTCTTGGCGGTTGGTTTTACGAATTTCTCCGGAGACTTCCAGCAAACAAATAGTCGTGTACTACTCACAATTGACCGTCATACGTTGCTAAATCGGAACAGTGGCCACATGACCTATTCGGCCGAAGAAACAGGCGACCATTTGCTTAGCTGTGCTTCTCCCACGAACAACTTTTGTTGGATTTCGCTCGTCTTGGAATACCCACATGTTCGATTGCTGTTTTGTTTCCGGGTCATACGCATATATCCATGATTCGTCACCTGTCAGGATTTTATACACGTCTTTTGAATTACCACGGTCGAACTTTTTTATCATTCCTTTACACCAACCGACGCGAGCCTTTTTTTGAGCGAT
The DNA here is from genome assembly GCA_949987735.1 of Leucophora obtusa. Lineage (NCBI taxonomy): Eukaryota > Metazoa > Arthropoda > Insecta > Diptera > Anthomyiidae > Leucophora > Leucophora obtusa. The sequence goes on from OX465295.1 coordinate 338,490,106, forward strand.
TGATACATTATGGGGTATTCTACGAGAGAAAATTTTTTTTACAACTAAGTGTTCATGCAAAATCGAATGTATTGAAGTGGAACTAATATGCAAGGATGCCTCTATCTCACGATAAGTCACATGACGATCGTGCATTGTCAGTTCACGCACTGCATCGATGTTTTGTGGCACGATTTTGGACGACCTTCACGGAATTCGACCACGATTGAATTCACTATATCAGCGATATACTGTAATTATTGATGGTGATTTATCGCCATATAAAGAACTGAGTTCATCGACACATTCTTGTTGAGATAATCCACGTCCAAAGTTATGAAAAAGAATCCAACGAAAACCTTCTCTTGAAATTTCCATTTTTTGGCCAAATTGATTTTCTTAACTCACTGTAAACAAAACAAATAGCACTTGTACATCAAAACCTTGTGAGTACGTTTATGCTTGAAAACGGCTCATATGAATAAAAAATAGATATTACTAGTAGGGGGAAATACAGGGTTTTTTTTAGCAATTACTTCACAAATCTAGTCTGCTTGGGAGTAGACAAGAAATTTAATTTTTTAATTTTCGTTTACATTTCATGCTATTCTACCAGCCAATTGGTAAATTTGGAGTTTAGAGCCATTCCTAAGCCCAAAGTAATTACTTCGAAGTAATTGCTAAGTTTTATTCATATGACTCAATTTCAAATTTTATTATGGTGTTGCCAGATTTTAGCTATTGACATTAGCGTTGTCAGTTTCCGAAATATCAAATTTTATTATGGTGTTGACAGATTTTAGCTATTGACATTAGTGTTGGCAGTTTTCGAAATATAAATAGTACCCCTCGTAGAAAAAAAATACAATTTTGGGAAAAAATATAATTTTTTACGATTTTTATTTACTTTTAATTGATGAAATAGAAATAAATGTACTGAAACAATTCTAAAATAGAAATACTCCCTTCCTATGCAAACTCAATGTTAAAATCATTACCGTTTCTGTTTAAAGGGAAGTACATCTAGACCATTAATTATAGTGCTTTTTCTGCTACTTTTCATCCCTTTTTTCTGGGTAGTATGGAAGAATGGGTCATATGAATAAAATTTAGCAATTACTTCGAAGTAATTACTTTGGGCTTAGGAATGGCTTTTAACTCCAAATTTACCAATTGGCTGGTAGAATAGCATGAAATTAAACGAAAATTAAAAAATTAAATTTCTAGTCTACTCCCAAGCAGACTAGATTTGTGAAGTAATTGCTTAAAAACCCTGTATTTCCCCCTATTAGTAATATCTATTTTTTATTCATATGAGCCAATGAGTAAGAGTGTGTCCACAACTGATACTGTTTTCTGGGTGTATTTACAGATGCAGGCGACATTACTAAAGGGCTTAAAAATAAAATAACTAAATTGTATTTCATTCATACACACATATATATGTATGTATGTATGTAGTATGTGTTTATATAAATACTGCAGTATGCTTTCATGAGAGTTTATATTTTTATTTTAAGGACTTTTTTGGCTTCCCACGTGTTTAAAAATTTGTTGAATTAAAGTTAAACTTATAGAAAGTATGACCTTATAAAACTGATAAAAACATATTTCTAGAATATTGAAGGAAAAGATTAGTTCGGATATATTAAAATTTATTTATTAGAATATATCATATATATTACAGGCTAAATCACTAAATGATTCACACAACACTGCTCAAAACCTCTGGAGCTACACACAGGGAAAATATCAGTTATAAAACTATTGCATTTTGCACAATTTTACGAATACTGCATAATATTGATTAAAATTATACAATATCAATTATATCAATTAATTGTTAAAGTTAGAGCAGAAAAAATTAAATTGATAATTTTTTTCCTATAAATTTTGACAAAAATATTTTATTTTTAAACAATTTTACAACTTCCTCCACAGAATTAGCAATACCAATTACGGAAAAAACTTAGCAATAAAATTTTAAGAATTATTCAATATTAAGTTCATAGTAATTATTTTCTACCAAATGATGGTAACCCAAGTAAAAATGGGATCGTATATGAACACATATGATCATACATGGATTCGTATATGACCATATATGTCCATATATGAAACAATATATGACCATATATGGTCTCATATATGACCATATATGTTCGGATAATTTTAGCCATATATGGTAATATATGAGCCCATATATGGTCATATATTGTTCCATATATAGACATATATGATCATATTTAAATCCATATATGATATGCGATCATATTTTTACTCGGAAATACACACTGAATTAAAAAAAACCGATCGATAAAAAGCAATATTAATTGCTTTTGGTCTATATGACGCGTTTGAAAAAACAACACTTTACTAGAAAAATAAAAATACCCTGCTGGTAGTCCGTCTCCGATATACACAAATTGCCTGCACTTGTACGTAAAAACCATACGTCAGTGTGGCAACATTTGTGAAAAATGTGACAAAGAGGAGATAAGAGATAAACAAAAAATCTAAAGTAGAATGTTTGTATGTCTGTTTGATCACTTCTTAGAGTAAATTATCATATAGAGACAATCTGACAATAAAATAAAAAACAATAATACTGAAAATCACTGATGAAGCCTGTCCATGAAAAAGGCAGAAACTAGATCTAGTCTGATTTGCGAATAAATAATGTGTCTATAAATTTGAAAAAATGTTTATTCTTCTTCTTAACATCAAACCTACTTAATTAAAATTAATAAAAATGCATATTAATTACAATATTAATTGCATTTGGTCTATATGACGCATTTGAAAAAACAACACTTTACTACAAAAACAATTATTAAAACTAAATTGCGTTGAAATTCACAAAAAATATATAAAATTTTACTATTTCAATTCACCAATATTGGTGTTTTCTAAAAAAATTGACCGTTTGTTATGTAAATTGAAGGCAGTATTAATCAAAATTTATTTGGCGAATTTAAATTTTATACACATATGTTCTATCCCAATATTTATTTTTCACGAAGCATTTCTAAATTATAAGTGGAAATGAGTAAAATGGAAAAACGTCAAGATATTTTAATTCTATTCCGATCGACGGACCTGCCACTTCATGGAAAAACTGTAGTAAAACATTATGCCTATTCTTCTTGCATAATAACTTGAACTTTGTCTACCAGAAAAGGTTTGCCAAAGTACGAGTACTTCATAATCGAGAGTTATGAGAGCAAAACTTAAGATTTTCATACAATTTCATTGACCAAAGCGTCAAATTCTCGAAACTTCTAGGGTCATATACATAATCACTTCCCAGTGTAGAAACGGTAATGACATATCATTATTTTTTGGACTACCAGTAATGACACCCACTTACCTTCTGTATTATTTTAAAACATATAATAATGAGTTACTAATAATGACTTATTTTTATCATTATTTCAAATAGAAAATAATTTTTTAGATTTTTTTGAAAATTTTTTGAAATCTATTTTTAGACTCAATATTTTTTAAACACTGGTAAGAATATATGTAACCACATATTTTTTGATTTTTTGTATGTTGGCGAGTAAGCTTACTTGTGTGCAGCAGATCAATTGTGTTTTTATCTATTAAATATTACATGTCGATATAGCTCAGATGGTAGAGCTGTTGACTGGCAATCTGTAGACCTAGGTTCGATTCCCGCACCAGCAAATTTTATTTAAAAAAAAACTACAATAAAAAATATTTTTTTTTATATACTTTATTTTTTAGAGAATCTATCTTTAGACTCATTATTTTTGTCAGTACTGGTAAGCACATAGGTAACGATATATTTTTTGATTTTTCGTATGCTGGTGTGTAACGACAACTCATTATTTTTCGCGACATCGCCATATAAAGGTAATAAGAAATGTAATAACAAAAGTAACTAGTTACCATTACCAAGTAGGTAGTTACATAACCACATATCTGGAAATGATTTTCTACACTGGGTTTTTAAATTTATAAGTGGCTTATAAAATGTATTTTTCATACAAAATTCATTTTATAAACGTGATATAAGATTTTAAATTTTGTATGCATAAGCACTCTAGACTTTTCCCAAAAAATAGAAAAAAGTTTTTTTTACATAAAGCACCGTAAGTTGTTTTTCACATAGAAAAATTTCACCCGAACTTTAAATGCCTCAAATTGCAATTTAATTTAAACAAATGAACAATTTTTTAATTTCATAACAAAGACACAATCAAGATAAACACAAAATGTCACTTTTTCCCAAGAAAAATAAAAGTCTTGTACATTAAATTTGCGTGAAAACAAACTCTACACAATTTTCACATGAAACTGATTGTCGAGAAAAATCATGTTTGTTATATGGAGCATACATGGGAATAATTAATTAGGTGGACTAATTAATTGACGATTTCATTAACATTGATTGATATAAATGGTAATGAAATTATATTCGTTACCATTGTTTCAAATTAATGTTAATGATTTTGGAATTTGATTTCATTGAATAATGACAATGGTTTTTAATTTCATTACCATTGATAATGTATCAATTAAAAAAAATAATTACCATTGACAGATAAGCTTTCCGAGGAAGGCAAATGCAGAAAATTCACTGAAATCAGGGTTGGAAATTGTCAAAATTTGAAATATTTCCAAAATTGAAAAAAAACACAAAAATTGGAAAATATTGGAAAAATCGTCAAAATTTGAAAAATCGTCAAAAATTCAAAAAAAACGCCAAAATTGAAAAAAATCGTCAAAATTTGAAAAATCGTCAAAAATTTCAAAAAATCGTTAAAAATTTTAAAAATCGCCAAAATTGAAAAAATTGTCAAAATTTGAAAAAATTTCTAAAATTGAAAAAAATCAGAAAAATTGGAAAAAATCGTCAAGATTTTAAAAATGGTCAAAGTTTGAAAAATCGTCAAAAATTAGAAAAAATACCCAAAATTTCGGTTCTACAAAATTGAAAAAATGGCCAAAATTCATTTCTCGCAAAAATTGAAAATCGCTTAAATAAAATTTTAATTTTCCATATCTCGAAAACTATAAGAGCTAGAAAAAAAATTACTGCACCAAAGGTCAAAACTCACTACCAATACCCCGATAGCGAAATTAGATTTTGACTTGCATTGCTAGATTTTAAAATCGCGTTTTTCTCGCAAACTAAGCCTCGTAGAGAGAAAAGGGATTTTATTTGGAATATCCCCCATATCTCGAGAACTAAATGAGTTAAATGTAAACGGACAACGGTTTTGAAACAGGGAAGTCATAGTGAGTCATCTGCGGAAAAATAAATGCGAAAATCGCGTAAATAAAATTTTAATCGTCCATATCTCGAAAACTAGAAGAGCTAGAGGCAAAATGACTGCACTAAAGGTCAAAACCCACCACCAATAGCCCGATACCGAAACTAAATTTTGACTTGCATTGCTAGATTTTAAAATCGCGTTTTTCTCGAAAACTAAGCCTCTTAGAGAGAAAAGGGCTTTTATTTGGAATGTCCCCCATATCTCGAAAACTAAATGAGTTAAATGAAAACGGACAAAACGGAAAATCGCTTAAATAAAATTTTAATCGTCCATATCTCGAAAACTAGAAGAGCTAGAGGAAAAATGACTACACCAAAGGTCAAAACCCAACACCAATACCCCGATACCGAAACTAAATTTTGACTTGCGTTGCTAGATTTTAATATCGCGTTTTTCTCGAAAACTAAGCCTCGTAGAGAGAAAAGGGCTTTTATTTGGAATATCCCCCGTATCTCGAAAACTAAATGAGTTAGATGAAAACGGAACAAGGAAAAATAAATGCGAGAAATAAATTTTGGAAATTTCGTTTTTTAAACCTGGACTATTTTTAAAATTTTTACTTGCATTGCTAGATTTTAAAATCGCGATTTTCTCGAAAACTAAGCCTCGTAGAGAGAAAAGGGCTTTTATTTGGAATGTCCCCCATATCTCGAAAACTGAAAGAGTTAAATGAAAACGGACAACGGTTTTGGAAAAGGGAGGTCATTGTGAGTCATCTGTGGAAAAATTAGTGCGAAAATCGCTTTAATAAAATTTTAATCCTCAATATTTCCCAAACTAGAAGAGCTAGAGGAAAAATGACTGCACCAAAGGTCAAAACCCACCACCAATACCCCGATACCGAAACTAAATTTTGACTTTCGTTGCTAGATTTTAAAATCGCGTTTTTCTCGAAAACTAAGCCTCGTAGAGAGAAAACGGCTTTTATTTGGAATATTCCCCGTATCTCGAAAACTAAATGAGTTAGATGAAAACGGAACAAGGAAAAATAAATGCGAGAAATAAATTTTGGAAATTTCGTTTTTTAAACCTGGACTATTTTTAAAATTTTGGCGATTTTTTCTAATTTTTGTCGATTTTCACAAATTTTTACAAGTTTCTCAATTCTGGCAATTTTTTCCAATTTTGACGACTTTTTGAAATTTTGACGATTTTGGTAATTTTTTTCAAATGTTGACAATTTTTTCAAAATTTTTAGATATTTCGCAAGTTTGGCAATTTAGTCTAATTTTTGACGATTTTTTTTTTTTTAATGTTGACTATTTGGGCAATTTTTTCAAATATTGACGATTTTTTCAAGTTATGACGATTTTTTTCAAAATTTTTACAAAATTTTTCAATTTTGGCATTTTTCAGATTTTTTCCAATTTTTGACGGCTTTTTGAAATTTTGACGATTTTGGTAATTTTTTCAAATATTGAAAATTTTTTCAAGACGAGTTTTTCAAAATATTTACGATATTTTGCAATTTTTGCGATTTTGTCAAATTTTTGACGATTTTTTTTAAATTTTGACTATTTGGGCAATTTTTTCAAATATTAACGATTTTTTAAAGTTATTGCGATTTTTTCAAAATTTTTACAAAATTTTTCAATTTTGGCATTTTTTCAAATTTTGGCGATTTTTTCTAAATTTTGCATTTTTTTTGCGATTTTTTCTGGTATTTGAAACTTTTTTTTAATTTCAGCGATTTTTTGCATCCATGTGCGCGCACATGTGCATGTGCGTTCCGCTTTTTAGCTTTTTAGAAAAATGTTTATATTTTTGGCTCGCTTGAGGGCTTTTCCATCCCTGATTGTAGCTTATGTTATATATTAAGATTTTTGTAAACAAATGGTTTTTTAATCAATTGTAATTAGTTTTTTTTTACATTAGTGTGATTTCATTACCATTAGTAATGATTTTTCTAATGAAAAATATTTCATTACCATTAAATGGTAATGAAATTTTTTTCATTGTCATTAGTATGAACTAATGGTAATGAAATTTCAATGGTAATGAAAAATTCCCATGTATGATATGGAGTATAACAGTTTTTTCATGTGAAATCGAAACAACTTACGGTACTTAACATGTAGATTAAATTGTTGGATTTGGCAACTAAGATCTTTCATATTAAGATTCTGTTCTAATAGAAGCAAATACATTCTTTTGTTGACGAAAACCTTAGAGCCTTCGAAATTTTTTTTATAGTGAAACCTCAGATCATGCGGACCTGCAGAGAACAGACAGATTTTGATTTTTCACAAAGAACAATCCTCAGATTCCAAGTATTTTTACCTATAAAAGAAAATGTCCCGATTCTGGGCACATCTTTTTCCAAAAAATCCTCAGGTTCTGAGAGCTTTTTCCTGATAAAAGCTTTTTCTATACAAAAACCATCAGAATCTGAGGATGCCTTCCTGTAGAAAAATCCACAGATTCTAAGGACTTTTCTCCAATGAATAATTCTCAGATTCTGAGGACTTTTTCCTACAGAAAACCCCTCAAATTCTATCGACTTTCCTAAAGAAAAAAACTCAGATTCTGATTACTTTTTCTTATGGATTCTGTGGACCTTTTCTTATAGAAAAATCCTAAGATTTTGAAGATTTTTTCTTACAGAAAACCTTCAGATTTTGAAAACTTTTTCATATAAAAAAATCATCAGATTCTGATTACTGTTTCCCGTATAAAAATCCTCAGATTCTGAGAACTTTTCCCTATGGCAAAATCTGAGGACTCTTTCATATAGAAAACCCTGAAATTCTGAGGGCTTTTTCCTATAGTCAAACCCTTAGATTCTGAGGAATGTCTCCCATAGAAAAACCCTCAGATTCGGACGATTTTTTTCTTTATAAAAAAAGACTTTTTCCTATAGAAAAAGTCTATGGACTTTTGCCTATAGAAAAATCCCCAAATTCTGAGGAATTTTTTCTATAGAAAACCACTCAGGGTGTCCTTTATATAAGTAAATCCTCAGATGCAAAGGAGTTTTTTCTATAGAAAACCCTCATATTCCGAGCACTTAATCCCATAGAAAAACTCTCATATTCCAGAGCTGCTTTCTTGTGGAGTTTCTGTAGTAAAATTCCCTTATTTTCTGTAGACAAAAGTCTAATAAGGGCGGTTTTTATACAGCAAACAAAAACATAAAAAATATATTTCTTTCTTTACATACATATATATAAATTTTTATGTGCTATTGTAAAATTTTTTAAGAAATATACAAAAAAAAATAATAAATAAAAAAAGCAAAAACAATTTTTTTATTATTTTTTATTTAATGAAAATGTTTTACTGATTTAATGAACTCGGTCTTTGTGGATAATATAATAAATAAATTAATTAATACTACACACAAAATTCTATCAGTCTATGTATTCCCTGTACCGATTTCCAGTTGTTACAACCGAATTAGGTTTCAATTAAGTTGTGACAACCAAATTAGGAAGTTAATTTAGTTGTCACAACCATTTAATCGCTATAATCGTATCATATATTTCAACAAATTTTATAAGTTTGACATTAATCCGATATACTTTTTCGCATAGCGTGTCTGTTAGTATAAAAATCCTCATATAAATGTAAATTATAAATTTTATATTTTTATGAATATTTGCAATTCAATACAGAGACAACTAAAACCACATACATACATATAACAGAACACTTAGAAATTCCCCAAGAGACTATTCTAACTACATAGTTATATATGTATTAGTTATATAAAATATTCGTTTGTACGATATGTAAAGTAAAAATGCAAATAACTATGTATTTGTAATTTAAGCAAAATATGCAACAACAGACAGACGGACAGAAAAAAAAACTCAAGTCAATGAGCAACAAAGTAGCTAGTAAAATGCATTATAAATACAAGTATTTTTGAAAATGAAGTAGGAAAAAATTTTATAAACCCAAGTCGTATAACAATGACTTATAGTTTCAACATTTACTTTTTTTAGTTTTTCAAAGGTTTTTAGGGTAGTATAAATGTGACATAAATGGGTATATAACAAATCATACCACATATCGACTTTTTCTAATGTCTTTGCGGATCTTTTCGTTTAGGACTTACAATCAGTTTTGGGGTTACAACTTGAAATTTCTTTGTAGTTACTCGTATTTATTCAATAAATAGTAATTATACGATATACAAAACGGACCAAATTTAGTGTGAGCTAAAATTTTAAATGCCGAAAGAAGTTATCTTGTCTCAGCCGAAATCTGCACTCAGAGAATTATTTCGGTAAAAACTAACTGTAATTGCAGTTAAAAAAATGTACAATTGCAATTGCATTTAAATTAACTACAATTACAGTTATTTTTAAAGTAACTGCAATATGTCTTAATGTTTAATACAATTACAGTTTAAAATTCTTAACTGCATTTGCAGTTAATTTTACCTACAAAATTCTTCTCGTGTGTTAAATAGTTATTAAGGCAGCCTAAGTCAGTTGATTAAAACTACCCTCTAATCTGCTTTTTTATATATTTATACCATGTTTCACTATTTTTTATATATTTAAATTTTAATTTCAAAACTACTGTATGTGACTAGTTTCCTATGATATTCAAAGTAACTTTTATTTTGTAATCATTGCAAAAGGAAAAAATAATGCAAATTGTAGAAAAAGAAAGAAAAGCTAACAATAGTAATGCTATGGTATATTTTTACAGTTACACCCAGTTTAAATGCATAAGAGTAATAACTACTACATGCACTTTTTGTTGTTGTCATCGTTGCTGTTATTGTTGTTGTTGTTTTGACTCTAGTAGTAGTTGTCTTTTTATTTATGTTATATTTGCATGACACATAAAGTTAATTAAATTCAATATTTTTCCTGTTTCTTCTGCCAACACAAGATGAATACAAAAAAGAACAAAAAAAATCTACAAACTAACAAAAACAAAAAAAATATATACAACAAGCATTTAAAAAGTTATAGAATTTTCTATTCAATGGACATCCGGTCTCTTAAATATGATAACAATTTACAAGTTGTATTATAAACGCACCCACACGTGCACTATGGGACACAATCAAATACAGAACAAATTATTGTCAATAAAATTTAAATTAAAATTTTGTTTGATTTAAAATTCATTTTCAATTAAAATTTTAACCATATCAATTAAATTTTTAATTGAAAATAAGCATAGTTTCGAAAAAATATTTAGTTTACCATAAGTACTATTGGCAAAGTATTTAAAAAAAACGCTTAATATTCTTTGAGTAAAATCATAATATTCTCCGTTACTCATATTTTGACTTGTATTGCAGATATAAAAATTACAAAAGTGTATCAAAATTCACCCAAAAACATAAGAAAATTAATAAATATATCCCAGCAAAAAAATTGGAAGTAATGCTTTACAAACTACTTCTTTCACTGCTTCACAAGTATCCGTTAGTGTATTTTTACTGCTTTTTTTGAATTACTTCTGCACAACTTCAAAAAATCACTTCTTTCATTGCTTCTACAGTATCAGTTAGTATATTTTTACAGCTTTTTTTACAATTACTTCTGAACAACATCCAAAAAATCACTTAAGTATTGCTTCTAAAGAGTAATTGCTCTAAAAGTGATCGTAAAAAGTGATTTTGGTATCATTTGCCATTTCCAAACAGTTCGGGTTCGATTCCCGGTGAGACCAATATTTTTTATATTTTATTTTAATTTTTTTTTTTATTCTATTAATTTTTTTTTAACATTTATAATTAATTTCTTTAAATTCAATATTTTTTGAATTTAAAGAAATATACATATTTTTAAAATTTTTAAAAATATGTATATATAAAAAAATTATGAGAAATTGCTTTTTATGCATCTGTAAAAATAGCACTGAAAACAATATTGAATTGGAGTGCACCTTTTGCACTTGTTTAAAAAGTACTTTTATTGAAGAGAATAAGGAACAATATCTCGCAGTAACAAAGTGGTGTTTTTATGCCAGTCAGCTTTCATATCAAAGAATAGCTCAGCGGTAGAGCACCAGACTAGCAATCGTGAGGTCGCAAGTTCGTTACCCGGTGGCGGCAATAAAAAAACTTTTGTAAAATAAAAAAAATATAATTTTTTTTGTGAAGAATCTTTTTTTTTACTTTTAATTGGTGCAAAAGAGCTTCCTTTGCACTCGTTCAAAAATTACTGAAGAAATGTGGAAGTTGGAGTACTCCTCTCCTATAACAACTCAATGTTGAAATCATTAGTGTTTATGTTAACAGAGAAGTACATCTAGATCATCAATTGTAGTGCTTTTTCTACTGCTTCGGCATCTCTTTTTTTTGCTGGGATGTTAATAATATTTTGAATATTACGAATTTTAGTAAAATCGTCAGAATTTAATTTATATGCAATTTAAGTTTTAATTGACATAATTCAAACTTTAAGTGAAAATTTTAATAATATTTGATTAAATTTTTAATTGAAAATTTTGACGATTTCTGATTAATTTTTTAATTGATATAACGATTTCCTTACTTGGTCCGAATTCAATTAAATTTTTAGTTGTATTTTCAAATATTTTAATTGAAGCTCGATTTAAGATTTTTCTGTGTAGGTATAATTATAAAAAAGTATGAATCTAGCAAAATTAAACCTCTATTTTCTCAATCACTTAAGTGAACGGACATTAGTTTTCTATAAAATTAACTCCATCCTTCACTGAACTCTTATAATAAAAAAAATATTTATTTTTCTTTTTTATTATAAATATAAAGGTATCATAAAGGAAGTTTCGCAATTTGTCAAAAGAAGCGTAGTTATTGTCTTCAGAACGACCGACAGAACTCCATCACTTTTATAGTCACTATACGAGCATTTAGTATCAAAAATTGTGTTAGTTATTAGTGCAGTCAGAGAGGAAGTGTTAAGGAAATAACCTCCTAAAACAGCTTGTGAATTTTTTCCCCCAATACTAATTATACATGTCAATAATGACAATAAGTAATTTATCTTACGGTTAATAGATTGTTAATTATCATAAATCATAACATAAGATAACATGAATAATACAATTTTCACATTAAAAGAAGTGATCAGGTAGTCCCTTAGTAATAGGTGCCTATTCCTACGAAAAGTCTGTGACTCTTAGATGTGACTGTATTCCCTATGTATTTGTTGTTGCAAAGTCACAATAAATTATATTTATTAAAATTTTTGTCTGAAAATCTCAAAAAAATTAAGACCTGCACCCTGCACGTTTGTATTTCTCGCATCGAAAAAGTTTGCGGAAAAAACATGTGAAATGCAACCCTGCTCTGCTTTATATAGGGTGAGTCGCAGACAATAAAATATATATGAAACCAAATCCGTAATAGTAATACGTTGCATAGTAAGTTATTTCTAATTAAATTAGGTGTTTTACAAAACAACATGTGTCAACAGTTCTTAAAGTTACATTATCTGAACGAATTACAACAAAAACTGCTGTCCATTTTATGACGTAGCCTGTATAATGCAGGGTGACCATGCATTTCTCAATCATAACATTGAGAAATAAAATTTGAATTTTTGTTGTTTATTTTATTGTTGTTTTTTATGAAAATTTAATACTCTCAGTCTTAAAAATAGTCTTATGACGGTCACAATGAGTCACAAGTAGGAATAGGCACCTTAGCTTCCTGGGCATCACAGTCTTATTTTCTGGAAGTCATTTTAGTTCAGAGTTTGACTGTAGATTATAGCGATTGGTATGTTTTAAGCTGTAATTTCGGATAACTTTTTTAATGGGTTTAACTCCTAGATCATGATGAAGATTTGCGTCTGAGATATACTATTCTGCATCCACAATAGTTCTTAGAATTTTAGATTGAATACGTTGCATAATTTTAATATTTGAATTACTTTCAGTTCCCCATAATTCCACTCCGTACTTCCAAATGGGTGACATTATTGTATTGTGGATTATCAATTTGTTTTTAATTGATTGTCTAGTAGTCATTGGTATTTATTATTATATTGAAAATATTTCTTAAGGCAAACATACACATTCAATATTATTGATCAATGTTTTTATTTTTAAATTTATTTTTAAATACTTTGTTCTGATTGCTTGATTTTAAAAACATTGATCAATAATATTGAACGTGTATGCCGTACTTTACATAGATTAATACTTTTCCTTGCAATTCTTTCAAAAATTTTCCAATAATTTCGTCATAACCCGGAGATTTATTGTTATTTATACTTGTTTTGATTGCTTTTAGAATTTCATTTACAGTAAATTTTTAATTTGGCAGGGTGGAATATTTGAGATATTTAGCAGTAATATTGTTTTTTCGTCAATGGGATTGATGAAGGTTCTGGTTGCTTTTTCAGACGTGCCCAAGAGAGATCAGTTTTTTGTATAGGCGGATTGTGGATGAATCCATTATTGATTTTCTTTGTGGCTTTAAATAACGAGTATTTTGGGGTTGATGATGCACCTACGCTTTTAAGATACCTTTCAAATTTGTCTCCTCTATCTTTCTTAAGTAGATCCTTAAGCTCCTTAGTTAATTTGTTGAGAATCTATTTATCTTCTTTAGTAACACTTCGGCAGTTTGAAATTTGCCAAAATCTATTTACAGTTTAACAAATAATTTGGCCGATGGTGTACATACAGTACATTTTATATACAAACTTACAGAAATTGTTAACTATCATGCTTAAATACATGTTAGTTTTTTTTGTTAGCATGTTTAAGTGCACATATGAAGCAATTCATACTAACCGCCCAGCTGAAAAATATATATATCGTAACAATGTTTAAGTTACAGTATTTATTATCCTGTAATGGTTAGCGCGTTGGACAGCTGCGGGTTCGAGCCCCAATCAAGGCAACATCAATTTATGAAATAATATATATGAGTTTTTTCTATCCCTCATACATATCGCAGCGTCCTCCTTCGGTGTTCGCATAGCACTTAACCCTACCGAAGTGAAATAATATAACAGGGCTATGAACTAAAAAAGCTTCAACAAAGTTCGCTGACTCACCATCAGATTGCGCGCAACAACTGTTCTAAAATTCAACATCTCGTGCAATTACAGTGTTGCCATATTTGAAGCCCTTCATCTTTCACCACCTTTCACTTCTTCTCTATCCCCTTTCCAAAGGAAGCAACACGTTAAGTAATGGGAAGAATTTCCTGCGTGTTGCTTCTCTTTAAAAAAAAAATAATAATAATAACACTATGCGACAGTCAAAATCGGGATGGGATGAAACCAACGGGAAATGTTATATCGGTCAAAAAACAAGTTATACGTGTCCCGGCGTTTCGCTGGTTCACCCCTAGGAATCGAGATATATCTTTTTTTTGACATAACTCGAGAACCACTAGTCCGATTTTGCTCAAACAATTTTAAAAAAATTAAAAATTACAATTCCTTTAATCTGTTCATATAACGTTTTTCTATATACTCAACAGTTTTGCCTGTAAAAATAAATGTTTGTTACCGCTACCATAAAAATCAATAACCTTTTGTTTATTACTTTTTTTTAATATTTTAGGCAAAAAATATTTTTTTCTTCATACATTTATTTTTACCGGCAAAACTGTTGAGTATATAGAAAAACGTTATATGAACAGATTAAAAGAATTGTAATTTTTAATTTTTTTAAAATTGTTTGAGCAAAATCGGACTAGTGGTTCTCGAGTTATGTCAAAAAAAAGATATATCTCGATTCCTAGGGGTGAACCAGCGAAACGCCGGGACACGTATAACTTGTTTTTTGACCGATATAACATTTCCCGTTGGTTTCATCCCATCCCGGACTAGTGGTTCTCGAGTTATGTAAAAAAAAAGACCACCAAAGGTCAAATCGATATATCTCGATTCCTAGAGGTGAACCAGCGAAACGCCGGGACACGTATAACTTCTTTTTTACCAATATAACTTTCCCCGGTAGTTTGAACCCTTCCCTATCACTGACCCCTACCATTTGTCTCACAGTGTAATTTAAAAGAATTTAGAAAATGCTAAAAATTTGTATTTATCAATATAGTTTTTGTAAGCAATTGAAATTGTTCTAACTCAATTTATCTAAAAACTTGTTTTCTTCATCAAAAGAGTTCATATAATTTTCTATCGATTCAGAAAGTTTTAGCTTTTTGCCTTTAAATATTTTATAAAAGTCCAAATATTTGTTCTATAATCAGTTAGGACATCGGTACGTGTAATCAATATGATAAATACGATATTGATTATACGTACTGGTATTCTCTCTAATCATAAAATATAAAATTGCATTAAATATCTGCGATGCACGCACGATGTATGCGAATGTTTTCCCCAGTAAAACAAACTGAAACATTCTAAACCGGCCAGTTAAATACATCTGAACCTTTCTTATAAAAAAAAAAGGAAAATGTACTCAGAATCAGGTTTCTTTCTCTAGGAAAAAGTTCTCAGAATCTGAGTGGTTTTTTCTTTGAGAAAAAGTCCTAAAAATCTAAGAGTATTTCTGCAGAAAAATTATTTTTGCATCGGAGGGTTTTTTTTATCAA
Organism: Leucophora obtusa; assembly: GCA_949987735.1. NCBI lineage: Eukaryota > Metazoa > Arthropoda > Insecta > Diptera > Anthomyiidae > Leucophora > Leucophora obtusa. The sequence goes on from OX465295.1 coordinate 338,505,868, forward strand.
AAAGAATGCCTAGCAATCTGAGGATTTCGCTATAGAAAAACGACCTAAGAATGTTAATGGTTTTCTACAAGCAAAATTCCTCAGAATCTTAGGGTTTCTTTACTGCAAAATGTCTTCTGAATCTGGTGGCAATTCTATAAGAAAAAAGCTAAAGAAACTTACGATTTGTCTACAGAAAAAAATCCTCAGTATACAAGAATTTTTCTGTATAAAAAAACTCTCAAAATCTGAGTGTTTTTCTTATTAAAATATTTTCAGAAATTGATGACTTTTCCGTAAGCAAAAGTAATAAGAATTTTTTTTTTATAAAAAATGCTTATTATTTTGGGGTATTGTCATAGAAAAATTCGTCAGAATCTAATGTCTTTCTATTAGAAAAAGTCGCCCAAATTTCAGGGAGAAATCATCAACAAAAAAATTGCTCAGAATGTGAGAATTTTTCTTAGTGAAAAAAATCCCCAGACTCTGAGGGCTTTCTACAGGAAACCGTTCTCAGGATTTAGGGATTTTACTATAAAAAATATTTTTAGATACCGAAGGTTTTCTATAAAAAAGAGTCCTGCAAATACGAAGGTTTTTCCATAGAAAGGATTCTCAGAATCTAAAAATGTTTCTTTAGATAAGTCCCCAAATTCTGAGGTCTTTTTTTATATAAAAAATTCTACACAGAAAAAATTCCATATGTAACCCAGCAAAAAAAAGGGATGCCGAAGCAGAAGAAAAAGCACTACAATTGATGTTGTAGATGCACTCTTTTTTAACATAAACACTAATGATTTTAACATTGAGTTGTCATAGGATAGGAGTACTCCAACTTCAACATTTTTTCAGTACTTTTTTAACGAGTGCAAAGGAAGCTCTTTTTCACCAATTAAAAGTTAAAAAAAAATTCTTCGGAAAAAAAATTATATTTTTTTGTTTTACAAAAGTTTTTTATTGCCGCCACCGGGTATCGAACTGGCGACCTCATCATTGCTAGTTTAGCTCTATACCACTGAGATATTCTTTGATATGAAAGTTGACTGGCATAAAAACACCACTTTTTCATTGCGAGATATTGTGCTTTATTCTCTTCAATAAGAGTACACAAATTTCCCAAATACGACACAACTATATTTGTACCATATTCAATGTAAATTTTCTCGAAAACGAAGCCGAACACATCTCCAATTTTTTTCTTGTCAATAGAGAATTATCTGGAGATTTTTTTAAAAATATTTAAAAATATAAAAAAGCAGGGTGTTTTTTAATAAATTGAGTTTTTTATAAAAACACAAAAAATCCAAATTCAGAACTTCTTCTGAAAATTTTATTTTTTTTTCATTCAGAAAATAGCACGTGAGAAACTCTATGGACTGTATTCAATTTTAGGATCCTGGCGTTTTTAAAAATGTTTAACAAATTGTTTACTAAAAACAATTTTAAATTTTTTCAATATTTGACCACGCCTACCTAGCCCACTTTGTAAAAAAGTAAAAAACCAAGTACGGATTCTTTTTTTTGCTACAAAGAGCTATACATACTAAATATTTGACATTGATACAATATATGTTTTACAGTAGCGGGGCAGTTCGTGTGGAAAGCCACATATATACATATTAGAGTTCGTCACAAAAATTTGATTTTCGGATATGATCACTTTTTTTAAAGCTTTTGCATAGAAAAAAAGAATGGCGTTTTTTTTCTTTTTTATTTCAACTCCTTCCAGTGGCGCAATTCGGCCAAAAACGCAAATTTTAAGACCCTTTCCTTTCAGAGCAAAAACAGCTGCATTTATAGGAAATCTGATTTTACTATTCGATTCTACAACAAAATTTAATACACAAAACTTTTTTTTTGCATTTTCAAAATACACCAGATAGCCATTAGAGTGGTTCGAAAATCCGATTTTTTCCAAAACTTCTAAAAAGTAAATTTTTTATTACACACAATGAAAATGTATTTTCGGCGGAGTACATGGGTACAAAAATTTTGGATATACCGCGAACCGTTAAAAAGTTATTAGCTAATCAAATTTGGATTTTTTTTTAATTCAATGACTCGCTGCTCGATTCCAATACTCGCTGCCGCATTATAAATTTATTTTTTAGTAATGACAAAATAATTTGTAAGTTTTGTAATGTTTATTACAAAGATTTTTTTTACTAAACATATTTGATTACTAAATAACTTTTTAACGGGTCGCGGTAATTCAAAAATTTTTGTACCAAAATTCTCAGCAGGGAATATATTTTCATTGTGTGTAATGAAAAAGTAACTTTGAAAAAAGTGGATTTTTGGACCACTCTAATGACTAGGGCAAGGAATTTCATGCAAATGCATGTTTTTTCTCGATAATCCAAAACTGATGTGGACTAAATATTTATCCGAACCATCGAATTTAGAACAAAATCATATCGATTTGTAGTTGCATATTTTTGCATATTTTGTCAAAAATGCATGTTTTTGCATATTTTGACTTTAAATGCATATTTGGTGCCTTTTTAATGCATATTTTGTGCTTTTTAATGCATATTTTTCATTTTTAGGAGCATTTTTTATTTTGTAAAAGAATATAAAAAATTTATATGATTTCATATTTTGATTCAATCAAAATAGACATTCTTAAAAACCTTATGACCTAAAGGTAATCTTCGAGTTCAGTGTCTGTTTGCAAAATTACTAACTTAAATATATTTTTAGGTTTTGAAGTGCTTTATTTTTGCAAAAATAATAGTTTTTAGTGCAAATTTCTTATATTTTTAATGCATATTTTTCCTTTTTAATCGCATATTTTCCATTTTTAAATGCATGAAATTCCTTGCCCTACTAATGACTATCTGCTGTATTCAGAAAACGCAAAGAAATATTTTTTATATTAATTTTTGCTGTCGAATCGAATGGTAAAGTCAGATCTCCCAGAAATGCAGCCGTTTTTGCTCTGCAGAAAATGGGTCTCCAAATCAGCGTTTTTGGCCTACTTGCGCCAGTGGAAGGAGTTGAAATAAAAAAGAAAAAAAAACGCCATTCTCTTTTTCTCAAGGTTGGTTACCGAAACGAATAACGGTAAGGGTAACGGTAACGGTATCAGATTTCGTTTGTTTAGGTAACGGTATTTAAGACTGTTTCTGTAACGGTATACCGTTATCGAAACAGCAATACCGGTACGTACCGGTATTAAAAATTATGTTAAAAACATATAAAAACAAGTAAAAACAGGGCATATTTTTAATTTTAAGTACTGAAAATACAGATTTTAAGCTATAAATTCAATACTGGTAGTTTTAATAAGTAAAATTATTATCTATAAATTTTTTGTAAAAAAAAAACACTCAAGATTATAAAATAAAAAATAAAAAAATTGTAATTTTTATATAAAATAATAAATACGGTAAAATACCGGTAACTACCCATAAAAATAACGGTATCGGTAACGATAACGGTATTTAGAAATTTTTTTAGAGGTATCGATAACGGTAACGGTATTCAATTTGAAACGGTATTTTAGCGATAACGGTATTATAACGATAACGGTAACCAACCTTGCTTTTTCTATTCAAAAACTTTAAAAGAAGTGATTATATCCGAAAATCAAAAAAAATTTTTTTTTGACGAACCCTAATACATATATTTTTAAAAATTTTTAAATTAAATAAATATTGAATTTAAACAAATTAATTATAAATATTAAAAAAATTGATAAAATAAAATAAAATAAAAAAGAAATAAAAAAAATATTGTTCCCGCCGGGAATCGAACCCGCGATCATCCATTCGGATATACCAAATGATACCAAAATCACTTTTTAGGATCACTTTTAGAGCAATTGTGCTTTAAAAGCAATACCTAAGTGATTTTTTGGAAGTTGTTCAGAAGTAATTCTAAAAACGCTGTAAAAATGTACTAACGGATATTTTGGAAGCAATGAAAGAAGTGATTTTTTGAAATTGTTCAGAATTACTTCTAAAAAAGCAGTAAAAATACACTAACGGATACTTGTTAAGTAGTGAAAGAAGTAGTTTTTAAAGCATTACGTCTAATTTTTGTTGCTGGGTATATATTTATACAAACCTTTCGTACATTGAACGAAATATTTCGTTGTTTCGCGCCACAATAATACTTCGTAAAATATATGAAATCTACGACATTTTTGTGTGTAATTTAAAAATAACTGTATTATATTCTATTTTTTTCAAATTTCATTTTACATTCAAAACAATATTTTAAATAATTTCAAGTTTTTAAACAACACAGAAAAACTAAAAACGAGTTTTAATTACAATACGAAACTTATGACATTAATTAATATTGAATGGGGGAATATTTTAGTTGATCTCTTATTTTTAAGAAAATGAATGTTCTTTTTTAGTTTGACTCTAGATCATAAATTAATATCACTTTTTGTTTGTTTAAATTAATATTTTAATTGACCTGCGATTAATTGAAACAAAATTCGATTAAATTAGTAATAATATCAATTAAAACATTAATCAAAAATTAAAATAAAACATGATATTGACCAAAAAAAGTGCGTGTACGTCACGTTTAAATATTTGAAGTACTGCATATATATTTGTTTTGTTTGTGAACTGCATTTGTTTGTTATACATAGAACTGTATTTGGTTATAATAGCAAAAAATTTCTGTTTTTGAAAAAAAAAATATGGGAATTATCTAACACATATTTATGTAACAAATATTTACTGAAATATTTAAAAGTCAATTAAAATATTAATTTATTCAATTAAATATTTGTTTGAAAACAATTTTTATTTTTAACTTATTGTTACGTTTTTGCCTTTTAAAAACGTTGGTTTATTTCCATCAAATAAACCGGCGTTTTCTTTTCAATTGCTATCAAAATGACCACACACTCTCTTGTTTCTTATACACTTATTAATTAACACTGTATTACTTTACTTGCAACAGTATAAGATACTAAAACTCAAGTAAACTATACAAATGACAATGCGCAACCAACATCATCAAGTAAGGGAGAATGCAAAGATGAGTAAATCTTACAAATACACCAAAGTAATTCAACCAATATTTAGTATAAAAGCCTTTAAGAAAATTTAAGTATTCTTAAAAATATGAAGCACACTATATGTAAAATTCAAATCCATTTAAGAAATAATACATCTCTAAATTGAGCTATTAGATACTTTTTTCCTGGAACAAATGTTAAAAAAGGAAAGCCCATAATAATTTGGAGAGATGATCTGATCTTTTGCGTTTTTATCTTCAGATTTGTGTTTAGGAGACCAAAATACTTTAAAAGTTTTAGTTAAAGTCTTGTAGTTTTAAAAACATAGCAAAATTACTAGTAAATAAAACGTACAAAAATGTTTGTTCTTTAAATATATTATAAATATGCAAAATAAATATGCAAGTTATAAGGAAAAACTGCAATTTTACAAATTTTATTGTTAAATTTTAAATTACTATTTTAATATTAACAAAGTATTGTTAAATACATAATTAATTTCGTTAATTAAAAATTCACTTTATATATATATATATACATATTTTTTTTTTTTTTTTTGCATTGTCTTAATTGAAGTCATTTTCATTTATCTTTATTTAATCTACAAGAAAAACAAAAATAAAACATTTTTAATGATTATTGCAATTTTATGGTAAAATTTTTTCTACGTCCCCTTTTTATGCAGTTATTTATATTTGTTTGTATGTTTTTTTTTCACTTAAATAACAACACTCATAGATCAAGAGTTAAATATGTGTATGTATTGAATTTAAATGTGTGTTTGTTTGTGTATGTATAAGCTTAAGTGTCATTGTATGCCATGCATACGGAATATAATTTTAAAGGCTGGACACGGGATTTCTTTAAATCCGCTTTTTATATAAAAACTTAAAAGAAAAGTAGCAAGATTTTATATCTTAATGAAATAAAGAAGCATTCAAAGGCATTTATCAATAGTTTTTGAAAATATAAAAAGAACATTTTGTTGTCAATGTATTTCATGGATAGTCTTTTCCGGGGATTTCACTAATATTGTACATGTTGTTATTTTTATATATATGTATATATTTGAGGTAAATGAATGGTACTGTTGCAATGGATGTTTGTGAATATTTTTCTGTGTATTTTGCAATTTAAATCAATAGTAATGTTAAATGTTGGTTTTTGCATATTTGTTATTTTATCTCTGCATGGCTTTCAATGTATAGAATGTTTGTGTGTAATAAATTTCATGTTTTTAGACATTGATAAAATGACAAAAATAAAATATTTTTTGCTTATTATAAAATATTTTTGTGTGGATTAAGCAGAAATGTTATAAAACCCATGATCATATGGTTGATTAAAAATTAAAATTTTAAATATTTTATCAGATTTAAAATTTATCAGAATATACAGACTGAGACAAACAACAAATTTAATTATTAAATAGCTTTGTCTTGCATATATTTGTATTGATGAGGATTTGAAATTTCCAAAAATGTGCAAATAAAAGTTATAAAGAAATCGTTATTACTAGGTGGCTCAGTAAACGGACATTTTTCACTGTTATTTAATTTAATTTCACTGTTATTTTTAATTTATTTATTTGGTAGCCTGTGCCTTACGACTACAGTCTTATATTATTAGCACAGGGGTTTACAAGAGTATAATCAGTACATTGTTAGATTATTTATAAAATACAGAGATCATAAAAAAAGCTTATAATAAATCATAAAAAGGGTTGAAATTAATTAATTAACAATTTTCAAATATATAATTATAAGCAAACATAATAAATCAAAAGTACACAATTACGAATAATAAGTAATTAAAAATTTCCTTCTTAAATTGTGAAGCGTTGCTGATACTTTTAATCAGGGACCGAAAATTACAGTTATTGTTGAAAAAAAAACAAACATATAACCTAATTTTGGAGAACTGATGCAAGTACATCATAATGATCCTTGTGGCCTAGTCTTTCAAAAAAATGCATTGCTTTTTAATTTTTTGATTTTTATTTTTTCGAGCAGAAATAAAAGTTATTTTTTGACTTTTATTTTTTTGAGCAAAAAAAAATTATTTTTTGACTTTCGAGCAAAAATAAAAGTTAGTTTTTGACTTTTATTTTTTTAAGCAGAAAATAACTGTTATTTTTTGACTTTTAGTTTTTTAAGTAAAAAATAACAGTTATTTTTTTACTTTTATTTTTAATTGCTATAGGTAATCTGTTCCAAATGCGGTTTTCTACGGGGTTTTTCATTGCGGTATTTGCCCTTCCAATTCCAATCTCACGAATGGGTTGCCATGTTCGTTTGCTTTGTATTGATTTGAAAAATATGTCCGCATAAAACTTAGATTTGGCATCCCTTATGGATTTAGTTACTCTATTCCTCTAGCATATTCCTATTTATTGAACTCCTTTTGCAGATACTCAAAATTCGTGTGCTTAATATCTTTATATATTTTAATATCTTTCTTTTTTTATTTAAATTTAAATAATAACAAACAAAAGACCAAAAGCAAAACAAAAGAATTTTTAAAATTTTGTAATTAAGGCCAATTTTGCCAGGTTAGTTGGGCACAAAATCGTCAAATATTTTATAAAAAATCGTCAAAATCGTCATTGCGTTTTGAAATATTGTCAAAATATTGTTAAAAATCGTCAAAACTTTAATAATCATATATTTTTATTATCAGAACCCTAAAATGATAATAGCAAATTTAAAAATCACCCGGTTTTCGGTGTTAGCTGTAATTAAAGAATGTTCTTTTTAGTTTGACTCTAGATCATAAATTAATATCACTTTCTGTTTAAATTATTTTCAAATCAAAGAAAGATGATACAATTTTTACAAGTAAATTACAAAGAATAAAAATATATTTGAAAGAATTCGATAAGACCAGCAATATAGAATACGTATTTTCGGCTTTCGCTACAAAGCCATCATCAGTGTATTTCGTCTTGTTTGGGCTAATATTTTAATGTTGTCTACTTATGTGACCTCTGAAAGAAAATCTAATTTCGTATCAACAACTCAACTTAGACTAACATCAACGAAATTTAACAATGCTATTTTTAGAAAATTTCTAAAACTTTAGTTTTTTTCATTGATTGGTTGAAGTGAAGGAAACTTTAAATGTAAAGTGATTTTTTAACAAAAATAATTTCTATAGAAATAATGCAACACTTCATCGAAATGTTTTAGAAAATAATTCTCTAATACTCCTATTTCCAAATTTCAAACATTTTTATGTATGTATTGAAAATTTACAATATACCGAAATTAATTGTTCGAAAGAAAAAGTTCAGTTTTAAAAAAATTTTCGTATCGAAAAATTTTTAGATTTTAAAGTACCTACTAAGTATAGAGATATTTCACAGGCATCTACTAAAGAATTTACATGAAAAAAGAGTGTGATATGAGATATAGATCCTTTCCAAAAAAAACGTTACATTCATTAGAGATTTAGGAAAAATCTTTTTAAATAAAAATAACTACCAGATTCTGTGTTAGTTTTCCTACTAAAAGCTTTCAGAATGACTACCTTAAATAAACATTTTATATTAATAATTACACTATGCGACAGTCATAGAGGTGTCCCGGCGTTTCGCTGGGTCACCTCTAAGAATCGAGATATATCTTTTTTTGACATAACTCGAGAACCACTAGTCCGATTTTGCTCAAACAATTTAAAAAAAATTAAAAATTACAATTGCTTTAATCTGTTCATATAACGTTTTTCTATATACTCAATAGTTTTGCCGGTAAAAATAAATGTTTGTTACCGCTACCATAAAAATCAATAACCTTTTGTTTATTACTTTTTTTTAATATTTTAGGCAAAAAATATTTTTTTCTTCATAAATTTACTTTTACCGGCAAAACTGTTGATATATATAAAAACGTTATATGAACAGATTAAGGGAATTGTAATTTTTAATTTTTTTAAAATTGTTTGAGCAAAATCGGACTAGTGGTATTTGTATTTATATTTTTATTAAATATTTGCCTTTCTAACACAACAAGATACAATATCTTATGAATTAAAGTATTAGAATCTGATATGTTAACATTTATCTAGTACAATATCATCTTACTTATTATATAAATTATCGAACAAATCAATTAAAAATTAAACATTGACAAAATATAAAATATAAAATTGAATATGAACTAAATATGCAGGATTTATAACATAAGATAAAAATTTATATAAAATATTTAAAATGAAAAAAAAACAAAAAAAAACAATGTGATTAGTAATAGATAATGAAGTAGTAAGTTTAGGTATAATATTGCATTAGTAATTTTTTAAATTTTATTGCGTTGCTGGTGTATTGAATGTCGGTTGGAAGATGGTTCCAGAGATGGATGGTATAAATGAAAAATTGTTGGTTAGAAGCTGTGTCACGATATTTAAATTGTTTAAAGCTACTGTTTCTTGGCGATCTTGTGGGTATCAGCCGGTGAAATAGATATTCCGGTTCCTTGGTATAAATAACCTTATGTAAAAAGACTAGGTTTTTGAATGTTAGGTAATCATTAAGGGAGATTCCTAAAATACGACGGGAGTATTGGGATACATGATCAAACCTAGATAGACCGAATATATATCGTGCGATGTTATTGAAGGTAGTGTTGAGCTTCCTTCTGTCATCCGCATTATAGCCTGCGAAGAGCTCAGATGAATACAAGAGATTTGGCACTAAATATGTTTTTGCCAACAGCATTCTTATCTTTGGTGGTGTAAAGTGCTGAGTTGTTCATAAGCCTCTAACCATGCCATATATTTTTCCACATGTTTGATTAATATGGTCCGACCAAGTAAGTGTTCGATTAAAAACAACAACCAAATTCTTAGCAGTATCTACAATTTCAATTCTAGAGTCACCAAGATTTATATTTATATCATAATTAATTTTAACAGACTTCTTACATATTATTAAGCACTTTGACTTCTTCGGATTAAGGCACAAACCGTTTGACGAAGCCCAAAAAAGAATTTTGTTAAGATCGTTGTTAAGTTCAGCAACTTTATTACAAATTGAAGATCTGGTACAACTCAGGTATAGTTGTACATCATCTGCATACATTTGTATTTTAGAATATTGTATTTGTTTTGGAAGATCGTTGGCATATAAAGAGTACAGCAGTGGCCCAAGTATTGAACCCTGTGGTACTCCTCTGGAAACAGATAATGGACTAGAGATAATTCCATTATTGAAAACATATTGCGTCCTATCAGTGAGATAAGACAATATCAGTCTTACAGCCGCTGGTGAAAACTTGAACATTTTGTCTAATTTTAAACTGAATATTTGATGATCAACGGTGTCAAAAGCTTTAGAGTGATCAAGTAATATTAAAAACGAAATTTTATTATGATCCAGATTGTTTCTGATATCTTCGACAACATCTGTTAATGCTGTTATACAACTATGCTTAGATCTAAACCCGGATTGTCGATCAGTTAATAGATTTCCATCGTATACGTATTTAGAAATTTGTTTATGTAACAGGCGTTCAAAGACTTTAGAAAGGTAAGGAAGGATCGCAATTGGTCGATAGTCCTTATCAGTTTTCGGTACCGGGATAATTTTGGAAAGTTTCCACTCAACAGGGAAAGTACTAGTTGTAATAATGGTGTTAAATAAGTGCATAACAAAGCGAATTATCCAAGGTAAAATCATTTTCACGAATCTGGGATGTATGTCATCTAGCCCCACTGCATTAGATCTGACGTCCCGAAAACCTTCAGCTATATCGGTTAAATTGAAACATTGGAAATCAAATAGGGTTGTTGTTGAAACCGAATAATTATTTTGAGTGTAGAAATCCACATGCACTGGGGGTTGGGGGATATTGACAAATTTTTCATTCAATGCATCTACATCAATATCATTTATTCGTGCTTGCGTTCCCAAAATGCCAATATCACGTATTTGTTTCCAAGTTTTCTTAGAGTCAACTGCAGTATTGAATTTGTTACTATAATACAACGATTTATCATGTTTTATCTTTGAAACAACCGCTCTTCTAGCCAAACGATAGTCATTGTGCATTTCAGTTGTTTTGTAACGTTTCCATCTATGATAAAGACTATCCCGTTGCTCTATTAGGGCTTTTGCTTCAGCTGTGAACCACGGTCTTACCCTGTTTTTTACATTTTTCACATGTTTGTTGTAAATTTGCAAAATTAGAGTGTTGAGGAGATTCAATTGATCATTGGCAGTAGTTATATAGTATATTTGATCCCAAGCAGCATTATCAAGATCATATTCAAGCGATGTGATATTAATGTTGTTAAAGTCCTTGAAAGTATACGTCTGGGATTGGTTTTTTGCCTTAAAATTGTATGATTGAAAAATAAGATCATGCTTTGAAAATGCAGGCATAGCCAATTAATCATAGTGTAGCACTTTTGTTTTATCGCTAACAAAAAAAAGATCCAACAGTGTGCTATTAGTGGCAGAAAAGTGTGTGGGTCTGGAAGTGTTTACAGGAGATAAATTGAATGACGACATAGCTGTAATAAGATGTGTTCCCAAAAGTGTAAGCAGATTGCCGTTAAAATCACCAGCCAAGATGACATCCGGGTATGCTACGGTTAAAAGCTCCAATTTTGTAATAAGCGAGTCCAATTTAATGTTTTTATTAGATCTGTAGATACACCCAAGCAACAATTTCTCTCCATTAGAGTTTACTTCAATAAAAACATATTCCACATCCTTAACTGCATTATAGGTACAAAGAAGTTTGCATGAAACATTGTTTTTTACATAGATTGCTACGCCTCCAGCATGACCATCTCTGTCGGATCTAAATATTTGGTATCCACTTAGTTCAACTATCTTGTTATTAATATTCTTGTCGAACCATGTTTCTGAGACGCAAATAGCATCGACGGCAGAGTTCTCCAAAAGATAGCGAAATTCATCAATTTTATTATTTAAGCTTTGAGCATTTACGTGACATACACTAAACCCAAAATATCGATTAGCTAATATGCGAACCATGTTATAATTACCATTTCTAGAACCAAGTTGATCATAAGTCAAATCTAACATAATGCATTTCTAAAGCAACGCAATAAAATTTTGAATTGTAACAAACATTCGACAGTTTAAGGGTAACTATTAAAATAGAAAAAAAATTTGCATTAAATTTTAAAAGAAGTAAAAGATATATGTTTATCACAAAATTAGATAAATAAAATAATTGAAGTAATAAAAGTATAATATAGTTAAATTGTAAATTAGCATTGTAATACGGACACCTGGCATCACTGTCAACAGAAAAATACATTCTGACTCGCATCCTATTCCCGAAAAAGTTTGTTTAGCTCTTCGGAAAATTCTATTAAGATAGGTTCATCAGATTTGAGTCTTTTAATATAAACGAGACCTCGCAGGGTATATGCAGCACTTATTTTTCCATCTCTCTTCAGACTCAGTTATGTCAAAAAAAAAGACCACCAAAGGTCAAATCGATATATCTCGATTCCTAGGGGTGACCCAGCGAAACGCCGGGACACGTATAACTTCTTTTTTACCGATATAACTTTCCCCGGTAGTTTGAACCCTTCCCGATCACTGGCCCCTACCATTTGTCTCACAGTGTTATTTATGAGCAACTTGAACAAATTTCCACATTTATTGATTTAGATAATGAAAAAATAAAGTATTTTTTCTGTATTTCCTACTGAAAAAAATCGCCATTTTGAAGAAAAAAATCGTCAAATTGTCATTTGGCTATTTTCGATAGTAAAAATCGTCAAAACTGGCAACATTGCTTCTTATCAAAAACAGTTGACCGACCACATTACGTATGAGTGATATTTACATTAATCATACGTACTGTTGAACTCTTTCTATAGTTAAATACATTTTTGGATTTCTGTTTAACTTAATTAAAAATTTAATATAAATTCCGATTTTGATTGTGATTATTACTCAATACTCATTTTTGTTTTTAATATTAAGTGTTCTATAGATTATTTCAAATAATAAATTGGTATTAAATTCCACTAAAAATCCATTAAAATTTGTTGATAAAATAGACTCTGTGCTGTTAATTAAATAAATTTGGTAAATAAATAAATATATCAAAATATTTCCGTTTTCATAAATAAATAACGATATTTTTGTCGCCAATCATTTTATATAAATGGCTTCCGAATCAAAAACCATATTTCACTATTTACTATAATGGCTTAATGATTACGTGAAAAATGAACATACAAACCATATAACACACATTTAAACAGATACATGCATACAAATGGCAAACACAGGATAATAAAAATTCATAAATTTTTAAAATAGGAAAATAGTAGAAAAAACAAAGTGCATTAAAAACTATAAACTAATAAACAAAACCAAGTTTATATTTCCCATGACCAGTGTTGCCAAAACTTATTTAGGAAAAAATGCTAGATTTTTTGCATAAAAATGCTAAAAAATGCTAAAAACTAAAAAAATATGCTAGAAAAAATATGCTAAAAAAAATTTTATAAAAATATGTTTCAATTTGTTTAAAGAAATACTATTTTAGTGACTTTTTACAATTAGACTGAAAATAAGTTATCTCTAATTATGAATTTAGTTCATTTTATTAACTAAATTTATATAAAAGAAAAATTAAAAACAACTCAAAAGTTAATTCTTGTAAAAAAGTTCAAAAATCCTTTAAAATAAATTTATTATTTGATTTCCCAACTGTCAGGGGGTTTCCATCAGCTGCTTTTAAAAATGCTTTATGAGCCAAAAAATTTCAAGCAAGAAACAGCGGAATAACAGAAAGAATATGAAGAAAATTAACAGCGAATGAGATAAAATGAAGGAATTCGGGAAAACAAAAAAATAATAAAATCGTTTTTACAACAAAAAAAAAAAACAAAAGTTAAAAGCAAAAAAATTTATTTAAATTAATTAATTATTATTTATTACCTTATTAAAGTTGTTTTTGTTAGTGTTTTTATCAGTAATCGCAAAAAAACAAAATATTAACTTTTTCACTTTTCTTTTGTTTTTCTCATTCTTCACTGAAATTAACAGGCCAGAGCATCCATACAAATAATTGAGCACGAGTTAACATAATTTCTTGGGAAGAAAACTCTTTCCTTTAGATCCTCTTTGCAACTGTGTCACTGAAAATATGTTATCTCGAAAAGTTAAAGGCGGATAAACAAAAGTACCTCAAAATGTTTTATTTCTAAAATAGGTGGTAATGTGGAATACTTTGGCGTGTAATATGAATTTCCCATTCAGCCTTAATTTATCTACTCCAAATTAATTTAATGGTTTTTATTGCACGCTCTGTTTGCCGTTTTCAAATTTCTGCATCTTTGGGCTTACCTGCATGAAATTCTTTAAAAAATTTATTTTCGCGATCAGGGCTAATACTTTTTGTGGTGTTGCTTGACGTTGTAAGATTTTTGGTATGATTAAATGAAAAATGTACAGGTGTTACAGTAAAAAAAAATCAAAATTCACTGAAATTCTAAAAAGATAGGAATTTATCACAAACGCTATCCACATTACCCTCTATGACCCAAACCTAAAAAAACATCAATAAAAATTGCAAAGATTAAAAACGTATCTTATCAACATTTTGCAATTCTATTAATTCTATTTTAAACTCTATTCTTTAAATTTTTATTATTATTTCTTTTTTTACCAAAAATTGAAGTATTTTTGTGCAAAATCACTCCTTCACCATAACAACAACAAAAAGTAAAACGAGTAAAAAGTTAAAGCCGGGCATGCCGATTTAAAATTTTAATATTAAAGTACCATAAAGCAATATTTTTATACTTTTGGGATCATTTTTGAATTTCAATCAATCCAACCCTGTTAAATACAAGTTTTCGCTATTTTCTCCCCCAGAAACATTTTTTTTTTCGCGATTTTTGTTTTTTTTTCGAAAGAAATTTTTTTTCTTTACTCTATTAAATATTTTTCTAAACCCTATTGAATATACACAAAATAACATAACACATACTTTTTATTTGCAGAAAAAAATGTTTTTGGAAAATTTTTGCGAAAAAATCTATAAAAAAAAATTCGTGAAAAAAATGATAGCTTCCTTAATGTTTTACATATTTAATAAAATTTGATAAATTTATAATTAAAAATGATCCCAGAAATATAAAAATAAAATTCTTTTGGTACCCATCAAAATTTTTAATTGCGAATATCGCGAATACGAGAGCTAACTTTTAAAAACTGATATCACCATTGAATACAGCGTACTCGAATTAGCTTTACCAGTAGGGTTTCCAGCTCGTTAAAATTTGCAACTGCACAGTGTAATGAATGTGTACGTATAAAAATAGTTCCTAGTACTTACTCTAAAAGTAAAAAAAAATATTTCTTTTTCATATTACATTTAAATTCAAATTAATGTAGAATATTCTAAAAAAAAACAGAAAATAAAACTGTAAAAAACTGTAAAAAATGCTAAAAATATGCTAAATTTTGTTGGAAAAATGCTGAAAAAAATGCCATATGCTAGATACATTTTTTTCATGCTAAATAAATTAAAAAAATGCTAAATCTAGCATTAAATATGCTAAATTGGCAACACTGCCCATGACCATAATATAGGTTGAATATTTTCAACAACAACAAATCCCCTACTTTACTCCAACAAAAAGAAAAACAGACCACAACCACAAAAAACCCTAATAAACGAATACTAACTAATATACATTTGTTTAGTATGGTACTGGCCAAAAAAAAAAAAAGTTGGAAATACCAATTTATGTTACCATATGTTAACAAAAACTGAAATAAAAGCTGAAGAACAATAAACCGAAACATTTGACAGGTGTTACCGAACCAGAAGAAGAAACAAGCAAAAAAACCTATAAAATACCAAGACACGTACAAGTGTTAAGCTTATGAAATGAACAAAATCCAACAAAACACATACAGATGCAAAAAATAACATGAGAACACATTTAACTTTATGATCCTTAATATTAGGTAATTGTAGGTGTATTTTCCTAAACAAATATCTTAGGAAGCCAGTAAAATAAACAGACAAACAAACCAGAAAGAAAACTAACTTTAATATGCATGGCCTGCATAGACATGCAAATTTCACAGCTTTAGATTATGGCAGAACAAAACATAAATTTATAGTAGGGGTGTTTTTTTTAATGTTTTACAGTGGGACTTTATTTTATAATGATTATACTTAAAAAAAATTTGACCAAAAGGTTTTGATAAATACATTTAAGCTTCTTAAATTGCACAGTTCAATGACAGATTTCCGTATCATTGTTTCTAATGCGATATTTAAACATAGCAATAGACACACAAAACCCACAAAGGGTTATGCAAAGTTAAGCCAGATTTTTATTATGTATGACCCATTGAAAAGTCAGTCTATTGAAATAAATCAAGCTAAAAGAGGTTTATAGTTCGAAATTAACTAAGTGCCTGAATATAATTGATAATTACTTTCGTCAAAAATCCATGGGAAACAAAAACAAATTTTTGTTACTTCCCAGCAAAACCACACATTACCAAATAATGAGTAAAGTAATGTATCGCCATAGGGTTGCACTGATTACTTTATACCTTACTTCACTGATGAATTTTACAGGCGATGAGCCTCAAAGTAATGTGTTCATTGTTACCAGTATGCTTACAAAAAAAATGAAGAATAATGGGTTACTTAGCTATAGATAGGGAATATCCTACATGGAATTCGAATAAATTTTTCCGTTTTAAAAGTTACAACCAAATAACAAATATTAACAATTGGTCACTTTAAAAATATTTACAAAATTTAAATAAAAAATTGTCGATGTAATTAATTTTTATATAGTGTTACTTTACATTTAATTATAAAGCATTATGTAAT
The DNA here is from genome assembly GCA_949987735.1 of Leucophora obtusa. Taxonomy (NCBI): domain Eukaryota; kingdom Metazoa; phylum Arthropoda; class Insecta; order Diptera; family Anthomyiidae; genus Leucophora; species Leucophora obtusa. The sequence goes on from OX465295.1 coordinate 338,522,692, forward strand.
GAATACTCGGTAATGCGTTACTTTATTTTTTTAAATTATGATAAATGTAAGGACCGTACATTACTTCCCAGTGTAGAAAATCATTACCAGATATGTGGTTATGTAACTACATACTTGGTAATGGTAACTAGTTACTTTTGTTATTACATTTCTTATTACCTTTATATGGCGATGTCGCGAAAAATAATGAGTTGTCGTTACACACCAGCATACGAAAAATCAAAAAATATATCGTTACCTATGTGCTTACCAGTACTGACAAAAATATTGAGTCTAAAAATAGATTTTCTAAAAAATAAATTACATAAAAAATATATTTTTTATTGTATTTTTTTTTTTTTTAAATAAAATTTGCTGGTGCGGGAATCGAACCTGGGTCTACAGATTGCCAGTCAACAGCTCTACCATCTGAGCTATATCGACATGTAATATTTAATAGATAAAAACACAATTGATCTGCTGCACACAAGTAAGCTTATTCGCCAACATACAAAAAATCAAAAGATATGTGGTTACATATATCCTTACCAGTGTTTAAAAAATATTGAGTTAAAAATAGATTTCAAAAAATTTTCAAAAAAATCTAAAAAATTATTTTCTGTTTGAAATAATGATAAAAATAAGTCATTATCAGTAACTCATTATTATATGTTTTGAAATAATACAGAAGGTAAGTGGGTGTCATTACTGGTAGTCCAAAAAATAATGATATGTCATTACCGTTTCTACACTGGGTTAGTAATGCTTTATGTAATCAGCTATCGGTAACTCATTATTCTGTGGTTTTAAATAATGCTAAAGGTAAGGAGTATGTATACATTAAAAAGTAATGCATTACGTAATCAATTTTCAGTAACTAATTATTTTATGCCTCAAAATAATGCTGAAGGTAAGGATTATTCATTACAAAGTAATGCATTATGTATCCAATCATCGGTAACTAAAAAAAAAATTTTTAAATAAGAGAAAAATAAATTTGCATGAGCAAAAACCATACATGGGACTAATGAATTAGGTAGACTAATTAATTGACGATTTCATTAACATTGATTGATATAAATGGAAATGAAATTATTTTCGTTACCATTGTTTCAAATTAATGTTAATGATTTTGGAATTTGATTTCATTGAATAATGACAATGGTTTTTAATTTCATTACCAATGATAATGTATCAATTAAAAAAAATAATTACCATTGACAGATAAGCTTTCCGAGGAACGTAAAAATGCAGAAATTTCACTGAAATCAGGGTTGGAAATTGTCAAAATTTTAAAAAATTGAAAAAATTGAAAAAAGTCAAAAAAATTGGAAAATATTGGAAAAAATCGTCAAAATTTGAAAAATCGTCAAAAATTCGAAAAAATCCCCAAAATTTAAAAAAATCGTCAAAATTTGAAAAATCGTCAAAAATTTCAAAAAATCGTTAAAAAATTTTAAAAATCGCCAAAATTGAAAAAATTGTCAAAATTTGAAAAAATTTCCAAAATTGAAAAAAATCATAAAAATTTGAAAAAATCGTCAAAATTTGAAAAATCGTCAAAGTTTGAAAAATCGTCAATCGGTTTTACAAAATTGAAAAAATCCCCAAAATTCATTTCTCGCAAAAATTGAAAATCGCTTAAATAAAATTTTAATTTTCCATATCTCGAAAACTATAAGAGCTAGATAAAAAATTACTGCACCAAGGTCAAAACTCACTACCAATACCCCGATAGCGAAATTAGATTTTGACTTGCATTGCTAGATTTTAAAATCGCGTTTTTCTCGCAACCTAAGCCTCGTAGAGAGAAAAGGGCTTTTATTTGGAATATCCCCCATATCTCGAGAAATAAATGAGTTAAATGAAAACGGACAACGGTTTTGAAACAGGGAAGTCATAGTGAGTCATCTGCGGAAAAATAAATGCGAAAATCGCTTAAATAAAATTTTAATCGTCCATATCTCGAAAACTGGAAGAGCTAGAGGAAAAATGACTGCACCAAAGGTCAAAACCCACCACCAATACCCCGATACCGAAACTAGATTTTGACTTGCATTGCTAGATTTTAAAATCGGGTTTTTCTCGAAAACTAAGCCTCGTAGAGAGAAAAGGGCTTTTCTTTGGAATATCTCGAAAACTAAATGAGTTATATGAAAACGGAACAAGGAAAAATAAATGCGAGAAATAAATTTTGGTAATTTCGTTTTTTAAACCTGGACTATTTTTTAAATTTTGGCGATTTTTTCTAATTTTTGTCGATTTTCACAAATTTTTACAAGTTTCTCAATTCTGGCAATTTTTTCCAATTTTTGACGACTTTTTGAAATTTTGACGATTTTGCTAATTTTTTTCAAATGTTGACAATTTTTTCAAAATTTTTACGATATTTCGCAAGTTTGGCAATTTAGTCTTATTTTTGACGATTTTTTTTTTTTTTTTTAATTTTGACTATTTGGGCAATTTTTTCAAATATTGACGATTTTTTCAAGTTATGACGATTTTTTTTCAAAATTTTTACAAAATTTTTCAATTTTGGCATTTTTCAGATTTTTTCCAATTTTTGACGGCTTTTTGAAATTTTGACGATTTTGGTAATTTTTTCAAATACTGAAATTTTTTTCAAGACGATTTTTTCAAAATTTTTACGATATTTTGCAATTTTTGCGATTTTGTTTAATTTTTGACGATTTTTTTTAAATTTTGACGATTTTTTCAAAATTTTTACAAAATTTTTCAATATTGGCATTTTTTCAAATTTTGGCGATTTTTTCTAATTTTTGCATTTTTTTGCGATTTTTTCTGGTATTTGAAACTTTTTTTAAGTTCAGCGATTTTTTGAATACATGTGCGCGCAGCGCACATGTGCATGTGCGTTCCGCTTGCTATCTTTTTAGAAAAATGTTTATATTTTTGGCTCGCTTGAGGGCTTTTCCATCCCTGATTGTAGCTTATGTTATATATTAAGATTTTTGTAAACAAATGGTTTTTTAATCAATTGTAATTAGTTTTTTTTACATTAGTGTGATTTCATTACCATTAGTAATGATTTTTCTAATGAAAAATATTTCATTACCATTAAATGGTAATGAAATTTTTTTCATTGTCATTAGTATGAACTAATGGTAATGAAATTTCAATGGTAATGAAAAATTCCCATGTATGGCAAAAACAAATATTTTTGTTCAAAACATCTATAAGAAAAAACAGTTTAAAGATCAAAATTCTTAAGAAAAGCAAATTAAAAGTTATAAATCCAAAAAAGTAAAAACAATCAAATATGAGTAAAAAAAAAGCAAAAAGGGCAAATTTGTCTTCTATGGTGATAATACACCTTCTGATAATACACATTGACACATATCGATAAAACAATTATCGTTCCGCGTTTCAAAAAATTTCATTCCCTGTATTAAGTGTTTCAATTGCACTTGTATCCCATGCTAAGTATTCCAATTCCAGGTTCGGTTCCATAAAAATTATGTATAGTAACTTCACTAGCCAAACCCGTTGTTCATTTTCACTGATTAGGATTTTCGTAAAAAAAAAAGTGCTTTTATAATCAGTGTTGTTCTATACAAAGAAGGTATAGAAGAGAAAAAATGTTGGCGAATTTGTTTTAGCGGTCCAATCTCTTGTTTAGGGGTTAAAAATTTGTATCAAAAACTGCCCAATTTTTTTTTGTAATATTTAATTTATTTCTTACAAGTTCAAAGAAAAATAGTCAATTTAGTAGGTTTGAGGTTAAGAAGAAGAATAAACCTTTTTCTCTAAAAATTAAAAACACATTAATTTGCAAATCAGACTAGATCTAGTTTCCGTCTTTTTTATGGACAGGCTTTGATTAAAACGAAGGGAAGACGTTTTACACGTATTGAGGTTTTTATTGAACTAACTTTATATACAAATTTATTCCTACTTATATACTAACATATTTAACTTAAAAAAAATTTAATCTCTAATTGCAGCGTGGGATGTTATTTTCCTTTTGTAGATAAGGAAATGTTAGCAAACTATTCTTTGTTCTTTGTCTCAACCTCTAATGTATTTATATCATGTAGAACACATGGTGAGAGATAAGTAAAGTAAAAGAAAAACAAAAGGCTGTTACCTGATCATGAGTTCTAAAACCACTGCATTGATAACAACACATGAGGTTAACAAACACAACAAATTTATCACAATACAAAAAAAAACCATAAAATATCCAAATTTATTACTTAACAATTATTATCTGTTTTTAAAACTAAATAATTTTATATACATAGACCTTTTACTTGTTCAAGAAGTGAACAGGCTTTATCAGTGATTTTTCATTAAATTGTATTATTGTTTGTATTTTATTATCAGGTTGTCTCTATGTGATGATTTTTCAACAATCCGTCGGCTGTAGGAATCGAACCTGTGCTTTTCCTACATTACAAACGTAACACTACAAAGGAGCGACAGCTTAGCCATCTAACCCAAGTAAGGCATTGAATGCAACGTAGCTAATTAATGGTTTTTCTTTCCTATTCAGCTTTCTGTTATTGTTTTTTACATTCAGAAGTGATCAACCAGACACATAAAAACATTCTACTTTTAGATTCTTGTTTTGCCTTCCAATCTCCTAAAAAATAGACAAGTTGGTTATCAAATGAAAGCTTTTCTGTAGACTAATCGACCAGTACGAAGAACATATCCGGAGCTACCGGTAAACAAATCATAGGATCTGAGATTTTTTCTATAGAAAAAATGTTGCAGAATCTGGGAATTTTTCTGTAGATAAACGGTCCCAGAATCTGGGAAATTTTCTACAGGAAAAATGTCCTAGAATCTGAGAATTTTACCATAGAAAAAATGTCCCAGAATCTCAAAATTTTTCTATAGAAAAAATGTATCAGAATGGAAAAATTAATGAAAAATTTTATACAGAAAAATGTACCAGAATCTGAGAATTTCTTTATAGAAAAAATGTATAAGAATCTGAGAATTTCTTTATAAAAAATTTTTCTACACAAAAAATGTCCCAGAATCTGAAGATTTTTATCTAGAAAAAATGTTTCAGATTCAACCATTGGTTCTAGGAAAGTTTTTTTCATAAGTTTTTTCTCTATTGGTTGTAAAATAAAAATTGTAAATTCTATTTAGAATTTGTAATATTTGATCTTAAACCGAATAAAAATAACACTCATTGTAACAATCTTCAGATCAACTAAAAATCTACAATAAAATTCAAAGAAATCTTTTATAGAAAAGAGCTCAGATTCTGAGAACTTTTCAATAGAAGAATTATTTAAGATTTTGAGAATTTTTCGATAGGAAAAATATATCACATTCTGAGAATTTTTGTGTACAAAAAATATACCAGAATCTGGGAAATTTTGTGTGGAAATAATGCATCAGAATCTGAGAAATTTCCTATAGAATATATATTTCAGAATCTGAGAAATTGTCTATGGAAAAAGTATCTCCGAATCTGAGAAATTCTCTACAGAAAAAATATCTCAGAATCTGAAAAATTTTCTATAGAAGAAAATATCTCAGAATCTAAGAAATTTTTTGTAGAAAACAATTTTGTGTTGAAAAAATATCCCAGATTCTGTGAAATTTTTTGTAGAAAAAATATTCCAAAATCTGACAATTTTTTTGTTTTTACAGTCTAAGAATTTCTTCATGGGAAAAATGCTTCAAAATATGGGAAGTTTTCTATACGTAAAATATTTGAAGATGTAAGAATTTTTCTTTAAAAAAAATATATTTTTGGATCTAGGAATTTTTGTATGAGAAAAGAGTCTCAGATTCTTCAAATATTTTTTTTATCATTAAAGTATCTCAAAATCTGAAAACTTTTCTATAAAAAAACTGTCTCAGAATATAAGAATTTTTCTATAAAAAAAAATATCGCAAAATAAATGTTTTTTTTTTTTGAAAAAATGTGTCAGAGTATGAGAATGTTTCCATGGTAAAAATGGCTCAGAATCTAAAAAAAGGACAAATAAACACATTCAAAAAGAAAAGAAAAAATTTATTGTTGTCTGGGCAGATACAAATTGTAAAAGAAATCATTGAAAATTCGAAACTGATGGGTTTAGTCTAATTCCGATTCAGAAAAGCAGATGCGTCAATATGTGGATAATTCGTTTGCACCATCTGACCGAACACAGCAAGAAGCGATGATATTTTCTTCCGTATTTTCTTGTCACCTTTACGAATGTGCAGCTTTGGGAGTTCCCGTCCAAGCTTTGGCAGTTCCCGTTGAGGCGGAAGGCAAAGAAAACATATCTTCATGAAAACTCTACACCCAGAAAACAGATTCGGTGCTGACAACCCCATTTGTTGCCAATCGAATGGTTCAGTTGCATCAAATGAATTTTTCGGTTGCGACTACCGAATTATTTTTGATACAACTAAAATTCCGTTGCCACCGTCAAATTAGTCCTGTCTTAATTGGTTTTCTATTGCCACAACTTAAAAATTCGTCTACCACAATCAGAACTAAATCTGTTTTCTGGGTGTAGTAATTATCTTTCTTTTTCCGTTCCCTCACTATGTAGAACGATATTTAAAAAAACTTATGTTTTCATAAGCACATTCCACTGCGTTTTGCATGACACCGTATCTTTCTTGTCACCTAGTTCACCTCTAAGCTCTGCGGAAATTTTTGTGTAAAGAAAAATGTATTATACTGATGTTATCATTTAGCTTACTGATTTATATCGCTTACACTCGGATAAAAAAATTAGCAAATAAATTTGTAAACAGTTTTCGATCGCACTTAACTATTTTTGTACTGATTTTTGTTACAATTTTTTTTTGTAGTAATAATTTTTGCTATTCTCTTCCCAGGAAAAGTTTTTACAATCGGTAGCCAACCACACCGATTCTACAACTGGTTCCACTGCAACCGATTTCATGGAACTGGTTCAGGAACCAGTTCCTGGGATCCTATATGGAAGGTGTGGGTGACGTAGAATCAGTTCCAGAACTAGTTCCAGAACTGATTCTAGAGCTACCGGTTCCACTTTGGAGCTATAGAAGGGGTTGCTTTTGAGACAATTCCAACAAAAAGAATCGGTGTTAGAATCGACAGTAGAAGGGGTTGTGAATGAAAAGTAGCTATTCTACAACCGATTCTTTGGAACAGAAAATTTTCCTGGGTGGGTTATTACAATTTACGGATTTTTTTTACTAGTTTTTGTTGCCGATTTCAGAAAAATATTTTACAGTAGACGCTCGCAAATTAGAACCGCTTTGTTTTTGAGGCAATTCTAATTTCTGAATTATTCTAATTTCTGGACGTTTTTTTTCTAAAAAAAAATTGAGTAAATTTACTTCCAAAAACTTAAATAAAACTCTTTTTAATATTTTTTAATTCAATTTTATTTGATAAAAACAAGAAAACAAAACACAACAATTCAGTCCAATACATCAAATGTATTTTTTTTTAATTAAAAATATGAATATAAAAAAAAACGAATGGCAACAAAACATAGCAATGCAGTCCAATTACATCACATGTATTTTTTTTAATTAAAAACTAAAAAACTGTATTTAAAAAAAATTAAACAATTAAAATTAAACAATGGCCAAGTTAACAACTAATCTTTTTTTGACATATAATCAGTTATATTTGTTTGTTTTTTGGTTTCTTTAAATCCGAAATATCATTACGGAGAGCCAAAAGATTACTTATGTGCTTAGTTGAAAACAATTCACTGTTATTGCACCATTTTATTAAATTATTTACGCTTTCAATGGCTGTAGTATTAGAAACAACTGATGATACTGCAACAACGTCGTCTTCGCTGCTATCTGAAGACTCACCATCGCTACTGAGAACATAAACAGATCCATCATCAAACATATCTTCATTCCATCTGTCGATGTCTTCTATACCGATGCAATCGTTGGGAGCTATTTCTTTTAAAAGAGCTTGAGTTATCTGAATAACTTCGTTGCAGTCCTGATCTATTTGCAACAATTGTGCTATTGGCACGTCATCGTCGCTGTCGTATTGGTTAGAGTCCCAATTGGACAACTTTGACCAAGATTTCTTCATAACACTTTGTGATACCGCATCCCAAGCTTGTTTCAGTAATAATATAGCATTGCGGATCGAATGGGATTTCAAATGATTCTTCAGTTCACCACCTTCAGCAATTAACTGAGAAAGAAACATACTTCTGTAATTGAGCTTTGTTAATTAATAGGGTTTTGATCCATTGGTTGTAAAGCTGCTGTCACATTTGGTGGAAAGAATAATGCAACTATGTTTCCATCGTCACTTTTAAGTTTCTCAATGGGTGTATGAGCGGAGCAATTATCTATAAGCAAAATGGCTTTCGGAGGCAAATTATTTTCCTGAGAAAAGCGGATCACCTGTGAATTGAAAAAAATTTTAAAATTATGTACTGAACCTGAAATCAATATTTTTGTTTACCTCTTTAATAAATATTCCGTGAAACCATTCGTGAAAAATCCGAGAAGTCATCCAAGCATTTTTTGAAAAGTTGTAATGCAGAGGATTATTGAAATTTTTAAAACACCTGGGTTTTTTTGCTTTTCCAATTACCAATGGAACTAATTTGTGTGATCCATCAGAGTTTGCACCAAGTAGGTCTGAAATTCTGTCTTTTTGAATTTTATGTCCAGGGGCGTTTTTTTCAAAAGCAGAGACATAGGTTCTGTCTGGTAGGCAACGAAAAAATAATCCGGTTTCGTCGACATTATATATTTGTGACTCCATTAAACCCATCTCAGCGATCTTTGCACGATATCGATGAATAAAAGGAGTGACTGAAGCAACATCACTGGAAAGAATCTCTCCACAAATTTTTAAAAAACGGATACCGTGTCGCTTCTTAAAATTGGTAAACCATCCATCACTTGCCCGGAATGCATTTTCATCTTTATCGGGATATTCCTCTCTAAATATTTGTTTAGCTTTCTCTTTTAATATTGGCCCAGTCAATGTGCACTTTTTTTCTCGTTGATTTAAAAACCACTCATACAGACGACTTTCCATTTTTGGATATTCAGCGCTGTGCAAAGATTTATTGTTTGCCTCCTGATATGTGTTTGCAACAGCATTTACTATTGCTGTTCTATGTGATTTGATGTAGCTGATTGAAGATGTTGTCACATTAAAATCTAGGGCTAACCGGTTCCCTTGAACGCCTTTGTCAAGCTTTTCTAATATTTTGACTTTAGTTTCCAATGATAAAGAGTTTTTTTACGTTTATTTAACATTTTAAATGATACACTTTCACTATTTAATAGAGACTGCCAAATAATATGTACACGCGTATCAAATTTCACAAATAAACTAGCCAAAAATGTACATAAATGCGAAAAAAAAAACAAATAGGGAAAAACATATATAATTTGGTGATTCCCCTTTTTAGTTTTACTTTATGCAAACAGAATAAAAATAAATTGGGGATTTCCTGTGTATTCAAATAACCAAAAAAAAAACGCTCAGAAATTAGAATTTTAAATTCGAATTTCAGAGCGTTTAATGTATTGCAAACATTCATTCTAATTTCTGGACGTTCGAATTACTGAAAGCTCTAATTTGCGAGCGTCTACTGTACTAATTTTTCAAACCCGAGTGCTAAACTTAACAAAAAAATATACTAATTTAACAACAAGTGGATACTTTAAGGAAATTTTATATCCAAGAATTAGTTGATTTTTTTAGAATTCTTGTTTAGTTTATATCTACTGCTATTGATATATTCTTAATTTGGAAATAAAACTTAGAAAATTTTAATGTATCTCCAATACATAAAAAGCTAATAACTTGAGAACCGTTTGCAATTTTTACTACAAATTCCAATTATGTTGAAGTAATTATACGTTTTTTCAATCGAAAGAAAAAAATATTTTTTTTAATAAATTTGATTTTAATTTTTGTTTTTAGATTTTACAGTTTGTTTATTTTTTTAGTACACTTTTTTGCTAATTTCAGATGATTGATTTAAATTGTTTACAAGAATTTACTAATTATTTATACTAATTTTCTTGTATTAAAATTATTGATATTTAGTAAATTTTTTAACTGATTTTAGCAAATCGATTTTGAATTGCAGTTTATAACAATTTTGCTAAAATTTAGTAGCAGCTACTAATTTTTTATACTAATTTTATTTTACTAAAACTTAGTAGACATGTGTTGAAAAAATTAGCAATTTCCCGTGATAACAGCAACATTTTCAGTATTTTACCTACTGTAGTTCATTCTTTTTGTGAACAATGACAAACGTTATGCGACACTATAACCAAATGTTTTTTTTTGTTCAAAATTTTTTTATAAAACCAAACAAACACAGAAAAAATTCAACAATTTTAAATCAAAGATTGACTAGAAAACTTTAGGTTGAAATAGAACAATTTATTACAGTTTTAGTGATTGTTGTATAATTACAAGAAATTTTAACAAAAACTAACAATACAGAATTTATACGTAGATTTGTGTTGTATAACAAAGATATATTTGAACAGTTTAACTAAAAATTCTTGCCAATTATTGGAATTCAACTTAGGGGCACAATACCTAAGTCAATAAATATATGTATATATCGAGTCATGGCCGCCAAAATAGCTTACCAATGAGAACAAAAAAAAAAGCTGATAGCGAATATATTTAAGTACCCTGGATTAGTTTCCCATAATTAGCTGCTTAACATGCATCGTTTGAGTGCTATTACGTAAGATTTTCTAATTTTGGGACCCCCTATTACATACCTATACTGATTTTGAGTAGGACCGAATTTATGTTTAACAACCGTTTTTTGTTTTTTTTTTTATATGGAGTTTGACCTGTTAGCAATAGGATTTTTTCTTCCAAACTAGAAGGGTTTGCTTTAGAATCGGTTCTAGAACCATTTTCGGAACTGGTTCTGTAACATTGAAACCTTATATTTTAACTCTCAGGTATTATTTATAAAATCAGTTCTATGGAACCGTTGATAAGATAATCTGTTCTAGAATAGATTCAAAGCTCACCGGGGGAGCAATTCCTATTTGGCGAAATGATAAAAGTTTTCAGCAAAGTGTTTGTAACCGTCGCACTGTGGACCAGCATCATAGAATTTTGGCCAAAACTAAAATATTGAGTATATGAAACTAAAAGATATCACAAATGAGGGTCTGGTTGTTGCTGATCACGAATCTGAAATAAAAAATTCAAAATTCAAAATGGCGGCTCCAAGATGGCGGCCATTAATTTTTAGTTTTTAATATATTGGACTTAAAATAATCAATTATATATGTAGGTCTAGGATCCGCTGATTAAAATTCTGAAATTAAAATTTTGAAATTCAAAATGGCGGATCCAATATGGCAGCCATAAATTTAAAATTGTTATGTGTTGGAAAATAAACTACACTGTACAAAAAAAAAGGTTCTGATGACAACTGATTCACGCAGAGGGATCAAATTAAAATATAAGTGTATCGGCGTTTTAAAAGCTTTCGTCTGGCCCTATGTTTTTGGGGGGTTAAAATTCCCACTCTTTTGAAAATGTTTATTGTGAATCGGCATAGGAAACCATGTGAATCTTCCACTTTAGGTATAGGATATGTTCAGCGAACTTATGTAAAACACTACGAGGGACATTTTCGTGGAACATTTTAACCCTCTAACTCTGCAATTAAGGGGTCTTTTTTGGCCCTTTTTTAAAAATCTCGAAAAAGACCCATAAGTTTAAGAGTTAGAGGGTTAAAATGTTCCGCAAAAATATTTGTCATGAAATTCTCTGAAGACATCAAAGTTGAAAATTTAACTTCAATGCCAGAAATAAGTCAAAACTTAACATGTGTTTAAGGGTTAATTTCGTACTTGTTAAGAATTGGCACTCAAATGTCCCACAAACCTGGACTTTAGGGGGTTAGTCTGTGTGAGAAAACCAGAACCTACAATTAAGGTAATTTTTAGAGCTATTTTTTAGTATTTACTAAAACCCTCAAATGCTGGAAATCAGCGAGATTTGAAGGTAATACTTTTTCAGTTAAAGGGCAAAATCTCGAAAGTTTATGAACGGTCGCAAACGGTCGCAAAAACCTAGGTAAAAGACATCTTGGGGAACACATTGGCATTCAAGTTTTTCAAATATCTCTTGGAATATTTTGGAGCTTTTTTTTTTAATTTAGGATTTTCAAAAAAACCCATCTTTTTGAGCTAAAATTAATAATTTTGTTACTTTTTTCGTAAAAACTTAACAGGTGTCTATTTTTTTTTTATGATAACTAGTTTCAGTTTCATAATTTGAGATTATTTTTGGAACAAATTATTGTTTATTTATGACTTTTTTATTGTATCATTATAAAATAAAAAATGTTACAAAATTAAAAAACTTTGACTTTGAACTCTCGCCAACTAACAACAAGTAACCAAAATGATCAAATATTTCAATCACAACATATTCACCAATCCTAGATTTTTTATATGCATATAAACATATTTTCCCTCTACCTGCATTGTACTTTTGCCAAAAAAACGGCGATCCTGGCCCACAGTGCGTCGCTTAGAACAATCGTAATTAATTTTAGAATTAATTAGTAAAGAATTTTTCTAAAGCTCTTTTATAGGAAGAAGAAGAAGAAGACATTTTAATTGAAAAATTTAACAGACACCAGTAAATCACCAGACTGTCACAGTTTCATCTCATCCATATGTTGTAGAAATTAACGAAAAAGTGGAATGGGACAAAGATTTGACAGATGTTTTTCATAATGGTAAATTTTTTAATCAGATGAAGAATCACTCTAAGTAAAAATGAGAAGTGATAAATTGCGGGGAGGTGAAAATTATGATTTTTTTGATCACTTCATTTTATCACAATTTGAGAATTGATCCTCTGTTCTAAAAAAGCTTGCTGGATACGTTGTACTGTTACAAATTTAGGCAAAAGCAAAAATAGTTAAAGTGTATAATCATATGCAAAAACAAATTATGAAAATCGTTCTTCTATAAAGTTGTATTTTGTCACTTAAGATACTTTGGCGGTCAGGGCATATTCAGTTCCAAACCATTCTTCAATATATGTTTTTTTTTTGTTTATTATGAACCTAAAAAGAAAAATAATGACACAACAACAATTGCTATTTGTTTTTCCCTTTTTACTCCCTTTTTAGGTATCACACATGTGTTTTCAAATTTTTTCTATGTGTGCATCTATTAAATGGATAGGTATGTGTCAAAAAGTTTTGTGTTATTATTTGTATCTTCTTTTTGAAACTATTGAGTATGATTTCAATGCATTTATAAATTTTTTCACAATGGAAATTTCATTATAATGACTGCTATCACAATTGGGGTACATTAGAATTAGATATGTATTGTTTTTCATTATGGGTTTTGCAAAATGTTTTCGAATTAAAATTCTCTGATTTTAATAAAAACAAAAAACCCATATCGACTCATCTCAACATTAAGGAAATTTTTTGGCATTAAGAAGAAAGTAGATGTAAAAAATTGACTTATGTGAGTAAACCCTTAATTTTTGTATAGAAGCACACTTTTAATTTGAAATTTTGTCTGTAAAAAATCTTCGATTTGATGAGTTTCTTTTTTTTTTTCATTCTAAGAACTGTATCCCGGATGTTTTGTTTTGCAATGAGGCCTACGTACACTCTGTGTTTGGAGCGAAAAATAAATAATAAAAGGGTTTTTTTGATTTTTTCCTTTAATTTAGGATATAATGGCCTAAGAAGTTTAACATGAATCTAGAAAAGCTATACTTAAATAAAATCTGTGTTGACTTAAGAGAATTATGTCGTTAAAATTAACTGCAATTCCAATTGCAAAAGTTTACAATCTAATAGCTTTGAAAACGATTAAAAAAGTTAAATTTTGGTCCCGACATTTGAATGATGCCTACATTTACTGTATTTACTTACACTCATAAAAAAAGTCCGTACAAATAGGTCAAAATAATAGAATTTTGATCTATTTGTACGGACTTTTTTAGAGAAAATAACAGAAAAATTAGTTCAATTTAATCAGAACGCGTTTAACAGACTTTTGAACGAATTTTTTTTATAAGTGTATATTATGATGCAAATAACAAATCTATATATAAAATTAGACTTAAGAACAGACTTCAGCCTAATTTTCTTTTTCTTTCTTTTCAATAAATATTAACGTTTTCTAGTAAGTTTACATATTTTTTGAAATAATTTTAAAATTTTATGAAATTTTTGACTTTAAAGGAAAGTCCATAATTGTAGAGTGACTCCACTCTGCAGCACAGATTGGAATATTAAAGCTGCGTTTACATTGATGGATTACTCCAATTTGTAGCAAATTTATTTATTTTTTCTCTTTCATACTAACAATTTTTTGTATTTTGTTAACTCTTTTTATTCCACGCCAGAGTAAAACTTGTTTGACTCCATATTTGCTCCACTCTAGAGTTAACTTTGGTCTATTAACTGTTTATATATATATTTGTTCATTTTACTCCTGCATGGAGCATAGGGCCGCAACAAGATTATTCCAATAAGTTCGATCTGATGACCGATGTTGAATTTCATTCCAACGAAGGTGTAAGTTGGATATTTCGGTTTCAATTTGCGGTTTCCAGGTGTGTGCTGGTCTTCCTATACGTCGACTGCCTTGCGGGTTCCAGTCTATATCTTGTTTATCAATATCGTATAAAATCTCTCTTGATCAGCGTAGAGGAAAAATCAGGGCTAAACTCAGATTCGTTTCAAAGGTTACACGACGAGAGAAAATTTATGGGATAACATCAAATTCTCTACTGAGAGCTAATTTCAGATTCTCTCAAAATATTAACCCTTTCATGCATTTGTAGTATGTATACAACAACACTTTTTGAGGGTACATTTCACATTTCTAACGGTAAATTTTTCAAAACAAATTATTACAAAAAGTTTTGTGCTTTATATTGAATTTTCCACTGGGTCAAGTCGATTGATTTTTTTGCGGTCATTTAGTGAATATATAAGGGCTAAAGTTTTTAGTTACTCCCAAAACTTGTGTGATGAATAAAATTCAAAAACGTTAAAGTTTTATGTAGAGTTTAGTAACAGAAAAAATAAAAAATTAAAATTAAAAAAAAAAAATGTTAACCCGCTCTGGACCGGTAGCATGTTAATGTTTAAACTTTAATTCCAAACAACTCCGCTAGAGGTGCTGCAAAGCCATTGAATTAATAAAAAAATATTTCTTTGGCATAGATCTATATTTCCACGAAGTTTGGTCGGAAAATTCCCAGGCATTAAAATTCGTGGATGAAAGGGTTAAACACCGGGAGAGAGAAAATAAAGGGCTGTCTTCAATTTCTCTAAAAGCGAACCTCAGATTATCTATTAATCTGCGGAGAGAAAAATTTAAGGGCCAACCAAAGATTCGTTTTCAAAAGTTATATGATAAGAGATAATTCATAGGCTAACCTCAAATTCTCTCGAAACAAAATGCGCTGAATAATAGAACTTTGAAGGCTAATTTCAACATAATTACTTCTGTACCATAAAATAAGTTTAATTGGAGAATGCTAAACTCCGTACCAATTAATAGATACTACCTTGTGGCCGTCTACTGGCGAACTGACTAAAATTAATCAATAGCAGCGATGGGAAAGTTGATCCGATCGTTCTTCTTTTTTTTGATACTATTTGATTCAAAAAGTACCCTAGTACTACTACGTCCATTTGATACTCTTGCACATTTGGCCGCTTTTGAACTGATATTTACTTTTTCCTCTGTTACTAATTTTACTATTTCTCGTCAAATCTAACGATTTCCAAACGCATTTAGCGAGAATAAATATTATTTGCTATTAGCGGGAAATCTAGCGATTTTTGCAAGTCGCTAAAACTTAGTAATTCATTGCTAGCTTTTTAAGAAAATTCTAAAATTGTTTTCTATTTTTCGCAAAATTTTAAATAGTATCAAAAATTCAGGCACTGGCATGCCACTGTTTTTAGTACTCCGAAGGTCTAAAAAGTACTCTTAAAAGTTTTTTTTTTTTTGATACTGCAATGAAAATAGCATTTCCCATCACTGATTAACAGCACTATATTTTATTGACTACACTCAAAATAAAAAGTTTGTTGGCTGAACAGAAAAATTTGTTACTTTAACAAAATTTATGCCTGTTTTTTTGGCTTAAAATAAATTTTTTTTATTATTATATTTGTTTTTTAGATTTCTCTAAAACAGGATTTCAAGGTCCGTTAATTATATAAAATAAAAGACTAGTTCATTTTAAATCTTATTCCGACGTTTCGTTTTTTCCAACATCTTCAGGGATGTTGATTTTAACACTTTGTTTTTGTTAAATTTTACAAATCTAAATTTAAGTAAAAAATTTTAAAAATTACAGTTTTATATATAATTATACTGAGTAGTAGAATTTATTCAAATTTAGGGTCTCGGGACCCTCCCCGGGCCTAGTCCATATAATGTGAGGGCACCCCAGTGGAGCAAACATTTTGTCCGTTTTGTTCTATCTCGCTTAGTTTTCGAGATATGGGGCATTTTATGAAATGGAAAAATTTTATTAAAAATTTCCGAGAGTCCATGGCCCCGCCAAGGTCCATTTTTGGATAGAGATAACCCCTTTCGCTGGGGTATTCAACGGTTAGGGGTAGTCGAAATGTTCATCAATTTTGCCTTATCTCTTTTAGTTTTCGAGATATGGCAGGGAAAGAAATAGCACCATATTTAAAACTTCTGATACATTGGTGGCGACATCTACCGGGTAATAACAGTAAAATGAAAATATTATATTTTAACAATAAATTTTGTTAAATTTAACGAATGGGTTCTTAAAAATTGGTTTTAAATAATTAGTTAAAGTACTGAGGATTTTTAGTATTATGCTTAAATCAGTGTTTCAACTAAAAATTTGTTAAAAATTAGTCAAATCGATTTGAAACCGGTTTGGCAGATTTTTCTACTGACATATTATTTTAAGTGTATAGGAAAAAACTAGCAGCTTCTTCGTCGTTTATTTAATTTTTATATAAAGATTTGACACTTAACGAGTAAAAAGGTTAAAGTCGGGCATGCCGACTATACAATACCCTACACCACTCTGGTGTATTGTTTGGATCCGAAATTCGAATGGGTTAAAATGGGGCTTGCGTCAAAATTTTCTATAATGTGAGTCAGCGCACCAAATTTCATTAAAATATCTTAATATTTGCGACCTGCAGTTTGTAACCAAGCCAATTTTGGGGGGACCCTTATATGGGCACTAGGTCTAAACATGGACCGATGTTCACCAAAATCCATAGGCTTCGTCCTTGGGCCAACATAGGTCTATGTACCAAATTTCATTAAAATATCTTAATATTTGCGACCTGCAGTTTGTAACCAAGCCAATTTTGGGGAGACCCTTATATGGGCACTAGGTCTAAACATGGACCGATGTTCACCAAAATCAATAGGCGGCGTTATTGGGCCAATATAGGTCTGTGTACCAAATTTCATCAAAATATCTTAATATTTACGACCTGCAGCGTATAAACAGTATAATTTTGGTAGGACCCTTATATGGGCACTAGGTCTAAACATGGACCGAAAATTCACAACAAAACTTTCAAATCTGTACCACGCCTAACAAGATCTCAGTAATGAGGGCTTATTGCTAAAATCTAAGTAATAAGCAGCAGAATTAGCGGCTACTGAATATAGTTCAGTGTCAAAACTCATAATTTTTATTCATCAAGGTCAATTTCATTAGTCGTTACCTGCATGAAAAAAGTCACAACATTTGTGCACCTGCTTACCCGCCGCATTGCAAAAAATATAATAAAAGCAAGTAGTGGAAAAAAACCAGAACCGACTTTTGGCGTTACAATTTTGCTACAATTTTTTTTTTTTCTTTAATTTTATATATGAATAATATATATAATTTATGTTATTTTTTTTAATAATAAATACATAATTGTCTCTTATTGTTCACAAGAAAATGGGTTTTTAATATATTAAAGAAATACATTTCAATAACTTTTGTTTAAAAGAGAGTCAAGTCAAAAATTCTGCATATAAAAGTGTTCTATAATATTGACCAGTACGAATTTGTCTTTAAACCTTTGTGACCACTTTCACAAACGCTTAATAAAGTTATGAAAAATTTCCATACAAACTTTAACTTCATATTCAGTTTCAATCATACACTTAGGGGGGGCATAAACTGGCTAAACTAAATAAAGGCTTTCAAAATTTTGTAAAATTGCAACAGTTTTTCAAATAATTTTCAAAACAAAATTGTATTTAATTAAGCCTGAATTAAGCCTTAAGAGCTTTAGTTTTTCATAACATTTTTCAAAATATTTTAAAGCATGTATTTTTGAAATTGTATATATGGAACCCAAATATTCATTTAATTTAAGATGAATCATAAAAATTTGTTAAAAGATTAGAATTCAACTAACATATGTTTATGTGCCAGAAAAATAAATAAAAAGTATTACATATTTTAGTATTATGTGACTTTTTGAAACGCAGCCAGAGACCTCAACACAAATTTCGCGCTTATCTTTTCTAGAAACAAAAAACACAACACGAGCACACTCGCACTGACTTATGCATATATTCGCATACACATTTAAACGTAGAACATGAAAAAGTCAATTCAATCTAGCAGTTAAATGTAAAACTACAAACAGAACAATAAAAAACAATGCTAAATTTGCTAAATAAACCACAAATACAAATAAAGCTTTAACCACTACTAACCAGTGAAATACAACCAGAAAAAAGTGAAAAACTACAAAAATAACAACAACAATAAGTCACTAAAGGACTAATACTATAAAAACACATACAAATACATACACACACACGCACACAAAAAAGCATAATACTCAGGTTTGATAGTGAATATATAATACCCCTAGATACACACACGCACACACTGACACATACTCTTACCACTATTCATTTTAAATTACACTTTATACGCAAATCACATCTTGTGCATATTAAATAGTTAACTAACTCATACATTCGCTCTTTTGTTTGTTCGTTGGTCGTTTGGTTATTTTGGTTGGCAAACATTTTGCAGAAAGACTAGACTTAATACATTTATGGTTTAACGAGTGGTTTGTTTGAACGCCGATAACTTTTGTGGTAAACTATTGTCAATGAACGTGAGTATACCAAAAACTAAACATTATTTTTTAATACTCTGAATTTTGATGTTGCTATTGAGAGTGTAAAAAACTTCAAATGTAGATAAAGTCCTCAAAATTAATTCGTATATACGAGTATTTATGTATTTAAATTTATTAGATTGCTCGTAAATGGAGCGAATTATAGTTACACTTAAAATAATATTATAGTTACATAAAAAAATCTATTAGACGTGTTTCAAATCGATTTCAGTAATTTTTTATAAATTTTTTGTTTGAACACTGATTTAATCCAATTTTTTAGTTGTTTTAAATTATATTGCAAATCCTTAGTCCTTAACTAATTTTGAGGGCTAATTTTTAAAATTATTTATAACTAATTGTTAAAAATCAGTCCGTTAAATTTTACCCAATTTATTGTTTAAATATAATATTTTCATTTTAGTAGGTTTGAAGTTAAGAAGAAGAATAGGTAAACCTTTTTCTCTAAAAATTATAAACATTAATTTTTACAATGAGTGTTATTTTTTCAGTTTAATTCGGTAGAATTCGCAATTTATTTTACAGCAAACAGTGAAAAAACTTATGAAAAATACTTTCCTAGAACTAATGGTTGACAAGTAATGCATTTTAAAGTGCTACCAACCACTCCCATCAGAGTGTCTTTATAGGATTTGCTCTAGGTTATAATGTAGATGTTAGTTTTTTGTATTTACGTTAACTCAAAGTAAAAAATTTATGAGAACTAAATTCAAACATTTTTATTTAGTTATTTGCATTACAACGAAAATCACATAGCCTGAGCAGAGGGCTGCCGGTTCGATCCCGCGTCATGGCAATACACAACAAATTTTTCATATAGAGGCAAATTAACAATTAAAATTAATTTGATCAAATGGCACATAAACTTACCAATGACGAGTCTTTGGGTGGGAGGAAACTGCGGCAGTCTGTAAATAAAAATCTTTTCTTCTTCTTCTTTCTATAAATCAGCTTCAGACTAGATCTAGTTTTTAGATTGTTGTTTATCTTCCAATTTCCTCCGTGTCGCCTTTTTCGCAAATGTTGCCACACTGACGTATGGTTTTTACGTTCAAGAGTAGCCAAATTGCATATATTGGAGGAGGGTTGCCACAGGGCATTTTCATGTTTCTATTATTACTCGACAGTGTATTCGAAGTGTTAAATATGGTGGTATTTCTTCCACTCCCATTTTTTTTAAATGGCCCATACCAGCAAAACTAAGAAAGGTAGAGCAAAATAAATAAAAGATTCGTCTGCAGCTAACTATGTGATACCCTCGTGATGGGGCCTTGGACAAACATGTCCAACTATTTTTGCTATTCAATTATTATTTTTTTTTTTGAATAGCACATTTGTATGGAAAATTACTTTTGGTTTTAGGTCAAATTTACATATAATAATGCCCCTTTATTTTAATCGAGGTGGGGTTTAAGCTTTTTCTATATTCATTATCGTTTGGCTTTGGTACGACATTTCCAATAGCGCCTTTTTCACCAATATTTCAAATATGTGGCAACTATGGGTCCAATACATGCGTGATATGGGTATCAAAATTTTTATTTTCCTGAGTACTTTAATACTATGGAGAAATAAATCTAAATTTCATATTTTTATACAGAAATGGATTAGTTTTTATGTCATATAATAGGAGTTATATGTATAATAATAGGAGTCCCAATCCCTATTGGACCGGACATTGGATAGAAGAATAGTGTAAGTAAATTTTCAGAAACTGACAATAAAAATTTAAAAAAAATAATACCCTGACCACATAGTGGTGTAGGGTATAATTAAGGTTAAAAAAATATCGAAATATCGAAAATAAAAATTAAGTAAAAACTGATGCTTAAATTTTTTCATTTCACTTCAGCCAGTAAATGGCTTGGTAACTGAACTCAAAAAGTTTGACAATTAACACATAATAGTTGTTTGAGTAGTAATCAGTAGTTGTTGTTTTTAACTATAATTACAGTTTTTGTTCTATGGATAAATACAAAACAACTGTTATGCCAATTATTTAAAAAAAAAACAACCAACGAAAAGCTCTGTAATTTCGTAACATTTATTTGAAGCAGTTATTTTTAATATAATAAGCAACTAGCAAAACAGTATTTTTAAAGTAAACCCATATATTTTGTTAGTTATTTAAAAAATAAAAAATTTCGTTAAGTTAAGTTTCGTTGTATTTTACAACTTCTTGTTTAGTTTATATTTGTTATTATTGTTATATTCCTAATTTGCAAATAAAAATCAGAAACTTGTATTGTATCTCCAATGCATAAAAGCATTGTAACTGGAGAACCGTTCGGAATTTTTACTTAAAATTTTAAATAGGCTGAAGTAATTACACATATTTTTGTAATCGAAAGAAAAATTCTTTTTTTTTTTTATTAAAATTTACTTTTATAACACCAAAAAGGTTAACTGTAAAAAATAGGAGTTTTTACCCATTTTGTCAGTTGTTTTAAAATGTTTGTAGTTAAAAATTTGTCAGTTAAATTTACGACATTGATAGTTTTTTTAATGCATTTGTTAGTTATTTTTCAATTGCTAAAATTAACAGCATTTCTTGGTTATTTTAAAGGTTAATACCTTTGTCGCCTTTTTAACTGCATATACCTTTTAACGTACCACATATTTGTTTTAACTGTTATTTTCAGTAGATTCTACCGACAAACTTTTTTGAGTTTAGTAAAACCTTTTGTGTGCTACTTACTCGCTTAATTACTGGATAAAACAAATTGCATTGAAATAAAGTTAAATTTGCTATGGAAGAAATTTTAATTTGAGTGAAAATATGTAAAAATTCGTACTGATTTCCACATATCCGAAAACTTATACATTCAGAAAAGTTCTGCAGTTTATGTAGTAATATGGTTGTTTGTAGTTCTTTTAACTGCAGTTACAATTGTTTTACTTGAAAAGAAGTTTTCTGAATGATTTTATCAGTTCTTTTTTTAAACAATTCACTACTGCATTTTCATTACAGTGACTGTATGCAGTTGTTTTAAATTTTCTAACAAACATATTTATTTTCAAGTGTGTGCGTTTGTTGTTTGTCCATCGTTCAACTTTTCTGAACACATAAAATAAATGGCGTTTAGAAATTTCTAGTGAAACAATATAAGAAAAACTTTTTTTCTCTTGCGTCTTCAAATAAAAAGACGCTGAAGAAAGCAGTCACATAAGACTGAAAATTTCGCATTAAGGAATTTTATTAAATAAAGAAAATAATAACCTAATTTTTTTTAAACTAGAAAATATATTTATTTACTTGAATATTATTAGCTATTGTATTTCTTTTCTTTTGTCTCTTTACTATTTTTATCCCAGTTTTAGCTTCAGAAAAAAAGGAAGCCAAACAGACAAAATTTGATCCCTGGAACGCATAGAATCTAGAACAACATATTAAAGGTGAAAAATAAAAAACTAAGTGTAAATTTTGTTACTCAATTGTAAAATTAATTAATAAATTGAAAATAAAATCAAGTTAAGAGTATTTATATAAGATTCTTTTTTTAAATTAGTAATAGCAGCAAACTTAACTAAAAAAAACAGTAGTTTTTATAGTTTTGCAGTTTTACAATAATTTTCAAGTGTGTTGTTTTAACTGCATTTTTAGTTGTTTTTTCTTCATTTATTAGTTTAGTTCTAACAATTAAAAATAAACAACACATTGTAGTTGATTTAAATACAAACGTAATATAGTCCTTTTCAGCTGCAAATACAGTTCTTTTAACTGTCATTTTCAGTTCATGCTATCTATATAATTTACCCAGTATATTAAATATGAAAAATTAAGGTAAAGTTATTTCGGAAATCGACAGAAACATAGGCAGATCTCGCAAAATGCTCAGAAATGTTATAAATTATCAAGATATATACAAAACATGTGAAGCCGTTCAAAGAATTGAGAGACCGAGGGAGACCACAAGTATACTTAGAAAAGTTCTCCCCTTACTACATAGCAGTTATTTGTGTAGTAATGCCAGTGTAGTTATTTTAACTACAATTGCAGTTCTTTTACTTAGTTAAAATATTTTCAATGTTTCTGACAATTGTTTTTTGAACAACAAAATATTGGAATTTATTTAAGTGTAAATGTAGTAACCTTTACAGTTGTAATTGCAGTTATTTTAAACGGCATTTGCAAGTTGATTCTACCTACATAAATTCCTGAGTATATTTGTTATTGCAAATTCTTTAAAATTAAATTAAAAAGGAAAAAATTCAGAAATGGCATGAATTTATTCATACATACTATGAACTCATATTTGGTTCTGTGTGAGTATAGCTCAAACTTTTAACTTAAAATACCAGAATACCCAATATACAACTTTTCATTTTCTAATTTCGCATACATTTTCAAAGCATTTACCCAAACAGCTTTGTAAAAATTGTTTGCTGGGCTTGATGTGAATGAGTGTGATGAATGTGGTATGATAAAATATGGTTTTATTTGACACACGTCTTCTATGTCTTCTATATGTATGATCCTTAGACATACCCAGCAAAAATGTGGAAGCAGTAAAAACGTTGACTGCTTCCTTACTGCTACTTTTACCGCTTCTAAAAATGTATAGCTTCGTAAACGGCACTAATGAAAGGCCTAAGTTGATTAACTGTTTATATCGCTTTTTGCTGTGCTTTTCAAAAAGGCATGAAATAAGCAATACATTTTGATTGCTTAAATATTTTTGCGGTTCTTTTATAAAAAATTTTCAAAATGCGGAAAAAAGTTATTTTAATGAAAACAAGAGGTTTTACTAAAAATGGGAGGCATTTTTTCTTCACTGAAAAATATGCAGGAATATTGTGCTTTTGAGAAGGCATGATTTTAAATAGTTGAAATGCTTTATAATATGCACTTCCGAGAAGGCATGAATTATCGACATTTTTAAATAAAAACAGGAGCACTAATTAAAAGCGGTGAGTTCATGCCTTTTCGGATCTCGAAACAAGTGCTTTCACGCGAGCTATCTCGAACAAAAATCAGGCATGATATCATCAATAATGCAATCGCTTCACTGCTCAACTTTCCCTGACAAAACTGCTTCCAAGCAAGCAGTAATTTCTGCTGGGTATTTCAGATTAATTGGAAACCCCATTGATTAACAGGACTTTCATATTTATACTTCTTTTGTAATTTTTGTTTTTCATAAGTGTTTTAACAGTGGGGTTTCTTACCGTTTATACTTGTAGTGTAAATAAATTCCTTTTGAATTAATTTTTTTTTTAATAAAAGCGAAATGGCATTGGAGCTTCTAATTTGTCATAGAAAAATATGCCTGTAAATAGTTATTGATTTTATTTGTTTAAATATATCTTGTTCGTTTTTAACAGTTAAATTACTGACCACAATCAAACCATTTGACTGCACGGAGGAAAAAGACGTTTTTGTATATGTTTGGAGGTAATCAATGTATGTTTATAAACTACCATATATGTATTTGCAGTGTGCTTCCAATTATATTGTTTTTATAGTTACTATACATATATTTACCGGTAATAATTATATTTGTGGATACAATTAACATATATTTGGAAAAACGGCGAATTTCCATTCTTGATATTTTTGATATTTTTCTTTTATTTATTAATTATATTATGAAAGATGTGAAAAAATAAAATATATTTGTTAATAAAAATAAAAAATAAATGAAGAGATTGTAGTTATTGTTTTTCAATGAATGTAGTAGATGTAAAATTCAATGTGATTTATAATATATTTAGTTATTAAATAATCGCCAAACAGTAGATGTATTAATTTTACTTTTTATGTTTTTCTATTAAAATATAGAGAAATTTGGAGAGTAGAATAAATACGCCTTTTGTTTGGCATATATTAATAACACTATGCGACAGTCAAAATCGGGATGGGATGAAACTAACGGGAAATGTTATATCGGTCAAAAACAAGTTATACGTGTCCCGGCGTTTCGCTGGGTCACCGCTAGGAATCGAGATATATCTTATTTTTGACATAACTCGAGAACCACTAGTCCGATTTCGCTCAAACAATTTTAAAAAAATTAAAAATTACAATTCCTTTAATCTGTTCATATAACGTTTTTCTATATACTCAACAGTTTTGCCGGTAAAAATAAATGTTTGTTACCGCTACCATAAAAATCAATAACCTTTTGTTTATTACTTTTTTTTTAATATATTAAAAATATTATTTTCTTCATACATTTATTTTTACCGGCAAAACTGTTGAGTATATAGAAAAACGTTATATGAACAGATTAAAGGAATTATAATTTTTAATTTTTTTAAAATTGTTTGAGCAAAATCGGACTAGTGGTTCTCGAGTTATGTCAAAAAAAAGACCACCAAAGGTCAAATCGATATATCTCGATTCCTAGGGGTGACCGAGCGAAATGCCGGGACACGTATAACTTCTTTTTTACCGATATAACTTTCCCCGGTAGTTTGAACCCTTCCCGATCACTGACCCCTACCATTTGTCTCACAGTGTAATTGCTTTATAACTAAATATATTATTTTTATATAGTATTTGCATGGAAACATAATTTGTTTATGACACACA
Source organism: Leucophora obtusa (assembly GCA_949987735.1). Lineage (NCBI taxonomy): Eukaryota > Metazoa > Arthropoda > Insecta > Diptera > Anthomyiidae > Leucophora > Leucophora obtusa. The sequence continues at coordinate 338,548,336 of OX465295.1, forward strand.
TATTATATGTTTACTGCCAAACATACAATATTTGTCGATAGCGTAATTCCATTTCATCCAAACGTTATATATTTACAGGCAAACATAATATATTTGCTTGCAAATATAATATATTTGCAATCAAATATATATTGTTTCTAGTAAAAACACGGCGAATATGTTTAACAATTTCTCCAAATATATACATATTACCAGCAAAAATATGTTTGGGACAGGCCGTTTTTTTCAGCGTGTGGCATAAAATTCGGCTGTTAGAATAATTATGTTTTCTCTGCGAATATGTGTTTATTGCAGCTCCCAACGGTTTTCTTGTCTCCTGTAAAGTTTTTAATTTGGATTATATACATATCGTCATCTTAAATGCAAAATCACGTATCATCAGAAAATTCAAAATCGTGTTTTTTATTGATTATGATTCACACGATTAAACTACACGTCTCTATGAAATTTTATACTTCTGAGTACAAAAATCACAATTTTATAACCAGCATTTTAGAAGACGTTTCATCAAGTGTTGATTTATATTAAAGAAAAAAAACGTATCAAGACATTTGTTGACAGTGGCACCAAACCCAAGAGATGGTATTAATTAAGGATCTTGAAAACTACTGATCCAGTCGGGAAAAAATGTTCATAAAAATTTAGGAGAAGTATCTAAGCTTTAAGAAAAGTACTAACTATAAATTAGTACAGGGTGCAAAAGTGGACTACCTCGGGTTTATAAAAGCTTTATTCTCGTACAAATTTTATATATGGGGGAAACCAAATACAACTCAATACACCATTCGAATTTACCATCTTCGATTTGAATGAAATTCCCCATAACTGTGGTACAATATAAGAATACTTACACTTAAAGCACTCAAAGGGTGCGTATTGGTGAGTTTATTATGAAAAAAATAATAAAAAAAAAACTAAGGTTACTTACAGTTCGCTACCCGGGTTTAAAGTTTGTCTTCGTAGTGTATTTAAAAAAAATTTATATTTTGACAAAATAGAGCTTAAATGGTTGGTAATATTATGGACAAAATATGGTTAGGTTTTTACTTTTTAAAAACGTTGGTTTATTTCCTTTAAATAAACCGGGTTCTTTTCTATTGCAATCAAAATAGCCAATCCCACTGCTGACACCAATTATTACATTTTACCTTTTAAAACGTTCCTTTATCTCCTTTAGATAAACCGGGTTGGTACTCTTTGTAACTAAAACAACACACACTATTTCGTTTGGCAATAACCTTATACCCTTATTTATTTAACACTTTATTACTTTAAATACAACGCTACCACGGTTTACTAGAGCGCTACTAACTACACGAACTTTAATACGCCACTTACTATACAAAGTCTTAGCGCAACTTATCAGCACAAATGCTAGAGTACAACTTCACTCTACAAATGTTAATGCGCAACTTCAACTTCCTTCGTAAAGTGTGGTCTTATATAACTTAACTGCCGTGAAGGTAGAACATAGTATAAAATTCCAGTGCTTCTAAAATTATAACACTTATGTTATTCATAACAAACCGCCCACTTAACATTATACTGATTATACTTAAATGCAGTGCTGCCAGTTTGAACGGTTTAGTAAAACCCGCCTCTCGGGACATCTTTCTTACAAAATTCCACAATTCTCTATACATACTAATCCAATTTCGTAATAATATTTATAAAATTTTCAAAGAGTAATTTTAGTCCACCACAACACAATTTAATCGTTTGAGTGCTATTACAGAAGATTTTCTAATTTCGGGACACCCTAATGCTAATTAATAGGGCAAGGAATTCCATGCAAATGCATGTTTTTTCTCGATTGTCCAAAACTAATATGGACTAAATATTTATCCGAATCATCAAATTTAGAACAAAATGGCACTGATTTGTAGTTGCAATTTTTGCATATTTTGTCAAAAATGCATGTTTTTGCTTATTTTGACTTTAAATGCATATTTTGTGCTTTTTAATGCATATTTGTTCATATTTTTCATTTTTAGGAGCATTTTTTATTTTGTAAAAAAATATAAAAAATTTATACCTTTTAAAATTTTGATTCAATCAAAATAAACATTGTTAAAAACCTATGGACCTATGGAAAATCTTCGAGTTCTGTGTCTGTTTGCAAAATAACTAACTTAAATATATTTTAAAGTTTTAAAGTGCATTATTTTTGTAAAAAGAATAGCTTTTAGTGCATATTTCTTATATTTTTAATGCATATTTTTCTTTTTTAGCAGCATATTTTAGGCGCATATTTTCCGTTTTTAAGTGCATGAAATTTCTTGCCCTACTAATTAATAAATTAAATATAGTAAAGCTTTTATTTGCTTCTATGCCAATATAAGTTATTTATTTTGTGAAAACTTGCGATTTTATATAGATACTTTCTTTTAGCCGAGAATTTGCATTCGATTCGGACAAAATTTCGCACATCCTTTAAATTTTAATAAAATTTAAAAAATAACACAAAAAATTAATAAAAATATTTATTTATTAAAAAATATTTATTTCAAAAAAAACAAATAACGCCGTCGCCAGGATTCGAACCCAGATTTCTGGAGTTGTAGTCGGTCACTTAACTCACTCAGCCACTATACAAAATGACTGACTATATGAGACAACATTGTTCGTGTAATTGCTTTATATATACAGTGGTGACCAATAATTTAAAACAATTTAAGTTTTTCTAATTTTATTGTTGTTGCCTTTATTTTTAAAGATCGAAAGGCAAGGAGATGGTTCAGAAAATTGTACAGAATTTTAACGTAATATTTGTTTTTTTCCCATTTTGTCACTTGTTTTAAGTGGGCGTGGCTTTTAACGAAAAATTTGCGATATCAACCTTTTATCAAATTGATGTGATTGTGAATTGATGTGATTGTGAATTTAAAGTTAGATTTTATTATTTTCATAAAAAATACAATTCAACATTTATTTTAATTAATATAGTTCAAAAGCAAATTACAAACTAAACTAATTTTTTTCCTTCTTTCAAATTATGACTTAAATGTCAAAGGTACCTCAATCGTTGTTTATATTTACACACGAACCAGTAGTGTAATGCAAAGTGTTGTCCCAACATCCCCTTTTGTTTAAGGTTGAATACGCTGGCGAAGTTGATTAGCATGTTTCCGATGCAGAATTTTTCTGTTATTAAATTCCACTAACACATTATAAATAACAGAACCGACTTTCTCTATTATTTGTCCAGGACTCCAAACGAACTTATTATTTTTGAAAACTTTAGCATAAACTAAATCTCCAGCTTCAAAACTTCTCTTTACTGCACCATGTTTTCTGTTATATGAGTATTCCATTTCACTATTTTTAAACGGTACAACTTTTTTTTTCTCTTTTAAAAGATCCATTTGCGATCTTAGACCTCTGCCAATAAACCATTCAGCTGGTGATTTATTTTCGGGAACGTTTGAGTTTGGCGTTGAACGATATTGACCAAGAAAAACAAGTAAATTAAATTTATCGTTCTTTGAACTATACTCATAAGCCTTTTTTAATGATCTTTTGATTGTGTCAACGAACCGTTCTGCCTGTCCGTTTGACTGAGGATGATATGTGGGTGTTGTCATATGATTTATACCATACTTTTGACAAAAGTATTGAAAATCAGCACTGGTAAATTGTGTGCCATTATCGGACACAATTGTTTTAGGAGCACCATATCTACTTACGAATTCTTCCATTTGCATGACAATTGTTTTTGCAGAAATTGATGATATTTGAATCACCTCTGGCCATTTTGAAAATGCATCTACCATTACTAAATAATAATGGCCTCTGACAGGTCCAGCTATGTCAATATGAAGCCGGTCCAAAACTTCTTGCGGTTGGGGCCAAGAACTTAGTTCGGTTTTAATTGGTGATTTTGCAGCGGAAGCACATCCGGAACATTGTTTTACGTATAGAGAAATATCTGAATCTATACCAGGCCAATAAATATATGATCTTGCAATTACTTTCATCCTTTCAATGCCTTGATGGCCCCGGTGAATTTGTTTTAAAAGTTTTGTTTTAAATTTCAAAGGGACAATGATACGTTCTCCTGACATTAAACATTCATCAACAACACTGAGTGATTCACGTCTATGGAAAAATGGTAATAATTCCGGTTGCAGATTTTGAGTAGAAGATGGCCAACCCTCTTGAGTGTACTTGTAAACCATTTGTAACAATACGTCTTCCTTTGAAGCACTAATAATCATTTTACGTGTAACCGGAAGTTCTTGAATATCATCTTGTAGAATTGTTTTGACGTTATCTTCAACAGATATTGACGCAACTATAAAATCCTCTTCCTCAACGGGTTGATTGTCAATAAGTCTTGAGAGCATATCCACATTTCCAAACTCTTTTGTATTAACATATTGTATATCAAAATTGTAGCTCATCATAATTAAAGCCCACCTTTGCAATCTGTTGGCAGTATGGGTTGGAATTCCTTTCTTAGAACCAAAAATGGCCAACAAAGGTTTGTGATCTGTCAGCAAAGTAAACTTTCGACCATAAATCATTTTGTGGAACTTAGTACACGCGTATGCTATTGCTAAAGCCTCTTTTTCTATTTGGCTATAACGTTTTTCCGTAGAAGTTATAGCCCGTGAAATATGATATATTACCTTGTTAGAACCATCGGGCATTGAATGATAAATTTGTGCTCCAATACCAACCATTGAGGCATCTGCAGCTATTGTTATGGGTAAATCCGGATTATAGTGTGTTAGTAATAGATCAGATGACAGAAATTTCTTAAATTCTTGAAATGATTTTTCACATTTGTCATTCCAATTCCACTCAACATTATTTCTAAGCAACTCGTCTAATGGATGTCGAAGTTGTCTCATTTTAGAAATAAATTTTCCATAGTAATTTACTGCTCCTAAAAATGACCTAAGTTCTGAAATATTTGTCGGTCTTGGTAAATTTTTAATGACTTCAATTTTCTTAGAATCCGGATGGATTCCATCAGAATCCAATATATGACCCAAGTATTTTATGGAAGTCTGGAAAATTTCACATTTGTCCCAATTAATAGTCAAGCCATAGTCATGAAATCGCTCAAAAACTTGCATGACTAGTTTATAATTTTCCTCCATATTTGAAGTGGCTATTATAATATCATCTAGATAGGTAACGACACCATCTAGGCCAGATAAAACAGTTTCCAGTGCTTGTTGGAAGGCACCTGGAGCAGACATTACTCCAAATGGAAGTCGGTTATATGCGAATAACCCTTTATGAGTATTTACTGTTAATATCTTTTTAGCATCATCATCTACTTCAAATTGAAGATAAGCATCCGATAGATCTATTGTACTAAAATACTTACAATTTGACATTTTTGAAAAAATATCATCAACGTGAGGTATTGGATACTGATTCTTTTCCACACATTCATTTAACCCTGTGGAATAGTCTCCACAAATACGAATTTTATTATTATGTTTACGTACTACGACAATGGGGGCTGCCCAGTCTGAATGTGTAACTGGTGTAATAATATTTGCAGCTTGCAGGCGGTTTAGTTCTTCTTCTTCTCTGTATAGCATAGCATAGGGAACTGACCTTTTAGGTTTAAAAACCGGTTTTGAATTTGACTTGAGTTCTATACGAATCTTGATCTTTTTGCAGTGACCTGTAATATTACGTAAAACATCAGGAAATTTTGCTTTTATTTTATCATATATGGTGTCCTTATTCAGATTTGCAGAAATATTGGAACAAATTGTATTAACGGGGATATCCCAATATCCGAATTTTTCAATAAGATCTATACCAAAAACGTTTAGTGTTGATGAGTCTGCGACGTAAAGCGTTGAAGCAAATGATTTATCTAGATGTTGAATAGCTGTGTCAAATTCACCAAGAAATTCAATGTGATTGTCTGATGCGTCAGATGCAGTACGTGCGGTTTGAGCAAGTTTTGGACTTCCTAACTTAACCCAATTTGGCTTAGATATTATGGTAATATCCGAAGCTGAATCAAACTGAAGTTGTATTTGTTTGTTAAGAATTTTGATTATGATGAATTTTCTGGAAGAGGTATGGTCATGTACTTGATTGACGTTGTGATCTGAAACGATAGTAACCATTTGGGAAGAAAAATTCTTAGTAGAATGCGCATGATTACTAGCCTTTTGTTTTTGTTGTTTGTCGCTGCGGCTAAAACACGCGCAGTAACCATCATTGTGACCAATTTTGTTGCATATTTTGCATTTGTGATTTGAATAACTGCAATTTTTAACAAAATGCATGGATCCGCATTGCCAGCATGGTCTGCTTGGAGTTTTATTATTGTTTGTTGATTGTGACTGCTGATTTTTATTGTTATATATCTTTTGAACATGAGACTGGTTTTCAAAATCTCCCATACCGACTGATGTAGATGAAATTTCGACAAGCTTAACATCTTCCTTTAGCGATTTAAACCGTTGAGCTTCGGCTGTAAGAACTTCCAAAGTCAGAATTTCAGAAGACGTGTCCAATGTTGATAAAAGTTTGCAACGTAACTCCGCATCTTTGGAAGAGTTAAGGCCAATGATGAAAATCAAACATTTAAGTTCATCAGTAGTCATTTGTCCATGAACAAAAAGTTCACATTGCTTATTTACTCTAGCTGCATAACTTATAAAATCTTCCAAATCATTTTTCTGTGTTTGAAGACATTTGTATCGAAGACTAAACAAAGATTCCTTCTTATCAAACAGCAATTTGAGTTGTTGTACGGTCTGATCGAAATTCAATTCCTTTGGCTTTCGTGGCAGTAAACTATCAGCGTATTTTGTGTAAACGTTCTGGCTTAGTTTTCGGAGAAGCAACCTAGTTCTTGAATTGTCATCAAGACTCTTGGCGTCTTCCAAAAAATGTTCCTCGAAACGACTAAACCAATTTGAAAATGTTAAATTATCATCGGGATCATAGCGAAATTCCTGAATATTTCTTGCAATTATATCCATTAAAGCTTCCTGCTGTTGTGCTCGTGAGGAATCTGGAGAAACTTTTAAGGAATCGTCCAACTTTTTTGTTAGAATTTCCATGAATTCTTGTTGACGATTTGCAGCCTGCTGCTGTTGCAGGAGAAGCTGCGAAATTACGTTTTCCAATGTAGACATTGCGTGTATTCTTTTATTACTCGTCGCCAATTGATGTGATTGTGAATTCAAAGTTAGATTTTATTATTTTCATAAAAAATACAATTCAACATTTATTTTAATTAATATAGTTCAAAAGCAAATTACAAACTAAACTAATTTTTTTCCTTCGTTCAAATTATGACTTAAATGTCAAAGGTACCTCAATCGTTGTTTATATTTACACACGAACCAGTAGTGTAATGCAAAGTGTTGTCCCAACACAAATTACATAGTAAAATTTAGGCAATAGTGATCGGTTCGGTACAAACTGTATATTTAAAATTTCCTTAAGTCTTGCATTATTTTTATCTACAAATAGTCGCCAGATTTAAAATTGCAGCACTTTAAACATGACCAAATTTTTATTTGTTTTTAGCGATTTTAAAATAATTATGTGTGAGGTTATATATGACAATATATAATTACATATTAAAATATTGTTAATCCCAACCCTACTAAAAAAAATTATATGACTTTTGATATTATATATAATAATATCCGAAAAATGAGAACATCTAATTGTATCAAATTAGATCGTATTATGATCATATTAGATCTAATTTGACACAATTAGATCTAATTTGATGGAATAAGATATGGTTTGATACAATTTTATCCGGATTTTGTCCTCATCCAAATGTATCAAATATAATATAATCATATCCAACTAGATATAATGGTATATAATTCGATACAATTATACATAATTATATGAGGCATGTGTAACTATATATAGGTCTATATATAATTGGATATTGTAATATGTTGCACTATATATTGTGCAATATATAACAAGATATAGTTATATATTTAGGATATAATTTCGTAAAATTTTATATAATTATATCTTGGTATATATGTTCCAATATACAATTATAAAAAATTTTATATGATAATTTATGTATGAATATATCAAAACTTTTTTACTTGGGAAGTTGCAGCAAACATAACTTTTAGGTGCTGTTGGTAGAAAATGGGTTAATTTTTTTTAAGATCTGTAAAAAAGATATTTACAAATATATTAAATTGAGTTAAAAAAGTAAAAAAAAAATAATTTTTTTTTGTACCCGAGCTGGGATTCGATAGTAGGGTCTCTCAGGTTATATGTGACTATATATAATTATATATTAAACACATAGAAAATATTATTGATGTGGGCCCATATGTAATCATATCTCAACTTATATTGTTAATCTTGCACCATATATGGAATAATATATAACTATATCTTAGAGCATTTAATATAATATAAAACCATATATAAAAATATCTTACATCATACAACCAAAAAATTTTTATAGGAGGACATATATCATATCTCAAAATATATAGCTTATATGCCACCATATGTGATCATATATTATGTTATATATGATCATTTATAATTATATATGACAATAGATCTATCATATCTCATTATGTATAGCATATACTGTTGATATCTAATTTTATAAAAGACAATGTATAAACATATATGCTTATATAAGGTACAACATAAGAAACATATATTATAGATGGCTAGTCATGACAACATATATATTCACATATTATAAGATAAAACAAGAGATGACTATATATGACTATGTATAAATTTTTTTTGATCGGGAAATCATGAAAAACTGAATAAGAAAAATCTCTTAATTTATTACTGAACCTGAAGTTATAAGTAATTATTATAAATATATCGAAACTGTTCCATATTTGTAGCGTTTGTTTCAGTGTTTCAGAAAGCTAAAATGCAAAAGAGCGTAACAGACATAACTTAAAAAATGATTCCAAAAATAATTTATTTCTCTTTAAAATAGATCTGTTGTTGTGTTTTAAGACAAAATAAAAAAAATTGTTTTCACATGTGAAATATTTATAATTTTACAGCGTTATTTGCTTCTCCTGTAAACCTATAAAAAGTTATGTTAACGTGTTTTGAATTTTAACTAACGATATGTACTTATTTAATCTTTATTCAAGCCAGACATTTTTGTGTTTTTTATGATTGAGTTTTATTAAAAAAGTTAATTAAATTTTTAGTTTATTAACCTTTTTCATAAAATTTAAATTTTTTTTTTATTTAATTTGTAGAAATACCGTTAATGGATGAGTTTTTAGTTAACCTCTTGACGGATTGATTTTATTTTGAAAGTAGCTTTCGAAAAGGTCAATATAGAAGTTGAATAGTTGTCTTGAAATTAATCGGTAAGGCTAAAATTTAAAGTGTCCAAAACCGCAACTGAAAACGTTAAACAGCCCTGTGGGAAAAAGGGGTTAGTTGAATGCGGGAAACTGTCCCGTGACCGTTGCAAATAGGACCAGTCAAAATGGACTTATCCTGTGATTTATTCTGTGAACGGTGTGAAAAGGATCGGTATGAAAGAACTAACCACGTGACTAGTGTAAATATGAGCAGTTTGAAAGTAGTTACCGCGTAACCGGTACAAATAGAACATTTTCAAAGGACCTACCCCTTGAGTGGTTAAAACAGAACCGGTGCGAAGGTATTTCAATTTAATTCGCTAAATTTTCCGTAATTTTATTAAGTTCACTTACAATGGAACTCTCCCAAGCTAAAACTCCAGTTGCGTTTTAAATTTAGATATGTGATTAAGGAGACAAAATTAATGGACCTGTATTTTTTCTTATGGATTTGAAGGTAAAAAGGGACTAGGAAACCTTGTACTCCCGAGTAAAAAAGTTTTGATATAACCATATATTATTTTATGTAATTGCATATAGTAACTTATAGTTACATATGGCCACATATGCTTTTAAATTCCAGCAGATATACTTTTATATAGTCATATGTTAGATATTTTTTCTTCAAAGGTTTTAATATGGGGACATATGTGATTTTATATTATTACATACAGGCCTACATATAATTGCATGTGCTATATATAAGTACATAAAGTAACATATTACAGATATAACTACATATACGTTTATATATAATTTAGTATGACACTATACATAATAATATAAAACTATATGTGGAGCCATATAAGAAATATTTCATAATTTGTGTTAGATATGATTATATATTGACGAATAGGAACCCATATATAACTTAATATGGTTCCATATCTACAATATTTCATGATTTCTTTAATATATAACAATATAACGTTCTTTATAAAATCATCTATAATTATATATCATCCCACATAAGCAATTATTTCAAAGTGATTTTATATAAAATTATGTAAGGTCCATATAAAACCGTATTATATTATATGTGGTTCTATGTTAACAATGATTTTTAACTAGTTTTAGATTTAGTAATTACTAGGGATTGGCGCGTGACTAGAAATGTTCGTGAGTCACATTATTCACACGTGATCGTGAGTAATAATTACTATACTCAAGCCCGTGAGTCTGAGAGTGAATAAGAATATATAACCCGTGCATGAGTCGTGTGTGAGTTTATTTTTTTCATCATATATTTTTAGTAATTTTTACTATTTTGTAATATTTTACTATTTTTCTTATATCTTGGTTGTATAACATAATCCTATTAACTTTAAAATTTCAGTCTTGTTAACTTTATTTTAAAATTACTAAAAATAAAAAAAAATTTTGTTCATGTTTAATGCACTGTCATTGTAAATCTGGATAAAAGTAATGGAAGATTTATCGAAATTATAGGATCTCCAGCAGACCTTTGGCTTAATAATTATATTTGGAAATTACACATGCAATTACAAAATTACATGTAATTGTAATTGAAAAAAATTCAATTACAATTACATATTATTTGTATTTGTAATTAAAAAAAAAACAATTACAAGTAATTTGTAATTGAAAATTTTCAATTATACAATATATATGTATAATTGTAATTGAAAAAATTTCAATTACAATTACATATTTTCGGAAAAGAAATAATGACAAAAAGCACAAAAATTTTAACAAAAAACACTTTAATTCTAAATGTAATTGAAATTTGTAATTGAAATCACTTTCAATTACAATTACTTGTAATTGAAAATTTTCAATTACAGTTACATGAAATGTAATTGAGTTTTTTTAATTTCAATTACATTTATTTGCAATTGTAATTGAAATCCCCTAGGTCTGATCTCCAGATATTACATATCTTTTTTATTTAAAAAAATAATTATACCCTACACCACTATGTGGTCAGGGTATTATAAGTTTGTGCTGATGTTTGTAACACCAAAAAATATTGGTCGTAGTATTCTTATAATATACCGATCGGTTCAGATTTTTTTTTTTATTTCGATTTAACGATGTCCGTCTGTCCGTCCGTCTGTCTGTCCATGCAATTTTGTGCGCACTCTACAGGTCGCAAATATTAAGATATTTTGATCAAATTTGGTACGCAGACCTATGTTGGCCCAAGGACGAACAAGTTTGATTTTGGTGAACATCGGTCCATGTTTAGACCTAGTGCCCATATAAGGGTCCTACCAAAATTATATTGTTTATACGCTGCAGGTCGTAAATATTAAGCTATTTTGACGAAATTTGGTACACAGACCTATGTTAGCCCAATAACGCAGCCTATTGATTTTGGTGAACATCGGTCCATGTTTAGACCTAGTGCCCATATAAGGGTCCTACCAAAATTATACTGTTTATACGCTGCAAGTCGTAAATATTAAGATATTTTGATGAAATTTGGTACACAGACCTACATTGGCCCAATAACGCAGCCTATTGATTTTGGTGGACATCGGTCCATGTTTAGACCTAGTGCCCATATAAGGGTCCTACCAAAATTATACTGTTTATACGCTGCAGGTCGTAAATATTAAGCTATTTTGATGAAATTTGGTACACAGACCTATGTTGGCCCAATAACGCAGCCTATTGATTTTGTTGAACATCGGTCCATGTTTAGACCTAGTGCCCATATAAGGGTCCCACCAAAATTATATTTTTTATACGCTGCAGGTCGCAAATATTAAGATATTTTGATGAAATTTGGTACATAGACCTATGTTGGCCCAAGAACGAAGCCTATTGATTTTGGTGAACATCTGTCCATGTTTAGAACTAGTGCCCCCCAAAATTGGCTTGGTTACAAACTGCAGGTCGCAAATATTAAGATATTTTAATGAAATTTGGTGCGCTGACTCACATTATAGAAAATTTTGACACGAGCCCCATTTTAACCCATTCGAATTTCGGATCCAAACATTAGTTGGCTTTTACCCAGACTGGTGTAGGGTATTGTATAGTCGGCATGCCCGACTTTAACCTTTTTACTCGTTTTTGTATATTGTTAGATGTGGTCATATAAAATATTATCTAAAGTATAACGTCAATTTTTAGATATAATTGTATCAAACTATGTCCACTTTTATAACATTTTATATAATTTTATACGAAAAGATATAATTTGATGTAATCGGATGAGGACAAAATTCGGATACAATTGTATCGAATTGCATAAAATTGTATCAATTTGTACCAAATTGTATACAATTGTATACAATTCGATACAATAAGTTACAATAAGATGTTTTTCGGATATAATTATATCTAATTACATAAAAGATTATATATAATTAAATATAACTTCATATGGCTCCATATCATTTTTTTTTACTTGGGCTGTCAAGTTAATTTATTTATGTTACGATAAAAGAAATACCTAAATTTTTGGTGGTTTCGTATGAGAAAGTATGTTTTAAAGGGTGTCGCGCTAGGTGTGCCCTTTCAAATCCGTGCAGGATAGAGCGCTCAATAATTTCAAATTCCGAAATAATGTTTTAAATTGTCCATAGAAGTGTATTTTTCTATGCGCAATGATCAGTCGACGATTTGATACCAGTATTTTAATGCACTTTGTACGCTGACTACCATGTGTCCAGGGATGAATCCTACTGATTTTGGTTTAAATCGATCCATGTTTGGACCTAGTGCCAGTATAAAGGTCCTCACAAAATTGATTTTTCGCACGTTACAGGTCGCAAATACGAAGAAATTTAAATGAAACTTAGTAAGCTAACTCACATGTGCGAAAGGCCAAAGCTTGTTGATTTCAGATAGAATCGGTCCAGATTTGGACCTATCGCCCATATGCACTATATTTCCGTTTTTCTCTTAAATACACCCAGCATTAGGTAAAATAAGAATTTCTTACCATTAATCTATTTTGTATTATTTTAAAGACAAATTTTGACACATGTCCATTTCAACCCATTTCAACACATTATTAGTTGACTTCTAACCAGGCTGTGTAGGGTATTATATAGTCAGCATGCCCGATTTTAACTTTTTTATTCGTTTTTAAGTGGTAATTTTCTACCAAAAATTATGAACATTTTGCCAGTAACTTTCGTCTGACAAAACCCCCTATTTCTGCAAATTTAGAATTTTATTAAAATTTGTAGTGCATAAACTGGATTTTTGATTTTCTATATGTTTGACCGTGCAGATATAATTTTATACTCGAATTTAAAATCAAACTGAATTGTGCCATTATTTGGTTGGATTTATGTCTGATAGTTTAACATGGGATAAAATTACATAAAGGCACATATTATATTATATATTACTAGCGGGCGCAGCCCGCTACGTTGTTAGCGTGCCTTAAAGGTCAAGGGGGGGGGGGGGCTGCGCCCTCCACAATTTTTTTTAAATTCGTTTCTTTATTTAAAGTTTTTTTATTTAAAGCCTTCACCCAGCCACCACAAATAAATAATTCTGCACAACAATGGGTTTAAAATAAATAAATATTTGATCACTTTTTCTCATGAAAGTGGATTGTTAGTAATGAATCCATAATAAATTGCAATATACGTGTGTATGTTAAGATAATTTGGTAAAGTGCGAACTTAGATAGATAGACCCGTAAGTAGTTTTATTCATTTGTGTTTTGAATGAAAATAAATAACGTAAAGCAGGGTTGGAAAGCATTTTATAATATTAAAAATAGCGGGTCTTAAAGTTTTTTTTTTTTAATTCCAGTTTATGTAAAGGTAGACCTGGCAATTCAAGTAAATTCACAAATTCAGTTGGAAAATTTACTGCGTCGGTTTCTTCCACCGGTGCTTCGTTACATGAAGTTTAAATATCGGAATATATAAGTTCCATTCCTTTTCTAAGGTTTTTTCTCTTTTAGAAAATTTGTTTAACTTTTTGGAGAGTAAGTTTCAATGCTACATAAGTTTCATATTCCGTGGATAGTGTTTGAACAGGTAATTCCCTCTTACAATCCATTTGCATTCTCTATAATTTCAATTCTACTCGTTCAACGTTTATATCCATTTCATTCCACTTGTGTAGTGTTTCATTCCACTCGTTTCCTATTTAGTTTCTTAATTTTAGTGTTTCATATACACTTGTTCTTTAAGTTTTAGGTTTCTAGCTAAAGACGCAGACGTTAAGGGGGGGGGGGGGGGGTAATTTTCCCCTTTTGAACCACCATTTTTGCCACGTTCCTGTCCAAAGTCCTAGAAATGCCTTGTCGATAAGTTAGCCCATACTCCAAGGAAAACATATTATATATTACAGGTTTCTAGCCGAAGGGTTCGGTTAGGCCATCAAGGGGGAGAATTATTCCGTTTTTACCCCTCCCGGTAGGAATTTCCAAAAATTCCGTATTAGAGGACGTCTGCGTTGGAGGAGGAACCTACTACATACATAATTTTAGGTCTCTATATCCAGCAGTTTGGCCAGGCCGTCAAGGGGGAAGTTTTTTCCCTTTTTACCCCTCCCGGTATGAATTTCCAAAAATACCATCTTAGGGGACGTCAACGTTGGAGAAGGAACCCAAATACCGAATTTAAGCTCCCTAGATCCAGCAGTTTGGCCAGGCCGTTAAGGGGGAGACTTTTCCTGTTTTTGACCCTACCTGTAGAAATTTCCAAAAATCTCATCTTAGCGGATGTCTACAATAGAGGGGGAACTTTAATACCAAATTTCAACTTCCTACCTCCAGCGGTTTGGGCAGGCCTTTAAGCGGCACTTTTCGCTTCATTAATCCCCATTTTTGCAATGTCCCTGTCCAAAAAGCACCTTCCCGGTAAGTGAGCCCATACTCCAAGTAACATATGTTTTACATTTCAGGTTTCTAGCCAACTTTTACTATTTGTGCCCCTCTCGGTAGGAATTTCCGAAAATCCATCGACAGGGAATTTCAGCTTCCTAGTTCCAGCAGTTTGAGCAGGCTGTCAAGGGGGACACTTTTCCTTTTTTTGTCCCTCCCGGTTGGAATTAGGCTGGAAGAGGAACCTAAGTACCGAATTTCAGCTTCCTAGTTGCAGCAGTTTGGACAGGTCGTTAAGCGGCAACTTTCCCTTTTTGAGTCCCCATTTTATAACGACCCTGTCCAAAATTCAAAAAAGTATCTTTCTAATAAGTTAGCCCTTACTCCAGGGACCCACATTTTAATCTTCAGGTTTCTAGCCGAAGGGGTTTTTACCGGCCCCCAAGGTGAGGCTTTTCTTCTTTTTGCCCCTCCCTTTAGGAATTTACAAAAATTCCATCTTCGCGGCTATCTGCGATGGATGAGGAACATTCATACCAAATTTCAACTGCATTGCCTAAGCGGTTTGGGCAGGCCGTAATTGGGGACATTTTTCCCTTTCAACCACCATTTTTACTATGTTGCTGTTCCAAAATAGAAAAATTACGTTGCCGGTGAGTTAGTCCTACTCCAAGGAATACATATTTAAAATTTTAGGTTGGCCAAAAGGGATTGGGCAAGCCGTCAGGAGGAGACTTTTACCTTATTTCCCCTCCCGATAGGAATTTCAAAAATTCCGTCTAAGCGGACGCCTACACAGAAGGAGGAACTCACATACCGAGTTTCCTTTTGGGATATCCTGTAGGGAATTCCAAAAATACAAACTTAGTCGATGTCTACTACAGTGGAGGAACCTTTATACCAAATTTCAACTTCTTACCTCCAGTGGTTTGGGCAGGCACTTTTCCAATTTGTGAGACTGTTTATGTGGAGACTTTTCCCCTTTTTGCCCGTTCCGGTAGGAATTTCCAAAAATCCCGTCTTAGCGCACGTCTATGCCGAATATCAAGAAACCTTGTTTTAGTGGAGATATCCGTGGGGGAGGGAAAAAAGTAGTTTTTTTGAAATTATATATTATTTTAAACGGTACTTTTTGGAAAAACGAAATTTTTTGGAAAAAGATACTTTGTTTTTACAAAGTACTTTATTTGTACTTTTTTTGGAAAAGGTATTTTTTTTTAATAAGGTGTTTTTTTTGGAAAAATGTATGTGTTTTGGAAAAAGGTACTTTTTTTGGAAAAGGTACTTCTATTGGAAAAGGAAAATTTTTTTAGAAAATTCGGGAAAAGGTACTTTTTTTGGAAAAAGGTACTTTTTTTGTAAAAGGTATTTTTTTTAATAAGGTGTTTTTTTTTGGAAAAATGTATGTTTTTTGGAAAAAGGTACTTTTTTTGGAAAAGGTTCTTCTTTTGGAAAAGGAACATTTTTTAGAAAAAGGTACTTTTTTTGGGAAAAGGTACTTTTTTTGGAAAAGGTACTTTTTTGGAAAAAGGTACTTTTTTTGAAAAAGGTATTTTTTTGAAAAAATGTATGTTTTTTGGGAAAATGAAAATTTTTTTAGAAAAGGTACTTTTTTTGGGAAAAGGTACTTTTTTTTGGAAAAGGTACTTTTTTTTGAAAAAGGTACTTTTTTAAGAAAAAGGTACTTTTTTTGGAAAAAGGTACTTTTTTTGGAAAAAGGTACTTTTTTAGAAAAAAGGTACTTTTTTTGGAAAAAGGTACTTTTTTTTGGAAAAGGGTACTTTTTTTTGAAAAAAGGTACTTTTTTTGGAAAAAGGTACTTTTTTTGGAAAAGGGTACTTTTTTTGGAAAAAGGTACTTTCTTTGGAAAAAGGTACTTTTTTTGGAAAAAGGTACTTTTTTTGGAAAAAGGTACTTTTTTTGGAAAAAGGTACTTTTTTGGAAAAAGTTACTTTTTTGGAAAAAGGTACTTTTTTTCGAAAAAGGTACTTTTTTTGGAAAAAGGTACTTTTTTTGGAAAAGGGTACTTTTTTTGGAAAAAGGTACTTTTTTTGGAAACAGGTACTTTTTTTGGAAAAAGGTACTTTTTTGGAAAAAGGTACTTTTTTGGAAAAAGGTACTTTTTTGGGAAAAAGGTACTTTTTTTGGGAAAAGGTACTTTTTTTGGGAAAAGGTACTTTTTTCGAGAAAAGGTACTTTTTTTGGAAAAAGGTACTTTTTTGGAAAAAGGTACTTTTTTCGAGAAAAGGTACTTTTTTTGGAAAAAGGTACTTTTTTTGGAAAAAGGTACTTTTTTTGGAAAAAGGTACTTTTTTGGAAAAAGGTACTTTTTTTTGAAAAAGGTACTTTTTTTTGAAAAAGGTACTTTTTTTGGAAAAAGGTACTTTTTTTGGAAAAAGGTACTTTTTTTGGAAACAGGTACTTTTTTTTGGAAAAAGGTACTTTTTTGGAAAAAGGTACTTTTTTGGGAAAAAGGTACTTTTTTTGGGAAAAGGTACTTTTTTTGGGAAAAGGTACTTTTTTTTGGGAAAAGGTACTTTTTTGGAAAAAGGTACTTTTTTTGTCCCCTTTTTGCCCCTCCCGATAAGAATTTCCAAAAATGCCGTCTCAACGGACGTCTACACCGGTCGAGGAACCTACATACCAAATTTCAACTTCATAGCTCCAGCAGTTTGAGCAGGCCGTCAAGGGGAAGACTTTTTCCCCTTTTCGCCCGTCCCTGTAAAAATTTCCAAAACTCCCGTCTTGGTGGATGTCTACGATAGTGGAGGAACCTTTATACCAAATTTCAACTTCCTACCTCCAGCGGTTTGGGCAGGCCGTCAAGGGGGGCCTATTTCCCCTTTTTAACCCCCATTTTTACAACGTCCCTGTCCAAAATTCCAGAAAGTACTTTCCAGAAAAGTTAGCCCATACTCCAAGGAACACATATCTTAAATTTCAGCTTTCTAGCCAAAGGGGTTTTGGCAGGCCGCCAAGGGGGAGACTTTTCCCCTTTTTGCCCGTTCCGGTAGGAATTTCCAAAAATCCCGTCTTAGCGGACGTCTACGCCGAAAGAGGAACCTACATACCAAATTTCAACTTCCTAGCTTCAGCGGTTTGGGCTGGGCGATGTTGAGTCAGTCAGTCAGTCAGTCAGTCAGTCACGTTATTCTTTTATATATAGAGATATATATATAAGTCCTCAATAATTTTTTTTAATCGGTTAACCAATTTAAATTTTAGACATACAAAAGAACTTGACCAGTTTGAGTGTTAAATTTAAATAGTATTTTTTATAAAAGCTTGAACTTTAGTTCACATTAAAATTTGTATTTCTACTATTTACTATTTTCTGTATTTTTTCTAGCAGTTTTATAACTCAACTTACCAAAGTATGTGACACTGATTAGTTTTTTCAGCATGTTTGTATGTTTTGGCATGTTGGGTCTACAGTGTTTAACATGCCAATGTCATTTATACCCCTGGGTAATTGTTAAATATACATACTACTTGTATAAACTGTCTACACATATGTAAATTACATTTATAAATAGAGAAAAGAAAACCGGAAGTAAGTATGTAAATTAATGGGAAATGAATATTAAAGTGCAATATCCGTTTAATTCAATTGAAAATAAAAACAAGGTGTTTATAAAGTCACAGCTGGTCACACACATACACAATCAAAATGTAAAGAATCCCAGCCAACATATTTCTGAGCGTTCAGTTATTATGACTCATAAAAGGCTCTAAAATATTTATAATCATTTCAAATGAAAAAATAATCCTAAAATACTCGTATATATTATTTACTACCCAGTGTAGAAAATCATTTCCAGATATGTGGTTATGTAACTACATACTTGGTAATGGTAACTAGTTACTTTTGTTATTACATTTCTTATTACCTTTATATGGCGATGTCGCGAAAAATAATGAGTTGTCGTTACACACCAGCATACGAAAAATCAAAAAATATATCGTTACCTATGTGCTTACCAGTACTGACAAAAATAATGAGTCTAAAAATAGATTTTCAAAAAATAAATTATATAAAAAAAAATATTTTTTATTGTATTTTTTTTTTTAACAAAATTTGCTGGTGCGGGAATCGAACCTGGGTCTACAGATTGACAGTTAACTGCTCTACCATCTAAGCTATATCGACATATAATATTTAATAGATAAAAACATAATTGACCTGCTGCACACAAGTAAGCTTACTCGCCAACATACAAAAAATCAAAAAATATGTGGTTACATATATCCTTACCAGTGTTTAAAAAATATTGAGTCTAAAAATAGATTTCAAAAAATTTTCAAAAAAATCCAGAAAATTATTTTCTATTTGAAATAATAATAAAAATAATTCATTATCAGTAACTCATTATTATATGTTTTAAAATAGTGCAGAAGGTAAGTGGGTGTTAATACTGGTAGACCAAAAAATAATGATATGTCATTACCGTTTCTACACTGGGTATTTATTAGACTTTTTAAAAAAATTTTAAAATTTTTTCAATACACATAAATGACTCAAAAATAATTTATAAATGACTCATAAAATTCTAAAGAATTGAATAGAACCGGCTGCGATACTTTAAGAATTAAAATTCAAAGTAAAAAGAGTAATAACAGAGGATAAAAATAGCATTGTTAGAATTTCGCTGATGTATGTCTATGGGCGCTGTGGTGTAATGGTTAGCGCGTTGGACTGTTACACGTGAGGTTGCGGGTTCGAGCCCCAACCAAGGCAACATCAATTTATAAAAAATAGTAATATGTATGAGTTTTTTCTATCCCTCATACATATCGCAGCGTCCTCCTTCGGTGTTCCCATAGCACTTAACCCCACCGAAGTAAAATAATATAACAGGGCTATGAACTAAAAAGCTTCAACAAAGTTCGCCAACTCACCGACAGATGGCGCGCAACAACTGTTCTAAAAAATGCAACATCTCGCGCAATTACAGTGTTGCCATATTTGAAGCCCTTCATCTTTCACCACCTTTAACTTCTGCTCTATCCCTTCCAAAGGAAGCAAAACGTTAATTAATAGGAAGATTTTCCTGAGTGTTGCTTTTCTTAAAAAAAAAAAAAAAAAAAAAAAAAAAAAAAAATGAGTTGTATTTACATTTGTTTCACAGTCAATATAAATAGATCATTATCAATTATTAGCCCATAAGGGCATGGATACTGAAGATCGGTCTTTAGCGGGACCCAAAACCTTATCGAAATTTTTTCAACTTTTATTCTCTGTAATTTACTTTTATGATCTGAAATCTAACAAAAAAACATTAATTTACCAATTAAAAGATCAACTATACATACCGTCATGCGTTTCCAATAATTCTCATAATTAAAAATTTTTTATGAGTTATAAAAGTTCTTTAAGAAAGATGATAATGTACCTACATAGCTATGATTTTATAAACCTTTTCGAACTCCAATTGTATACTGGGTTTTTACTTGCAAAAAGCTAACAAGTCTGTAAAGACAAAAAAATAAATGACAATTTGTCTGTTACTTTTTGCTACAATAAAAAAATTATACAACAATTAATTAATTTTTTTTTGTCCTCTTCTTTATTTATTTTCATACATTTATCTTTCATTTAAATTTATTTTATATCACTTTTCAATTTAACATATCACTTTAAGAATATGCCTTACATATATTTGTAATTGAATTTTATTTCGTCCTGGTTGTAAAAAAGAATAAGAAAAAATATTTGAATTTTATTTACACACAAATAACAGAAAGAAAAACGTCGTTAAAATCTGTTCAAATTTGCATTTCATTTAATTAATGACACTCATATGCCACAATTGAC
The DNA here is from genome assembly GCA_949987735.1 of Leucophora obtusa. Lineage (NCBI taxonomy): Eukaryota > Metazoa > Arthropoda > Insecta > Diptera > Anthomyiidae > Leucophora > Leucophora obtusa. The sequence continues at coordinate 338,569,250 of OX465295.1, forward strand.
AAAAACTACATACACGGTAACAAAAATCTTTGTGAAATCAATTATTATATCTTATTTTAATTAAATATGAGTCATATTAAAGTAAATATTATTCTACACTCTTACAAATGTTTGTAAATTTACTACAGTAATAGAAAAAAAGTCTGTAAAAAATTTTTCATAAAACCACTAAGAATTAGCTAAATATGATGCTGCAGAAAAAAACTGTAAAATTAGCAGATTATTTTTGCTATATATTATTAAGATAGGAACAGCAAAAATAAAACTATTAAATATAAAGAATTTTAGTTATATTTGAGTTAAATTTTTGTTAATAGAAAATAACAAATTAAAAGAAAATAATTTGTTAAATAATTATTAGCCAAAAAATCACGAAAAAGTTTAAAATTTTCTAAGTTTTTTTTCGATTTCTTTTTTTGAATGCAAATAATAATGGAGCCTTTTGAAAACTGCAGTTTACAATTTTTTGTAGCAAATATTTCTGTTCATTTAACAGGATAGGCTGCTATTTGCATTCAACTAAATTTAGCTTATAAATAACAAAAATTTTATGGATACAGGGTGGCCCAAAATTATCGAAGGGGTTTGAATTCGTTATAACTTTTTTATTATCATTTTTTTCAGTATTTTGTAAAGAAGACTTGAGAAATTTAAAATGGAACAGTACACAATTTTTATATATTCTTTAACATGAGTGTACATTTAAATTGCGAAGAAAAGTTTCCTTCTAAGAATTCATTCTTAAGTTATATACTCAAAAAAGTAGATTATACCGACATAATCTACAAAAAATATGTAATAATTTCATCCGAATTCAAATTTGAAGTTGAAATTTCGCTGACTGCTGTTTTGTTTTTTCTGGCAATACTGTTTTATTTTATTGGGGAGCAGTGTTGCCCGAAAAGTTTTAGCTTATTGCCATTTTAAATGTTTAAATCCCCAATGTTATACCCAATTCATTTTAATTTAAACAAAAACTCAAAAAAAATAGGAGCTAAGTTAGCATCGCTCTTAAGTTCAGAAAATTATTAATAAATGAATGAGCAAATTAAATAAAATTGAATATTTTACGAAGAAATATTTACGTTTCACTCGAACTTCAAAGGCCTCAAATCTTTGTTAAAATTGTGAAACTAAAAAAAATTATTATACGAAAGACAAATCACAATTAAGCTGAAATATCACCGTTTCAAAATAAAAGTAATATTTTATAATTTTCGAGAGAAAAAATTCTACACAATTTTCACACGAAGTTCATTATGGTGAAAAATCTTTTTTTTTTTAAATTCGTGTGGAATTTGACAAGTAAATACGAGTAGTTTTCAAAAACTAATATTTTTGGGTTAAGTGTAAATCTAGTAGGTGTAAGTACTAGGACTCGTAAACTTTTTTGAACATTGAGTTTGCATAAGTCGAGTTTACATGATTCAGAATGTAACATACATACATAAGAGGTTATATGAAAACCCTTGGTACTTTTTGAACCTACACAAAATTTATTTTTTCTGAGTCCTTTCCATGTAACAATTTCAGTATTTGTTTGATTAATTATTGGTTGCTTTTCGTTATTTCAAGATTTATAAATATTTAGAGAACATTTCTTCAATAATTCAAATATTTTGTAGAAATTTTTAAATTCTTTAACAGACCTAATTTGATCGACTTTAATTTGAAATAATACGCATATAATTTATACCAAAATTCTTCTTATTTTGGGCCTAAAACTAAATCGTTTAAAATCTACAAATTTTTAATCGGTCCCCAAAACGAAGTCGAAATCCCTAATTTGGGTCCAAATCCCCTTACCTAACAACTCTGTAAAACCTCATTTGACATAAAAAAATCCTCCCTTGATAAAATTTCCCAAAATAAAATCCTCCTTTGACAAAGCTTCCCACATGCTAGCGACATCTACAGTTTGTTTAAAAAACTATCGATGTTGCATCTCTATATTATATGTCTCTGAATATAGCAATAATAATAAATATAAACTAAACAAGATTTTTTTAAAAATGCGAAGACTTTTTTTATTTTTTAAATAAACAACAAAACTAACTGTTTACTGAGAAAATACTCTTTCGGTAATTGTTTATTATAATATTAAAAATAAATAACAACCGTACGAAATACAGTACTTTTCGTTAGTTGTTTTTTAAATAACTACCATAATAGTTGTTTTGTATTTTGCCATAGAAAAACAACTGTAATGCAGTTAAAGCAACAACTCTACTGATTACTACACAAACAACTGTAACTGCCAAACTTTTTTAAGTGTACAAAATTTTAAGACTACATAAATTGAGATCTGAGTGTACTTTCACAATGTTTATTTTACTAAATACATTTTTTTTAATAAAGTAAGAAATAAAAATAAAAAATCTAATTTAAAACAAAAAATTAACAAAATCTCTTTGAAACTGTTTTATCATTGATATCTATGAGTCTGGGAAAACTTAGATATATATTTTGAATAGCTAGAAAATTATATTTAAAAAATTTTAAATACATACATACTATATAGAAAATACATAATAACTTATGCTTCAGAACTAGTGCTGGTAAATTCGGTTACTTTTCAATACTCGATACTACTCGATACTTTTAACGGTTTTTAAATTTGAAATTTTTTAAGATTAATTCAATATTTAAATTTATAAATATATTTTTAAACTTTTTTCCAACTATTCATTGCGTTTTTCATAGTCTTTTATCATATGCTTTTAAATTTTTTACTTCAAATTTTTTCTTTTAGCAGAGTGGTAGTTTAGTGGAGTTACATTTTTGTGGTAAATATTTTAGCGGAGTCACATTTTAATGTATTTTGTCCGTCCAAAATGCAACTCTGAAAATATCGAGTAGTAGTTTTGAATATTGAGTACCCAAAAAAAAGACAAATACTCGATACTCTATACCCACTACTCATATTTTTACCAGCACTATTCAGAACCAATGAAAGGAGTAATTTGTAAGTTAGGTATTAAATTAATATCCAAATCACTACGTTTAGAAGATGTACGCATGAATACTTCTGGAAGTTCCTTAGAATAACTTCTAAAAGAGCAGTAAAATAACACTAACTGAAACTTGGAAAGCAATGAAAGAAGTGATAATCAAAGAATTTGTTTTGCTGAGTATGTAAACTAATGCCATAATAAATATTTCATAATTTACTTTCTCCGCAGAATAATATAGCATTTTTTAAGCATAAATTATTAAATCGTTAGCCCCATTTTGTATTTGTTTTTTTTTTTTCTTATTATAGTTCTGCCTTTATAAAAATTTTTTATTTATAATAAAAACGTTTTCTGAAGCTTTTATTTTTGACTAAAAAACTCTATTTTAAAAACTCCTTTAATTAAATCTCACTCCTACTTTCAGGTCTTAATAACGGTCCTTTTTGTAGAACAAGTACTCACACACACACATACACTAACATGCATCATAAATGCCTTTTTAACCACTCGGCAGATTAATAACATCACTTACTTCTCAGTGACTTTAGCTTTTGAACCATTTTATATTTTTAAATTTTTTTTTTTGTCCTATCAACATTGTTATAAAAAAACTTTTTTTATTGCACACTTCCGTTTCCGTTTGGCGCATAACGACATAATATACTTTAGTAGTATATGTGGTGGTTTACAATTACAACAGCAACAGCATCAACGTGTTACAGCAAAAACATCGAAAAAAATACAAATTTAATCGTGTGACTCTTACATAAGTGAGTGTTAATTACTTAAATTATACACATACATTTACAACGTATTGTACGAAGTATACCGTTAATACACCCGAAACCAAATCGTTAGTACAAGTAGGCTAAAAACAAAGCTTTAAATTTGTTTTTACACACAGAAAAATTAAGTACCAACCGAACTGAAAAGTATATTTCGTATTTTAAATTTATTTAGTACAACCATATGCAAATGTGATACCTGAATATTTTGGGAGTCGTAAAAAAATGTGGTTTTATTAATTGAAGTTTGTGAAACCCAATATTAAGTTGCACCATCCAATTGTGCAGCAAATTTTTTATTACCTTGATAGTGTTTTTTTCATGGGAAATTTAAAGGCCTGAAATCGTTGTTTAATTTGTGAAAATTAACAAATTTTTTATTTTATAAGAAAGACACAATCACAAAAAACATATAGTGCCAATTTTTCACTAGAAAAATAATAGTATTGTATATTAAATTTGCGTGGAAAGAAATTCTACACACTTTCCACGTGAAACTCATTATCGTAAAAAACTTTTTTTTATACAGAGTATAACAACATACGGTGCTTAAAGAAGAATTTAAATTTTTGTTAAAAAAAATTTGAGTTTAAAGCACCGTAAGTTATTCCGATTTCACGTGAAAAAAACTGTTATACTCCTTATAAAAAAAATATTTTTTTCACGATATTCAGTTTCACGTGAAAAGTGTGTAGTTTGTTTTCACGCAAATTTAATTTACAAGACTATTTTTTTCTGGTGAAAAAGTGAAAGTTTGTGTATTGTGTCTTTCTTATAAAAATAAAAAATTGTTCATTTTTATAATTTAAGTTGCAGTTTGAAGCCTTTAAAGTTCGAGTGAAATTTTTACACGTGAAAAAGAACTTATGGTGTTAAAATAAAAAATGTTCAATATAAAAATCATTCATTGAGGTTATAAATTTTTTGAGATGCAAAAACCATTCGTTATTTATAGGGCAGTGACACTAAAACCCAAAGAATATGCACAATAAATTAAAAAATATGTTGCCGTTAATGTTGGCGATTTCTTGAAATCCTATTTCTAACTCAAGAAAGTTTGTCGATAGAATATACTTATATTTAAAAGGCGACAAATAACTTAATTTAAAAGGCGACAAATAACTAAAAATGTAGTTAGTTTTAGCTGTTCAAACATAAGTAACAAATGCATTAAAAACAATTTACAATATCGTAAAATTAACTTATCAATTTTTATTACAAAAATTTTAAAGCAATTGCCAAAATTGGTAGAAACTATTGTTTTTTTTTAATTTAGTTTTCTTGATTATATTTTAATAAAAAAACAATATTTTCTTTGAATTGCAACAAAATGTGAAATTACTTTAGCCTACTTGAAACTTAAAGTAAAACTTCTAAAGGTTTTCCAGTTATAATGTTTTTATGAATTGAAGATACAATCAAATTTTCTGATTTTTTTTTTTTTTGCAAACCAAGAATACAAAAATTTTAACAAATATCAAGTAAACAAAAATAAAACAGTATTTTCAGTCAGTTGTAATACTAGTAAGTAAACCCAAGTATCTCCGAGTACTTTCAAACCCTACACACAAGCTGGCTTACTTTACCCAGGGTATGGCCGCATTGTAATGGCCCACACGTAATATACTTCGTAAGTACACACAAGTATAGTGGCTTGTAAGTTAGACAAAATTTTTGGAAAATTTCAAATATTTTAAATTTCATATACAAGTATCCGAAATCGTAAGTACACACAATGTGAAGTACACGAAATCGATTACATTGTGTGGACTTACACGTTTTTCTAAAGGGTTATAAAAATGTTTACGTTATGTAACTAATTTTTTTAAAGAATAAAGCGTTTTATAATTATTTAATAGTTGTTAATTAATAATGTGGTACATTTTATGAATATTGAAACATCACAGTCAGAAATTGCCAGTGGTACAAAAAATTAAGTACATGCATACCTCTGGGTAAGCGTGGTCTTAAAAATAAATAACTGGCAGAACACTTATTTGGGACGCTTTGCCAACGTTTGAAAAACGCTTTTTGCCAGTATTTATTTTACAAAAATTTCGGTGGTTTATAAAAAAAACCACTGGCAAAGAATGGGCTTACAGTGCTTTGCCAACGTTAGCAACCATTGGTTATCCAGTGCTACCTAGTCAAAAGTTGCAGCGGTACAAAAATCGATTCACTGGTAGAGCAATGATTTTATAAAAATGATGACGCTTCGATAAAGGTTTGTAGTCAGAATGTTCCGAGTTCAAATTCGGTTGCAAGCAAAAAGAACAAATTTTTTTTAATTTAAACTTTTTTTGTTTTATAAGATTAAATTTTTTGTTTGTAGAAAAGATTCTTTTAGACCAACTTTTTTTTGTTTTCCCAATGCTGTCATATAGTTCCGAAAAACATTTTGCGAGTGCTAGCATTTTAGTACAGCCAGTAGTTGTCCAGCCGTTATCATTCTTTAGGTTTTTACAATTCTCTCTATGCTGACACAACGAACGTAGGTAATATAGTATTATGTTTAGATGATGATTGACAATTTGGGTCCGGTGATAGGCAACAATAATATGTTTAACACGGTTTTAAATGGTTCTGGAATGAAGATTGCCCATATCAATGCACAAAGTCTTGCGCCTAGCCTAGGATCAACCAAATTTGATGAGGTTAGAAATTTATTCGAGAATAGTATAATGGATGTTATTGGGGTATCTGAAACATGGCTCAAAAATTCTGTAACAGATCGGGCGATGCATATACGAGGTTTTAATATTTATCGCAAGGACCGAGTGATACGAAGGGGAGGTGGTGTATGTCTATATATATCCGACAAGTTTAAGACTCGGTTGATTTATGACCGGATGAATGAGATGGTTAGTGAAAGTCTTTTTGTGGAGGTGACGCTTGGTAATGGTCAATCAATTTTAATTGGTGTTGTATACTTACCTCATAGAAATTTTAACGTTTTTGAAGATGAGCTTTGCGACATAGCTTCGCGATATGAGAATATAATTATAATGGGGGATTTTGATGTTGATATTTTTTCCAGAGGGAATGAAGTTCATGGTGTTTGCAACCGCTCATTTTTTATAGGGATTATAGGTCTTTGGACCTTAGACAATGCATTTCTCAGTTACATTCTATTGATTTTTCACCAATATATGAGAATTCCCAGCCTGATGCTCAAGTATCTTTTTTTAATTCTACAATTCTCAATTTATTTCATGACAATGTTCCATTGCGTAGGATTAAAAAGCGGAATTTTAATGATTGGATGAATCATCATGAGATAAGGGCGGCGATGGTAAATAGAGATTTGGCTTTTCGTGCTATGCGCGAGAATAGGTCAGAAGGCACTATTAGGATATTCTGCACATGCAGAAATAAAGTGAAATCTGTCATTCGGAAAATAAGGAAAAGATCGTGTATAAATTTTTTTTCTAACTGTAATCATAAACAGATCTGGAAGAGATTAAGATCAGTTGGTGCGGTTGGTGGCGATCAAACTCAATCGATTATTGATCCAAATGATTTTAATGAGTATTCAAGGATGCCTCCAATTTCAGCATCAACGATCTCTTTTGATGAGAACCTGTATGATAATGGTAACGGCTTTTCATTTAGGAATATCAATGATCACGATGTATTCAATGCTATGTCAAGGCTAGGATAAGATAGTGTGGGTGCTGACGGTATTCCTTTGAAATTTCTAAAGGCAATTTTCACTGAAATACTTCCACATCTCACATATATAATTAATTCATGCATAACAAGATCAATTTTTCCTAAGGACCGGAAAGTTGGTAGAGTGGTACCCATACCTAAGGTGAAATGTCCAAGTTCCGTTGAGGATTATCGCCCCATTACAATTCTACCTTGTTGTTCAAAAATTTTCGAAATTCTTTTAAAAGATCAGATTGAGTTCTATTTGGATGAGACTCGTGCGATCAGCCCGTTCCAATCTGGATTTCGGAAGGGGTATAACACATCCACTGTAATGCTTGATATCGTGGAGTCCATAAGAATGCAACTCGATAAGCATTTAGTGAGTGTGTTGATCTTTTTAGATTTTCGCAAGGCGTTTTACTCTTTGAGTCATGATTTGCTAGCTAGGAAGTTGGTTGAGCAATATAATTTCAGTTCGATGTCCAGTAGGCTTTTATTGTCTTTTCTAAGCAATCGTTGTCAGTTTGTTAAAGTAGGAGGTCAGTGTTCGGATTTATTGGATATTTATAGGGGTGTCCCACAAGGATCCATATTGGGACCACTTTTATTTTTGTTATACGTAAATGATATATTTCGTAATTTTTCTATTTTCAAGTGTTACACTTATGCAGATGACATCCAATTGTTGGGATGCTCAGAATATGGGAACTTAGCATTGTTTGAAAGGCAGATTAATTCTGAATTGAACAATGTTTTTGAATGGTCAAAGCAAAATTTTTTGGATCTTAATCCTACGAAATGCAAACATATGGTATTTTTTGGAAATGATAATTGCCACCTAGATGTTTTTTTGAATGGCGAAAGGATTGAGATGGTAAACGATTACAAATCGCTAGGCTTTTATATAGACAATAAATTAAGTTTTAATCGTCACATAAACTCAATTGTGTCAAGGGTATCATGGACTTTACGGAAATTGTATAATATGAGTACTTACTTGCCACTCACGGTTAGATGACGAGTGGGAATGGCATTATGTTTGCCCTTCTTTTTATATGGGTTGGAAATGTATAGCTGCACCTCACAGGGTAATGTGGACGCTCTTAAATTGTGCTTCAATAGGGTAATAAGGTACATTTTTAATTTAAGAGTTAGGGACCATGTATCTGGTTTTCGTATACAATTATTGGGGTACGATTTTGAGGACTTTATCAGCTTCCGTCAGATTATTTTATTTTACAAAATCATGAAGTATAATTGCCCTTCGTACTTGGCGGAGAGATTTGTGTTTGGTAATTCCGACAGAATCAATTTATTAATTTACCCGCACACTCAACACTTGTTATGCAAAAATCTTTTGTTATGAAGGTGGGTAGACTCTGGAATGATGTAATTCCATACTCCGAAAGGACATTTTCACAAACGGTTTCTCAGTTTGCAAATATATTTAGAACCAATCTTTAAATTTTTAAAATTTTTTATGATGGTTTTGTTGCGGATCATCTTTTCTTGTATTGTTGTTGTGTCTGTATAGAGAGTAATTTGGGGAGAAAATACTTAGTTAAGTAGACATATAGTAGAACTAAATTTTATATATACATATACATACATATATATATATATACTATGTAAATGAATGAATGTAAATGAATACTGAAATCTATTTAGTTGTCATATTTTGAGTTTATCTGCAGCTATTTGGCCTTTTAGGCTTACAGCTGACATTGAAATAAATAAAATAAATAAATAAATAAATAAATATGAGAAAATTCAAGAAAAAACGTCGGTAATCTAAAATTGTTTACTTTGTTTATTTGCGTTCATATTAATATTAATAAATTAGAAAATCCGGGGATTTTTCAGAAATAATCCCGGGATTCGGGATTTTGCCAATCCCGAAAATCCAGGGATTTCGGGATTTCCCGTTTGACATCCCTAATTGACACCCATTTTTTCTAATTATATATTTTACTTCTTTTCTTTCTGAAATTAGCAGTCTACTATTTACACTATGCAACAATATGGCTGTGCTCTTTGGCGTCGATCTTTTCTATAGCTGATGAATGTATTGGGCTACTATAGGAAAACCGCCAAAGGTTTTGGTGCTGTGTCGGTACAGTCAAAATTTCTGCTGTGAACCTACACCTGAGCACAGAAGTTAAGAACTTTTATACAGTTTTTTGCAGTTTATTTGATACCAATCATACATGGGAATTTTTCATTACCATTGATATTTCATTACCATTAGTTCATACTAATGACAATGAAAAAAAATTTCATTACCATTTAATGGTAATGAAATATTTTTCATTAGAAAAATCATTACTAATGGTAATGAAATTACACTAATGTATAAAAAAACTAATTACAATTGATTAAAAACCATTTGTTTACAAAAAAATTCAGACAAATGAAAACGAACAACGGGTTTGGCCGGGGAAGTTATAAAACATAATTTTTTAAGGAGGATCCACTCCATTCCGTTAAACTTTACCTGGATTCAAATAACAATGGAATGGACAGTAATATTTAATTTCAAATGAGCATATTCCATCTTCGATTTCAGCGAGTTTTACTCCATTTTTACGTTTTTCTGTCAATGGCAATTATTTTTTTCATTTATTCATTATCAATGGTAATGAAATTTAAAATCATTGCCATTAATCAATGAAATTAAATTTTAGAATCATTACCATTAATTAAAAAAATGGTAATGAAAATAATTTCATTATAATTGATATCAATGCAATGGTAATGAAATCATCAATTAATTAGTCCACCTAATTAATTAGTCCCATGTATGATACCAATAAATGAAAAATTCAAATCGCCAATACAGTGAACAAAAAAAAGTTGGACACTATATAAAATAAAATGAACAAAGAGATTACAAAGCAAAGTGTGGTGAAATTTTTTGTTATTTTTGTTTTTTCTTTGATATCTTATATGTTAAATGACGCTCCTAGATGAGAACAAAAAATTCTCATTGAGTTTGTGATTTAACCTAATAAACCTAAAACGTCGTCCCCTGACGATTTCTTTAGGCAAGAATGAAATTCGGATATGCACATGCCTCCAACATTACATTCATTTGGCAAATTTAGTTAAATTGTGGTAACTCTAGCTTTTTACATTTTTTACAGACTTATTATTTTGAGCGTGCACTACATACATTTGAAGATATAATGAATGCATGTTTAACAATATGTGTATGAGTATATATTTTTAAGAGTTTATGAAGGCTACATCAGGTTATTAAACATATAAATTTCTTTGTATGTACGAGTATGTGTATGTTATAAAATAAAGTAAAAATATATACGAAAAAATATTGTGTGCATATAATGTGAACAAAGTATGTAATTATGTACTCAAACATTGCCCATAAATGAATGACAAATTACTGCAATAAGTATAACAATTAAATATTAAATGAAAACAATGAAAAATACGAAGAAAATAAAAGAATTATAACCCAGCGGCTGAAGTAATTAACTATATACCTACCGAATTTATTAAAATTAAATATATTTTCACATTTAACTACAAATGACTTTATAATTTCAGGATATTTACTAAAGTAAATAATTTTTTAATTTATCATTACAAAAATAATTTTGAGATACGACAAATTGATTAGTTTAGGGAGTGTTGACTCCTTGTAACAAGTAACATAATTTACCTTATATAGGTCAAATATTCTGCTAATTTAACAGGATAGACTGCTATTCGCATTCAACTAAATTTAGCTTAAAAATAACAAAAATGTTGTGGATATAACAGTTTGTTTTTGTTTTTTGTTTAGTTCTCTAATATTTAGCAAAACTTTCTGCAGATTTTACAGTACGATTTGTTATTTTCAATTAACTAAAAGTTAGCTTAAATATAACTAGAATTCTGTAAATTTAACAGTTTTATTTTTGTTGTTCTTATTTTATTAGTATTTAGCAAAAAAATTTGCTAATTTGACAGTTTTTCCTGCAACATCATTTATAACTAATTTTTAGTTGGTTTTTCTGATATTTTTACAGATTTATTTCTATGAGTGTATTGCTTGAAATTACAAGCGTTAATAGTCCCTGTTTTAGCGTCGACTTGCTATTAACATAATTTTGAGATAATTTTTTTCTTCCAAAACAGTTTGTGGGCGCTGTGGTGTAATGCTGTTACACTGTTACACATAAGGTTACGGGTTCGATCCCCAGTGACGGAAACATTATTTTGAAAAAATAATATGTATGATTTTTCTATGTCTTATATGTACATATCGCAGCGTCCATATCGTGTTTCCATAACACTTAACCCCACTGAAGAAAAATAATAGCCGCTTTTTCTAATCACTTGGATTTGATAAATCCAAAAAGTAGTTCAAAAAGTGCTCAACAGATGGGGTTAGATTCTCCTTATTTTAAAAAGAATTTGTTATCCGACACTACTTTCACCCTAATTTTTAATACCGAATTCGATGATGAAGGATTTTACTTTAACTTTTAAGTTTTAATTATAATTTATATAAAATAGGTCTTTTGAGGTTTTATCACTTCAATTTATATTTTTACACAATTGAAAAATTCCATTGAAATATTTAATATTCACTAATTGGATTTAATTAAATTGCTTAGAGTAGAGTGAAAAATTGCCATTTCTATTTCAGCTATTTCTCCATGTCCAATATGGAAAATATGTATTTGGTGATGTGTAGTTTTTTTTCTAAACATATTTCATAAAAAAAAATTTAATAAAAACCTTTTATTTGTTAGTTTTTCAATTTTTTGTTTCTCTTTTAATTTTCATTAGTATTTTTTTCTGACATTAAATTAATAGGCTGTTTCATATATTTCTGCTTTTATTGTGGATTTATTAAATCCAGCTTTTTTTGGATTTAATACATCATCTTTTTGTATGAAAAATTCTAAATCCATGTGATTAAAAAAAACGTAACAGGGCTATGAACTAAACAGCTTCCACAAAATTCGCAAACTCACCATCAGATGGTGCGCAACAACTGTTCTAAAATTCAACATCTCGCGCAATTAAAGGGTTGCCATATTTGAAGCCCTTCAACTTTCAGCACCTTTCATCTCTTCTCTATCCCCTTTCCAAAGAAAGCAAAACCTAAATTAACCCTACGGGAAATTTTAACATGGCCCCTTTATATGAAACTAGCTGGCGCAGCCCGCTACGTTGTTAGCGTGCCTTAAAGGTTAAGGGGGGGGGGGGGGGGGGGGGGCGGGCTGCGCCCTCCACAATTTTTATTAAATTCGTTTTTTTATTTAAAGCCTTCACCCAGCCACCACAAATAAATAATTCTGCACAACAATGGGTTTAAAATAAATAAATATTTGATCACTTTTTCTCATGAAAGTGGATTGTTAGTAATGAATCCATAATAAATTGCAATATACGTGTGTATGTTAAGATAATTTGTTAAAGTGCGAACTTAGGTAGATAGACCCGTAAGTAGTTTTGTTCATTTGTGTTTTGATTGAAAATAAATAACGTAAAGCAGGGTTGGAAAGCATTTTATAATATTAAAAATAGCGGGCAAAGCCCGCTACGTTGTTAGCGTGTCTTAAAGTTTTTTTTTTAATTCCAGTTTATGTAAAGGTAGACCTGGCAATTCAAGTAAATTCACAAATTCAGTTGGAAAATTTACTGCGTCGATTTCTTCCACCGGTGCTTCGTTACATGAAGTTTAAATATCGGAATATATAAGTTCCATTCCTTTTCTAAGGTTTTTTCTCTTTTAGAAAATTTGTTTAACTTTTTGGAGAGTAAGTTTCAATGCTACATAAGTTTCATATTCCGTGGATAGTGTTTGAACAGGTAATTCCCTCTTCCAATCCATTTGCATTCTCTATAATTTCAATTCTACTCGTTCAACGTTTATATCCATTTCATTCCACTTGTGTAGTGTTTCATTCCACTCGTTTCCTATTTAGTTTCTTAATTTTAGTGTTTCATATACACTTGTTCTTTAAGTTTTAGGTTTCTAGCTAAAGGCGCAGACGTTAAGGGGGGGGGGCAATTTTCCCCTTTTGAACCACCATTTTTACCACGTTCCTGTCCAAAGTCCTAGAAATGCCTTGTCGATAAGTTAGCCCATACTCCAAGGAAAACATATTATATATTACAGGTTTCTAGCCGAAGGGTTCGGTTAGGCCATCAAGGGGGAGAATTATTCCGTTTTTACCCCTCCCGGTAGGAATTTCCAAAAATTCCGTCTTAGAGGACGTCTGCGTTGGAGGAGGAACCTACTACATACATAATTTTAGGTCTCTATATCCAGCAGTTTGGCCAGGCCGTCAAGGGGGAAGTTTTTTCCCTTTTTACCCCTCCCGGTATGAATTGCCAAAAATACCATCTTAGGGGACGTCAACGTTGGAGAAGGAACCCAAATACCGAATTTAAGCTCCCTTGTTCCAGCAGTTTGGCCAGGCCGTTAAGGGGGAGACTTTTCCTGTTTTTGACCCTACCTGTAGAAATGTCCAAAAATCTCATCTTAGCGGATGTTTACAATAGAGGAGGAACTTTAATACCAAATTTCAACTTCCTGCCTCCAGCGGTTTGGGCAGGCCTTTAAGCGGCACTTTTCGCTTCATTAATCCCCATTTTTGCAATGTCCCTGTCCAAAAAGCACCTTCCCGGTCCAAAAAGCCCATACTCCAAGTAACATATGTTTTACATTTCAGGTTTCTAGCCAACTTTTACTATTTGTGCCCCTCTCGGTAGGAATTTCCGAAAATCCATCGACAGGGAATTTCAGCTTCCTAGTTCCAGCAGTTTGAGCAGGCTGTCAAGGGGGACACTTTTTCTTTTTTTGTCCCTCCCGGTTGGAATTAGGCTGGAAGAGGAACCTAAGTACCGAATTTCAGCTTCCTAGTTCCAGCAGTTTGGACAGGTCGTTAAGGGGCAACTTTCCCTTTTTGAGCCCCCATTTTATAACGACCCTGTCCAAAATTCAAAAAAGTATCTTTCTAATAAGTTAGCCCTTACTCCAGGGACCCACATTTTAATCTTCAGGTTTCTAGCCGAAGGGGTTTTTACCGGCCCCCAAGGTGAGGCTTTTCTTCTTTTTGCCCCTCCCTTTAGGAATTTATAAAAATTCCATATTCGCGGCTATCTGCGATGGATGAGGAACATTCATACCAAATTTCAACTGCATTGCCTAAGCGGTTTGGGCAGGCCGTTATTGGGGACATTTTTCCCTTTCAACCACCATTTTTACTATGTTGCTGTTCCAAAATAGAAAAATTACGTTGCCGGTGATTTAGTCCTACTCCAAGGAATACATATTTAAAATTTTAGGTTGGCCAAAAGGGATTGGGCAAGCCGTCAGGAGGAGACTTTTACCTTATTTCCCCTCCCGATAGGAATTTCAAAAATTCCGTCTAAGCGGACGCCTACACAGAAGGAGGAACTCACATACCGAGTTTCCTTTTGGGATATCCTGTAGGGAATTCCAAAAATACAAACTTAGTCGATGTCTACTACAGTGGAGGAACCTTTATACCAAATTTCAACTTCTTACCTCCAGTGGTTTGGGCAGGCACTTTTCCAATTTGTGAGACTGTTTATGTGGAGACTTTTCCCCTTTTTGCCCGTTCCGGTAGGAATTTCCAAAAATCCCGTCTTAGCGCACGTCTATGCCGAATATCAAGAAACCTTGTTTTAGTGGAGATATCCGTGGGGGAGGGAAAAAAGTAGTTTTTTTGAAATTATATATTATTTTAAATGGTACTTTTTGGAAAAACGAAATTTTTTTTAAAAAGATATTTTGTTTTTACAAAGTACTTTATTTGTACT
Organism: Leucophora obtusa; assembly: GCA_949987735.1. Classification (NCBI taxonomy): domain Eukaryota; kingdom Metazoa; phylum Arthropoda; class Insecta; order Diptera; family Anthomyiidae; genus Leucophora; species Leucophora obtusa. The sequence continues at coordinate 338,584,449 of OX465295.1, forward strand.
TTTTTTGGAAAAGGTATTTTTTTTAATAAGGTGTTTTTTTTGGAAAAATGTATGTTTTTTGGAAAAAGGTACTTTTTTTGGAAAAGGTACTTCTTTTGGAAAAGGAACATTTTTTTAGAAAAAGGAACATTTTTTGGAAAAAGGTACTTTTTTTGGAAAAGGTACTTTTTTTTGGAAAAAGGTACTTTTTTTGGAAAAGGTACTTTTTTTTTGGAAAAGGTACATTTTTTTAGAAAAAGGAACATTTTTTGGTAAAAGGTACTTTTTTTAAAAAAGGTACTTTTTTTTGGAAAAAGGTACTTTTTTTGGAAAAGGTACTTTTTTTTGGAAAAGGTTATTTTTTTTAGAAAAAGGTAAATTTTTTGGAAAAAGGTACTTTTTTTAAAAAAGGTACTTTTTTTTTGGAAAAATGTACTTTTTTTTGGAAAAAGGTACTTTTTTGAAAAAAGGAATTTTTTTTGGAAAAAGGAATTTTTTTTGGAAAAAGGTACTTTTTTTGGAAAAAGGTACTTTTTTTTGGAAAAAGGTACTTTTTTTGGAAAAGGTATTTTTTTTAATAAGGTGTTTCTTTTTGGAAAAATGTATGTTTTTTGGAAAAAGGTACTTTTTTGGAAAAGGAACATTTTTTTAGAAAAAGGTACTTTTTTTTGGGAAAAGGTACATTTTTTTGGAAAAGGTACTTTTTTTGAAAAAGGTATTTTTTTGAAAAAATGTATGTTTTTTGGGAAACGGAACATTTTTTTAGAAAAAGGGTTTTTTTTTGGGAAAAGGTACTTTTTTTTTGGAAAAGGTACTTTTTTTGGAAAAAGGTACTTTTTTTGGAAAAAGGTACTTTTTTTGGAAGAAGGAATTTTTTTTGGAAAAAGGTACTTTTTTTGGAAAAAGGTACTTTTTTTGGAAAAAGGTACTTTTTTTGGAAAAATTAATTTTTTTTGGAAAAAGGTACTTTTTTGGAAAAAGGTACTTTTTTTGTCCCCTTTTTGCCCCTCCCGATAAGAATTTCCAAAAATGCCGTCTCAACGGACGTCTACACCGGTCGAGGAACCTACATACCAAATTTCAACTTCATAGCTCCAGCAGTTTGAGCAGGCCGTCAAGGGGGAGACTTTTTCCCCGTTTTGCCCGTCCCTGTAAAAATTTCCAAAACTCCCGTCTTGGTGGATGTCTACGATAGTGGAGGAACCTTTATACCAAATTTCAACTTCCTACCTCCAGCGGTTTGGGCAGGCCGTCAAGGGGGGCCTTTTTCCCCTTTTTAACCCCCATTTTTACAACGTCCCTGTCCAAAATTCTAGAAAGTACTTTCCAGAAAAGTTAGCCCCTACTCCAAGGAACACATATCTTAAATTTCAGCTTTCTAGCCAAAGGGGTTTTGGCAGGCCGTTAAGGGGGACACTTTCCCCCTTTTTGCCCGTTCCGGTAGGAATTTCCAAAAATCCCGTCTTAGTGGACGTCTACCCCGTCTACTACCAAATTTCAACTTCCTAGCTTCAGCGGTTTGGGCTGGGCGATGTTGAGTCAGTCAGTCAGTCACGTTATTCTTTTATATATAGAGAAGATATACTGGTCACTTTTACATGGCGTTGTCATAGGAGGGGGAAATTGACCCCCTGTGACATGTCATAAGACAAATCCCAAGACAGGTCCCTGAACTTTGTTTTTTATGAGAGTTCAGTAACCTGTCCTAAGATTTGTCTTGTGACATGTCACAAGGGGTCCATTTCCCCCTCCTATGACAACGCCATGTAAAAGTGACCAGTCTATTTCATATAAAGGGGCCAGTTCGGTGACAGTTTGTTAAAATTTCCCGTAGGGAATAGAAAGAATTTCCTGAGTGTTGCTTCTCTTAAAAAAATAAATAATATAATAATAATTATAATTAAGCTCGATTCCCAATGCTGAAGTACTCCATGCTGCAGAGATGGCATGATATAAAAATTTGCAAAATCCACTCTGCATAGTGGAGTACTCCAGCATTGTAAATCCAGCTTTATAGGAAGCAAACTCTTTAAAATCTATACCTCGGTTACCGGCTTTCCAGGAGGGATGGGTGTAGTTTTCGACAAATGCGTAGACGGTCATTAGCCGCAAAAAGTAGAAATTATCAAAATATTTTAGAGGTGTGACCCAATAACAGTTGGTAAAATCAATTTTATAGTTCAAACAACTTCTGAATCCTTTAAATATCATTTATCTTACAAATTTAAAAAAAATTAAACATTTATCCAAATTTTTATTTTATATTTTTAAATTATTTCTTTATTGTCAAATATTTTCAATTAAATTGTTTGGCATTTTTTTTAATTCTACCGAAATTTATTGGTAACTTTTTCTAACGAACAATATCGTTAACTCAAATATAAAGAATCATTTTTTCGATAACTTAACCGAAAATTATCGTTAGTTAACGAAATCGATAAAATCGTTAAGTTAGAGAATCGCACTACTGATTTTATTTGTCCCTTAAAAATGTTTTGACCAAAATTATATGGACGTCCATTAACAGCCTTACTTGCCAAGCGAAATAAGGGATAATGAGGGAGATCTAGTAGACAAATCTTTTGTAGAATAACTATTATTAGGTCGCAAATCACTTAACTCAAAAAAAAAAAACAAAATCGCTTCTTAGAAAACTTATGGTCGTCAAAGGATTAAAGGCCACCTTAACATGCATGTTTAAAAAAACAAATGGACAAACGAAACATCGATAACAAAATTTAGCAGTAAAATAAAAAAAATGTATGTTATTACAAGATTTTATAACAAAAAAAAAATGAACAAAAATATATATGTACATAACTTCAATAAAAACTATACAAATTTTTACAAATAACAGTAACAAAACAAAACATGTAAAAAGAACAACAAATCACCAACATTCATAGAGATTTGTTGTAACAAATAACAAAGCTTTGCATGCATCATTGTTGACGTCATGATCATCATGTAGATGTTTTGTACTATAACCCAGCAAGAAACACAGTTTGCCTGAGAACAGATTCGTAAGGAAAAATGAAAAGTAATTTTAATTTTTTTCGAAATAACTCACATAAAAGCACTCGTATTGACAACCGAAATGATCTTCTTCACAGCTCTAAATAATGGCATGAATTTAGTGCTTTCTAGAAGTAAATTTTCTTTTGCCATTATTTCGAACTTTTGTGAAATGATAAGTTGTGATAAGCAAAGCTGTAAAATTTGAGAAACAGTGTAAAAAACAAAAAGGAAGCAGTAATAATTTGTACCTCTTCTGAATTTCTGCTGGGAATGAAAGTACTACCACTACATAATGATATTGTTGTTGCAAAAATATATGTATTGTATGTAGAAATAAATGTATGTTGTAGTTCTAACATTCCAAGAGTTTTGAAAAATATAAAATACTTAAACGGCCAATTGGTATTTGTCACTGCAACACTGATAGTATGTAACATATATTTTGCATGAGAGAAAGAAATTGCACACATAAATATTTATACCCTACACCACTGCGTGGACAGGGTATAATAAGTTTCTGCTTTTTGTTTAGATTTAACAATGTCCGTCCCTCCGTCCGTCTGACTGTCTGTCCATGTATTCTTGTGTGCATCCTACAGATCGCAAATATCAAAATATTTTGATAAAATTTTTCACACTGACATATTTCGACCCAAGGACGAGGCCTGTTGATTTTGGTTAAAATCGGTCCATGGCTAGAAATAGTGCCAATATAAAGGCTCCCCCAAAATTATATTGTTCGCATTGAAATTTGGTGCACGGATTCACATTGGCTCATAAATAAAGAATATTCACTGCTGTTCTGAGTTTAGAGGGTTTTGATTTAGAATGGATTTCTAAAAGCACATGGAATTAAAGTATTCGGAAATTTGCTGTTTTGGTATTCACATATTAAGTGCGTTTCCCTATGTACCCAAAGTTACCGAAAAGCGTTCCCGTACTCGAAAATTGGTAAATGAGAGCGCTAATGAGAGTGTATTAGTGTTTCTCTTTTTACCAAAATTTACCCAGAATTTTTCTTCGAGTAAACTTTGGTAACACAGCTGATGTAAATATAAACAAAAAACAATTGATTAAATCATTTTTTCTTCTTCTCCCTCTTTTTTTTTTTTTGATTCCGAAAGAAGATGTTAAAATTTATAAAGAGGTTTTAAAATAATCTTTTTATGTATTAAGTGTTCTACAAATTTCAATTAGGTTGTTCATAAGGGGTGTGCTATCTGTTGTAACGTTGTATCGTCCTAACAAAAAACAGAGTTGTTAAAATTTTTATTTGGTTTAACAACGATTTTCTATTCAGTTTTCTATCTGTTAGCACACTCAAATATAGGACACTAAACATACGTAAAAATGTTGTATCGTGCTATTCTCAAATGTTGTATTTTTTCAATTTAATTTTTAACTACTCTGTTTTTTGTTAGGACGATACAACGATACAACAAATAGCACACACCTTGTGAAACCCCTTAATATTTTAGTGAAAATACAAAGAAAACATTTAAAAATATTGTTCACAAATGTTTTTTTAATAATTTAATAAATATTTCATAGAAAAAAGTGCATTCGGTTTTACTTCCACCCAGCTTTTTATACACGGAATATTTCACAAAAATTTTTGTGGATGTGAATCACAAAACAGCAAAAATGTTCGGAATGTTCCACTTTAGAATTTCTTTATGTGGATTCGGAACTGAGAACAGCGCCGAATGATTTTATATGGAATCGGCCCGTTTTTAGGCCCAGTGCCCATATAAAGGTCCCACAAAAATTGGCATATTTGTACGCTACAGATAGCAAATATTACTATGCGACAATCAAAATCGGGATGGGATGAAACCAACGGGAAATGTTATATCGGTCAAAAACAAGTTATACGTGTCCCGGCGTTTCGCTGGGTCACCCCTAGGAATCGAGATATATCTTTTTTTTTGACATAACTCGAGAACCACTAGTCCGATTTTGCTCAAACAATTTTAAAAAAATTAAAAATTACAATTCCTTTAATCTGTTCATATAACGTTTTTCTATATACTCAACAGTTTTGCCGGTAAAAATAAATGTTTGTTATCGCTACCATAAAAATCAATAACCTTTTGTTTATTACTTTTTTTTTAATATTTTAGGCAACAAATATTTTTTTCTTCATACATTTATTTTTACCGGCAAAACTTTTGAGTATATAGAAAAACGTTATATGAACAGATTAAAGGAATTGTAATTTTTAATTTTTTTAAAATTGTTTGAGCAAAATCGGACTAGTGGTTCTCGAGTTATGTCAAAAAAAGACCACCAAAGGTCAAATCGATATATCTCGATTCCTAGGGTTGACCCAGTGAAACGCCGGGACACGTATAACTTCTTTTTTACCGATATAACTTTCCCCGGTAGTTTGAACCCTTCCCGATCACTGACCCCTACCATTTGTCTCACAGTGAATTAAGATATTTTGATGAAACTTGGTACACAGGCCAAGGAAGAATAGATAGAATCGGTCCATATTTGAACCTATCGCCCATATAAACTATATTTCCAGTTTTCTCTTAACGTACCAACCCATTCGAATTTCAGATCCAAACATTAGTTGGCTTTTATCTAGACTGCTGTAGGGTATCGCATAGTCGGCATGCCCGACTTTAACTTTTTTACTCGTTTTAACTATATATGTATGTGTGTAAGCAAAAAATATATAAATAAATATAAGAACATTAAGGCACCTTCCTTCTAAAAAAATTAATTTACGTTTTTATTGTACATACATTCCTGAGTTGTAATATTTTGTTACAGGAATAATTACACAAGTAAGCTCCCTACCAGAATGAAAGAAAGTTGCACAAATTCGTTATTGTTTCACAGTGGAAAATTTTGTTCGTTTTCTAGTATAAAGCTCGAGCTTCTGTATATTTAGAGAGAGAAACATGCAATTTTCCAAAAGAAACATTGCGTAACACTATTTTAGACGGTGGATCCCAGTATAGAAAACCATTACCAGATATGTGGTTATGTAACTACATACTTGGTAATGGTAACTAGTTACTTTTCTTATTACATTTCTTATTACCTTTGTATGGCGATGTCGCGAAAAATAATGAGTTATGCTTACACACCAGCATACGAAAAATCGAAAAATATGTCATTACCTATATGCTTACCAGTACTAACAAAAATAATGAGTCTAAAAATAGATTTTCAAAAAAATTAGTTTTATAAAAAAAAATTTTTTTATTGTAAAAATTTTTTTAATAAAATTTTCTAGTGCGGGAATCGAACCTGGGACTCCAGATTGCCAGTCAATAGCTCTACTATCTGAGCTATATCAACATATAAGGTTTGATAGATGAAAACATAATTGACCTACTGCACTCAAGTCAGCTTACTCGCCAACAGACAAAAAATCAAAAAATATGTGGTTACATATATCCTTACCAGTGTTGAAAAAATATTGAGTCTAAAAATAGATTTCAAAAAATTTTCAAAAAATCTAGAAAATTACTTTCTATTTAAAATAATGACAAAAATAAGTCATTATCAGTAACTCATTATTATATGTTTTAAAATAATGCAGAAGGTAAGTGGGTGTCATTACTGGTAGTCCAAAAAATAATGATATGTCATTATCGTTTCTACATTGGGATAATTAAATAAAACACCAAATGAAAGTCCTCGGTGAGTATAGTTACACCCCAAAGTGTTTTCTGGTACACCCAGAAAACAGATTCGTGCTTACAACCGAATTTGTTGCCAATCAAATGTATGGGTTGTGACAACAGAATTTTTCAGTTGTGACTACCGAATTATTGTTGAGGCAATAAAAATGCTATTGCCATTATCAAATAACCACACTGTTAGAATTTTGTGCATAGTATTAATGAATTTGTTCATTAATCCGATGATTTTTTTTCATTGGAAAGTCCCCAAAAAACGTGTTCATTGAATCAATGAAACGTATTCATTAAATTAAAAGTAATTCAAAAAATATTGTTTTCTTTTAGATATGTTACTTTTTTTATTTATTATTTTTTTAATTTTTATATGTACAGCTGTTGACAACTAATTAGAAACGCATTTTTTACCCTAGAGCTTGATGATCATTATTGATATTTTCGTAAATTTACCGTTACGTTTTTTGTTTAAAACAATTGTATTATATTTATTGCTCTTTTTATTATCATTTACACTCATTGTTGTTGCTGTTTATTTTAAAAGCTGTTATAATTTCCGAGAATAGTTTACATATTGTTTAGTAAAATTCTAAGAAAGTCTTCTTGGTTAAGAGCTATTTTGATAAAAAAAAATTATTTTACGGTTATTTGTTTCCAATTTAATGTTTTATAGCAAATAAGAAATTATAGCTTTTAAGATTTATCATGGGAAAAGGCAAAAGCTATACTCCTGAAGAACGGAGCCCGATTTTAGAACTTTAGAAGTCTCGCATCGTTTCACGGGTAGTGAAGCATGGTGGAGGGTCAATTATGGCATGGGGATGTTTCTCCTGGAATGGTGTTGGCCCAATTTATAAAATTTATGGAATCTTAAATAAGGAGAAATACGTTGATATATCAAATACTGTCATAATCCCATGGTCTGAGGAGAATTTGCCTATTATATGGCAATTTCAGCAGGATAATGATCCGAAGCACACAGCGAGGCTGACAAAAAAATTCTTTGACGATAATTTCATCAACGTTTTGGAATGGCAATCATCCAGTCCGGACTTGAACCCCATAGAACATCTATGGGGGGACGTAAAAACAGCCGTTAGTCTGAAAAATATATCAAATATGGCGACTCTTTTTGAGGATGTTAAGAAAGCAAGGGAGGCGATACCAGTAGAGCGATGTCGGCGTCTTATAACGTCAATGGGCAACCGATGTGAGGCTGTGATAAGGCAAAAGGGATTTGCAACAAAATATTGATAAAAAGTAAGAAAAATAAATTAATATTAGTTTTTTTTCTAATAATATAAAATCGTTTCTAATTAGGTGCCGCTGTTTTATTTCAAACAATATAACAAATTTATAAAATATTTTTAAGTGTGAATAATTTTTTAAGTTCTTTTTGTATATTTGTAAACAATTGAATATATTTGAATAAAATATTATGAAATAATTGAATATTAGTTTTTTTTTTATTTTAAAAATAAAAGGCGTTTCTAATTAGTTATTTCCTTTTCGTTTTCGTCACGTTTTTGACATCTCCCTGAACTCGACTTGAACCCGCAATCAGAAGAATTTAAACATTACCGCTTTACCGATTGATCTAAATAGTCAAAATAAAATGATGTGATTATTTTGACTTTTATATTTAAATAATTTCAATAATTAGCAAATTCAAAACGCTTATAAAATTATAGCATATCTTACGGGTTAATTGAAAATATATAGTGAAAAAATCATTAAATTAAAGAATTTTTCATTCATTCAATGAAACATTTTCATTAAATCAATGAATTCAGATTAATGAAATCTATTCATTAATAGTACGAACTAAAATTCTATCAGTGTAGGCATCTCATTATCAATAGTGTATGTCAGAGTGTAAATATATTTTTTTAGATATTTTTTCTGTTTAGAAATGTTAATTTTTTTAAATATACGAAATTTTTAATTTTTCTCGTTTCTGTTAAAATTCATTTCAATTTTTTTGAATACCTCTAATGTATGTATATAATACAAATAATATTGTCACAGTAAAATAGCTTCAAAATATACAACTGGTTTCTATGTAACACAAAACAAACTCTTACACATACAAATTCTTGTTCATTTTATTTTAAAAAAAATACATATTATCAGGAAATGACAGCATGAAAAGCAAAAAGTCAGACCAAAGTCACTAAAGCTTTATTTTCGTTAGTTCTTCTTTTTTTTAAACTTATTCTTCCTTCTTATTTGCATTTGATTTGTTTGAGTTGCATGTTGATACTTGTTGTTGCAACAATATACATATTTTAAGCATGTAAATATGTGAATATTATGTATACACAAATGGTTTTTGATTTAAATTTAAAAATGTTAGCTTCAACTAAATTTGATTTATACATTAACAGGTAGAAGGTCTTTTATAAATCTAAATTAAATTATTTGTATTACTGGTAATAGGTACCTATTTAAGTATTTAGATATGTATAACAAAAAAATCAACCAACCATAACCAGTGCTATCAGAACTTCGTTATCAAAAATGGCTAAATTTGTGTGAAAAATTGGTCAAAATAAAGCTAAAATATGGCTGAGTAATTTTATTAGAAAACTTTCACGATTTTCCAAAAAAATTACTAAATACAATGAAACATGCCAATAACGAACACCTCTATTAGTGGACACTGACCTTTAGAGGGCACTTTTTTAGATGGGGATATCTAAATAAAAATTTTTAAATAAAATTGCCTTCCAATAGCATACTTATTATTGATCAGACGCTGACATTTCAATACGAATTTTTTAATAATTTTGGAGGATTGTAGACCTCTCAATTTTTTAATTTTTTTTTTTATCCAAAATAGGATAAACACATATTTTTAATTTACTTTTTTGCTTTATCTCTAGTAGTATTCTCTCGCGTGTAAATGTGCCCTAAGGGTTTCGAACTTATTGGTTGAAACTTTTTTTTATTTTTATAAAAAATATGCCGATGCTGCCAATAGCGGGAGGATCCAATTGTATACCCCATACAATTTTAATTAAAAACTATTAATTCAATAACCAAAAATACTTTTTATGCAGATAATTCTCTCGGTACACTGAGAGAATTATCTGCATAATATTAATGAATTTTTGCATAAAACCAATAAAGTTGCACTAGAACTCGTCCATTGAAACTTTTCATTGAATTAATGGAATTTTTCATAAAATATTGTTAAAAATTTCATTTTATTTATTAAAAGTTTCATACACTCTATGAAAAAGTTTCATTAAAACTAGATTCATAAAATATATGAAGCTTTTTTCTTAAGTTCGATGAACTTAAGAAATTTTTCATTTACTTTGGGAAGAAAACTTTATTAGTTCACTGAAAAATTTCATTTAAACTCGTCCAGAAAAATTCTCTCTGTGTGCTACACACAAAAAATTTAAAACGAGTTTCAATTGCGAAATTGATAATATCAATTAAAATTTTATTTGATTTTGCACCTATAACGCAAATGATATTTTAATTATTAAAAATTGTGTACGATTAATTGAAACAATTAAACAATTTAATTATTTAACTACGTCAATTTAATTTTATTTTAAACCAATCTTTCTTTAATTTGATAATTTATGCTAATCATTTTTTGTGTGTAATAATACCTAAAATTTTGTTTGATAGATTGAAAGAAATTCATACAATTTTTATTATAGTTTTGTACAAACACGCAAGAAGACAAAAAATTACTAAACATTTTGTTGAAATTGCTAAAATAATTGCTAATGGCTAAATCCAAATTTTTCCAAGCTAAATGTGTTTAAAAATGGCTAAATCTAGCAATAAAATGGTTAAAGTAACAACACTGACTGACGAGTATATCTAATTCGAAGTCACCTAGGCGTATACGTAATACGAGTATTTAATTCATTTAGTGTTGCCAGAAAAGGTTTAGCTCATATCACTATTTTGCCAGTAAAAATTACCCTCAAAAAATGTAAACTCTCAAATTTGTCACAAATTCAGTGTTTAATCAAATTTAAACAAACCCCCATTTATAAAGAAAAATATTTCACCGAGCCAAGACAAAAAAAAGCTAAATCCGATGTGTTTAAAGCAAAAATATTTTGTAAAAAAGAAAAAGAAAATCAGAAGTTAAAAAAAAAATTGGAAAAGCAACATTTAAAAAAAACAAAGTTAAGAGCAAAAATATTTTTTTGTGAGCAAAAAAACCTTTTTGGGCAAAAAGTCTTACAAAAAGCAATTTAAAGCTCAAAAATCTTAAGAAAAATCTATTTTAAAGGTTAAAAAACGAAAAATCCATCATTTTCTAGTTTTGAATCAGATTTGTGTGAAGTAATGGTCATTTGTCGAATAACATCTAAAAAATATATTGGGGGGCAAACAATAAAATTCAGGCGTTTCCATACAAATTTAAGACGAAATCGATTGTTTCATAAAACACATACTTACAAAGATGTCATGAATAGTTTTTTACACTTCACCAAATACCTAATAATATGACCAGTTTAAGAGTCAGAACTAAGCACGAAATTTTTTTCAAATATTATTTAAATAAGAGATTTTGTTTGAAAATTTATTTCGTAAACAAAATTTTATAAAAAAAATTCGTATATAATTGTGACTACAAAACTGGCCTTAGTTATTCAATTTAAAAATTATTGATATTTCATGAAAAAAATCTGAGAAAATATTTCATAATACGAGCACAAATTTTTTGTTAACCGAAATTGTGCAATTCGACCGAATAACAAAAATATACTGAATTCAATTTATAAATATATATAAATTTTATATTGAATTTTTAGTTTTCACACAGAAATGTGGAATTCGTATTCTTTTCACATAAGTTTTGCATTTCTTGTATGAAATGGTAGGTTTTTTTTTTAATTTTCCTACATTTGCTCGCAAATTACGAATTTGTCCTTTTTTCCTTACACGTTAAATTTTATAAATGGCATCACTGGCGTAGACCCACCTTATAGTATACCCAGTACCAGTATCACTTTCTGAGTTTATTTAAGCAATGTCTACTCGTCTGTCCATATACAATTGAAAAAATTTCTTAAGATTTTTGAGCTTAAAATTGCTATTTTTAAGACTGCCGGCTAAATTTTAACTGGACATTCAGTAATCGGGCCTTAAATAGTTGTTTTTCCAAGTTTGTTTACTTTTGCTTTTTTACAAAATATTTTTGCTTTAAAAGCATCGGGTTTTACTTTTTTTGTCTTCTCTTGTTATTAATCATAATTTCAGACCACTCCAAAATTGGCTCGGTGAACAATTTTTCTTTATAAATGGGGGTTTGTTCAAATTTGATTAAAAACTGAATTTGTAACAAATTTGAGAGTTCATATTTTTTTAAGGGAGATTTCTACTTGCAAAATAGGAATATGCTAAAGCTTTTCTGGCAACACTAAATGAATTAGATATTGCGTATACGCCTAGGTGACTTCTAATTAAAAATACTTATATGATATGGTCAGTGTTATCACTTCAGCCATTTATTGCCAATATTTAGCCATTTTTGAACACACTTAGGCTGGAAAAATTTGGATTTAGCCATTATTTTAGAAATTTATAAAAAATGTTTAGTCATTTTTTGACTTTTTCCGTGTTTGTACAAACTATAAAAAAATTTGTATGAATTTCTTTCAATCTGTCACACAAAACTTAAGATATTATTACACACAAAAAATGATAAGCATAAATTATCAAATTAAAGAAAGTTTCGTTTAAAATAGAAATTTGTTTTTAAACAAATATTCGATTGAATTAGTTAAATATTTGATTTGTTTAATTGTTTCAATTAATCGTACACAATTTTTTATAATTAATAATATAATTTTCGTGATAGGTGCAAAATCAAATAAAATATAATTGATATTATCAATTTCGTAATCGAAACTCGTTTTTAATTTTTTGTATGTAGTGCCGATAAATTTTCCAAAATTAAAATTGTTTTAATGTTGAATTAATATTTTTGAATTAAAATAGGGTATACAATTGCATCCTACCGCTATTGGCAGAATCGGTGTATTTTTTATAAAAAATATTGTAAGTTTTAACCAATAATTTGGAAACTCTTAGGGAAAATTTACACGCGAGAGAATACTGCTAGAGATAGAGCAAAAAACAGCTTTAAGTAACATAAATCATTCATAATAGTAGATACATATTAAATTGTCAGTGCGTTAAGTCGTTATATTGTCGTTTGAATACTGTTACTCGTCTTGCTTTTTTTCTGAAGATGTCATCCATTGGATGAAGAAGTATTGAAAGTCAAATAAATAAATTTTATTAAAAAACATTGACTTGTAACATATTTTCTACTTAATTTCTTTGCTACTTAATTTAAGCATGCAGAACAGATACACATTTAAATAATTGATATCAATAAAGCAGCTTTGGAGTTATTGCAATTTAGTTTTCGTTAAAAATCGCATTTTTTACATCATTTATAAAACTGTTTCTTAATTTAGAAATCGCAGCATAAAACAAGTTTTTTATTTATGGTTAAATTAAAAACGAGTAAGAAAGTTAAAGTTGGGCATGCCGACTATACGCTACCCTACACCAGGCTGGTTGAAAGCCAACTAATGTTTGGACCTGAAATTCGAATAGGTTGAAATGAACTTGCCTCAAATGAAAAAAAATATAAAAAAATTAGAAAAACGGTAAGAAATTTTGATTTTATAGTTCAAATGAGCGTCAGTTTCAAATATGGACTGATCCTATCCATGGGCCCATGTAAGTCTGTGTAGCATATTTCATTAAAATATCTTCATATTTGCGACCTGTAGCTAGTAAACAATCTCATTTTTGTGGGCCTTTATACGGGCACTAGGTCTACACATTGACCGATTCTAAACAAAATCAGCAGACTTTCTTCGTGGCTCCACGTGAATCAGTGTAAAATTTTCATTAAAATATCTTAATATTTGCGACCTGTAGCGTACGAAGTAGTCAATTTTGGGGGACTTTTATATAGGGACTAGGTTTAAACATAGACCGATCTTAATCCAAATCCATAGGCTTTGGTCTTGGCCAAATATAAATCAGTCTACGAAACTTCATCACAATATCTTAATATTTGCGACCTGTAGCATGGGAAATTTTCCCTTTCTTGGGGACCTTTATACGGGCACTAGGTCTACGCAGTACTGATTCTAAACTAAATCAAGAGACTTTGTCTGCGATCCCATGGGGATCAGTGAATGTAATTTCATTGAAATATTTTCGTATTTGCCTCCTGTAGAGGGCGAAAAAGCCAATTTTAGGGATTACCCTACACTCAAAAAAATAAGTTAGTAAAACGTCTTGTATAACAAGTGCACTAGTTTTCAGCAAAACGGAATTTCAGCAAAAGTTTTAGTTATATTTTTTTAAGCACTAAACTAATTTTGAACTAAGATTTTACTAATTTATTTTGCTACAAAAATTGTGCTGATAACCACATTTATAGCATGGACGGCAACCAGATAGACAAGATGTAGATGTCGCAGCTTGTCTGGATGTAATACAGACAACGGAAATGACAAAAAAGAAAAACAACTCTACACAATTTCTATATTTAAATTTTTAGCAAATAAATAGACTAAAGTTAAATTTCGCTACAAGTTTGTTGAGTTTTTTTCAGTCTACTAATATTCAGCAAAAAGTTTAGTGATTTTAGCACGGATTTTTTTTCATTTGCAATCGACTAAGTGTTAGCAAAACTTTTGCTGAAGATTACTATTTTTTTGGTAAAAATCAGCTCGCTGATTTTCAGCAAACCTTTTGCTGAAATTACCAACTTTTTTGCAAGCACGCTCCTGACTAAAAATTTGCTGACTTTACTGACTTTTTCTTTTGAGTGTAGGTCTAAATATGGACCGACTTTAATCAAAATCAATAGGCCGATATAAGTGGTGCACCACATTTCATTAAAATATCTTAATAATTGCGACCTGCAGCGTGCAAATAAATCAATTTTGGAGTGAACTTTATATGGGCAGTAGGTCCGATTCGAACCATAATCAATAGAGTTCATCCCCTAAACATGAGCCGATTTGACCCAAAATCAATAGGTTTCGTCCTTGTACCGATATAAGTCTGGGTACCAAATTTCGCCAAAATATGTTAATATTTGCGAGCTGTAACATGCGAATATACCCATTTTTTATTCTGAGTCGATCGGTATACTAAAAGGTGATACTATCTGTAAACATTTTGGTTATTATTGGGCCGAGATATAGTCGAAATAATCAAACTTCCTCTGACAAAAGTCGTAACAATTGAAAAAAAAAAATATATATTTCGATTTTCTTGTTTAACAGACCAGTAGTGGGATTCTCTAACTTTTTGACGACAAAATTCGGTAGTTAAGTTATCAATTTACTATGAAAACTTGTCAATTTAACTACCGAATTTTGTCGATAAAAAGTTACAGAATTGCCCCTCTGAATACATAAGAAAACATATTTGCTTTTAGTGCGCAAAATGGCTGTAAACTAGTGTTATTAAAACAATTAATATAATGTCGTTTCCCTTTTGTGGTTTTAATTTCAACCGAATTATAACTCTTCAACATAGTACTTGCTCTGCTTCTCAAAGATTTTCATAAAACCATCTTTTGTTTATAGTTGTTTTATTTCCTTTTTTTGTTTCTCCTTCTTCTTCTACTTCACTTTTATAATTTTCAACATGGCTTTTGTTCATATTTTTGACTTCTTAAGCCAGCATTAAAAAAAGTTTTGCGTTTATAAGCCAAAGCAAAAAGCGATAAAAAAAGTTCACAAACAAAAAGAACAGGAGATTTTTCAAGTGCATTTTATTACATTCAAGTAGTACTGAAATACTTCTAAATCTTTAAGAAACACAAAACTTTTGCAGCACAAAAAAATATTTTTTTACTATACATACTTGCAAAAAAAAAAAAGAATGTTTCTGCCTTTTATATCAACTTATATTTTTAATACGTTTTTTATGTTTTTTTTTTTATTTATTACTTTCTTCTTATTTAAGGCCCATTAATTTATCTTAAACTATCTAGATGTTAGGTCTTCACTAAAGTTACACTGAAAAAAAGTTTGTCGGTAGAATCTAATGAAAAAGACAGTTAATATAACGCAGTTAATGCAGTTAAAAAGACGACCTTTAATATAACAACAAATTTAGTTATTTTTAACTATAGAAAAATAATTAACAAATGCATGAAAAAAATAACTAACAATGTCGTAACATTAACTGAAAATTTTTAACTACAAAAATTTTTTAAAAATTTAAATAAATAAATACTACTGTTTTTTAACAGTTAATATTTTGGTATTGTAAAGCACAGATTAATACCAGATGTGAAACCAATGACAGGTGTCAAAAAAGTATTCTCGAACCGTATGTTTTTGTTTACATGGAAGTCATGTCAAGAGGGAGATAACAATAAAAAAATCTCCATACATTTTGTATTGCGCATTTTTTGTATATATCTTTCTCTTTTTAGATTATTGTGCTTTATCTTTTGTGTTTTTCTTAAATTTTTGCGTTTTGTTTTGCTCATTTCATTGGCCATATTGCCCAAATCAGCTGATTAATATCTGGTATAATTTGTGTTGCAAAGATTAATTAAAAAAAATATTTTTGTCTTCAGATTATAAAAAAAAATGTGCAATTACTTCATCGTTTTTAAAAGTTGAAGTAAGAATTATAAACGGTACTAGGGATTACAAAAGTTTATTTTAACAGAGAAAAAAAAATATTTTTCTTTAATTACAGAAAAATGTGCACTTAAAAAAGTTTGTCGGTAGAATCTACTGAAATTGGCAGTTAAATTGCCGTTTACAAGGCGACAACTACAAATATAGTTATTTTTAACAGTTGAAAAATAACTAACAAATGCATTAAAAATAACTAACAATATCGAAAAATTAACTGACAAATTTTGACTGCAAAAACTATGAAACAACTGACAAAATAGGTAATAACTACTGTTTTAT
The DNA here is from genome assembly GCA_949987735.1 of Leucophora obtusa. Classification (NCBI taxonomy): domain Eukaryota; kingdom Metazoa; phylum Arthropoda; class Insecta; order Diptera; family Anthomyiidae; genus Leucophora; species Leucophora obtusa. The sequence goes on from OX465295.1 coordinate 338,601,064, forward strand.
TACAGTTATTTTTTCCTAATATAAAAGTATATTTTAATAAAAAAAATCAAGTTTTTTCTTTCGATTATAAAAAAGTTTGTAATTTCTTCATAGTATTTGAAATTCCAAACAGTTCTCCCATTATTACACTAAAAGAAATAAGCCTTTAAAAAAATTTAATTAAGACTATTTAAAATTATGTTGCGGAAAAAACTGCTAAAATTAGCAAATTATTTTTGCTATATATAGGAACAGCAAAAATAAAACTGTTAAATATACAGAATTTGAGTTATATTTGACTTAAATTTTTTTTTTTAATAGAAAATAGCAACTTAACCTGCTAAAATGACCAAAAAAAAATTTGCTATTTTTAGGATATCACTAGGGTTTGGGATTTCCCGGACTTTTTTATTTCCCGGGAATCCCGGGAAATATTTTTAAACAAAATTGTTAATGAAAACCACCTATATAAGTAATTTTTGTTAAAAAAACACTATTTCAGTACAAATGCAGTCTGTGTAGTGAGAATTCAAAGTAAAAAATATCAGAATGTTGAACATTTGATTTCACATAAATTACTCGCAGCACTGCCAAATGAATTGCATGATTCCAGCAGAAAGCACCTACTACTGGACTGTCGGAAACAAACCGTTTCATCACACTTGGCTCATTAGATATGGTGGCCACAATGTTATTTTCCAAAGACAAATAAAACTCTGTAGTCTTATTTCTACAAATCTTGTTATTTCATCAGCATTACATCTTCCTGATATATAAACCAACCCCAGGTTATAAAATGAATTATTTCCGTTTATACATATGTTTAAATATCTCTTTTGTGACATTCTTATCCATTCATCTAAGATTATAGTAAATCTCCTATTGTTAGAAATATTGCTCGATATTTCTTTTATCATGATATCTTTTACATGATTGTAGTAATTTAATATAATGTTCTTTACATCGGTTTCATTTTTTTGCAATGCCAGTTTTTTATTATAAAAACTTTCTCGAATAAACGAAGATCTAGTTATGGTGCGGATTGACTGCGGCTAATTTGGATACCATTTCAGGAAATGTTTGCCCTACCATAAAACCCTTAATGCCTATTCAGCTTACACTTTTTTCTTCGGGTACTTTACTAATTTTAACTGAAACGTTATTCTTGTTGTTGTTTTCTGACCATCAATTTTTTTTTTTTTTTGTGAACCAAATTTAGATGTCGGATAACCAAATTTAGATACCACCGTTAACCATTAGTCTTTTCTTTTCACATTTATTAATGAAAACGTTACTTATAAAATTATTGACCCTTAATATAAAGGAGTATTTTAAATTTAAAGTCGACTTTATTTTTAATCAAACAGTTTTGTCCATTTTGTGTATGAAAACCTTACAAAAATATTTATATTTTCAAATATTTTGATTGGTTGAAAATAAATTAACCAATCAGAATACTCCAAAAATAAACCAAGTCAAGGTATACTGCCACCCAATATTTTAACTTAAGTCGGCTTTACCTAAATTATACATTTGAAAAATTTAGATAGTAAGGGCGATTATTTGTAAGAAACAAAGTCTTTTTTCATATTTACTTTTAAACATTTTACCAAGTTTTTAGGTTTTACTACTTAAATTTTGAATAAGTTATGCGAAAAATCTTTATTAGTTAAAATGCTCCTGATTACTTGGCAAAGATTTTATTTGTGTGTCAAATAAATGTATTCCCTTTTAAAAGATTTTAACAATGACATTTTTGTTTTAGTATTTAAAATGTTTTTTATGACTAAAATTAAAAAATCCTATTCGAAACAAAAACAATTTAAAAAATTCAATATTTTTAAAATTTCCCGTTTTCCCGGGAAAAATATATTATTTTCCCGAGAATTCCCGGCAAACTTTTCCCGGGAATTCCCGAACCCCAAACCCTAGATATCACAAAAAAAATTTAAAATTTTCGATGTTTTTTTCGATTCTTTTTTAAATGCAAATAAAAATCGAGCCTTTTAAAAACACCAGCTTACAATTTTTTTAGCAAGTATTTCTGCCGATTTTAGCAGGATGGACTGCTATTTCCATTCAACTAAATTAAGCTTAAAAATTACAAAAATTTTATAAATATAACAGTTTGTTTTTGCTATTTTTAGTCTACTATTATTTAGCAAAATTTTCTGCAGATTTTACGGTACAATTTATAATTTTCAATTAACTAAAAGTTAACTTAAATTTAACTAAAATTAACCTAAACTTAAATATAAAGAAAAAATTTTTTTGTTGTTGTTTTTTTCTTTCTTTGGTATTTTAAATGTTTAATACCGCTCCTAGACGATAATAAGAAATTCTCATTGAGTTTGTAATTTAACTTAACAAATATTTCCAGAAATCCTAAAAAACATCGTCCCCTAACGATTTCCCTAGGCAAGAATGAAATCCGGATAGGGACATGCCTACAACGGATTATTTTTCACAATTTGTTAAATACGTTTGGGATTTTAGCACATTTAATTACTTTAATAAAATCCTGTAAATTTAAAAGTTTTATTTTTGCTGTTCTTATTTGATTAGTATTTAGCAAAAAAAATCCGCTAATTTAATAGTTTTTTCTGCAACATCATTTTTAACAAACTTTTAATTGCCTTTTCTGCTATTTTTACAGATTTATTTCTATGTGTGTAGTTGTCGCAAAAATTTGTTTTTTTTTTTTTTTTGTATATAGCTTTTTAACAATTTCTTTTGTTTATTAGTTAAGTTACCCATGCAGTAAAAAAAATTAAGTGTTTTCTGTAAAAATAGTATTTCTTATAATGTTAAAAACATATCTAATTACAGTTAAAAACAATAACTATTGATTACTACACAAACAACTGCTGTATAGTAGCTGTCAAACTTTTTTGCATGCATATACACAAATTTATACACATTCAGGTGAATATGAAAGTAATATGAATGCATGATACTTTATGCATTATTTATATGAGATGTATTACTTTCTGTTCTCCTGTTTTATTCCCAGTGTAGAAACGGTAATGATATATCATTATTTTTTGGAGTACCAGTAATGACACCCACTTACCTTCTGCATTATTTTAAAACATATAATAATGAGTTACGGATAATGACTTATTTTTATCATTATTTCAAATACAAAATAATTTTTTAGATTTTATTGAAAATTTTTTGAAATCTATTTTTAGACACAATACTTTTTAAACACTGGTAAGGATATATGTAACCACATATTTTTTGATTTTTTGTATGTTGGCGAGTAAGCTTACTTGTGTGCAGCAGGTCAATTATATTTTTATCTATTAAATATTACATGTCGATATAGCTCAGATATTACAGCTGTTGACTGGCAATCTGTAGACCCAGGTTCGATTCCCGCACCAGCAAATTTTATTAAAAAAAAAAATACAATAAAAAATATTTTTTTTTTTATAATTTATTTTTTTGAAAATCTATTTTTAGATTCATTTTTTTGTCAGTACTGGTAAGCACATAGGTAACGATATATTTTTTGATTTTTCGTATGCTGGTGTGTAACGACAACTCATTATTTTTCGCGACATCCCCATATAAAGGTAATAAGAAATGTAATAACAAAAGTAAGTAGTTACCATTACCAAGTATGTAGTTACATAACCACATATCTGGTAATGATTTTCTACACTGGGATTGTAGTACTTTTCTTTTTCCATATACATATTATACAAGTACCTAAAATATACTATAGGCAGATATGTATTTATTCTACAGTGGATCGAGTTCGGCCTTTTAAGGAATTTCGTTTAGACAAGTTGTGAATATTTTTATTTTAGAAAGCCTCAATTTCCGAAATTGTGATTTTTTTTCGAAATCGACTTTTTTCCTGAAAAACATAATCTCATTCTTATAAATCTTATTAATGAAAAAAAAAACAAATTCTATCGGACAAAATTTACAGACTTCACCACGAATTTAAGGTACAAAATACTCAGGATTGTGAAAATGTACCTTTCTTCCGAACAATTCGCTGCGGAACCGCAAATTTTGTCTGATCGAAATTTTTGTGTTTTCTCTTTAGCAAGAGAGATAAAATGAAGAAGAAAACTTCGATTTCTAAAGATAATTGAGTTTGTCCCAAAATTTTAGAGTTTCAGCTGAAACTTTCCAAAAATATTTTTTAAATCTATCCAAAACTTGTCCACCTTGCACTAAGCGAAATTCCTGCAAATGCCGAATTCGAACCACACTACTTGCATAGTTGAAATAAAGGTAAAAGCATGTAGTAGTAGTAACATTGCTGACCGTGTATTATGTTAAATATTTGTATACTCGCGTGCATTTTATGTTTTTAAGTACTCCTTTCACATTTTTCATATTTTTATGATAGTGTTTGTTTAAGTTTGAGAGCTTCGTGAACATTAATCATTTTTTTTTATAAATAATATGCAATTTCTTTATATACTTCGTCATTTTATACTACCTATAATGCTTTTGTTTTTTATATTCACTTCCTTTGTTTGCTTGTTTGGGTGGTTAATGCTGTAGAACAGGTGTGGGAAGCACTATTTCGTTGCGTGCAAAAAATAGACGCAATTTTCTGTAAAAAATTGTATCATGCCGGAGCTATGAGCTAAAAATCTGATTCAATTTCATTTTAAATTGATTGAATTCCATTTAAATAGTCGCAAGGAATTCCCTTCTTCGAATTTATTCAGTTTTATCACTCAGTGAATTCAATCATTACACTCAAAATAATATGTCTGTTGGCTCATCAGAAGAACAAAATTTGTATCTGTTTTTTGGATCAAAATAAAATTTAATGACTTAAACACATTTTTCGTTAAATTTAATAAATCTTAACTTAAGGGGTTTAATCTCTTTAAAATATTTTTTATATTATTGAATTTTTTTATTCATAAAAAAATTTGTTGAAATAAAATTGTAATATCATGTTAAACAAACTCCAAATCAAAGGTTTAAAAGGCTTAATTCTTTTATTCACTTTTTAAAAATTAATGAAATTTGGGTTAAATTTCATTCCCTAATAGCATTCTTATGGAATTAATTCTATAGCTTAATTCCCTATAGCTTAAAATTATATTAATTCATTCTATTTTGATTGAATTCTAACTGAATGAAACCTAATTTACCTGAATTCATTTAATAAAAAAGCGAATGAAAAATTATTTGTTTTCATTCACTTAATCAAATGAAAAATTTTAATTTGTATGTAATTGCTGAATTATTAGCATAATACAATGAAAAACGTTTAAAATTCATCTAACAGATATAAAGAGTATCGTATGCTTTGTTACAGCTTGTATGCTTTGGTTTTGATTATATGTTAGTTTCAAACTACACTGCACTAAGTGAATGGTAATAAAATTTCTTCATTCAATTAGTAAAATTGTGAATGAACATGCGATTTGAATGATTCAAGTTAGAAATTCATTCAATTCATATTAAAGCTTTGGGAATGAAGCTTATGAATGAATTCTTTACGAATGGTTTAAGGGAATGGTACATGAATCGTTTTAAAATCTGAATTTAATTTTTAGTGAATTAAGCTTACATTGAATTAAGTTTTTCGAAGCTCTGCTCCAAATGCGGTATTTTATTACATTTTCTTACAATGTTTATAAAAAATATATATAAAACAACTTTAGTAACATTCAAGTCGCGAAACTTTTATGTAAGTAAGTCAAAATTCACTCACTACACTCAGATAAAAAAGTTTGTAAAAAAAATTGTAAACAGTTTCCAATCGCACTTTACTATTTTTATACTGATTTTTATTAAAAATTTTTTATAGTAATCATTTTTGATATTCTCTTATTACAAATTACGGATTTTTTTACTAATTCACTGATTTGCTGATTCAGCAAAATATTTTACTAATATTTCAAAACCGAGTGCTAAATTTAGCAGAAAAATATACTAATTTAAATTTTTTTGTTTGATTTTTTACAATTCTTGTTTAGTTTATATTTGTTACTATGGATATATTCTTAGTTGGAAAATAACACTCAGAAAATTTGATTGTATCTCCAATGCATAAAAAGGTAATAACTGTAGAACCGTTTGCAATTTTGGCTCCAAATTTCAAGTACGATGAAGTAATTATACGCTTATTACAATCGAAAAAAAAAAGTTTTTTTTTTGATTTTAGTTTTTTTAATTTTTTAGTACAATTTTTTGCTAATTTCAGCAGATTGATTTTAAATTACAGTTTACAACAATTTACTGAAATTAAGTAGCTGCAACTAATTATTTATACTAATTTCATTGTACTAAAATTATGATATTTAATAAGTTTTTTAACTGATTTTAGCAAATCGATTTTGAGTTGCAGTTTACATAAATTTTACTAAAATTTAGTAGCGGCTACTAATTTTTTCTACTAATTTTATTGTACTACAAATCAGCAGACATGTGCTGCTAAAATTAGCAAAAAATACCGTTGGGCTCAAAACAGTTAAATTTCCCGTAATAACAGACTTTTTTGGTTGAGTGTACTACTATTAATTGAAAATTTTCTTTAGTACACACAGAAAAAAGTTTTGTAAAGAAGTTTTGTTTTACAATAGTGATTTTTAGACATTCTTGGGATTTTTTCAGTGGCATTGAAATTTCATTAACATTATTTGACCAATGCTAATGCCAAAAAAAGCATTACCATTCAATGCTACCGAAATTTTCTGGTATTAGAATTTTTCCTACTAGTGCTAATAAAATCGCATTAATGCCTTATAAAATAGCATTAATGCCTTATAAACTAATTACAATTGAGCAAAAAAACATTTGTTTACAAGAAAAATTGGATGTATAAATTGGTTTACATTGGTTATTTTAAAAAAATTTATCTCTTAGAATGTGTTAATATTCCTGTGGAACAAAAATGTTTTTACAGTGACAGCAAATGTCAAAGAGTAAGAGATCTATGTAATCATGGACATTTTTTTTTAACTTGCCCTAGACCATTGTGACAAAATTCGAAACAAAACTAGGTTTGTTTTTTCGAATTTTATATCTATGTATATCTATAACTACTTGTAAAAAAACGACTATCCGTACTTACCTTTACCTTTTCTTTTATTTTTTGTAAACAAATAAAATTTAATAATTTGGGGTCGCCTTTGTACGAAAGCTGTTCTCGTATAAGGACTTCGCCGGAACGTGAAATAGAGCAGTTATCTTGTAATTCATATACATAATATTAAAATTTAAAATATTTTTATGACAAATATTTTTGTTTACAATTGAAAGAGAAAAGCGCGAAAAGCCAAGAATTTTGAAGACTTGGTAGCATTTTTATAACTACTTAATTTTTAAGAAGCAAAATTTATACCTACTTAAAAGTTTTTAAAATGCTTAAATTTGTATGGAATATTTATATAAAATTCGAAAAAACAAACCTAATATTTAGGAATTTAAAAAAGCTAATAAGAAAATAAAATTTACACTAAAATATTTCCGTTTGAAAAATGTTGAAGAATTTTAAATAGTTTGCCTTTTTATTGCGAGAACTTTAATTGTAATTATTTATGAAATTTTAGGGGTATACAATAAGCCTAAGTGAATTAAGTTGTGTACTGAACATTAATGTCGACCAGAATTCACCGTTTAACTACTAAAGTGCAGTTGGAGTAAATAAGTATGATTTTAAAAGTTTGAAATTTCCGTTGATGTAAAAAGAAATCCCGGAATTTCGTTTTGTAAATTTTTTACAAAAACCCAGCAAAACCTTGGTAATGGGTTTGACCTTTTTCACGCATTGCCTGGCAATGGGTACCCCTTTACCCTTGGTTTTACTTAGAAACCTAAGGTAATACGTTACTAATATTGTGATACATCAATACTTATGTGGGAGGTATGAAATAATGAGTTACCGATATGGAGATATGTCACTGCTTATATGGGGCCTTTAAAATAGTATATTACCGATATTGTGTTTTATAATAACTTATTATTAAGGGGAAAAATAATAAGTTATTGGTATTGCATAATATAACTACTTATTATGCGAAAGTACGATTTAATAAAAATTTAGAATCTAATTACATTGCTCGGATCGGTGTACTTTTAAACAAAGTCTTATTTTATTCCCTATATGTAACCAATGAAATATGTATTAATGTGTAATGGCTTACTTCACTCTATAAAAGTATGTACTTATTTTAGCTAAATAGTGAATTTAATATTACAAGTAACAACTTATTTCAGTACTTCCTTCGTAATCACTTATTTTATCCTATACTGGTACGATTTAGGCAACCATTTACCCCCAATGACACCCCCATGTTAAAATAATGTGTTATGCGACCAAAGTGTAAGTAGTTACAATTTTCGATTTCTTATTACATTTCCCTTTACCTGGTAATACAAGGTTTTGCTGGGAATCTACAAAAGTTGGGTCTTACAGTATTTTATAGCATTTTTTAATGAAAAATCTAAAAACAATCACTCATTAATTGTCATTAATTTGCAAATGTCAAAAAAAAAACTTGCCCTGCTAACAAACCATAAAACCTACAAAAAAACTGTAATTTTTAAGAAAAAGTAATGAAATAAAATTGTTGAAATTATTGGAGTTACCCGAGTAATTTCAAAAATTTACACGATTCATCGAGTAAGTTGAAAACATCAAAATCAAATTACTCGGTTACACGGACAAAGCCAAACCCGATTAACTGAATACCCTACTTGCTACCGATAATTTTCTAGCGTGCCATAGTTTTGAACCCCTGCTATAGAAGGTAGAAATGCTTTAGCTGTTGAAGATATTTTTTATAATAGACATAAAAAAAATTAATTCAATTCATAAAAATGGTGTTAAAAGTTGTTTCCTTTTTTCCCACCAGTTGTTATATAAAGGTAAAATTAGTACATACATATATACACTTTTTTATATTGTATTATCGTTCCTTCTGCATGAGGAAAATATTTTTTTTTTTTTAATTTTTTTTTGTATTTTATGAAATATTGTTTACTTGATGTTGTTTTTTAATTGAATAAATTATGTTAAGTGCAAGTGTTTTGTATTGCACTGTAATTTTATAGGTTATTGGCACAATAAACCTCGCAATCAGACATCTGACAACAGAATGTTAACTTTTAAATCTGTAACGAAACTTATTATTGTATTTGACTATACGTTATTAATATTAAAAGTAGGTACATATTGTATACTTATTATAACAACTGATTTTTTATAAATATTATGTATAATCAATAAGGTGTCTTCTGAGGTGTAGGTAATTGATTTTTTAAACAACTTTAAATTTTATTGCCGAAAAAATTCTAAAGACCCGTAACATTTTTTACAATCGATTGCCAACCATACCAACTCTTCAGCTGGTTCCACTAGAACCGATTCCATGTAACTAGTTCAGGAACAAGTTCCAGGGATCTAGTATGTACGATATAACTGACGGAGAATCAGTTATAGAACTAGTTCAAGAACAGATTCTAGGGCAACCGGTTCCACTTTCTTTGGAGTTAATGAAGCGGATGCTTTTAGGACAATGTCAAAAAAAATCATGGGTGTTACAACTGACAGTAGAAGGCACTACAAAGGAAAAGTAACTATTTTACAAACGATTCTTTGAAACAGAAAAATTTCCTGGGTAAGGCACTAATCCTAATTAGTCTCATATATCCTAATCCCGATTACGAATAAATTTGGATATATTATACAAAACTTCATTTTCGGCACTTTGATTTAAAATCAACAAAAAATAGGCATCAAAAATATTTCATTGGCTTAGTGCGCAAATGCGCCAAGTCCACTTTTTATGAAAATTGAGATTTTAATGCAGTAGATAAGATAGTAGAACTCTTAATACATCATTTATAACAAAAAAAGTTACCGTTATGTAGTTCTTAACAAACTGTCACCGAACTGGCCCCTTTATATGAAATAGACTGGTCAATTTTACATGGCGTTGTCATAGGAGGGGGAAATTGACCCCTTGTTACATGTCACAAGACAAATCCCAGGACAGGTCCCTGAACTTTGTTTTTTATGAGAGTTCAGTAACCTGTCCTAGGATTTGTCTTGTGGCATGTCACAAGAGGTCAATTTCCCCCTCCTATGACAACGCCATGTAAAAGTGACCAGTCTATTTCTTATAAAGAGGCCAGTTCGGTGACAGTTTGTTAAAATTTCCCGTAGGGACATTTATAAAATGAATTTTCTATGGAAAAATTGTTTTATAAGTCACTTAAAAATTTTCAAAGTGATTATGTTTAGTAGGTTTGAGGTTAAGAAGAAGAATAAACCTTCCTCAAAAGTTATAAATACATTAAATTTGCAAATCAGTTTGGTTCCCTCCTTTAGGTAGGGTTTATTGACTTTGTCATAGCTATGACGTACATTAGTGGACTATTATCGGAAAAATTAATTTTTTCGAAACAAAAATGTTGAAATTCTTTCAAAGACTGTTTTTTTTGCAGAATTCTACATTTTCTCTCTATCTTAAAAAAGTCAAAATTTTTTGACAATAAGTTTACTGGGAAAGATCTAAAAGTTTATCCTAAAATGCATATAAGCTTAATTTTTCATTTTCCTCACGGTGGGATTCATACTGCAGGTTTAAACTAAGGTTAATAGTTAACCCAAAAATTTGTATTTGTTTTGTGTAGATTTTTTTGACATTTTCTTTTGTTTTTAGTTAAGTTAAAGTTAAACCTACAGTATGAGACCCACCGTCAATAAATAAAAGGAGTTTTTTCTTTTTTTTAGCTTTTATCCCCCCGTGATAAAACATTTTACGATTTGAAACCTTAAAATTGTAATAAAAATTTTAAAAGTCACAAATTGTTTCACATTAATTGGAAAACTACAATCTTCATAAGGCCAAAGTTACCCAGCTGCAAAAATTACTAGTTCAGAACCAGTTATGTACTAGTTTATTTAAACCAGGCAACTAGTACGAGTTCTACCGCCTCTCCATACAAACAACTGTAGAATTTAACATGGAGATGTCATAGGGATGGGGGCAATTGTCGCCAAACTCCCACTTTGGTACTAGTTGTATAACTAGTAGAGTTGTGAAATTTCGATACTTTTTGAGTACTCAATACTACTCAATACTTTTCAATTGAGTACTCGATACTACTCAATACTTTTAACGGTTTTTTTTAATTTAAAAATAAAAATGTTATGAGTTCGTATTTATAAGAAAAAATAATAACAATTCACATACACGTGTTAAATAACTATTGTTACTTACATTTTAATAAATTTCAAACATTTTAAATACTTTACTAAAATAATTTTTCCCAAAAATTCATTACAAATTTCTTTGCTTCACAAATAGAGTTGTATTTCCAGAGTTGTATTTTTAGTACTATTTTTAGAGTTGTATTTTCATACGAAAAATACACATTTCTACGGAAAATTGCATCTTTAAAAGTATTGAGTAGTACCGTTTTAGTATTGAGTACTCAAAAAAACAGTCAGTATTGAGTACTCAGTACCGGAATACTCAATACTTTTACAACTCTAATAACTAGTTTGAAAATTACAATTTAAGGACGAAAAATAGGGAGCGAAACTGGTGCTAATGTGACAATCGCGGAACTAGTTCCGAAGTGACTCTTTAGAAATAGTACTGTACCAGTTGGTTGTATCTGAATTATATAGATAAAAAACAGAGGTTTTTCCTTTGATAAAACGCAGATAGACCGATAGTTTCCTCTTACTGAGATAATTATATCCATTTACCAAATGAAATTTCAAATATTTTGTGTTTATGATTTCTAATGACAATAAAACATTTTAGTGTTTATTTGCAAACTCAGAATGTATCACGTATTACAAACAAAGGTAGTATTTTAAAACTCGTATTTAAATTCAATCTTTTGAAATCTCTGCACAGTTTCAATGAAACCATTAGGTATACAAATTCTTAAAGATTATTGTTTTTGCAAGAAAAACAAGAAGCTGTACTGGTTCTTATAAGAAATTTACTAAACTAGTTCTGGATTGACTCTTTGGCACCAGTACTGTACCAGTTGATTTACACCTCAATTCAATTCACAATAAAAAAATTTAAGTGTTTATTTACGAACTTTGATTTTTTAATTAAATATAAATGCAAAAAAAAATAATTTCAAATCTCATATTTCAATTCAGGTAATTTTTTTAATCAGTCTCTACATAGATCGTATTTAACTAGTACACAACTGGTTCAAAATGATTATTTTGAGAACTAGTTATGTAATTACTAGACAAGAAACTAGTATATTTTAGAACTAGTTCGACCATTTGCTACTGGGTATTTTTTGCGACATTTTCAAATCGTCCTGTCTATCAAATTAATGCGCAAAACCATCCACCGCAAATTTGTAACAATTCCAGAGCAATTGAAAAATCTTTTTTTTTTTTTTTTTGAGGTTAATACCTTTTTCCGCAAAAATTACGAACAAAATACTGGGCTTTAAGATCTGTCCAAAAGTGTCTTTTTAGAAACAAAAAAAAAAAAGCGCCTTTAGAAATAATAACTTTTAGTTTTAAAGGTGGATTCCCACTAATGGTTAAAATTTACGCAGCGAATTGCTTTCAAGAAAGGAGAAAATAGAAAGTTTCAAGATTTTTAGCAATTCTTTGCAAGTGTTATAAGAAAATTTGCATATATAGCAATGATTGTTTACAAAAAACCGGAAAACCCGGTTATTCGAACCGGTTTTGAATTAAAAAAACTGAAAACCGGTTTTTCAAATAGGTCGAATACTTGACAACTCTACCCTCGACATCGAAAGGACGCAAAAAGAGTTCTTGTTGAAAATTGAATTTTCAAAATTCTGCTTGGTTTAAGGCCAGAAATAGAAAACGTAGAGAAAAGGGCAAAAGTTATTTGTGAAAACAAAAAGTTGGAGTTATGAAACGACAAAAGAACCACGGACTTTGAAGCAAAGATGCAGCTGCAAAAAAGATCACCATGAAATATGCACAGATTACTGATGATGACAGGAAAAAAATATTTACAGGCACATAAATTGGAATGAAAAAAATGTTTATGTTAGTACTTTGATTCAAACTGTTCCAACTTTAAGACCTCGAAATAGAAAACTGGACGAGTCCAAAAGATGTCGAACCTGTAATTTCGTAACAGTTGTTTAAATCAGTTACTTTTAATATCATAATTAGGGCAAGGAATTCCATGCAAATGCATGTTTTTTTTCAATAGTCCAAAACTAATATGGACTAAGTATTTATCCGAATCACCAAATTTAGAACAAAATGGCACTGATTTGTAGTTGCACATTTTTGCATATTTTGTCAAAAATGCATGTTTTTGCATATTTTGACTTTAAATGCATATTTGGTGCCTTTTTAATGCATGTTTTGTGCTTTTTAATGCATATTTGTGCATATTTTTAAACATTCTTAAAAACCTTATTGACCTATGGAAAATCTTAAGTTTTGTGTCTGTTTGCAAAATAACTAACTTAAATATATTTTTAATTTTTAAAGTGCATTATTTTTGCAAAAATAATAGTTTTTAGTGCATATTTCTTATATTTTTAATGCATATTTTTCTTTTTTAACCGCATATTTTAGACGCATATTTTCGATTTTTAAGTGCATGAAATTCCTTGCCCTAATCATAATAAACAACTACCAAAACAGTAATTTTAGATTAAACAGTTATTTTTAGTAGTTATTTAAAAACTAAAAGGTGTTGTTGAATTTTTTTTGCTAATAGTACTGTAATGGTCAACATAATTAATTTTCTAAACAGACATTAGGTTTGTTCCACGTAATTCTGGGTAAAGTCTGGTAAAATGAGAGTAAACAAATAATTATCTCAAAAAATGGTAAAATTGCTCACAATACCGGGAACGCACAAAACCAAATTTCAAGCCCAAAAATAAACGTCAAAGTTATTCATATAAACAAAAGCTATTTTTAACAATAAAATATCGAAGAGAATAAAGAGAAAGTGTTAGAACGTAGTATTTGTTAACGATATTAATTAATGTTTACAACTTTTGTCAATATTTTAATTATTTTTACAAATTTAAAACAGCTGATTTATAAACAACAAGTGATTTGACAGTTTTACCATTTTACCCGAAAAAAAAGTGCGGGTAACTTCTGGTAAAAAGAGAAACAAATTATTCTGTCATCAACGCTCTCATTTACCCAATTTTTAACAATAGAAACGCTTTTTGGTAAGATTGGGTTCCCGCGGGCACCCGCGGTAACGTACGTGGAACAGAGCTATTATTTCACATTAAACAAAGATATCTAATTTTGTGATTTTTTGTAGATTCCTTGGTTTGAAGAGTTTCTTTTATTCAGAAAACCTGACAGATTTTATTTTTTTTTTCAAGTAGATATAAGTGCTCAAAATTTTTTTATAATGAGTTTTTGTTACAGAATTAATATGAAACCATTAATCATTTTTTGCAATTATACAAATGTTTTAGGGAATTTCATATTTAGGCCAGTTTCCTTGTCAGAAACTTAGATCGATTTAAGAAACCTCTTAAGTGAACTTCTTAAATGATTTTTTAAATTTAATTGCCTTAGGATCTCAACCGTAAGTAATGCTCAGAAACACTTTGAAATCTATAAATCTAGGAAAAAAATGTCATATAAGTTTTTGGTTTTATTTAAGTGGTTACTGTAATATTGGCCCTCAGATTTTTTTTAATGATAATTTTAAAATTCTAAAATTTTTTCTGAAGAAACTGCTTATACTGTAGAAAAATTTTGCATTAAAAAAATGCTGATTCTAAGACATTAAAAACGAGTAAAAAGGTTAAAGTCGGGCATGCCGACTATACAATACCCTACACCAGTCTGGTTGAAAGCCAACTAATGTTTGGATCTGCAATTCGAATGGCTTAAAATGGGACTTGTGTCAAAATTTTCTATAATGTGAGTCAGCGAACCAAATTTTATTAAAATATCTTAATATTTGCGACCTGCAGTTTGTAACCAAGCCAATTTTGGGGGGACCCTTATATGGGCACTAGGTCTAAACATGGACCGGTGTTCACCAAAATCAATAGGCTTCGTCTTTGGGCTGATATAGATCGGTGTACCAAATTTCATCAAAATATCTTAATATTTGCGACCTGCAGCGTATAAACAATATAATTTTGAGGGGACCCTTATATGGGCACTAGGTCTAAACATGGACCCGTGTTAACCAAAATCAATAGGCTTCTTCCTTGGTCTGAAATAGGTCGGTGTCAGAGAAACAAGCCAGCCGCCGTAAGCCGTTTAAGCCGCCGCCGCCGGTCATTTTTGCACATTTGGGCACTAGGTCTAAACATGGACCGGTTAACCAAAATCAATAGGCTTCGTCCTTGGGCCAACATGGGTCTGTGTACCAAATTTCATCAAAATAGCTTAATATTTGCGACCTGCAGCGTATAAACAATATAATTTTGGGGGGACCCTTATATGGGCACTAGGTCTAAACATGGACCGATGTTCAGCAAAATCAATAGGCTTCGTCCTTTGGTCTGTGTACCAAATTTCATCAAAATATCTTAATATTTGCGACCTGCAGCGTATAAACAATATAATTTTGCGGGGACCCTTATATGGGCACTAGGTCTAAACATGGACCGGTGTTAACCCAAATCAATAGGCTTCGTCCTTGGGCTGATATAAATCGGTGTACCAAATTTCATCAAAATACCTTAATATTTGCGACCTGCAGCGTATAAACCATATAATTTTGGTAAGACCCTTATATGGGCACTAGGTCTAAACATGGACCGCTGTTCACCAAAATCAATACGCTTGGTCCTTGGGCCAACATAGGTCTGTGTACCAAATTTCATCAAAATATCTTAATATTTGCGACCTGCAGCGTATAAAAAATATGATTTTGGGGGGACCCTTATATGGGCACTAGGTTTAAACATGGACCGCTGTTAACCGAAATCAATAGGCTTCGTCCTTGGGCTGATATAAATCGGTGTACCAAATTTCATCAAAATATCTTAATATTTACGACCTGCAGCGTATAAACAATATAATTTTGGTAGGACCCTTATATGGGCACTAGGTCTAAACATGGACCGATGTTTACCAAAATCAATAGGCTTCATCCTTGGGCTGACATAGCTCGGTGTACCAAATTTCATCAAAATATCTTAATATTTGCTACCTGCAGCGTATAAACAATATAATTTTGCGGGGACCCTTATATGGGCACTAGGTCTAAACATGGACCGGTGTTAACCCAAATCAATAGGCTTCGTCCTTGGGCTGATATAAATCGGTGTACCAAATTTCATCAAAATATCTTAATATTTACGACCTGCAGCGTATAAACAATATAATTTTGGTAGGACCCTTATATGGGCACTAAGTCTAAACATGGACCGATGTTTACCAAAATCAATAGGCTGCATCCTTGGGCTGACATAGGTCGGTGTACCAAATTTCATCAAAATATCTTAATATTAGCGACCTGCAGCGTATAAACAGTATAATTTTGGTAGGACCCTTATATGGGCACTAGGTCTAAACATGGACCGATGTTCACCAAAATCAATAGGCTGCGTTATTGGGCCAATATAGCTCTGTGTACCAAATTTCATCAAAATATCTGAATATTTGCGACCGCAGCGTATAAACAATATAATTTTGGTAGGACCCTTATATGGGCACTAGGTCTAAACATGGACCGATTTTAACCAAAATCAATAGGCTTCGTCCTTGGGCCGACATAAGTCGGTATTCATTTAAAGTGTTTACGCCTCGTATACTGTGTATAAATTGTAAGTTTACTCGATTAATGTCAATAATAGTTTACGAGCCCTGGTAAATATACGCTTACATTTTTGTGTGTAAACTTTTTCGTATTTATACATACATTTGAATATTGTCAAAAATAAAATAATTTTGAATTTTTTTGTGTTGTTTTTTATTTTCTGTTTTATTTGTTTTTAAATAATACAAATTTAAAAAATTCTGTGTTTAATTTATGAAAAGATCGAAGAAATGGCTAAAACAAAACTGAGATGTGAATAGTTTTAAAAGGTGCGTTCATTCAAATAACCAGGTAAAGTTATAAATATCCGCGATTACAAAAATACATGGTTTACGAGGGCATAAATCTAGTTAGATGAATACCACTACACCTTTTGCAATTGTAATTCAGAAAATATCAATTGAAATTCAGAAAATATCAATTGAAATTCAGAATTTCCATTTGAAATTCAGAAAACATCATTTGAAATTCAGATTTTCCATTTGAAATTCAGAAAATATCAATTGAAATTCAGGAAATATCATTTGAAATTCAGAAAATATCAATTGAAATTCAGAAAATATCATTTGAAATTCAGAAAATATCATTTGAAATTCAGATAATATCAATTATTATTCAGAAAACATCAATTGAAATTCAGAAAATATCAATTGAAATTCAGAAAATATCAATTTCAAATCAGAAATCGTCATTTGAAATTCAAAAAATATCAATTGAAATTCAGAAACCGTCATTTGAAATTCAGAAAAAATAAATTGAAATTCAGAAAATATCATTTGAAATTCAGAAAATGTCAATTGAAATTCAGAAAATATCATTTGAAATTCAGAAAATATCATTTGAAATTCAGAAAATATCAATTAATGTTCAGAAAACATCAATTGAAATTCAGAAAATATCAATTGAAATTCAGAAATCGTCATTTGAAATTCAGAAAATATCAATAGAATTTCAATTGATAATTTCTGAATTTCGATTGATGTTTTCTGAATATCAATTGACATTTTCTGAATTTCAAATGATATTTTCTGAATTTCAATTGACATTTTCTGAATTTCAAATGATATTTTCTGAATTTCAAATGGAAATTCTGAATTTCAATTGATCTTTTCTGAATTTCAAATGATGTTTTCTGAAATTCAATTGATATTTTCTGAATTTCAAATAACGGTTTCTGAATTTCAAATGATATTTTCTGAATTTCAATTGATATTTTCTAAATTTCAAATGATATTTTCTGAATTTCAATTGACATTTTCTGAATTTCAAATGACGATTTCTGAATTTCAATTGATATGTTCTGAATTTCAATTGATATTTTCTGAATTTCAATTGTTATTTTCTGAATTTCAATTGATATTTTCTGAATTTCAAATGATATTTTCTGAATTTCAAATGGAAATTCTGAATTTCAATTGATCTTTTCTGAATTTCAATTGATATTTTCTGAATTTCAAATGGAAATTCTGAATTTCAATTGATATTTTCTGAATTACAGTTGCAAAAGGTGTAGTCTTACATTTTTTTTTTTTGTTTGAAAATAACTGGCGTTTTTAAAAACTTTTAGTTTTTGATTACAAATTTATATTTAATTTTACAAGTAAATACAAGTAGTTTTCAGAAACTATTAGTTTTTGGTTAATTGTAGGGTTTGGTGTTCGGGAATTGCCGGGAAATCCCGGGAAATTTTAAAAATATTAAATTTTTTAAATTGTTTTTGTTTGGAATAGGATTTTTTTAATTTTATTCATAAAAAACATTTTAAATACCAAAACAAAAATGTCATTGTTAAAATCTTTTAAAAGGGAATCAATTTATTTGACACACGAAAAACATCTTTGCCAAGTAATTAGGAGCATTTCAACTAATAAAGATTTTTCGCATAACTTATTCAAAATTTAAGTAGTAAAACCTAAAAACTTGGTAAAATGTTTAAAAGAAATATGAAAAAAAAGTTTTGTTTCTTACAAATAATCGCCCTTACTATCTAAATTTTTCAAATGTATATTTTAGTTAAAGTCGACTTTAGTTAAAATATTGGCTGGCAGTATACTTTGACTTGGTTTATTTTTGGAGCATTCTGATTGGTTAATTTATTTTCAACCAATCAAAATGTTTGAAAATATAAATATTTTTGTAAGGTCTTTATACACAAAATGAACAAAACCGTATGATTAAAAATTTGTTTATCCGACATCTAAATTTGGTTCACAAAAAAAAATTGATGGTCATGCAGCTTCTCTTGAAGAAAACAACAACAATAATAACTTTCCAGCTAAAATTAGCAAAGTACCCGAAGAAAAAAGTGTAAGCTGAATAGGCATTGAACGTTGTATGGTAGGGCAAACATTTCCTGAAATGGCGGCGACCGAATGTCAATCCGCACCATAACTAGATCTTCGTTTATTCGAACAAGTTTTTATAATAAAAACCTAGCATTGCCCAAAAATGAAACCGATGTAAGGAACATTATACTAAATTACTACAATCATGTAAAAGATATCATGATAAAAGAAATGTCGAGCAATATTTCTAATAATAGGAGATTTACTATAATCTTAGATGAATGGAAAAGAATATCACAAAAGAGATATTTGAACATATGTATGTATAAACGGAAATAATTCATTTTATAACCTGAGGTTGGTTTATATATCAGGAAGATGTAATGCTGATGAAATAAGGAGAATTGTAGAAATAAGACTAGAAGAGTTTTATTTGTCTTTGGAAAATAACATTGTGGCCACCATATCATTATAACATTAATTGAATTTGTACTGAAATAGTGTTTTTTTAAACAAAAATTACTTATATAGGTGGGAATCAAATTTTTTTATTCCCGTTTCCCGGGAAATAAAAAAGTCCGGGAAATCCCAAACCCTAGTTAAGTGTAAATGTAGAATTAAAAATATGAACGAATTCACAGTTTAAATGCTATCGTTAGCACTTTGTAAAATAGAATGATTTTGTCAAACATAAAAAATTGTCAAATTTACGAAAAATGATAATTTACTACATTTAAGGAATTATATATGCTAAAATCCCAAAACGTATTTAACAAATCGTGAAAAATAATATGCTGAAGGCTTGTCCCTATCCGGATTTCATTCTTGCCTAAGGAAATCGTCAGGTGACGACGTTTTTAGAATTTCTACAAAAAAAAAAACAACAACAAAAAATTTACCACAATTTGCTTTGTCATCTTCCAATATACTACTTCTACTTAAAATCGTCTAACTGTAAAATCCATCACTATAAAAAATATTTATATTGAAAAACTCATTATTTTTAACCTAGACTGAGGGAATTATCTGCATGATATTAATAAGTATTTTTATCAGAGTAGGAAAATAAACTCTAACGAACCGTACTTTTAGGGTTGCGTACCGCACATCGCGAACACAGTAGGTACACAATCATATTGGTAGCGTAGAAAACACATACGCTATTGTGTGTTTGTGTTTATACACACAACCCGAATGCGGTACGCTACGGGGTGTGAATATGTGTTGAAAGTACACTACATAATCGTAGCGTTTGCGTTCATCAGACAATCGTAGTGTACCGAATTCGGTTTGTGTACAAACAGACAACCGCTAAAACGATAGATACGGTATGTGTTCTTTAGCCGTACCCTACCCTACATGTTGTGTACAGTTTATTTTCCTACTCTGATTTTTATACAACCAATGAAGTTTCACTGGAACTCGTTCATTTAAACTTTTCATTGAATTATTGGAATTTTTCATAAAATGTTGTGAAAAGTTATTTATTAAAAGTATCATACACTCAATGAAAAAGTTTCATAAAAAAATGTCATTAAAACTCGTCGACTAAAATTCTCTCTGTGTAGGGGTAATGAGTGTTTTGTAGGGAGTTACCTCGATCGACTTGTCTTAATATGTTTTGTAACAGAAAAGTAATTGGCTACCTACCTTAATTTTTTTCCTTCAAAACTCATTACCGGGTAATAATAGAAGCTTTTATTGAGATTTGGATATATGGCGACTTTCGCCACAGAGCTCTATCACATATCCGAATTGCATTAAGATCGGAAGGAACCTATCGGGATAATTTCCTCTTTAGTTTGTTTTTTTTTTTAATTTTAAGATTTTGTTTCCAAAATTTTCGTATTGGAAATCTTTAAAATTTTAAGACATTCTTCTTTATAATTATTTTTGACACTGGAAAATTTTTTATATTCTAAGTTTGATATGAAAATTGTAGGATTTGGAATTTTTTTTATAAAAAATCATATTCTGAGAATTTTTCTCATATCAAAATCTCCATTGTTTTTCCTGTGAAAACACTATTTTATTTTTAAATGATTTTTACACGTATTAGATTTGCGAATTTAGAGATATTTTCTTTTAAAGAGTTCGGAGTCTGTACGAAAAAAATTAACGAAAAAAATTTCTTGAATATAGAAAAATATATCGTTAACTTATTACTAGGGCAAGGAATTTCATGTACTTAATTAAAAATAGAAAATATCGACCTAAAAAAGACAAATATGCATTAAAAATATAAAAAATATGCACTAAAAACTATTATTTTTGCAAAAACAATGCACTTTAAAACTTAAAAATATATTAAACTAAGCTATTTTGCAAACAGACACAGAACTCGAAGCTTTGCCATAGGTCAATAAGATTTTTAAGAATGTTTATTTTTAAAAATAATGAGAAAAAAATTAATATTTTGATTGAATCAAAATATGAAAACGTATAAATTTTTTGTATTTTTCAACAAAATAAAAAACGGTCCTAAACATGAAAAATATGCACAAACATGCATTAAAAACCGCAAAATATGCATTAAAAAGACCCCAAATATGTATTTGAAGTACTGTTTCCAATTATTCGACGTAGGCGGTTAACCGGTTAGAGCATTATTCGAAAAATCACTAAAATTGATTAACCGGTTATTCGGGTCGGTTATTCGAAAAATTGGCTATTAATCGTTTAATGCATATTAATTGCAGCTGGTCTATATGACGCGTTTGAAAAAACGTATTTCCTTAATATTTTTATAAATAAAGCTGCCTCTTTTCGTTATATAACAACGTCGCATATTACTTAACTCGATGTATTTAAAAAAGTTTTCATATTCTAGGCTGAAAAGTTGAGATTTTTTAAATTGCAATATTTCTTATACGATACTAGTAGAAAGAGTTGTGTAAAAATGCTGCTAAAGCTTCTTAAAATTACATTTTTTTGTCAAATATTAGTAGGTTAAGGAAAGCAAACCTAAAACTATTACAAATGAAAATTTAATGTAGATTTTTTATTTCTTTAGAAAAACTTTAAAAATCTGAAAAACTTCAGATACAAAAGGTTTGTAAGAATACATTTCTAGTAAAACTAGTAATAGAGAAAAGGTATTGATAAAGTTGTCAAAATATTCAAAAGTAAACGAACAAAAAAATTGTAAAAAAAAAAATAGTAAACAATCAAAAAAAATTTACGAAAATCGCAAAAAAAAACGTTGCTCAAGAAAAGGTATATAAAGCCTTAAGGATCTCTTTCACTCGATTTTTAAAGATTTTGATTGTATTTTCGTTAGTATTTATTTTTCTGAGCTTTTCTTGCAATTTTTTAGGTAAAAAATTATAAAATTTTGGGAAAACAAAGGAAAAATTCCATATAAAAAATGTAACCGGTTAATCGACCTATTTTAACCGATTATTCGGCTCGAATAATTATTTGAGTTTTAAATTATTTGTTTCGACATTAACCGAAATAGAGGCGATTAATCGAGGAATCGGTTAATCGATTAACCGAATTGTAAACACTAATTTGAAGTCAAAATATGCAACTTCAAATCGATGCCGTTTTAGTTAATTTTGTTGGTTCTTATAATCTAATAAAGCAGATTTTTATTGACAAAAAACTATATAAACATTCAAACAATGTCAAAATGGGGCTAAACAGATTTTCCCGAACTCCTTGTTTGATACCTTTTGAAATAACTTGGCAAACTTATGCTAAAACAAGTATAAAAACTTCTACTTCTAGTTCGTAAAATATCTATAGATATGACTACCGTATAATATAAAAAAATGTTTAGCACCCCCCCCCCCCCCCTTTAGCGAATCTTGGATCCGCGTCTGAATACCTTTATGTATATTTTTTTATAGGAAAATAAAACTTCCTAATATTCAAAATAATATTCAATAGAGAATTTTATCTTAAGAACTGTACAGAATTTAAAAAAATATCATGAGTTTTATTTAAAAGTTGTGAAGTATTTTTTCAAAAAAATACTTGTAAAATTTTATCAATAATTTTAAGTTTTAAACTTTTCTGTTGTCTGCTTTCAGCATAGATTACGCTTTCAGGATATATTGGAATTGTTAATGAGTGCAAACTAATGTCGGACGGTGAAATACCCTTTAGAAAAACATGTAAGTCCACACAATGTAATCGATTTCGTGTACTTCATATTTTTTTTTTTTTTTTTTTTTTTTTTTTTAATAATAAATACAGCATTTATTTACTTCAAATTACATAACCAAAGCCCTGGGGCCATATATGATTAATAAAAGCTACTACAAAAAAATAATTTAAATAAAGATAATAAAAATAAATAATAATAAAAATAAATAATAAAAAAAATAAGTAAAAAATACAGTAAAACTATCATATAAAAAAAATACTGAAAACATTATCTTGAATAATATAAATAGATATTTAAAAAAAAATAATACAATCACCAGATTTTCCTAAGTGCAGCGATAATAAAAAAAGAAAAGATCGAGAGAGATAAAAATAGTAGCACAAATAAAAAGCTATAACTCATGAATAGCTACATAATCCTTAAGCTTTCGCCTAAAGACCTGGGGTGAAAAAGCAAAACCTCTCAGGTATAGAGGTAGATCGTTCCATATTCTTGAAAGCCTAATCTGAAATGATCGCTCGTACATAGTAGTATGATGTGTTGGATAAACCAGTTGGGGGTTTCTTTCCGAGTTGGACAAAAGAAAGTTGTCAACTATATAGTCCGGAAACCCAGTAACCATTGCTTTGTAAAAAAATATCAATAACCTCATACCTACATAATTAACAAAAGAGCACCCAAGAAATTGGATTACGTACGGAGTCACATGAGAGCGAAGTCTTAGCCCAAAAACATATCTAATAATTTCTAATTGGTACCAGAAAATACCTCGACACAATATAATATATGAGGTATCAACAAGGCATGTGCCACACGCATCCTAATTGAGAGAGGCAGATATAAGTCAAGAGAATACAACCTTCTCAACAAGAATGATATTTTCGAAGAAACGTTATTAATATGCGATGAGAAATTTAAATGATTGTCAATTAAAACTCCAAGACATTTAATCTTATCCACAAATTCAACTCTCATGCTTACGATATGGAATACTTGTGTACAATAATTGTATATCAAACTTAAAATATTTGAAAATTTTCAAAAATTTTGTCTAACTTATATGCCACTATATTTGTGTGTACTTACGAAGTATATTGGCTTTTGGGCCATTACAATGCGGCCATACCCTGGGTAAAGTCAGCAAGCTTGTGTGTAGAGTTTGGAAGCACTCGGGGATTCTAGTAAGTACACACAAGTATCTCGGTGTATTTTCAAACCCTACACACAAGCTGGCTTACTTTACATAGGTTATGGACGCATTGTAATGGCCCACAAGCCAATATACTTCGTAAGTACACACAATGGTTTTGAAAAACAAATATGTACTTTGTTTTTTTTTTTTTTTATTAGTTCAACAATTTATTGTATGATATACATTTAAAAACTATAAATAACATCCAAAAGATCTTGCTTCTTGGTACTCTTTGGCACTTTTTTATTAAAATGTTGTTCTAATATTTGTAACAATTGATCCTTGGTACAAGAATTCAGTGACTTATTGTTAATCATTCGCATAACATAATCCTTATTATCCAAATCTTCCAATGCTAATTTAGGCATTTTGGCTGCATTATCTTTACTGAAACTAGGTGCGGAACGTTTTTTTGCCTGTTCAGTATCGCATCCAAAAATTTCTTCAAATTTTGGTATTAAAGCAGCAATACGTTCGTCTTGTTTTTCGGAATTGGGAAAATATTGACTACCCAATGATTCAAAGTTAACATTAAAAGCCAAAGCTAAAAGTTTTGATTGTAATTGATCTAAATCAGGATCGCATAATATGCTGGGTTTATAGTCCAGGCGAAATTTTTTCATTAGTTTTTTACAAACATCAACTCCCTCATCAGGAGCATGATTTTCCAGAGAATTCCAATCTGTTAAGTTTATATCGCGAATGTAGGAGGCACATGACAAATACATAATTTTAAAGCCATCATTAGAGAGTAAAGAGTAGTGGGATTGAGAATCAACACAATTTTTAGAAACTGGTATCAAGGCCACATAACGAGGCATCGACTTTCGTTTGCACATAAAAAGGCAAATAGCTATTTTATCCTTAGCTTTGCAGCGTTCCCAAAGAGCCCGAAATAAACGTTTGGACCCTTCAATGTGTGTATCATCGGGATACATAAAGTTACAGGGTTTGGAATATATAGCTTTTTTTAATTCGGATTTAGGTTTAAACCCTAATAACATCATCCCGGTAGTATGAAGATTTCGAACTCGATTAACTTGTTCATATGACAACCGCATTGAATTTTGTCCGAGATTGATCTCATACCAAGCATCTTTAATATTTATATCTCTGGGTTCTTCAAACTCTTGCGTTAGTGGATTTTGTTTACGCACTTGAGTTAAACGATGCCTTCTTACCACTGCATTATCAGTACGTTGTAACAGTACCTTTCGAGGTGCCTTATCCTTTTGAAAATAATTGAAATATTGTGCTGAAAGTGCCAAGTCGGGACCCAAAGAGAATTTAAAGTGACCCAATGATCGACGAACAAAATTTTGTTTCAATTTACGATCGGCTAAAATTTCACGTAATTTTTCTGGATTACCGGGTTCAAAACTATCCATATCAATGTCACGTACAAGACACATGAACTCTTTATAGAATGTATCATAATTGAATACATCTATCATGGGTATAACTTGAAATTCTACTTCTTTACCACTTAAATCGGCAGCCTTCTGTAGAGCTTGTCTATATGCTTCCGACTGGGAAGGATGAGGAGTTTCTCTATTGGTCATATACACAATTGTTGAATTATCTACGGAATAGTTGCTATGTTGCACCAAATCTAAACATAATCTGAGCATATATGAGAAATTTCCACAACCATCATTATCGGCTACACCATAGACAATGCCAAAATCTTCCGGTGCCGTTTCTACAAATCTTAAGTAATGTTCAACAATTGCCGTATTCAGTTGACGTGGTGGTAGGAATACCGCACAATTGTCTGGCATTACAATGGCTTCCAAGCAATTAGGTTCAAACGGTTCTGGTGATTGTTCGGTATTGGCAAAAACCAATGCCATTAAATCCTTATCATTAACCAAAAGACCTGATAAAAATGCACTTCGTATAAGGTCTAGTGCATTTTTTAATAGTTCTGGTTCGTGGTATAAATTAGCATCTACTACAAAGAGTATTGCCTCACGGCCAGAATATGAGGGTTTTATGATTTCATCATCTTCATCTTCAGAGTCTGAGATAGATATTTCATATTCGGGATGCCAGGAACTCATTTTTTGGAAAAAAAATTGTACTTTAGGCGGTTTCTATAAAAACAAACTACAATTTCGCTATAGTAAATAAGCCTATTAAAGAAACATGCACAATAAGTAAGTATATATCTGTCTCTGTTTAAATTATTGTGCTTTATCTTTTGTTTTTCTTAAATTTTTGCATTTTATTTTGCTCATTTTCTGTCGGCCATATTGCCCAAGTCAGCTGATTCCTATCTGTGTATAATTTGCGATGATTTGCGATAGAGTTGTGAAATTTCGGTACTTTTTGGGTACTCAATACCACAAATTATACCAGATATGAATCAGCTGATTTGGGCAATATGGCCGACAGAAAATGAGCAAAACAAAACGCAAAAATTTACGAAAAACACAAAAGATAAAGCACAATAATCTAAAAAGAGACAGATATATACAAAAATGCTCAATACAAAATGTATGGAGATTTTATATTGTTATCTCCCTCTTGACTTGACTTCCATGTAAACAAAACCATACGGTTCGAGAATACTTTTTTGACACCTGTCATTACTTTCATATCTGGTATTAATCTGTGCTCAATACTTTGTAATTCAGTACTTGATACTACTCTATTTATTTAAAGTTGCCTACACACGAAGGAACATTCGTCAGCACATACACGCAGAAAAAAACATGTGGAGCTTTATCTAAGTGCTATGTAATTATACAACTACATAAAATTTACAATTTTCTAGAGAAATATATGTAATTTTTAGGATATTTTCCACTACACATGTATATATTTTGCAAGGATTGTATATATTTTACAAAAAAATTTTCATATTTTACAAAAACTTTGTAAAACTAACTTGAAAATTATGTAGTTGTATAATTACATAGCTCTTAGTTAATATTCCCCCTGTTTTTTTCTGCGTGTACACAGAAAGAATTTACAAAATTCTAATTAAATTGTTAAACACCTTTCTCATACCAAATTTGTAAATACAAAAAAAAAACTTTTTAAAAAGGCACCAACAAAGAATTTTGTAAATCCAAAAAAAAAAATTTTTTTTTTGTAACTTTGAACTTTTATTTTTAAACAATTTTTATATGAAAGATAACAATTTAAAAACGAGTTACAAATATTTCAAACAAAAAAATTGTTGGAAATAAAAATTCAATTTCAAAGAAAATGTGATTGCTTTTACAAATTCCCATTGTTGGTGCCTACTGTTTTTTCTGTGTACCCATTTGCTGATGAATGTCGTGTCGACATTCGTGTTATCAAAATTTTTGTGTTTCCAAACTCAATGTTCCATCGTATGTATCGATGTTTACTGTTTTTGATGTGTTAGTTCATTGATAGCAGTCGTGCTGTGAGGTGCTTTTATAATTGCGCATTAAAGAAAAGAGATGAAAATGGCTACAATTACAAATAATGAAAACTGGATTAATATTATAAATTAATATAAAAATTTGCGACAATAATGGATAATAAAATGTGATAGCTAAAAAATAAAACTAAAAAAACATCAGCATATGAAAAATTAACAATCAATAAATTAATTAAAGTTGATTTTCTTCCACTCATATTTGTTCTGATCAGTTCGACAAACAAACAGAACTGAGGTTTCATTTGAGGTTTTGTTTGTATGTGGCATCGTCTGTATTAAAAAATGTAAAAAAAAAATGAAACACATGTTCTGACGAATGTTCCTTCGTGTTCAGGCAGCATAAGCAAAATTCATTACAAATCTCTTTGCTTCACAAATATATTCTCCTTTGATTTCATTTTTAATTTGGACTTGACAACTCTTGGTTTTTTTTTCTATTTATGTTAAAAAGTACCATTTTTTCAAAAAAAAATCTATATACGGATTTGATTATACGCCAAATCTTGTTGGGTTATGGTAGTCCCCGAAGAACGACTTAGGACATGAAAACTATTTTACAGGATTTATGAATATATTCTCCTTTGATTTCATTTTTCATTTGGGCTTGATAACTCTTGGTTTTTTTCTATTTATTTTAAAAAGTACCAAAAATCTATATAGGTTTTTGATTATACGCCAAATCTTTTTGGGTTATGGTAGTCCCCGATGAACGACTTGGGACATGACAACTATTTTACAGGTTTTATGAATATATTCTCTTTTGGATTCATTTTTCATTTGGGCTTGACAATTCTTCGTTTTTTTCTATTTATTTTAAAAAGTACCATTTTTTTCAAAAAAATCTATATACGTTTTTGATTATACGCCAAATATTGTTGGGTTATGGTAGCCCCCGATGAACGACTTGGGACATGACAACAATTTGCGGGACTTATGAATATATTCTCCTTTGATTTCATTTTTCATTTGGGCTTGACAACTCTTGGTTTTTTTCTATTTATTTTAAAAAGTACCATTTTTTCAAAAAAAATCTATATACGTTTTTGATTATACGCCAAATCTTGTTGGGTTATCCCTGTAAAACATTGTATGGATTTTATATATTTTTCAAAATAAAACATATTTTTGCGATTTTATTAACATTTTATGTGTATATATACATATTTTTAAGTTATTTCGTAAAATTTTCAAATACCACTTGCTTTTGTTTACATTTTTAGCTCCACGTGCTTTTGTTTACATTTATACCACCACGTGCGTTTTGTTTACATATATAACCACCCCGTGCTTGTTTGCTGATTGTTATTTACAAAAAAATCAGCTGTTATATACGAGTACTAACGATTACTTGTTAGATCTTGTTAACTCGAGTACTTGGCTCTTATCAAGTACTTGGATTTTGTTAAATTCACTGTCGTTTGAATTGTAACGTTTTAGTAATGAGTACTTAAAAAACACTCAGTATTGAGTACTCAGTACTGGAATTGACCGGAATACTCAATACTTTTACAACTCTAATATAGACATTGTGGTTAATAAAACAAAACGTGAATCGGAAAGTCCGTAGAAAATTATCTCCAAAATATATCAAAGAACGCAACCAAATGAGCAGTAAATCATATTTTGAACAACCTGGAGAAGAAGGTGGCAAATTGGCGAAAAAAGCCAAGGAATCACCTTTTATGATAGTGGGCAAGTATTTCACCATTATTTATTTTTGCCAAATATATTTTTGAAAAACAGAAACTCCCGTAGTATTAAAAAATACTGAAAATGTTGAGTCCTACGACAAAAATCTGTTCTGGAGTTAGGCAATTATCAATTTAGACAAAAATGACGTGATGCAACAACAAATTTGTACGTTGACTTATGACTTCTAGCAGCTGAGAAGGGGATGAGAAAACGACAAGCATATGACGATTTAAAAAATTTGCCAAAATGTTGGAGAGGTCGAACAACTTTTCATTATCACGACCTTGACAATATGCCTTTGATGTCAAATTAGTTTTATTTAAAAATTTGACTGAAGTCTAAACGTTATCCATTCTATATGTTTTAAATTTTTTTTCACTGTTATATAACACTGCATGACACTCAAAAAATTAATGGAGATCTGACCATCAGTTCTATATATTTCGGACTTGCTGATTACAATGCCGTTCTTTATTTTTTGATCTAAAGGTACAGATTTTTCGCTAAATGTCTTTAAAGTTTAGCGGTTGTCCATTCAGTTTTTTATGTAAAAAATTTTTCAAATTCAATTAATATGAATTTTTTGTGTTAAAATGTAACCACAGGAACTGTGGCCATATAAATGCGATGTGCTAATCTTGATATTTAAACCACTACTTGCGTTTTATATAGATTTTTATGGTTTTTGCTATTTTAAAATATACAACCGACCTGAATAAATGTAATGCCTTAGTAAGAAAGCAATTAAAAGGAAAATATTTCAATAAAAAACTGGGGGTTATTATGTAATTCGATTCGAAACGGAAATGCTTTCGAACAGAATTTTTACATTGAAAATAAAGTACCAAAAAACAGTTTTCAATGGGTTAAAATATTGAAAACGTGTGTGAGATTGTCCAGCATACACTTTTTCAATGTTTTCCCCCATTAAAAAACTGGGTTTTGGTACATGATTTTCAATGTGAAAATTCCGTTCGAAAGCATTTCCGTTTTGAATCGAACTACATAATAACCCCCCTGTATTCGTCTATAGCGGCCTATACGTTAAAATCGCGATTTTCAAAAATTTTGTATGGCAGCATAGCTTTCCAAGATGTCCCCAAAGTCCAACTATAATATGGAATCACCTCTAAAAACTGTTCATGCAAAATTTCAAGCAAAAAAGTTTCCATTTGTAAAAGTTATCGCAATAAATACATTTTTTACTAATTTTAATATACTAAAGTATCCTTAGTACAATACTAACCTTAGTAAAAACTAAGGTAAGTGTGTTGAGAGATTTAAAACTAAAAGGAAATAAAATTGAAGGGTAATAAAATGTACGATTGAACAAAAAGAGCGATTTTGATCTTGGAATTTTACGAATATGACCTTAGAATTTCAAAGTTTGGTATAGTTTAAGAAATATTTGCAAAATAGTTTTTGTGGGAAAAATAAACCTTTTGGTAAACTTTTTGCAAGAAAATGCAAAATTGAAAATCAGAACGATGTTTTATGCGACATTCAAATAGGACAAACTATTCCTTTTGTGTTTAAAATTAAAATTCCTCTTTTTCGGAATTTCGCTACATCAACAAAAAGATCGCTTAGGCAAAAAATTATCAAACTCCACAAATCCTATTAAATTTGACTTTTTATACTGAATTTAGACTGAACCACAACTACCTCCTTTTTGCTTGTTATACCCTACACCACTATGTGGTCAGGGTATTATAAGTTTGTGCTGATGTTTGTAACACCAAAAAATATTGGTCGTAGACCCACCTTATAGTATACCGATCGGTTCAGAATTTTTTTTTATTTCGATTTAACGATGTCCGTCCGTCTGTCTGTCTGTCCATGCAATCTTGTGCGCACTCTACAGGTCGCACCTATTAAGATATTTTGATGAAATTTGGTACGCAGACCTATGTTGGCCCAAGGACGAACAAGTTTGATTTTTTTGAACATCGGTCCATGTTTAGACCTAGTGCCCATATAAGGGTCCTACCAAAATTATACTGTTTATATGCTGCAGGTCGTAAATATTAAGATATTTTGATGAAATTTGGTACACAGACCTATATTGGCCCAATAATGCAGCCTATTGATTTTGGTGAACATCGGTCCATGTTTAGACCTAGTGCCCATATAAGGGTCCTACCAAAATTATACTGTTTATATGCTGCAGGTCGTAAATATTAAGATATTTCGACGAAATTTGGTACACAGACCTATGTTGGCCCAAGGACGAAGCCTATTGATTTTGGTGAACATCGGTCTATGTTTAGAACTAGTGCCCATATAAGGGTCCCCCCCAAAATTATATTGTTTATACGCTGCAGGTCGCAAATATTAAGCTATTTTGATGAAATTTGGTACATAGACCTATGTTGGCCCAAGGACGAAGCCTATTGATTTTGGTGAACATCGGTCCATGTTTAGAACTAGTGCCCATATAAGGGTCCCCCCAAAATTGGCTTGGTTACAAACTGCAGGTCGCAAATATTAAGATATTTTAATGAAATTTGGTGCGCTGACTCACATTATAGAAAATTTTGACATATGCCCCATTTTAACCCATTCGAATTTCGGATCCAAACAATACACCAAACTGGTGTAGGGTATTGTATAGTCGGCATGCCCGACTTTAACCTTTTTACTCGTTTTTTTATATATCTATGCGTTTAGACAAGTAAAAACTAGCAAGAACCAACAAAAACTAGGTAGTTTTTGCTCAGTCTAAATGTATTATTAAATTATTTGAGCAAAATTGTTCGATTAATCGAACGTTTAATTAATTTAATTGCATGTAATATCAAAGCCACAAAAGGCCAATAAATATATTACAAAGTTTAATACAGTATAACTTAACATTATTATTTCATTGATTGAATACCGTAATAAATACCTATTTTTTTATTTATTTATTACAGGTATAGCTGGTTTTGTTGCAGCTGCCGCAATTGGTGCTTACAAATACAAACATCGTGGCACCATGAGTACCAGTGTCTTCTTAATGCAATTGCGTGTGGCTGCCCAAGGCACAGTTGTCGGTTGTCTGACAGTGGGATTAGCGTATGCCATGTATAACGAACATTTCAACAAGAAACCTAAAGAAGAGTAATGTTTATCAAAATAACACTTAAATTATTACAATTTTATATTAGAATAAGCTTTTATCCTTTTTATTTATTGTTCATCATTTTAGTTTTTTAATGTTTCACTTTTTTTGTTTTGTTTTTATTTGCAGTAATAAGTTGTCGAATTAATTGGCGTTTTTGTTAGTTTTTGCAAATTTAAAATTGTACTGAAAGTAAAAGGCAAATTTAATTTTTTAACAACTACCGTTTGAACCCTAGAAGGTAATTCTTCCTCGAATCGACGACACATTTTAAAATTTTCATTATTTTTGCCTGAAGTAGTGCTGTGAAAACATTGGCCCTTACTATAAAAAAAGTATTTTAAATTTAAAGTAGACTTTATTTCTAAACATATGGTTTTGTTCACAAAAATATTTATGTTTTCAAACATTTTGTTTGGCTGAAAATAAACAGTACTTAAAAACATACTAAGACCTAAAATTTTAACTAAAGTCGACTTTAACAAGGATAAACATTGTGAACCTTTATTTATCAATTATGATTAATTTTAAATTTCGGGCATGTCACCTTTATTATTCTTCTTAATATCACCGCCGTTGAGTCGACGAAGGTATGACCTTTAAGGCACATTTACACGCGGGAGAAAACTGTCAGAGATATTGCAAAAAACATCTCCAAATGCCTCTATTGTGAAGGATTTAAGTTATTTAAGGTTGCTTTTTGCTCTATCTCTAGCAGTTTTCTCTCACGTGTACATGTGCATTTAGGGTTAAAGTCTATCACTTTTTTCTAAAATTTTTAAAAGTAAAAACGACAGTATCTTCCCTTTTTAAAAACGAGGTATCCAGTTCCCACCAGTTATATGATTGTCCAATTACCTGTGATTTAACTGATGTACCTGGTTATTACTAATCTAATATGAATGCGAAACATGCGTTAAGGTTCTATACTTATCATTTTATATACACTTAAGTCTCTTTTTATGCGGATTTGAAGCTATGCGGTTTTAAAATCTACTTGCGTTTCGTTTTTTAAAACTTTTTAATTAATTTAAAATAAAATAAAAAAATTTGTCTTATTTTTTTAAAGGTGCTCTTAAAAGAAATGGATAAAACCAGGAAAAAAAGACAGTAATTTCGTTAGAAACAAAAATGGTAATTTTAGATCGCATAGAAAATGGTGAAAGATATGCCTCTATTGGAAAATATTTTAAACTTAGGGAATCTTCAATAAGCGCAATTAAAATGAATGAGTCTCAAACAAGAAAATCTGTCATTTCTGGCTCACAACTGAGTTTAACATTGTCGTCGAATTCTCGGGAATACTAACGTATTCTCTTTAATGCACAAGTGTGGACATATGTGAATGCAAGTATGTAGATTTATTTATCTATGTATGGAAAAGCATTTTATGCGTATGATCATGCGCGAACATAGGCTGAGTTCCAAAACGTCATTTGCAATGCAACTGAACAAAGTCATGCATTCGTAAACGCAATTGATGCGCATATAAAAAGCAAACTGTGCATCACAAATGTTGTTGATGCTTTGTTGACATATTTTTATTACAAAGTAAGCAACACACTTGCTTGCTTTGTATCGAAACAGTAGTAAAACCGCAAACACTGCAATGTGTTTTGACGTTTAGGAACTCACCCATACATTAAACCTACATGAATCCATATATGTAGATATTTAGCAGGGGTACCATTTTTCATTGATTATTTGTTTTTTTGGTATGCACTTTATGAATACGAGTGTTATTTTGTGCTAAAAGTAAAATTAAATGAATAATTTTTTTTTAATTTATTCTACAGATTTTTTTATACGATTTTAGTTCAAGTTTCTCACCTTATTTTAAAGTTATGCGGTTTTTGAAATATTTGGAACGCATCTCCCATTTTTGTATGGAAGTAGTTCTTTTTTATGCGGATTTATTTTATGCAGTTTTTTTTGGGACGCATCTACCGCATAAAAAAAGACTTAAGTGTATAATCATTCATTTAACTTATTAAAAAAATCCAACAACAAAATGAAGTTTACAAAATAATATAATTGTTAATAAAAAATACAAGAAACTCATTTAAAGTTTTTTATTCGTATTAAATTGTTGGTTCATTAGTTTTCATACATTAAGCAGGTAATCAGGTCCAATGCCCAAAGTCTAAATAATAAAATTGACGAATTTCGACTTGTTTTTGAAAATTCGGACGTTGATATCGTATGTGTTTCTGAAACCTGGTTATCTGATTCAACACCCGATAGTCTTATTTGCCTTAATGGTTACAAAACTTTCAGAGCTGATAGAGATGGTAAAGCGGGTGGAGTGGCAATTTTCGTAAAAAACAACATACCGTGTAAGTTTCGTCTTAAGTCTGAGGTGAAAACTGTTAAACCTCAAAATCAGATGAAAGAGAAATTTACAAGGAAAGTTGAATTTATCTTCTTAGATATTTTATCTTTCGGAAAGAAAATGCTTGTGGGTTGCATTTATAGGCCTAATAAAAGAATTCCACTTACTAATTTGTTTTCAACATTGGAAACCCTTGCTGTTGAATACGATGATGTTTTAATATCCGGCGATTTTAATTCAAACGTCTTAATTGAAACAGTCTTAACCGCAAATATGTCGTCTCTTGGTCTCACGCCTACTAATCTAACAACACCAACACATCATACTGCCTCGAACAGTTCATTACTTGATCTCTTCTTTGTGTCTAACGTATCAAATATTATATTGTATGATCAGATTTCTGCCCCGTGTTTCTCTAAGCACGATTTGATTTTCTTAACCTACAACTTTAGAGTTCGTCAAGAGGAACATACTGTTTACTATCGTGATTTTAAAAACATAGACTATAATATGCTTTATGAGAAAGTTTGCTGTGTTAGCTGGAGTGATATATTTTCAATGGTTTCTGTTGATGAGCAATTGACATTTTTTGAGTCAAATGTTCAATGCATTTACGATGATATTGTACCATTAAAATCGAAAACTATATCCGTAAAGACGAAACCTTGGTTTACCACAAGAGAGATTTGGCTTACTCTAGGTGGAAGCGTTTTAAAACTCCAGAATTAAAAGTTGTATACACTTCTGCCAGAAAGAATGTGAACATTAACATTAAATTTGCAAAAACTGAATACTATTCAAGTCGTTTTGGAGAGGCTATTGATTCTAAACAAACTTGGAAAACCATCCGTGAAATAGGAATTGGTAAAACAAAACAAACGAATAACTGTCAAGCAGATGCTAATGTGCTTAATAATGATTTCACGAACATACCTATGGTTCAAATAAATAATAATTTTTACAATTTCCCAACTATAAATAACACTGACGAAGACCATCTGTTCGAATTTTCTTGCGTTAGTCAGTCTGATGTTTTTACTTATTTTTCACTCATAAAATCGAATGCAGTGGGTTATGATAATATGCACCCAAAGTTCATAAAGATACTGTTACCTCTACTCCTACCATTTATAACTCATTTGTTGAATACTATTATAATGTCAAGTACTTTCCCAATGAAATGGAAACATGCTAAAATATTGCCACTACCAAAATCGAACACAGAGTTTAGGCCGATAGCTATTTTATGTTTCCTCTCAAAAGTGTTAGAAAAGCTTTTACATGCACAAATGTGCTCTTTCATTGAACAAAATCGTTTGTTAACCAATAAACAATCCGGGTTTCGCTCAAATCATAGTTGCGTAACTGCTTTACTGGATGTCTCTGAAAATATACGTAGTGAGCTAGATGATGGTAAATTGAATTTTTTGGTGCTCCTCGATCATTCCAAAGCATTTGATACGGTTGACCATAATATACTGTGCATGAAACTTGCTAATTTTTTTAAGTTCTCCCCATCGTCAACGAGGCTTTTGCGCTCATATTTAAACGATCGTTCTCAATCTGTCCAGGTGAATAATACAACGTCAAACCCAATTAATGTTTTTAGAGGAGTGCCCCAAGGGTCCATCCTTGGGCCATTGCTTTTTTCAATTTATGCTAATGATTTGCCGAACCAACTAGTACATTGCAAAATTCATATGTATGCAGACGATGTTCAATTGTACTTAAGTAGCCCTGCTAGATCTGTTGCTGAAAATATAGCTAAACTTAATGACGACTTAAATAGGATATTTCTCTGGGCAACTGCAAATGGCTTATGTCTAAATCCCTTGAAGTCAAAGTGCATGGTCATCCATAAAAAAACAATTGTGCCTGTCATTGAAGATGACATTGTAATAAATGGAGAAAAAATAGAGCTTGTTAATGCTGCCAAAAATCTCGGGTTGATTTTTAATAACTATCTAACATGGAATGATCATATAAACTCACTCGTCGGTCAAACTTATATCAAGTTAAGGTCGCTTTGGGCAACTCAATACTTTACTCCGCTGAAGATTAAAATACTCCTTGCCAAGTCATACCTGATTCCTGGGTTAATATACGGATGTGAAGTATTTGCAAGTTGTGATGATACTAGCAAACGTAAGTTAAATGTTTTATACAATAATGTTCTTCGATACGTTTATGGATTGCGAAAGTTTGATCATATTTCTGAAGTTGCCAATAACTTATATGGTGTATCTTTTGAAAATCTCCTTAAGATACGAGTACTTGTATGTCTACATAAAATAATATATACTGAAATACCACAATATCTTTACGACAAAATAAGATTTGCCAGATCACGAAGAGGAAGGAAAATTATTGTCCCTTTACACCACTATCTTGTATCTGAATGGAATTTCTTTGTATATGCAGTACGTCTTTGGAATTTACTTCCACATACCCAACAACTCAATAG
Source organism: Leucophora obtusa (assembly GCA_949987735.1). Classification (NCBI taxonomy): domain Eukaryota; kingdom Metazoa; phylum Arthropoda; class Insecta; order Diptera; family Anthomyiidae; genus Leucophora; species Leucophora obtusa. The sequence goes on from OX465295.1 coordinate 338,638,376, forward strand.
CAACGCAAATAGTTTTAAAAAATTCCTATTTGCATTTTTTTGCCTAAACGTACACATATTATTTCGTTTAAATATGTTAACTTTTATTTTTCATTAAACTCAATGTTTGTATTAGTATGTACTTAATAATTTTGTAAACTGTCCTTTAAGAATATTGGATTCCTGTACTATAATTATAAGATTCACTCTTGTTGTACAGGAAATGGAAAAAAAAAAAAAAAAATAAAATAAATAAATAAAATAAATGTAAAAATAAAAAGAATTTACAAGTACTTTGTTATTTTTCCTTTATTCTTTACTTTACAAAGAACTTTATAGAAAACAAAATTGAAATACATGGCATATGTAATTAAAAGAAAATTTAAGCAGTGGTAGTGGTAGCAGCAGCGCTTGTGGTGGCTGCTTGTTCTTCTTTGATGCGATCCTTCTTGAGGGGACCCATGAAAGCCAATTTGTCGGCGGGGGTTTGGAAACGACCATGACCCATTTTGGAGGAGGTATCAATGAACTTGAGCTTGATTTGTTCCAAAGCAGCACGTTTGGTGTGCTTCAACAAAGTCTTACGCAAAGTAAGGACACGTTTCTTGGAACCAATACAGCAACCCTTAATCATGACGAAATCATTGGTAACTTCACCATAATGGGGGAAACCGCCCATGGGTGTGATGGACTTGTCAGTCAAATCGTACTCGGTGGAAGCATTGTTCTTGATAACCTTTAAGAAAAATTACATTAGACAATATAAAATATATTTAAAATTAATGCGAGACAATAAAATAATCAGTCCTATCATTTTGTATATCATGTGGTTAATCAAAAATAGTTTTTATATTTGATGTCGGTACTTAATGAGTTTATCATCAATGCAGGGAAACATTTCAAAAACTATTAATATATATTTTTACCTTGCCATCCTTGGTGTGAATACCGGCACCAATACGGTAGATTTTCTTGTTGATTTCAGTACGGTGATGGTAACCTTTTTGACCGGCACGTGCCACAGTTGTAGACACGCGAGATGGATGCCAGGCACCAATACAGGCAACCTTTCGCAAACCCTTATGCGTCTTGCGGGGCAATTTCTTAGTGTGCCAACGGGATGTGACACCCTTGAAACCTTTACCCTTGGTAACACCAATACAATCAATCATCTCATCTTGAGCAAAGACATTGCTTACGGGGATAGGTTTTTCCAAATGTTCCTTAACCCATTTAACTTTGTCTTCAATGGAACCACCATTCAATTGGATTTCCATAATATGAGCCTTCTTTTGACGTTGTTTAATCAAACGGATCTGATAAAAAGTAAAATAAAAATTAATAACTAGTTTAAGATTTATTTTATACATAGGTTATTTGATTGGGGCTGTTTGTGATATGGTTTAACTATATGATCACAGCCTGAACGACTACATACAGTTAGTGGAATATATCAAAAATCGCCACCCGAAGGGCAATTTCTTCTACGACGTTGCGGTTATATAACTGAGTATTGAACATCCCAACAAAACCGCCTTTTAGGAGCTCTTACACTTCGCCCCGCCATTAAACCCAAAAGTTCAACAGCAGCACTCGGCACCAGAGACCAAGGACGTCGATTGGTGTCAAAGATAAAAAATTTAAATATTTTTCCTCTTATAATTACCTGAGTGTGAGCAATAACACGGATGACCTTACAGTAACGGAGCATCTTGCGGAAGTCATTTTCAATGCTCTTCTTGCCCAAATCATCATTCCACTTCTTGCTGGACTTGGTAAACGCCTTTCTCTGGGATTTGTACCTGATTATAACGATGAAATTTTGCATTTAGATTTACGCTCTAAAAAATTAAGCATTTTCTTACGAAATGCTCAAGTTTAAAATGCAGAGTGTAGTACATTTTGAGATAGTTGTTCCCAGTTGCTAAGCTTTAGCTCCATTGTTTTGTTTAGGCCATAAACACAATTTCATAGCTGTTCAAAAATAAACAAAAGAGAAGAGAACCTCATCACGTTAAAGTGAGCGGAGATTCAAACTTCCAAGCCGTGTTCACTGGATTCAATAAATTAAACCAAGAAACTCCCATTTAAGAGTTCCTATAACAGGCAAATTTAAGCTCACACGACCAAAGTAGATTTTAAAAGCTCTCTCAGCAAGCTGATCGAAGAACTTTACAATTATAATAAATTAGCAAAATTCACAAATCTCAATTTTTCAATATTATAACCACTTAGAAAAAAAATTCATTTGAAATAGTTTTTTTCAGGATCAGAAGGAAGGCAGGCAGAGATGGTAATAAATAAATTTATATCCTCATAAGAGCTCTCAGATACCATCTATCATCATTGAGAAAAAAACTATTTTTTACAAAAAACTACACACCACGTGGCTAATAGCAAACAAAATGGCGTCTGTAAATCACTTACCAGTTCTTGTAGAAACGACGACGGCATTCTTCGGATAAATGTTGAGCCCAGACATTAACCAAGGCTCGTAAACCGAATGGAGTTTCAATGTAACCAACAGCACCAACGGCAATCATAGGTGGAGTTTCCAATACGGTCACAGCTTCAACGACCTCTTTCTTGTTTATTTCTATAAAATATAAACATATTATTAAAATCTTATCTTAATTATCAACGAAATCTATTTTTTTTTTATATTTATCAGTCCGCCCTAGTTACTTTATAATCATAGAATTCATTTCTTTCTAACCATAATAAATTAACTTTTTCTCATCATGAAAATCAATTATTACATGAAAATTAAATTTCAAAAAAATACTTACTTGAACCAGGACGATCAGCTTCACGTACAATGTGAGTCATACCAGCCTTGTAGGCTAAAAAACAAGTCAAATGTACAGGTTTGCTGGCATCATCCTTAGGGAAAGCCTTAACCTTACCACGATGGCGAGCTGCGCGCTTCTTGGGGTAGAAAGCCATGGAACCATGGCGAGGAGCCGAGAATTTACGATGAGACTAAAAAAATAAAATATTAGTGAACCAAAATTTTATGTAAAAAGAGGTTATGTTGGAAACGTGACAATTCGTTATCATTATTTTTTTAAGTTTTGTTCTTTTTTTATATACATTTTTTTTAAGATATACACATTTAAGTTTAGAAAATTTATCCGAGGTGAACTTTATTTCCAACACAATTTTTCTTGAATAACTTCAAAAACCACAAGCTTACCATTTCTCAAATTTACGTCCAACCTTGTTAGACGACGAAGACAGAAAGAAAGTTCAATACCGGAATTCTCCTGAAGTGAGCTGCAGTTGAATCCAATTCAGAGATACAAGTTGAATAACGCAAAATTGATGTGCGACCGCCGCCGAATTTTTTTTGGTAATCTAGCTGCCGCCGAAATGAACGGCTGACATTTTGTGTACATGAGAAATTTCGGATAAAGCGGCCCATACATTAAGGAACATTGAGTAGGGAACAAATAAATACAAACAAATTTTGTAAACACGAATTGCACGATGTCAACACGCACACACACAAACACACACATTCACAAAAAAAAATGGGCATTTTTTCACGAATTTTCCTTAGGGCAGTGTCACACGTTCAATATATATTGACCGCGATCCAGTATCGCGATATTTATTGAAAGTGTAGCATGCAGTATTGATGGATCGCGATCCATATCGCAGAATAGCCCAATATTCTGAAATCCAGATCACGGATCGCGGATCACGCGATAAATATTGAACGTGTAGCATAGTTCGTGATATCAATTCGCGATACAATAGTAAAAAGTGAAAGAAATCCAGATCACGTATCGCGGATTACGCGATAAATATTGAACGCGTGGCATAGATCATGATATCAATTCGCGATACAATAGTAAAAAGTGAAAGAATAAAGAAAATAAAACAAATGAAATAAAATACGCAGTGCAAACAAAAAAGATAAAACATTTCTTCAATAAAAAAGCAAGCAAAATAGCTAAACAGGCTTTCTTTTCTTTTATTGTTTTCTCGCGACATTTTTTTATAAACGAACAGCACAGCACAAAAATAATCGTGTAGACATTCGTACAATTCGTGTTATCAAAATTTTTTGATATTTTTTGTTCCCTACTCAATGTTCCTTTCTGTATTCTCCGCTACACCTAGGTCACGAACATGTTCGCGAATAAGCCCGGTATTATGTTCGTACTTTTGCGAAAAAAGCTGTCAAACTCCATATAAAAAAAATAATTTTTCACTTGCGTGGAATTGTTGCGAAATTGCGGTGGAATTTTTTTCGCATCAATTTAATAGACAGCACCATTTGAAAATGTAGCGAAAAAGTGACATTTGGATTAATTATGATTGTAACTTTTTATAGACCATAAAAAATTTGTTGATTTTAATGTTTTTATTATAGTTTTAGAGCTGCAAACATAGAGCGAAATTTTTTCGCTCTTTTGAACAACATACTGGGCTTTAGGGTAAACAAAGAACACCAAAAAAGGTCAAAAGAGGATCTACTGCAGACGTCTGTGAAGTTGTTAGAGCAAATAAAAAGCAAAAACAAAGAGGCTGACGTATTATTATTATTAATTTAATCTTATGAATAAATTCTAAGATTAAGGATATTTTTTAGCGAGCATTAGCTGCCAGGGCTATCTCAGCTCAGTGGAAAAAAATAGTATATTTACAACTGTGAAAGAATATTATTTATATTAGTAGAATAAAATTATACTACAGTAGACGCTCGCAAATTAGAGCTTTCAGTAATTCGAACGTCCAGAAATTAGAATCAATGTTTGCAATACAATAAACGCTCTGAAATTCGAATTTAAAATTCTAATTTCTGAGCGTTTTTTTTTTTTTTTTGGTTATTTGAATACACAGGAAATCCCCAATTTATTCTGTTTGAATAAAGTAAAACTAAAAAGGGGAATCACCAAATTATATATGTTTTCCCTATTTGTTTTTTTTTGTCGCATTTATGAACATTTTTGGCTAGTTTATTTGTGAAATTTGATACGCGTGTACATATTATTTGGCAGTCTCTATTAAATAGTGAAAGTGTATCATTTAAAATGTTAAATAAACGTAAAAAAAAACACTTTATCATTTGAAACGAAACGAAAAAAAACGTCCAGAAATTAGAATAATTCAGAAATTAGAATTGCCTCAAAAACGACACCAAATACCTTCAAATGTTTCGATGCATATCTAAATAAGGGTAAATACCGGGGTATTAAATGGAGTATTCAAACCCGAAAAAAGGTAATCGTGTTTTTTCATTTACAATCAACCGACCGGGCTGGTTTTATTTTCTACTGCTGCCTACACACTAGGGAACATTCCATTCCACATGGCCATTTTTTTAAGAATGTTGAAATGTGTATAGCATCGTGTTTACAAAACTTTTTGATATTTTTTGTTTCGAAACTCAATTTTTCATCGTGTGTATCGATGTTACTGTTTTTGCTGTATTTAGTTCATTGATAGCAGTCACGAAATTAGAATAGATTCTATTCGACGACAAAGCGCCGGACAACATGGCGACATTTTGCTTCCCATACAAAATATATGAAAAAGCACATGTCGTTGTCGACTCAGTTCTGATTAATCTCTGTGCATGTGCTTTTCAATATATTTTGTATGGGAAGAAAAATGTCGCCATGTCGTCCGGCGATTTGTCGTCGTAATAGAATCTATTCTATTTTCGTGACGAAACACTAACACACACTTAATATATTTGTCAAAATGTTGCCATATTTTTAACTAATTAAGGGAACAGAGTTGCAGAAATTCGTATTAAAGTTGCAAAAATTCGTACTTTGTTTACAAAAAATTTATTTTTTTGACAGAAAAAATATAATTGAAAATAAAAATACATAATTTACCGCAAAAAAGCAAAATTAAATACAAAAAAATGTAAAACAACAAGAATTAATGCAAAAGCAATTGAATTGGTGAAGACTTGTAGCGAAACAAATACAAACATATTCTTGTTTTGCTTTCATTTTTTTCTAAACCTCAACAAATGTCGACGGTCGATTGTCGCTGAATTTAAATTATACGCGACGACTTTTGCTGTCGTCGGTCGACAATGGACACAATTGTGATTAACCTCTCAGTTCTGATTAATTTCTTATTCTCTATTTTATGTTTGGTACCCAATTAAAATTTATGGTTTTCAACCCTGGAACAGCTGATGCTAGATATCAATGGTGACATAACCCCAATAAAAAAAATTAAGCAGAAAAAAAATAAAAAGACGATAAATGTCTAGTTACAAATATACGGATTTGATAAAATTAGGCACCCAATATGCTAGTCGAATGAATTATTTGTCAAACCGCATATTTGGAGAAGTGGCCCGCACAACAAACAATAAGTCCATGAAGGTAAAATACAAATTGTACCCCAAAAGAAGGTGTTAAATGTTTTGCTTATTAATAGGTTGTTCGCATGTTTAGTGAGGAACCAGTCCAAAAACGAGACTATGTTGTTAATTGGTATCCCCGTCATGTTGAGACCCATTTGCTAATGAAAAATTTAAGGTTGTACGGTCTATTCCGTGATGAACATCAAGACTTCAAAGAGGAAATGAAACGTTTGCGTAAATTGAGAGGTAAAGCACCACCCAAAAAGGGTGAAGGCAAACGTTCTAAGAAATAAATACAAAAATAAGAATACAGTTTTATTGTTTTTTATTAGTTTTTAATAATTTAGCTTCTCCTTTAAATACTACTTCATTTTTTTGTTTACACTCGTATAAAATAATAGAAATTTTGCGATCCTGGTGCAATTTTAACAAAAATTCGCAATCAGCTTCTATGCGACAAGGATTAGGGAATGAAAATCTTTGTTCTAAAACTATGGTTCCATCACCCGGAAACTGGCTACCAATAATACCAGCTACTACAGCATTTAATAAGGCGCCATGGACTTTACGTTGTTCTGGGGGTATTTTCTCAGAGTGGATATAGTTAAGATCACCAGATATTTCGGAAAATTTATCGAGATCTTGTTGAGTAAATCTTTTGATAATTTTTAATTCTGATTTATCAAATGTTGGTTTTTCTTTACTCAACAAGCGAGTTATTAGATTATGGGTTTTTCGTAGTTTCAATAAATTCATAACGCTTACCAAAATCTTCCAGTAAAAGTGACGTAATATTTAAAATTCTTTTATCGCCAAAATATAGAGAATTACATTTTTTGATTTGTTTCAATACGACTGGACATAAAATTTCACTTTTAATTGACTTTGTTTGATATAACAATTGATAAAACAACGTCAGTAAATTTAGAATAACATCCAATTTTTTAGAATTTATAAATGCATCCTTAATCACTTTAATACTTTGATATTTTATTATAAAATCAAATGCTTGTTGGTCTGAAATTAAAACAAGGTATTTTTATTTTGTCTAATAGTTTAATGTAACACATACCTAAACTAATATTACATAAACCTGCTGAACCGTGTAGTTGCAAACATTCATTTGGAGATTCCAGCAATACTATAAATAATGTTAGTACCTCCGCTCTTATAAGATAATCCCAGTTGATAGGATCATACGCAAAATTAGCTAGATTGCCTGTTACTTGCTCTTGGGCTTCTAAAAATTAAAAACGCTGAAAATATGTCCTTCCTTGCATATATATAGCACCAACTTACCAACATCAGTGGTAGTGTAATATTCTTCTACTAAATGCTCTATGTATTCCTTGCGGTTTATTCCTTGTTCGGGAGTTTGTCTTTTTAGGCGATTATAGGAACTGAACATGGTTCAGTGTTATTTTGGGAAGAGGGTGTCTATACCTAGTGTCTTCACATGCAATTAAATAATAGCGCGCAATTGTCAAAATGATATCTTAATTTAAAGCGGAGAATACATGAAGGAACATTGAGTAGGAAACACAAAAATTTTGATAACGCGAATTGCACGAATGTCAACACGAACATTAACCTAGTGTCTTCAAATGCAATGAAATGTGGAAAGAAATTTGAAAATAACACACAAAGCAACAACAAAATTATTTTCGTTGTTGTTTTCTGTGTTATTTTCAAATTTCTTTGCACATTTCATTGCATTTGAAGACACTAGGTAACATACACAAATGAACATTCGTAAAAAAAATGGGCATTTTTCACGAATGTTCCTTCGTCTATTCTCCGCTTAAGATAATTAAGAAAAATAAAAAGATGTAAAGCCCGCTATTTGCGAAAAATCTGTCAAACTCCATATAAAAAATGATTTTTCACTTGCCTGAAATTGTTTCGAAATTGCGGTGGAATTTTTTTTCGCATCAATTTAATGTCCTGTCTATTAAATATTTGAAAATGTAGTGAAAAAGTGACATTTGGTTTAATTATAAGCGTGTTCGTTTACCTACTACAAGTTACTACTTTTACTACAGCTGGAAAAAATCAATACAAAAAGTAAACGAAACTTTCCAATTGTAGTAAAAGTAGTAAGAATTTCGAGTAAACGAACACACTGTATGCTTGTAACTTTTTATAGACCATAAAAAATTTGTGCATTTTAATGTTTTTATTATAGTTTTCGAGCTCCAAACATAGAACGAAATTTTTTCGCTCTTTTGAACAAAATACTGGGCTTAATCGGCTATTGCCAAGATTTCTGAAATCAAATGTCACTTAGTTTTCATTTTAATTTAGCAATAAAAAAACAAAATAAATTTTATTAAACAAGAACGGGGAAAATTTCAATTATTTATTATTTGTAGAAAAAAATTAATTGTTAATAAATTTTTTGTTTTTCGAAGAAAAAACTATATTTCTTAGGCCCGATTACTAAACGTACAGTTTAAATTTAGCCGACAGTTAAATTTAAATTTTATATGGGAACCAACAACCTTTTTTTGAACTGAATTTATATTTTGGGAATAAATTCCCTGACCAAACTTAAGGAATTGAATGAATTCCTTTTTTTTTCATTCGATTTATCTTAAAGGAATTCATTAATTTTTTTCTAATGCCTTCACAAAATTTTATGAATTTATTCAACAAAGAATTCATTTAATTCTAGTTCAACTTTTGCTCAAGGAATTCATTCAACTCTAGTTAATTCAACTTTTGGTCAAGGAATTCATTCAATTCTAGTTAATTCAACTTTTGGTCAAGGAATTCATTCAACTGTAGTTTATTAAACTTTTGGTCAAGGAATTCATTCAATTCTAGTTAATTCAACTTTTGGTCAATGAATTCATTCAAGTTAATTCAACTTTTGGTCAAGGAATTCATTCAATTCTAGTTAATTCAACTTTTAGTCAAGGAATTAAATTTATTTCGTTTAATTCCCTAAGGAATTAAATTTTTTTCGTTTAATTCCCTAGGAATTAATTTTTTTTTCGTTTAATTCCCTGAATTTAAGTTTCAATTCCTAGAATTGAATGAATTCCTTGACCAAAACTTGAATTAACTAGAATTGAATGAATTCCTTGACCAAAAGTTGAATTAAATAGAATTGAATGAATTCCTTGACCAAAACTTGAATTAACTAGAATTGAATGAATTCCTTGACCAAAAGTTGAATTAGCTAGAATTGAAGGAATTCTTTGACTTAAAATTGAATTAACTCGTGTTGAATGAATTCTTTAGTGAATGAATTATTTAATTCGAATGCTTAGTGCTTTGGTCAGAGAATTCATTATATAAATTTGAATTCTTTGAATTCATTCACAGGAATTAATTCCTGCTTATGTTTTATTAAAAAATTCGTTCCTTGAATTAAAGAATTGAATTAAATTTTTGGGAATTCATTCCAAAAAGGAATTAATTCTTTAAAGCTCTGGCCATGTACTTGTCAAACGTTTTCCACCACAGTGCAAATGATTTAAGTTTAAAGTTTCTCTGCAATCGTTTTCATTTGAAGACACCAGGTAATGTTTTGTATTGGAAGACACCGGGTAATGTATATATTTGAAAAAAAAAAAAATATACATTGCTGAAATTATAATTACCACAGTATATAGAATGGTAAGTTAACTATATAAGCTTGTTCGTTTACTTACTACAATTTACTACTTTTACTACAGCTGGAAAAATTCAATACAAAAAGTAAACAAAACTTTCCAATTGTAGTAAAAGTAGTAAGAAATTCGAGTAATCGAACATGTGTTATTTTTCCAAATATGGATATCAAATGCTTCTTGTGACATTGTTGTTGTTTAACATTAGTTAGAATAAAACGGCACGAAAATGGTATTGTGTTTTTGCTGTTTTCTTCATTACTTCATTTATACCTGAGCAAAAACTACCTGGTTTTCGGCTCTTTTTCAAAACGCATACAAAAAAAAATAAGCAAAAACTAAGTGGTTTTTGCTCAAGTATAAATGTAGATTATACTACATTTATACTGAGCAAAAACTACCTGTTTTTTAGGTCTTGTAGTTTTTAACTTTTCCAAATGCGTACAAAAAAAAAAACAAGCAAAAAGTAGGTGGTTTTTGCTCATGTATAAATGTAGTATTATGTATTTTGTAAACGTCAAAAGTTTAACCGTTTGCTGGTCTTAATTCATATGCGTGATCAACGCAATCATGTTATTCGACTATCCAGCAGAGCTTTGAAGAATTAATACTTTTTTGAATGAATTCACTACCAATCGAATTCAATTTTCTCTAGAATTGAATAAATTCCTTTTCTTAAGTAATTCACTGAATTCGTTCAACAGAACGCTTTCATCAAACAATAAATTCAAAGAATTAATTCCATTGCAATATTTCTCTTTATTAAATCAAATGAATTAATTCACTGGTGAACGCGTTCAAGTTTATAAATCGAACGAAAAAAAAGTAAATTAATTCCTTACTGAATTAATTCACCACAGAATTGGTTCAATTTCATTTTCTTTCAGTGAATAAAAAAATAAATAAAATTACGTTCAGTGAATTAAAAAAAAAAATAAAATTACGTTCAGTGAATTAAAAAAAATTAAATTACGTTCAGTGAATTAAAAAAGCAAAAACATACGTTCACTGAATTGGAAAAAAATGCGTTCACTTAATCGAAAAACAAAAATTACGTTCGTTGAATTCAAAGCCTGTTTTCTGCCGTTCAGTAGAAGAAAACATTGTATTGTAAAAACGTATAAATGAAATATGTCATAGTGAAGCATCTACATTTTACTGGAAGCATAAGTTTGAAAGATTAATAGTTATATTTTTTCCAAATTCATCTATATCTGTAAACTTTTTATTTTTAATAGTAAAAGGCTTTATTTTTTAATTATGTAGGTTGATAAAGTGCATCGGTTTCTCTAACACTTTATATATATACATATGTAATTTGTTTATTTTTACTAACAAGCGCTGTAAAATGGCTTAGTTGCAAATTTTATTGGTAAATAAATGTTTTCTTCTACTGAACGGCAGCAAACAGGCTTTGAGTACAATGAACGTATTTTTTGTTTTTTTAATTCAGTGAACGAATTTTTTTTAATTCACTGAACGTAATTGTATTTTTTTTAATTCACTGAACGTAATTTTATTTTTTTTAATTCACTGAACGTAATTTTATTTTTTTTTAATTCACTGAACGAAAATGAAATTGAACGAATTCAGTGATGAATTAATTCAGTAAGGAATTAATTCACTTTTTTCCGTTCGATTTATAAAATTGAACGCGTTCACCAGTGAATTAACTCATTTGATTTAATAAGACAACTATAGCAATTGAATTAATTCGTAACAAAATAAATCGAACGAAAACAAATATGAATTAATTCCATTCAATATATGGTGCTTTGTGAATTCGTCGAATTTTTAATTCAGAATTGAAAAATTGAATTAAGGAATTAATTCTTCAAAGCTCTGCTATCCAGTATACTGTAATAATTTCTTGAAGTATTGAGTACTCGACAAATAGCCAGTATTGAGTACTCAACACCGAAATACCCAATAATTTTACAACTCTATTTTATGGCAGCAAATTTAAAGTTTATAAAAAATGGAATGGACGAAAACGGAAGTTATTGAGTTAATAAACCATTATAAACAATATGAATGCCTGTGGGACTACGATTCTGAAGACTATAATGACACAGACTTGAGAGCAAATGCCTGGGAAGAAATAGCAAATCTCTGCGGGAAAGAAGTGGAAGAAGTTAAACGTAAAATCAAGTATTTGCGAGTGGGGTACGTAGCAGAAAAGAAAAAAGTGGACTACTCAAAGGAAAATGGTGAATACTATGAACCTAATCTTTTTTACTACAAGAATTTTGACTTCTTGGATGACGTAGTTGTTTTGAGAAAATCTATTCCACCCCCATCATCGTTTGTTCGCCGGACTTTCCACAACAAAAGAAAACACAAAATAGTTACACAAGTTGACCGAAAATCTTTGCGCGATACAAAATTTAATAATGCGATCGATGCTATTGTGGCATCTGTAACAGCCCCAATTACTGCTGAAAACGATTATGATGACTTATTTACCTGTTTTGGGAAGACAACAGCCCTACAATTGCAACAGCTACCACCAAAATTGGCGACAGAAGCAATGTCGGAAATTTATAATCTGGTAACGAAAAAGACTTTGGATGCTATGAAAAAAAAGCTAAATTCATGAGTTCTAAGTGTTTTAATAAAATTACTGCCTTAGTATATTATTTGACCCCGTACTTAACCGCGGTTAACCAAACCAGCCCAAAAGTGTTCCCCAACTTAAGATTTGTATTTTTTGGCTTTTTCGGGTTTTTTTGAGAACCGTGGTAAAGTACGGGAACGAATGGTGGAATTCACAGTTTTAATAATAATATTTTACAAAACAAAAAGATGTAATTTAATGAAATGTATGAGAACATTGTAAAGTATGTAACATACTACTGAGTAAACCAAACAAAACTTTATGACAAAGAAAACCAAAATATTTAAGGCTATGGAAATAATAAAAAAATTGGGGCTATGTCAGTAAACTGCACTTGTTCCGATTATTTTTTAGTCTTCAATTACATAATCGAGCCCAAAGGGCCATATATGGTTAAAGCCCAAATTAGTTTGGAAGTATCGTAAAAAAAGTAACGTATCATTCTCATAATGAATAAAAAGAGTATAAAAAATAAAAATATTGTATTTTTTATCTTTTTCTTGTGCATAGAATTAAATGTCAAGTAATAAAATAGAAAATTTCTATTTCCAACAGAACTTTTTTACGATTTTACTTGACAACAGTTTCAATGCATAGAAAAAAGATAAAAATATATTTCTATATTATTTTAACACATTGAATTGATTATAGATACGTTTTTTTACTTTACGATTAGACTAATGAAGCCTTAAGAAATAACTACTACACAAAACCTCCAAAAAATATAAAAAAACAAAAGTAATAATAGCTCCCTTCGATTACTTTTCTCAGACAAGTCCAGTAAGAATTACTACTCAGTACAAACTTACAGAGAGTAAAGGTTCAATTAGACGTGCCATAACGCCATAGCCGTAACCATAACGCCATAGCAGACAACCAAAATTCAATTGGTTTCTACGGTTATGGTTATGGCGTTATGGCATGTCACCTATAATCGAATACATTGTAGCCCATAAGATTGGTTTGAACAGCTGTTTTATATGGTTATGGTTATGGCACGTCTAATTGAGCCTTAAGACAAGATTTCCTATAGGTCCATTCGATTACTGGATAAATTGTACAAATTTTTACTGGATGACGTTGGTTTACATAAATACTCAGTAAACAGAAAGAAAAAAGAGCGAATAAAGTGGCAGTTCTATGTTGAGAGTTTCTAAGTCTTCTTTTTCTTGGAAATTTTTACTGGACAAATTTTTGCCAGTAGAACAGTTTTTGCGCGCCATCTGATGAAGAGTTTGGAAAACATTAATACTGGCCTCTAGTTCATATCCGTGTTATATTATTTTAATTGCTATGAGAACACCGAAGGAGGACGCTGCGATATGAGGAATAGAAAAAACTCGTACACATTATTATTTTTTCATAACTTTATGTTGACTTGGCAACCTTATATGTAACAGGCCATCGCGTTAACCATTACACCACAGCGCCCACGAAACTGAAAATTGTTGTTGCAGCAACTTCGATTGACAACAAATTCGGTTAGCAGCATAATTAATTTTTTTGGTGATCATATTTTTAAAAATTTGCACCGATTTCAAGTCAGAAAGAGATGGTCACCATAGACATGACATCCTTTTAAATGCCAAAGTTCTTAAGGGTGAAACCTCGATTTTCCCTCTTTTTTTATAAGTGAATGTGTTTTTTGATGAACCCCAATAAAAAATCTCTGCTGCAAAGCCACTAAATTGCCTACCACATAGAAAAAAAACCCTTAAGCTCGGCAGAAGGCCGGTTATACAGAAAAACCTTTCTCAGAAAAGCCACTAAACTGCTTATCACATAGGAGAAAACCTCTAAATCTGGCCGAAGCCAGGCAACACAGAAGAACTTTACTCAGCAAAGCCACTAAACTGCCTATGACATAGGAGAAACCCTCTGCCACTTAACTCTATCACATAGGAGAAAAACAGCAAGTTCGGGCGAAGGCCAGTTACAGAAAAAATTACTCGGCATTTACTTTGTTATTTAAAGAGCTAATGTTTCATGTCATACCTCAAATGAAAGCTTAAATTCTTGATTGTCCATTTTAGTAACAATTACCGAAATATAGGTTAAATTTTGAATAGGCTATTTATTTATTCAGTTCTGTAATATAAAGTCAATAAAGCCAAAAAACTATATTACACAGCAATAATAACACCTAAGTTATATAATTCAAAAATAGCTTAATAATACAAAAAAATCATTCACAACTACAAAAAAGTCACGAAGAAAAATGAAAAATCTTCAACTGCTCCACAATGGGTTAATATATTGGATCAAAACGGACCTCAATAAAAAGATATTTCAGAGACCTTTCTTTTAGTGTTAATTTTTTGCTGATCGGATAAGTACTTTTGAACTTATTTTTTAACTTTCAACTCTAAAGCCCCGCCCACTCGAAAATAGCTCAAAAGTACTACAAAGTACTCAAAAGTCCTTTAAAAAGTGTAACACATAAAAAGCCGAATAAAAGATGAATAAAATAAGTTAAAATTAAAAGAAAAACTACTTGTTGCATTTTTTATAGATTTATATTCTGTTTCATTTTACATAATATTTAAATCTCATAATATAATTTTTTTTATTTTATTTAAAAAGTTAGAAAAAACTTTTTTGAAAAAAATGTAGGGTCAGAATGTTTGGCATCATCAGAAAGGAAACTACCTGTAGTTTATTACGAGCCAAAATAAAGTTCATTATAAAACAAAATAAAATCCGTGCTATGTCCGAAAACTGCACTTGCTCCAAATTGAAGTCTAATTTTAGTTTTTTTTTTTTATTTTCGTCACCTCATACTTCGTAACCCCAGCTGCTGTAGGTTTTTATAAAACTTCGTTCCACCTATAGTTTTATTTCAAAAAAGTTTTTTCTAACTTTTTAAATAAAATAAAAAAAATTATATTATGAGATTTAAATATTATGTAAAATGAAACAGAATATAAATCTATAAAAAATGCAACAAGTAGTTTTTCTTTTAATTTTAACTTGTTTTAATCATCTTTTATTCGGCTTTTTATGTGTTACACTTTTTAAAGGCGCTCTGCTACAATTATTACTGGTTTTCACTTAAAAAAAACAACATTTTAAAGCTAAAAATGTTGAGTAAGAAATTAAAGAAAATAATGTAATGTTAACTAAAGTATGTATGATTTTGAATAATCCCAAAAATCCTCATTCGCATCCGCTAATGTCTACTGCCCAAAAATTTTGTTACCACATATAACTTATAAGTAGGGAATGCATCCCGGGATTTCCCATCCCGGAATTCCCGAGAAATTAAGCATTTTTCAGTTCCCGCATTCCCGGGAATTTGGACCGGGAATCCCAGGATTTAAATGTTATTTAAAACAAAGTTAATTATCTCAAATTTTCATATGCAAAATTTTCCACCTTTTGAAAATAGTAAAAATTTTACAAGTCTTTTTCGGTTACTTACTAAAATTTGCTACTTTTACCACAACTGGAAAAATTCAAAAAGTAAACAAAAATTTCCAATTGTAGTAAAAATAGTAAGGTTTTTGGGTAAACGAGCACACTGATTAATTTGTGTACTTGGTCGTATTGGATCCCTATCCAATCAAAAAGCGCAAAATTGTTCTATTCTGTATAAAGGTTCAAAAAGTTCTTATTTTATTTTATTGAAAATTTTCTTCTAATTATTATTTATAAAACAAAGTCTATTTGATTAAAACAGAATGTTTTCCTTTTAATGTATTTTAAACAAAGTGAATGTTTTGTTGATATCCAAGAGGTCGAACATTTTAAGTGCCCTTTAGTGGCTCTTAAAACAAGCACTTAAAAAATATATTTTTGCAATTTAGTAAAATTGTTTTTTATATTAAATTTTTTTATTTTTTGACGGACAAGTTTTTTAGTCTAAATATTTGTTTTACTTTATCAATTTTTTTTAATATATAATTAGACATATACCCCCGTATTCAAAATTAAAAAGTTTATGCTAACTCGGTGCTAACTTTTTTACACACAAATTCCCATAAGGGAAAGTTGGCAGCTAGTTAGTTAGCATATGCTTTTTCATTTTGAATACGGGGGATAATTTCTAATATAAAATAAATTCTTTCCTACTAAGAAAAATTCCAAGGAATTCCAAGAAAAACCACTCACGGCCTAAGCTTTTTCACGAACCTAAAAATTTGAGGTCTTTAAGATATTTCTTTATGAAAATTTTTAAATTATAAAATATTTTCTAATTTACTTCCCTTGCGCGATCCCGGGAATTCAAAATAAATTTCCCGCTTTCCCGGGAAATCAAAAAGTTCGGGATTTTCCATTCCTTACTTATAAGTTTAAAAATGGCGATTTAAATTAGGTTGTACGTTACAGAATTTTTTTTTGTGTGGAACAGTGTTGCCAGTTTTTCTTCAGACTTTATCCCCAATTTGAAATTTCTCATCCACAAAAATCCCCAATTTTTATTTTCTGGAAAAAATTCGTATTCGTTTACTTTTTTTAAAAAATTAATGAAAAATAACATATTTATTTATTTTTTTCGGTAAGTTATACACTCAAATTCAATAACTTTGCACGTGTAACAAAATATAGGAAAGAAAAAATAAATTTAAATAAGCAAAAAAAAAAAAAATGTGAACCAAAATTTTTTATTTTAAATATTTCCGAATCAAAATTTTCTGATTCGCTAGCTTCAGACATTTTGTTGTATTTGGACTGTATTAAAAATTTTAGCATTCCATAAAATGATTAGATTTTTGACAATAGAATAACTTGTAAAGAATATATTTACATAATTTAAGAATAGCTTCTTATAACTCATATTACATTTGAATAACCTCAAATACTTTGGAACCAAAATGAATTAAAATTTTCATCAAAAGGTATTAAGGTTTGTATGCACATGAGCTGGCCAGATACAAATTTGTGTATCTTTAAATCATTCACTAATATCATAATTTTTAAAAGAAATATATAAATATTATCAGAGTTAAAATAATAAAAATATAAAAAAGCAATAATATGTTATCCCCGACAAATCCCCTAAAATTTTGTGGCATCCCCAATAAATCCCCAGATCCCCAGACGGAAATTTTTATCCCCATTGATGAAAAAAATCCCCAATTTAGGGATAAATCCCCTAAACTGACAAAACTGTTGTGGAAATACATGAGGTTTAGATTTTACTTTTATTTATGGATCTTTTATAGGTGTGAATTATTTAGAAACTAATTTATCAGTGTATATATGTACCATACACTAGACCTTATATGAACCACCCTTTCCCGATGTTCTATAAAGCCCGTATGACACTTGCTTAATTTTGAATTGACTTTGTATTGACGAAAAGTTTAGGAATTTGGGAAAATAATGTGTAAGAAGAGGTCAGCTATATAGAATAAATCAGTATCTGGCAAATGAATATCGGAGAAAATTCTCACATAGTTATAGAACACTGATACTGGGAAAATAATTTAGTTAAAATCGCCAATCGGCGTTGGAAACAAATCACCATATAAAATTAATTTCTTACATTTTACCTAACTAACTTAAAAATATTTATTTGTTCATCAAACAGTCTCTATAGCTCCCTTACGTCTAGCACTACTTGCGCCCGATGAAGATGATGATGCCGCATCATCGGTAGCTATAAATGATGTTTCTTCTGAGGAGTTTCGTTGATGTATCACAACCTCTTTGACCAAGGGGACACCATTAACTTGAGCTAACAAAGAATTATCACGCGGTGAAGCATTGTGTATAGATATTTGATCAAAATTCAGTGCTCTGGAGGGGGTATGAGAACGGGAACCGGCAATTGATATTGAAGATGGTACTCGCACACCATGCGGACTATTATTGCGTGAATGTTGAAAATCTTCTAAGGGTATTTCTTCAGATCTATAGGATTTTTACCATTAACTTGATAACAGTAATTTAATGTGTGGCTTTTGTTTTAATTACCTGGGTCTTGGCATTCTGGGACTACTGTCTCTAGATGATCTATGTTGTGAATTATCTCTTGAATGTGTAGAACTTTTACCACCATTACTAGTGGGAGAATGCGAATGTTCACGTTGGGGTGAACCACTATTAGACTCATGATGATTGTTAGAATTCGATATTCGTCTACGAGGACGACTTGCACTTTCGTTGCGTATGCTTTATTAAATATAATTTTTAGTTATTTTTATAAACAATTTTACAATAGTAGTAGTCTCATTTATTACCCCTCTATTGAACGATTTTGAGCGATTTGTATACGACTCACACTGCCAGCTACCACATTGTCACGTCTTAAGGCTGCCGCAAAACCAGGAACTCTACTTGTAGCCGAAAAAATTGGTCTATGTTCGCGTGATGATCTCGAACTTGAACTACCGCTGGCCCCACTGGCAGATCTCAAACCAGCTACTGCATACACCGGAGAATCAATTACTTGTCCGGACATTTCAATCATTTGAGCTATTTGATACATTTTCTTTTGTCGCGCTTTACTGCGTCCCTTGGTCAATCTTTGTTTGGCCGCCATACAACGTATATGATCATCAAATAAAAATTTGGCAGATATTAAAGGAGTACGATTATGAGTAGCACCACCACGATGTACCGTTATATGTAAACATCTACTGTCATCTTTATCGCCCACAACTTCGACGTCTTGCAAAAAACCTACAAATTTAGCAACACCCCAACCTAATAGTTTAGCATCAGGTTCCACTAATATTAATTGCAATGAATCGATCACCAAAAAACGTCTTTGTTTAACATTATCTTTAGCGATTACCGTGCAAGCTATTAAATCACTGTTATCTGGCAGGAAAACTCATTGTTACATAAAGCATCTAAAAAATAATATATTTTTTTAACTTACTCAAATCCAAAACATTATCAACTTGTACTAAATTCAATGAATTTGTCAAAGGCAGCATTGTTTCTTTTTCATTAAGAAATTGTTGGCACGTTGTTCGTAATAGAAAAAATACTCGTATTGCTCTTCTGGCTTTCTCAACTTCTCCACAAGGTAAACGTCTTGTAAATGGTATACCCGTCAAAGGTGTACCGGTAGGTGGTAACAGTATAGTAGAATCCATACATAAAAATTCTACATTCAGTTGTGTTTTATGCATTTCATTATATTCATCCTCGAATAAATCAAGAAAAATATCTTCAGATTTATAAAAATTACGTAATACCGACATCGACTGATTACGTGCCGCAAATAAAAGATCTTGTTGAGCTTCTGTAATACAAGTGGCTGTTTGTATATCGTCTGTTGAACTGTTGGGTTTAGTAAAAGTTACCAAAAGTTTTAAAGCTATTTCAATGGTTATTAAACGTATACGACAGGCTAGAAGAGAAAAGTTTATGTATTAATAACATTATACAAATATTTTTTTAAAGAAAACATATATTAAAAATTATTTTAATTTTTGCATTAAAAAATACAAAAAGTGTTTTTTCGGACTTTCTATATTTTTATATTTTTTGTTAGAATATTGTTCTACCTCAAGTGCAAAATGCAATATGATATTGTCATATTATATTTTATTTGTTGTTTCAAAGATAGATTAGATTCATGATAGACAATACAATTGTTTAATGGGCTTCACATCCCCCATTTATCGTGTGTCTACAATAAGAAAATGATGATTGGAAAACACAAACCGAAACATTACATAACGTACATGAAATCAACCGAACGAGAATTTTGTACTTTTGTGTATGAACTGTCTGATTTGGTAAAACTCCAGTCATAAATCAAAACTTTTTGAAAAGCAACAACTTATAAAATTTGTTAAAAACTTTCCTTATATACATATATAATTGGGTATAGATTTTTTATTACTTTAGCTATGTGACTGCTGGTATATTATTTTAAAGCTTCTGAAATCGCGTTTAATCTGCTATAACACTGCATGACAAAATCTTGACTTTTAAAAATTAATAGAGCTCTGATCATCAATTCTATATATTTCGGACATGCTGATTGCAATGGCGTACTTTATTTTTCGATCAATGGTACAGATTTTTCGCAAATGTCTTTAAAGTTTGGCGGTTTTCCATTTAGTTTTTTATATACAAAAATTTTGAAATGCAATCAAAATAAGTTTTTTTGTGGTGAAATGTAGGACCTGTAATTATATCTAGGCTTAAAATTTGATGCATAAAACCTGATATTAAAACCAATGTTCGCGTTTTAGATGGATTTTTACGGTTTTTTAAGGTTTTAGCCAATTGAATCGCTGAAAGCAAAATCGACCTTAATAAATGTAATGCCATAGTAAGGAAGCAATTAAAAGGAAAATATTTCAATAAAAAAATGTATTCATTTATAGCGGCCTATACGTTAAAATCACGAAAAAATTTATATGGCAGCATAGCTTTCCAAGATGACCCCAAAGTCCGCTATAGGCCGCTATAGATTAATACATTTTTTTTATTGAAATATTTTCCTTTTAATTGCTTCCTTACTAAGACATTACATTTATTGAAGTCGATTATACAGCTGAGGTACATATGTGCTTAATATTTTATATGTGCGTTCCGTACGTTACCGCGGGTACCCGCGGGAACCCAAAACAGCCCAAACAACAACAATTTACACGCAATTTTGAGTACGGGAACGCCTTTGGGCTAGTTTGTGTAACTTCGGTAAAGTACGGGAACAGAAATTATGTTAATTGATTTAAAAAAACTAATAGGCACTAAATATTTATGATGATTTCAGCAGAGTAGTTTGTAATTGCATTCAATTAATTTTAGCCAAATATAACTAAAAATTTGTAGTTTCTTCAGAGGTAAATGGTAATTTGCAATTTGCTTAGATTTAACTCATAAGTATATTTCTTATATTTCGAAAATTTAACAATTATTTAGCAAACAAGTTCTGCTGGTTTCAGTAGTTTTAATTGCGGAACCTTTTTGCTAATTTTTAGTAGCTTTTTCTGCTATTTTTACATACTTATTTCTATGAGTGTAGTTTGTGTTTGAAGCGAGATTCACAATAGGTCTGTACTCAACATTGGGATCACGCGGGATCCCAATTTTACCAAAAAGCGTTTTCTTACTGCACAATTGGGTAAATGGGAGCTGTCATGAGAGAGTAATATTCTTGTTCTTCTTGCACGAAAAAGCCCAGACTTTTTTTTCGTGTAAATTTGGGTAAATTGTTTTTATCAGCTGTTATATCATCAGTTGGGTTCAACTACACCTTTTGCAATTGTAATTCAGAAAATATCAATTGAAATTCAGAAAATATCAATTGAAATTCAGAATTTCCATTTGAAATTCAGAAAACATAAATTGAAATTCAGAATTTCCATTTGAAATTCAGAAAACATCAATTGGAATTCAGATTTTCCATTTGAAATTCAGAAAATATCATTTGAAATTTAGAAAATATCAATTGAAATTCAGAAAAATTCATTTGAAATTCAGAAAATATCATTTGAAATTCAGAAAATATCAATTATTATTCAGAAAACATCAATTGAAATTGAGAAATCGTCATTTGAAATTCAGAAAATCTCAATTGAAATTCAGAAACCGTCATTTGAAATTCAGAAAGTATCAATTGAAATTCAGAAAATATCATTTGAAATTCAGAAAATGTCAATTGAAATTCAGAAAATATTATTTGAAATTCAGAAAATATCATTTGAAATTCAGAAAATATCAATTGATTTTCAGAAAACATCAATTCAGAAAATATCAATAGAATTTCAATGGTTTTTCGCGTTCGTTTACTTTTGGGCATTTTTGTCACTTCGTGAGAGTATTTCTTGTTAACTCTCATTTTACCGAACTTTACTGCAGCGTAGAGTACTCCAACATTGTGCATCCGGCTTAATTTGTTTATTTCTTGATACTACAAGAAATAATAAGTAGATTTATAATAAATTATTTTAATTTGTAGGGTTTATTTCAGTTATTTATTTTTAAAATGAAAAATATGATGAAACAAAAAAATCCCGAAACCCCGAAAAATGCCGAAATCCTGAAAAATCCCGGGATCCCGATAAATCCCGATATTCGAGATTTTGAAAATTTAAATCCCGGGATCCCGGGATTTTTTGTAAAAACCAGTCCCGTTCGGCATTCCTATTATCCACGTAGTTTACCTTCGATGTGAGGGAAAAGAAAGTCATTTGGTGTCAAGTCAGAGATGTAGGGCGTTTTAATTCTATCTTTTGAGTGCTCACAAAGTCACTTGTTTGAGGCGATGTGTGAGAGTTCGCGTTGCACAGTGGCGTAAAATAAAAAAAAGTGGTAATAAGTACACTCATAAAAAAAAGCCCGTACAAATAGTTCAAAATTCTGCTAAAATAACAGGAAATAGTACCTGTATTTGCGCCAGCAGAAGATTCAATGAAGTTGAGAATTATGGCCTGCTAAATTTAGGTAAGCTAAATTTTACACACTGCTAAATACACAGACAATTCTAGTTAACTTAGCTAAGAAATTTGAGCTAAATTCAACAAAAACATTACCTGATTTAACTGAAAATTTCTGCTAAAATGTCGCTTGGTTTTTGGGCTCTACGGATCTGTCCCGAGACAGGCCAATATTTATTTTTGGGAGTATAGGTTATAAAGATTGATAAGATCCTAGTATCGAATTTTTGTCCATTTTGCCTTATCTCGCTTAGTTTCCGAGGTATAAGCCATTTTGTGATTATAAAATAAAAAATTTTGAAAATTATAGCGCCATCTCTATGTGATATTGATAGCAGAGACACAAAAATATAAACTTTGGGAAATAATTGGGGTTAAATTAGGATGCAAAGTTAGTTCAAATACGGATGAAAGTAATTGTTATACTAAATGGGATTTAGAAAAATATTAGTGCAATCCTAAATTTTAAGACAAAATAACAGAAAAAAATCAGTTCATTTGCGCCAGAACGCGTTTAACAGACTTTTGTACTAACTATTTTTTATAAGTGTTGGAACTTCTAAAGCACTGAATGAATTTGTCTCAAAATTGAATTGATTGTAGAGGAGGAGCCAAGTTTTCAGAATTATGTCTTATTAAGTCTCTAGCTGAACCAGGGACGGAGCTGCAGGGGCCGAAATTTAACTACCTTGTGTGTGAAAAACTTTGAGCAGCTTGTAACTTTTTTAAATACTGACCGATTTTAAATATTTTCAGCGTTTTAGATTCTGCTAGATAAGACAAGCAAAAATAATCTCATAAATGTTTTTGTATCTCTTATAGTTTAAAAGATATTTAACTTCGAAAAAAATGTTTTTGGAAATGTTATTTTTGTGTTTTTACATGGTGAAAGGCCATCCTTTAAGAATGTGTTTGACGCTAATTTTTTTAATTTTGGACATGTACCCTACATTTCACAGTGGTCGAAATTCATCAGTTTTCAAAATAATTTTTGAGTTCAAGGGCCTGTAAAAAACTTTGCACAGGGTGTGTTAAAAATCCATGAATTACATTTTATAAAATGGATGGTTATCATTCCTTTTGCTTCAAATTAAGACATACTGGCTATAAATGTGGCCCTTAGGGAAAAATTAGTAAAAAAAAAAATTCAAATTTCGGGAAAAAATTGGTATAGGGTAGAGGGGGGATCCTTCGCCAGTGGGGCACAAACACTAATCCCATTTTTCTCCGCTTTAAAGGAGATAAAAAATTGGAAAAAATATATTTTGTGCATTTTTGAATTACCTTTCCTTGACATCCACTTTGATGAATTTATATCACATATATTCGCAGATATTGGGGTGCCAAAAAAATAATAGGAAGCAACTACATTTTGCAATAACTTCCTCAAAACATGTAATAAGAAAATAATTTTTCATTATGTTAGACCTACGATCCTAAGTTTTCGAAAAATAATAATTTGATTTTAATAAATGCTTAAAAAGTGTGAAAAAATATTAATTTTATGTAAGTGCCCGTCTCTGGGGCACAATCACCAGATTGCCCTTGAAGCTATAAAGAGTTGGTGCATCCCTACCTAAAATGCTCTATAAGACTTTTGTCACTATATGTTTAAAATATGTTTAATAGTAAATTAGAACAATTGTGTTCATTCTTGAATTAATATTAATTATTCAGTTTTTTGTAATTTTGAAGAATCATTATATTATAGTTTTAAATTATTTTTTTTAATGTAGTGGAGATTTATTGATTAAAAACAATCACATATTTTAAAGAACTTATTCCAAATTATTTATTTCAGTCATTAAAAGATTGACTTTGCTGTATTAACAAATTTTTTTGTTAAAATTGTATCTAGCTCTTTTGGCGAATATACCCCAGGTTTGGGGCAGTTTCGCCGAATTGAATTACTTTGAAAATCATTAAAAAAATAATAAAAAATATGCAAATAACTAGAATAAAAATCATAGAAATTAAAGCCAAGATATGTAGGTTTTCAATTTGAAAGTAATTTTTGAAAAATAATTAAATAAAAATGTTCTATTGTGCTATTCTCAAATGTTGTATTTTTTCAATTTAATTTTTAACAACTCTGTTTTTTGTTAGGACGATACAACGATACAACAAATAGCACACCCCTTCTGAAAACCCTTAATATAAAAAAATATTATTTAGGCCGGATTTTTTGGGTTTAGTTAAACCGAAAAGAAATTTTATTAGACATTATTAAGTTGAAATACGACCAAAAATACTCGTACCTCGGAAATTTTATATTTTTTAAAGCAATATACATACACAACATTTCAACATTAGTATTTCAGCTCCAAATAACTACAAAAAAAAACTCTGCATTAAAATTAACTCTTTCACTACCCTTGTACACTACAGTGTACGCATCTTTGAAAGAATATATAAAATTTAATAGTGCAAAGAAACTTTATACTTTTTGCGAATAAGTTTATTAGGATCTTGGACTTCAAATAAAAATCATTATAAGTATAAGGAGTTCAACGCGGCAATGTGGTCGCGATATTTGTTAATGAAGTCTAATTTTTTTGATATATCATAATCTCCGTGAAAATGGGGTTTTGGTGTGTCTCCTAAACTAATGAAGATAGATAATTGTAATTTGGCATATAGCTTCGTTTTATGACGAGAAGAAACCCAACCAAAAGATGTTTGGCTACTCGAATGTTTAAGGGGTAAAACGGGGCTCAGAATTTTGAAAAAATCTATTTTCGAACATCATTTTTGGCGGGTAGGAGGGGGAGGGGGCAAAATATATTACATATTTTTTTCTAATTTGAGGGCTCTTAATAAGAATCTGAAGTCAAAATAACGATACATCTGCAAACAAAAAGTCGGTAGTGAAAGGGTTAAAAAGATGATAATATTTTCGTATTTTCAATTGATGTTTTTATTACCTACTTCAAATAATTTCATTTAAATTTCAATTGCTATTCCTTTATTTCAATTGTATATTTCAAATTTTATGTTTTTGTTAGATTAAATATTGTTGACCTTTGGTGTTGTTATATTTTTAGTATTGTTTGGCTTTAGGTCATAAATTTAAAAAAAATAAAAATCCAAATATTTTGTATTTTATTTTTTAATTTTCTTCCGATATTCCGATTTTCATCGCAAATCATCCTCTGAGATATTAAAAAATACAATATATTAAAAAATATATTTTTGAAAAATACTCACTTTTAAACTTTTTAATATAAATAGACGAATATTGCTGAAAATCTGCATAGAAACAAAATATCTAGAAATAGAAATTTTTGGATTCCATATTTAATTAAAAAATCGATCTTAGTTCTGATTCTAAAGCTGGTCCGATACAAATTTGCACCCATTAACAATTCCATTATATCCTGAAAGACTTTATGATTCAATTTGTTTAACCGTTTAAACCGCGAATTAATATTTAATTAATATATTTCTATGAGTTGTTTTAAAATTAAGACGGCCTTCCATACAAATAAATTACCTGCATATTAGTTCGCTATTTAAACTGTTAAACGAATTGATCTCAAAAAAGTGGAAAATATGGATATTTTATATTAAGCCCTTATTTCAGAATATATTAAGTAGATTTTCTCATGACTGCAACCAAAAGATGAATTTTGTCGTAAGTTTTTTTAATAGATATCGAGGTTTTCAAGTAAACATACGTCGGATATATTCATTTTCTAACGAGCGGGAATTCCCGGGATCCCGGGAAATTCAGAAAAAAATCCCGCTGTCCCGGGAAATGAAAAAGTCCGGGAAAAGAAAAACCCTACTCACAACTGAGTTTAACATCGTCATCGAATTCTCGGGAATACGATCGTATTCTTATTAATACACAAGTGTGGGCATATGTGGATGCATGTATGAAGATTTATGTATCCATATATGGAAAAGCATTCATGTTTATGATCATGCACGAACATACATTAAACCTGTATGAATCCATATACATATGTGACAGCGCACAGAGAAAGGGACCTAAGGTTAAAAAAATCAATTTTTTTTTTTTGATGTGGACAACATCTGAGCATCGAATGAGACCGATCCCATGCCCTCCTGAGAAAGGGACCTAAGGGATCCTTAGGTCCCTTTCTATTTTGCGCGTCACATATGTAGATTTCTAGCAGGGGTATTATTTTTTACTTATTTTTTGTTTTTATTGTTGTATGTACTGTATGAATAAAAGTGTTATTTTGTGTTAAATGTAAAAAAATTAATAAATTTTTTTTTAATTTTTTATTCTATAGATTTTTCTTTTTTCGATTTTAGTTCAGTTTTCTCACCTTATTTTAAAGTTATACGGGTTTTGAAATATTCGGAACGCATATCCCATTTTTGTATGGAACTAGAGTTCTTTTTTATGTGGATTTATTTTATGCGCATTAAAGAAGACTTAAGTGTGTAGCATTTTCAAACATTTCAATTGAAATTTTCTTAAAATTTGAAAAAAAAGCAGGAAAAACCGAAAACTCTTTTTTTATAGTTAATAAAATTTTTTTTAATGTGAAAAAGTAGTTCAGAATTACTGCATTTAAAAGTGATAAATTTTAACTTTGAATAGCTTTATATTAGCATTTTCGGAAAACAAATTACCTTGAAAATGAAAAATCAGGGCATATTGCTACTTTGTACCCCATTTAAAAGGGGTTCTTTTAGAACGACTTCCATTTTTTTTCATTATATCTTTATTTATAAACTATCAATTAAATGTTTTACTTACATGGCTGATTAGATAAACTGATGATATTTAATAAACGTTCTATTAATTCAGTTTTATAGCTTAATGAACCATTTCCAGATTTCGATAAAACTTGATGAAACCAATCATTCTTAACACCTGCAAAATATGATGTTCATTAATATTAGGTAATACAATTTTTTTTAACATTTAATAGTACGAATGAAATTTAACAAATAGTGAATTTGTTTAGGATAAGTTAAAGCAATAGAGATTTACATACCATCTATAGAAGATAGATTGTTTTAAAATATACAACAACAAGCAGCATGAGTATAGTAAAATAAGGAAAAGGAAAATATGAAATTGTTATATGATGAATTTTATGATTTTGTTAATATAATAAAAACAAAACAATATACAACCTCTATTGAAACTCATAGCATATATTAAGCATAAAGCTAATAAAGCCAAATAATCATTTTCTGTACAATCCAAAGCTGACATAACAGTATCCAAAAATGGTCTATGCAAAGAGGGAGCAACATTTACACTTGAAGTCGGTGATGTTAGTTGTTGTAATTTTTCTTTTTCTTCATCAGTTATATTTAAAAATTTTATATTGCTTAATAGAGACGAAGATTCAACATTTTCTAATGCTTCTGTTGAACTATGAATATCAGTTTCTTCAATTGATGGTGTAGCAACAACGGTTGCTGTAGCAACTACAATACTTTCTTCTGTAGTTTCTTCGCCATATGAATAAACCGATGAATTGGCTGCAGTATCTAAAGCCTGTTCTAAGCTCTCTCGAGGTTCTGTAAAACTCGGTACCTCCCGATGCTCTACATAAGCACTTAATACTGCTGCTGCACCTTCTTTAAATACTGTATTATCACCATTTAATATAACCCATGCCAAGGCATGAACTAATGGAGAATGTGTAACCACAAGAAATACCAACGATAATAAATATAAAGCCACTATAGATGATACCCTGGGATGTTGCATCTCTTGTATATCAATATCAACATTGCGATTTAAAACAGCCGCCAAATTTTGTGTAACCAATGCTAATGAGGGTGGTGGTGGTGCTGGAGTCAAAGAGAATATGTATAATGGCACAAAGAGTTTGTGCAGTAGATGTTCCGTTAAAACTTCATTTAAATCGTCAATTTCCAATAGAAGTATATCATTTAAATAGTGTAAATGATCTAAATGTTCGGCGACTAAATTTGAAAGTTTTTGATTCGACTGATGGCTATAAAAACAAATATAGTAAGTATTAAAAAAAAGCTTATCTACCTATTTTCTGAGAAAAAAATAAAAATAAACATATGAGTAGTTAAAAGGAGAAAGGGTCAGTTTTAAAGTCAGAACTAAGAACGATTTTTGTCTTAAATATAGCTTAAGAAATTTTGTTTGAAAATTTCTTACTCAAAAAAAATTTAAGATAAAATGAGTTCTTGGTTTTGACTATATTACTGGGCCTAAATCTCTTAAGTCCTCATATGAGAATATTAAAATAATATATTTTTAATTTAGCAGTTGGATGTCTCGTTCGAATTAAATTAAATCTATTTTAAGAACTTTACAGGAGCCGCGAAAAATTCGGCTTACCATACCCAGCAAAAAAATACCTGACCAAGATCCGTAAAATCACCTATATTGTTCGGCACGAATGCGTTCAAATTGAGGTGAAAAAGGCATTTTTTTAACATTGGCTTGTCATAGGAGAGAAGGTGTTTATGCTACTTTAAGTCTGCTTTGTACGTCATAAAAATGAGTGCTTGGATGTTCTTTTTATATAGGAAAGCAATTCATTTTTTTTACTATCTAAGGAGAGATGAAAAGTAACTTCTTGGGAATGCATTCAAAAGTCATAAATATCACTTCTTAAATATATATTTTAATGCATTCCCAAGAAGTTACATTTCATCTCTCCTTAGATAGTAACAAAAATGAATTGCTTTCCTATATAAAAAAGAAAATCCAAGCATTCATTTTTATGACGTGCAAAGCAGATTTAAAGTAGCATAAACACCTTCTCTCCTATGACAAGCCAATGTTAAAAAAATGCCTTTTTCACCTCAATTTGAACGCATTTGTGCCGAACAGTATAGGTGCTTTTACGGATCTTGGTCAGGTATTTTTATGCTGGGAAGTAAAAAAAGTTTTTAATTAATGGCATTTTGGAAGTCATTTAAAATACGTTTATTGGAAGTAAGAAATCAGCATATATAGCTACTTTATATGCAGTGAAAAATGCATTCTTGTAGAATGCATTCGGTTTTTTTTTGCTGGGTAATAAAGTTATATTTTCATGATTTTTCTGACAGTTCTGTAAAACGAGTCGTATAAACCCAGGTACAAATTGCCAACGTTACAAAAAAATTTTACCGGGAGAGCACGTGTTTTGCCGGTACTGTATTATATAAAACTAAAATTAATGACATTTTTTTAATTTATTAATATTAACAATTTTATTAATTTTACGTATTTTTACATATACTACACAATTGCTTATGTATGAGAGACAGCGCCATTCCTTTTTTTGTGAAATTTCGAAAGAATACATTAAAAATCTGTAATGTACACTAAAAGCGCAGTAAGTACTGGCAAACTACTAAATTTGTTATTAAATTTACTTGGATAATACCAGAAAAATAACAGCGGTATTCAAAATGAAAATTAAGCATAGAGTTAACATGGGTTTTATTCATAATACTGTTGGTAAACTCATTCTAGTATTGTTGCTAAATCCTTCTAATGTTCTGTTATCAAACGCTAAAAACAAAATATTCCATTTACAATAATAAAAAAGCCTTGTATTTTCAAATACAGCGTTGCTCTTAATCGGTGTGCTAAGAAATCATTTTGAATAAACTCTATTTTAACAAGCTGCTAGGCCTAAAAAACATTATAGTTAACAGCTCGTTGTGTGCGATGTATAAGAAGCTACTAACTTTTCATTTTGAATACGGGGGTAAAATTCCAAGGCTGGGCCAACTTTGGCAAATAACTACGGCCAAGCGTTTATTGGTGTTATCATTTCGACAACATGCCAGTACAGTAAAAGTTGAAAATCCGAAGCATTGGCAGTACATATACTACCGTCTCCAATACCGCCCAGGTAGAAAAATACAAACGGCACAATGTCGGCCCGGTATTGGAGACGGTAGTACATATACTGGCAATGCTTCGGATTTTCAACTTTCACTGTACTGGCATGTTGTCGAAATGATAACACCAATAAACGCTTGGCCGTAGCTATTTCTCAACGTTGGCACATGCTTGGAATTTTATTTTTTTGGTATTATCCCAGTACATTTAATAACAAATTTAGTAGTTTGCTGGTACTTTACTGTCCTTTTAGTGTACATCACAGATTTTTAATGCATTCTGTCGAAACTTCACAAGAAAAGAATGGCTATGTCTCACTTACATAAATAATTTTGTAATAGGTGCAAAAACACATAAAACTTATAAAATTATTAATTTTAATAATTTTAAAAAAACTCGTTAATTTTCAGAAAACAGTACTGGCGAAGCACGTTTTAAGTAGTACCGGCATTTCGTAGAAAAAAGTGCTCTCCCAGTACAATTTTTGTTGCAACGTCGGCAATTTCTACCTGGGCGGGCCGAAATTGTGCCGTTTGTATTTTACTGCCTGGGTAATTAACAAAAATTCTTAAAAGAGAATTGAAAAAATAGTTGAGGATTTAAAGTCAGTTTCACAAAAGTCAATTTTGAATTTTTTTTTTTTTAAATCTATAAGTCATGAATTTAAGTTAATTTGTTAAAAATATTATAATAAGAACTACGGAAATCCATCAAAAATTTTTCGGTCAAAGTGCATATTAAAATTTTAACAAAATTTGTTTTCGTATTAGAAAAAAATGCGTTTTCGAAATGATTTACGACTTATTCGAGCGAGATATCCAATAGTTAAAATATTTTGTGAGTCTACCAATTTTCAGAGTAGCCATAAGCAAGGATTTTACTTACTCAATATCTGTGCGTACACAGGTATCTAATTCCAAAATATGTTTGCCAATAAACCATACCAAATTGCTAAAATAGGGAGCAGCCGTTCTAAAGCAAATACAAAATAAAAATAAATATTACAAAAAAAAAACGTTTTGTTTTCAATAACCTTCACAATGTCATATTAAAAAAACCATTTAAGGGGGGTAAATACTGTAACACCATTTTAAAGGGGATATTTGAACGGTTGTCAAAAATTCAATTAACAATATTTTTAATATTTTATTTTTTTATTTAAAAACCATGTTGTAGTATTTTTAAAAATATCAGTTTTATATTTCCCCAGCTAAAATCGCCAACGTTGCCACTTCATTACTGGCCTTTTTTAAAAAAGGCAAAATCGGCTGCCACTGTGCAGCCTTCATTAATTATCGGAAAATAAAAATGTAAAGTGATTCTTAATCCCAGATAAATTCTCTAGTCCTTATCGTGGCCCGATTTTTACAAAAAAATTTTTTTTTTTATCAAAGTTACCACACAAACTTAAAAATACCAAAAAAGGCAAGAAAAAACACGTTTCCTCGGGGATATAAAATTTATTTGACCAAAATTCAAAAAAAGAGCCACGATAGGGACTAGAGTTTTTTGTTGCCTACGAAAGAAAAAACCCCGTATCGAAATCTGTTAACCCACCTTGGCTGTACAGTGGCAGCCGATTTTGAAGTCAGTGTACCAAATTTCATCAAAATATCTTAATATTTGCGACTTGTAGCGTATAAACAATATAATTTTGGGGGGACCCTTATATTGGCACTAGGTCTAAACATAGACCGGTGTTAACCAAAATCAATAGGCTTCGTCCTTGGGCCGACATAGGTAGGTGTAGCAAATTTCATCAAAATATGTTAATATTTGCGGCCTGTAGCGTATAAACAATATAATTTTGGGGGGACCCTTATATGGGCACTAGGTCTAAACATGGACCGATTTTAACCAAAATCAATTTGCTTCGTCCTTGGGCCGACATAGGTCGGTGTAACAAATTTCATCAAAATATGTTAATATTTGCGGCCTGTAGCGTATAAACAATATAATTTTGGGGGGACCCTTATATGGGCACTAGGTCTAAACATGGACCGATTTTAACCAAAATCAATTTGCTTCGTCCTCGGGCCGACATAAGTCGGTGTACCAAATTTCATCAAAATATATAAATTTTTGCAACCTGTAGAGTGCGCACAAGAGTGCATGGACAGACAGACGGACATCGTTAAATCGAAATATAAAAAAATTCTGAGCCGATCGGTATACTATAAGGTGGGTCTAGGACCAATATTTTTTGGTGTTACAAACATCAGCACAAACTTATAATACCCTCTACACGTAGTGGTGTAGGGTACAAAAAAGCACCCAAAAAATTTTGTGTACAAATTTAATGCATTTAAATTGTGACTAAAATATATTTTAGAAAAAAAACATGTGTAAATTTTATTTCTTCGAATTTTATACTGATATTTTCTGAGCATATACTGTAGAGTATGCCCTATCCGAAAACAAAATTTTTCCTAGAGTCGATACCCCCTTTAAGATGGAAAACTCTCTTTTTTGAGAGAAAACGTTTGTAGTTAGAAAATAAATGGTAACAAAAAATTCAAAATTACACATACGGCCATATTATCCTTTCGGATACGAACATACATATATGGGCATATTAGGCCGGGTCGATTTGTGGGGAGGCAAAAAAATCGCCCATGGCTCAGGGAAAATCGTATTCTAGGGATCAAAATAAGAAACTTTGCCGAAGGAACCATACCTCTAAAACGAATTCTACTACCCCCAACTGTTGACTTTTGTCCCGTAGGGTCAAGTTTTGAAAAATCACACTTTGACCCATTTAGAGTGCCCCAATCGAGTCCAAATGTATGACCAACCCCCACTAACTTTGGAGGGCCGATCCACCCATGCCAGTGGCACACCCCCTGGAACTCCCCTGGGGGGTTCCCCATACAAACATTTTAAAAAATCACCATTTTTGGCACTTTATTTTATTATTTTTTATTTATTTTTATTATTTTATTTATTTTTTCTCCTTAGAAATTTATTTAGTCAGAACATATGTAAATGAAAAAATTAATTTAACTTAGTAATAGAAAAGAAAAAATAAAAAATTACTGTTTGAAGTCTTTTTTGCTTTCAAGTCTGGGCAATTTCGCACGGCTCTCTAATGTCGTCGCCATAACAGCCTCTACATTTTCCGGTATAACTCGTTTGGAAACGCTAGCTAGCAATTGAACGTGTCCTTCTGTTTCTTGTATGTGTGATGGAATTTTTGGATCATTAAACGGTGGATCATCTTGATTTAAATATTCTTTCAAAGTATCGTATGGAATGCTTCGCGTGAATGGTGGTTCAAATAAGTCATTTATGTCATTCATATTGATCATTTCCGTGTAACTTGTGCAATAAAAGTTTATATCTGGTTTTTTATAAGTTCTAAGTCCCGTTGGGTCGTCAACATCGGTTCGATAGCGTAGAATTATCTTGATAGCACAGTCGCGCTTTTCTTTGCTATCATCAAACAACATTGATAACAAGATATTTTCCGAATGCGCATAATATGAATTATCTGTAATTACTTTATTGACAATTTGGCGTAAACGAGGTTCTAGAAATCTTGACCAACTAATGAATTTGAAAAATAATCTACTACCGTACACGACAGAGCTGTAATACTTGATATTGAAGTACATTGGCACATAACATGTAATTATAAATTCAACCAGTATTCTTAAATTTGCATCTGGATTTTCCGTTGTCACATATAATCGTAATAGTCTAGCGGCCTTGGTGAGCCACCGAGAATGTACAATTTTCCCTGGTTTGATGTTTGCCAGATCCACTGAAACCACGCCGCTAGAAATTGCATGGGCCATGTCGTATAAGTACTTGGAATCGGTGGAAAATTCAATTTTTTCTGGAGCAGGGGGCATATTTTTCAACTCAATTTTCTGAAAGCCGTCCACCACTTAAAATATATAAAAATAAAACAATTAAAAACGGTTGACAATTATAATAAATGAGTGATAGCAATAACTTACCGGAAGAGTTTCACAAGTTTCGATTTGACGGCTCAATTTTCCGGTTGCCGATCTTGGTCCAGTGCTGGTTGATTTATCCAAAGCTTCAAACAAATGCCGAAACGGAAGTTCGTTGAAGTGTAGAAGGCAAACGAACCAATGCAATGGTCTTTTTAACAGCAATTCGAATCGTCGTATAATTCCACCGTTTGGGCCAGTGTTTGTTGGCTCACCGTCAGTGCATATGCCAATTAATGCATCCAGTGATATATTTTTATCGTTGAAAAAATCATTTAATTTGGTTGTTTTGTATTCAGCGGTTTCATGTTCCAGTCTTACGTAACCAATCAATTCAGAATTCGGTTCTCTCAAAATAACAAGATGAGGTTCTTTTACCATTCTAGTATGATACTTCTCATCAATTGTATCTCTCGTTAAAGTATCATCTTTTCTGCCATCGAATGAAAATGCTAACAAATTGGTATCATCTAACCGTTTGCGAAGCAATTCTTGTCTGCATTTCTCTTTTTCTCGGCGAACTTTCGATTTATCCATGATGAGAGGTTTGCCATGGATATCTTTTATTTTAAAATCTTGGAAAAGAGCTGTTCCCATTGCTGATGCTACTCTATCAGGCACGCCAAATCTGTCACATACCAAGGCAAAGTTAAAACAATCGTATCTCTGTGTGTATTGTGAACTTGTGCTTATATCCAAATCTTCTTGAACCGGTGGCGGTGCGTATGTTGAATCATCGGGATCTTGGTATGTTGGCATTGATGACATAGACGTTGCTCCTTGCTCTTCAATTTCCATCGCAAATCCATCCATTGTTAGACTTCTCTGATTATGTTGATCGTGCATAAACTCTTTGAGGCGTTCGGGAACCAAACCGCATGCACATGGAGCTGCCTTCAAATCGCATTTACATGTTCCAATGAAAAAAATTGTTTCCAGAGATTTTACATACTCTGTCAATTGTTGGGGTTTGTTTCTTCTCTTGATTTGCTCTTGATATTTGTCAAGCAATCTATTCAATTTATTACATACACTTTTTTTCAGCATTATTTCCATACCAAGTTTTTCCCAAATTCCAATCAACTTATCTTGTACTTGAATAGTGAATGCTTTATAGGACAACTTTTTTTGTTCGCTCAAGTAAAAATAATATCTCAAGATATCCAGATGGGTTGGTAAATTAAGATTAGTCAAATCAGTAGACACACCAAAAACAGTAACATCATGCCTGGGTATATGACTCATTGGGTTTTCGATAGTTGTTGATGTTGTTATTGCTTCATCTTGCGGTGTAGAGGATGGTGGATTCATTGTAAACTTCTTGATTTGGAATGATTTTTTTTTAAATATTTTTTTATCTCAAATTAGCACTTCACAGTTCTTCACAACGACTTAATGCATTCACAAAAACTGTTGCGTTATATATGGTCTAGGAGACGAGGTAATAAGAATGAAATGGTAATTTCAATTCTACCTGTAACCGATTTTGTTGTCAAAACTGCCCATAAAGTACTTACATGTAAATTAAACGTTAATCTGACTACAAATTCTGTTAAGCAAGTGCGCCTTTTATTACTTCTGGAAAATCCTTTATGATAATTTTATGCTCAATTCTACCTGTAACCGATTTTGTTGTCAAAACTGCCCATAAAGTACTTACATGTAAATTAAACGTTAATCTGACCACAAATTCTGTTAAGCAAGTGCGCCTTTTATTACTTCTGGAAAATCCTTTATGATAATTTTATGGTCAATTCTACCTGTAACCGATTTTGTTGTCAAAACTGCCCATAAAGTACTTACATGTAAATTAAACGTTAATCTGACCACAAATTCTGTTAAGCAAGTGCGCCTTTTATTACTTCTGGAAAATCCTTTATGATAATTTTATGCTCAATTCTACCTGTAACCGATTTAGCTTAAGTAAGTTTACGACATGCAGCTGTGTCTTGTGGTGGCTTAAAAAACCCACACAACCTATTTTACGACCTGCAACAGAACGACACGTTCAATTGCTAGCTAGCGTTTCCAAACGAGTTATACCGGAAAATGTAGAGGCTGTTATGGTGACGACATTAGAGAGCCGTGCGAAATTGCCCAGACTTGAAAGCAAAAAAGACTTCAAACAGTAATTTTTTTTATTTTCTTTTCTATTACTAAGTTAAATTAATTTTTTCATTTACATATGTTCTGACTAAATAAATTTCTAAAGAGAAAAAATAAATAAAATAATAAAAATAAATAAAAAATAATAAAATAAAGTGCCAAAAATGGTGATTTTTTAAAATGTTTGTATGGGGAACCCCCCAGGGGTGTTCCAGGGGGTGTGCCACTGGCATAGGTGGATCGGCCCTCCAAAGTTAGTGGGGGTCGGTCATACATTTGGACTCGATTGGGGCACTCTAAATGGGTCAAAGTGGGATTTTTCAAAACTTGACCCTACGGGACAAAAGTCAACAGTTGGGGGGTAGTAGAATTCGTTTTAGAAGTATGGTTCCTTCGGCAAAGTTTCTTATTTTGATCCCTAGAAATAAAAAATTTTCACTGAGCCATGGGCGATTATTAAATCGACCCGCCCTAGGGCATATATTATACCATATATGATGGTATATGGAACTATATACGGACATATATGATCAGTTATAACCATATATGATCATATATGTTCATATACGATCATATTTTCACCTGCCCGGATGAAAATTATCATATATGATCATATATTAACAAATATGCAGGAGCATATTTGAATGATATATGAACATATCTGACATATATTGGTCAGGGTTGAAAAAGCTACGACTAAGGTAGCAGTAGTAACTAAAAATTACGATTATTGTACTAAAAAAAAACAAAACTAAAAGTCATCACATCGCTACTACTACCAGTAGCAGCAGTAGCACATAGCTTTGTTTTGAAATTGAAAACCACCACAGCATCAATCGATGTGTCTGCTACTAAATTCAACAAGTAGCAGTAGCAGCCAAATAGACAAGACTCCAGTGTTGCCACCAGTAAAACAAAAAATTACAAAGCTGTAGGTCAAAAATTATCCAAAACCGTATGAAATTACACAAAAAATTATAATTTTTTATATTATTTCAAAATAAACTCTCCTGACTTATATGAAATTTCACACTGTAAATTTCGACTCCAAAGTTTTGCCACTTTTCTATTTATGAACTGATTTTTAAACACAGCATTCTTTCCACCTGCAAAGTGCAAAATTTATTTGCATTTTAGAACTAAAATTTTGCATTTTTGCAATAATCTGGTCCGGGTTTTTGCCTTCTACAAAAGCAAATACAGGCCAATTTTTCTGAAAAATATTATAACAAATTATTCTATAACTAAAGGGAATTTCAACGCAATAACTTTTTTAAGGCTTAAAATGGCGTGCTTTTAAATTCGAATATTAAAAAAATGGTAGTATTTATGTTTTTCAGAAAGGCTACTTCATTCAGATGCGTTGCATGGCAAAACATTACCTACTTGATAATTATTCTCTCCCATACCCCTGAAATTTTACCCATTTTTATTTAAATTTAACCAATTTTTCTTTGCCTAAGGCGTTCCTAATTTGATGACATAAGTCCTATTCAATCCTATCTTTAAATGTCGGCAAGACAGCAAAAATTGTAAAAAAATTTTGCTTGTTTTCTTTAATTTTTAAATTACTGATAGCAAGGCGTGACATTTCTTTGCAGTGTGTACATCAAAATTTCTTTTGGCAAATAAAAATATAACATTTTCACAAAAAATTCCCGATATTTTTTTTTAATTTCATACGATTCTGTTGAAATCTTGAACATGTTGTATTTACAGAATTCTAAAATATTTTGATTCTGTTCGAACTTGCTGCGTTAATAAAATTTTTGTCTGGTCAAAGCCCAGTATCATATTAACTACAGCAAAAAAAAATTAGAGATTAGAGAGTAACAATATAACAAAATCAAATTTTCCCACTCTTTCGCTGCATTTTTTAATGGTCTTGCAAACCAAGAGAATTTTTAAAGGAAGCTTAACAATTATTTTCACAAAAAATAAACAAGACGGTGTTTTAAACAAAACGAAAAAAGAATAAATAGCACCAATTTTTATTTCTTCTAAATTGGGTTAAGTGTTGAGAAAATTTACAAATCTAATTCACCAAAAAATGGAGATTTGTGGTAAATGTTTCACAGACAAACTCGTTTCGTCAACTATCTACTAATTTTTATTAACTTTTAAAAATTTACGGAAATTTCTCTTTAAATTGAAATTACACAAAAACTACACAAAAATGTTATTATTCAAAAATTATCCAACGAATGTGTAAACAGTCCCGTTTTTGAATAATTATTCAAAAAGTGGCAACACTGCAAGACTCCCAAATTACTACTCAGCTACTACTACCAATATTTGAATATTGTAAATTTTTGTTTATTTATTTCAGTGGATCGTGGTATAAAGTTGTGTAATTTTATAAAAGTAAATACATATAAGTAATTTAATATTACAATATTTATATATTATAATTTTAGTGAAAAGTGATTTTTAAATTAAAAAAGATGATGTCAGCCAAACAATTAAAAAGCAAAAAAAAAAAAAGAAGCCGAAAAATTAATAGAACCAAAAAATAAGTTCTCAGGAAATTTTCATTAACAAACATTTTTGCTGTTTTATTATAATTTTGTTTATATTATTGTATATGATTTTAATAAACTTAATTAAATAACAATTTACATCAAATAAATATTATGTTTTTTTTAATGTAAACAATTAGAAATACGGCTAAAAAATGACACGAAAAAGAC
Source organism: Leucophora obtusa (assembly GCA_949987735.1). Taxonomy (NCBI): domain Eukaryota; kingdom Metazoa; phylum Arthropoda; class Insecta; order Diptera; family Anthomyiidae; genus Leucophora; species Leucophora obtusa. Next base: position 338,677,852 of record OX465295.1, read on the forward strand.
TCCCAAATGATCATAATCACGACCAAAAATGACTCGAAAAAGATTCGCAAATGATTAGAAAACGACTAAAAAATGACTCGAAGAAGATTTACAAATAATTATAAATACGAGTCAGAAATGAGTCGAAACTGATCAGAAAAGCGAGTCATAAACGACTCATCAAGAAGAGTCGCGGGTAGGGTATCAGAAAATGAGCTCAAATATGATCATTTTAATCGGCCAGAGGAGTCATAAATGACTCGAATGTGATCAAAAATTTCATAAAATGCTATGTGGGGCAGTAGCACACATCTTTGTTTTGAAATTGAAAACTACCGCAGCACCAATCATCTACTTACAAATTAAGTAAGAGCAGTAGCAGCCAAACATACATGACTCCCAAATTACTACTCAGCAGAGTAGTCATAGAAATATTTTTGGCTGTTTAAAAATGAATAAAGGGCGGATTATGGGACCGTAAACGTATATGTGATGTAACTGTACCGTGCCGTAGCTAAAAAGTACACTTATAGATTATCGTAAACGACATTACTATTCAGCATCTATTTCATGTGGTTTTATATTTTATTCTAAATTTTTCCATTTATTTGTTAATTTTTATTCCTTATTTGTTGGTTGAATCATTTTTCTTTATTCATTTCATATTTTTTTCGACTAAAATCAGTCAGCTATAGAAAATTCTGATTTCAACAGAATGATCCGGCAAGTTCGTTTACATTTACGTGTTAGTAACCATTCGTATACATTTCTTCTTGTGGTATCGAAACAGCTGATTCGTTACAGATACGTTTACGGTTGGGTAACTCAGCCTTAATTTGTTTGGTTTTTCCATTACTGTGTGTGTGTATGTATGTATTTTATATTGTTTTTGTTAAACAGAACAGAGCATGAAGTTGCTAATTTGCCGTTTTGGAATATTCGATTGATTTTATGATTTATATTTTGTATTTTAAATATTTTATTTTACTATATTATATATTTTTTAACTCACCCCTAATTATGAATAATTTGCAATTTCTTTTCATTACGTAGGCCCTGTGCGAGGTGGCTAAATTTGTTCTAAACTAAATACAAATAGAGAAAAGGGTTTAAAATTTCTTTAAAAATTGTTTTAAAAAATTTTCTACATTCAGAGAATAAGCACAATACAAATGGAAAAGGAATCTTAAATCGTGACGGAAAAAAATGAACAAAATAGCAACGGAAACGGAATCTAACTTTTACAACACAGAACATAAGAAAGTGAAGTTGGTTATATTTTATATTTTTCTTTTTGCCACATTCCAACGTATTGTTGTTGTTTGACATTAGTTGGAATAAAAGGTTGTGAAAGTGTTATTGTGTTATTGCTGTTTTTATATATTTTATAAATGTATAAAGTTAAATCCATTGATATTACTAATGCATGTGCATGACGAAATCAACCATGTAGTCGTACTATACTTGTACTGTGATTGAAATTGTGTGAAAATCTGGCAACATTAGTAATATAATCTGAGAGTAAAAACAGGAGAATAAGAAATTCCGTTGAGAAAATAAAATAAGAGATTAATCAGAACTGGGTCGATAACGACAACGACATGTGCTTTTTCATATATTTTATATGGGAAACCAAATTTCGCCATGTCGTCCGGCGATTTGTGGTCGTAATAGAATCTATTCTATTTTCGTGACGACACACTCAAAATATTTGTCAAATAGTTGCCATATTTTTAAATAATTAAGGGAACAGAGTTGCAGAAATTCGTATTAGAGTTGCAAAAATTCCTACTTTGTTTACAAAAAAATTATTTTTTTGACAGAAGAAATATAATTGGAAATAAAAATGCATAATTTACCGCAAAAAAGCAAAATTAAATAGAAAAAAATGTAAAACAACAAGAATTAATGGAAAACCAATTGAATTGGAGAAGAATTGTGGCGAAAAAAATACAAACATATTCTTGTTTTGCTTTAATTTTTTTCTAAACGTCAACAAATGTCGACGGTCGGTTGTCGCTGAATTTAAATTATTCGCGACGACTTTTGCTGTCGTTGGTCGACAATCGACACAGTTGTGATTAACCTCTAAGTTTTATCTCTCACGGAAATCGTTGCACGATTTTAATTTTCAAATTGTATGGAAAAAACGGATACCTTTGCATTGTGCTTATACTCTCAAAGAAACTTTTAAACCTGAATTTACTTTGGAATTAGTTTAGCCAGTCCGCACCCACCCGTGGTACCAATTCACTTTTCAATATTTTATTTAGGGCGGGTAACTTATTTCCAACATAACCATGGTTAAGCGTTAACCACAGATATTTCCATATAAATTTGACATTCATAACTATGGTTAGGTACTAAACTCAGTTTATGTTGAGATAAGTTAACAGGCCTTATTGTTTTAAAAATTAACAGTTGTAAGACACATACATAATGATAGAATTAACGTACATAAATTTACGTTACAATTTGACAGCACTGTTTCAACGGTAAATTGTTAACAAGTGGTGGGCGAGAGCAAAATAAGGAAACACACAAAATTCATACGTAGATCAGTATTTGTTGTTAGGGTTGTCGCAAAATAAGGATACACACAAAATTCATACGTAGATCAGTATCTGTTGTTAGGGTTGTCAGATATAGCGATTTCTTGCCAAACGTGGCGATTTACAAACACATTTGGAGATTTTATTCTTGAAATGTCGACGGACGGTTTTTACGCTGATTTAGGAAGTGGTTGGAGATCTTTATGAATTTTTTTTACACTCAGTATCTAATCTCACAGATTATGATTTTAACCTTTTATATAATCGCTAGCTTTGATTGAAAAGATAATATTTTTATAATTATTTGGTGCTAATGAAAACAATTTTGCGGCTTTTTGTTTTAAAAATACGAAGTCACGTCAGATTTAGCGTTTTTTATACCCTTCACCATTACGTGGTCAGGGTATTATAAGTTTGTGCTGATGTTTGTAACACCAAAAAATATTGGTCCTAGACCCATCTTATAGTATACCGATCGGCTCAGAATTTTTTTTATTTCAATTTAACGATGTCCGTCTGTCTGTCCATGCATTCTTGTGCGCACTCTACAGGTCGCAAATATTAAGATATTTTGATGAAACTTGGTACACCGACATATGTCGGCCCAAGGACGAAGCCTATTGATTTTGGTTAAAATCGGTCCATGTTTAGACCTAGTGCCCATATAAGGGTCCTACCAAAATGATATTGTTCATACGCTGCATGTCGCAAATATTAAGATATTTTGATGAAATTTGCTACACCGACCTATGTCAGCCTAAGGACGAAGCCTATTGATTTTGGTTAACATCGGTCCATGTTTAGACCTAGTGCCCATTAGAGCGTACCACCTTACAGGCAAAAAAAAAGTGCGCCGTACACCCTCCAATATGAAGTATTTTTGCAAGGAGGTTTCAAAAAAAAATTTTTTTTTTTTTTTGCCGAACATAGGGGTCGCCATTTTACATTTTTCGTTATATCTTTCGTATTTACAGTCGGATCTTAAAGTATGATACATCGATGTTTTTCTCTCGAGGAGACCAGTGTTTTGCTCTAAGGACATTTTGACCTCAAGTATCCCGTTCTAGTAGTTACCCACCAGATCTCAGTTGCAACAACCCAAATGTACGACCCTAATGTCAGAAAATTAAAGCTCGCAAAAAATCATTAAACTTTTGCTAAGGAAGTTTTTCGCTAAACCCAGTAGAATTTTTTTTTATATATTGGTTGCCGAACGTTGGGGTCGCCTTTTTAAATTTTTTTTAATTGGATTTTTACTATTTAGCAAAACACCGGTCTCCTCGAGGCAAAAAAATCGATATATCACACTTTAAAATCCGATTTTAAATGCCAAAGCTATAACAAAAAATTAAAAAAGGCGACACTTACGGTCGGCAAAAAAAATAAATTTTTTTGAAATCGCCTTCCAAAAATACATCATATTGGAGGGTGTACGGCGAACTTTTTTTTGAGGTACGGTCTAGTGCCCATATAAGAGTCCCCCCAAAATTATATTGTATATACGCTGCAGGTCGCAAATATTAAGATATTTTGATGAAATTTGGTACACCGACCTATATCAGCCCAATGACGAATCCTATTGATTTTGGTTAACACCGGTCCATGTTTAGACCTAGTGCCCATATAAGGGTCCCCCCAAAAATTGGCTTGGTTACAAACTGCAGGTCGCAAATATTAAGATATTTTAATGAAATTTGGTTTGCTGACTCACATTATAGAAAATTTTGACACAAGTCCCATTTTAACCCATTCGAATTTCGGATCCAAACATTAGTTGGCTTTTAACCAGACTGGTGTAGGGTATTGTATAGTCGGCATGGCCGACTTTAACCTTTTTACTCGTTATTTTTAACATTGAAGATTATCCCATAATTATCCAGATTATTAAATCTACTTTTTATGAAGTTTCGACAAAAATCGTTAACCGAAGTCCTAAAATATAATACTGTTGACACTGCGTTTATCTGGTTTAGGCTTAACCGGCCTAAGCTTTTTTGCAATGAAATTTATACCATAAAAATAAACAAGTTCTTCTACAAAATTTTTTTTCGTTGCCTACTTTAGGCGATATGGGGCAAAAGAGTTTAAGGGTGAATCTCGAAAACTAGCGCATAAAAATTACTAGGTTTAGGCACAAATTATTTCTCTTAGCAAGATGTAATTACAATAAAAAATTACATTTTTTGTGCTGTTACTTAAGAGGTTGTAGCGATTTTCGTTTTTCGAAAAATGCGAAATTGAGCGAAAACGCAGCAAAACTTCAATATATATTATCCAAACTTATCAGCTTTGCTACCTATACTAAATATATTCTTTTTACCAAATTTCAGAAAAATCCGTCCATTCGTTTTGAAGTTAAGGCGATGTCCTTTAAAGGTATCCTTATGGAATCCTGTGCGTCCTTGGATCAAAGTAAGGAGTTTTTTGAATAGCTTAAGCTCTTACTTCATGGCCACTATCAATTGTTTAAGTCAATTTAAATATGTTTTTAAGATTTTTGAAACTTTTGGTTGTTTTAAAATATTTAATTTTTGAAATTTTACGAAATTTTATCTTTGACACTTTCTCGCTTCCAAACCGTGCATTGCATACAAAAAAATTCATCACAAAAAATTTTATAAATTTTGTTTTCTGTTGAAAAAGCATAATTTCTTATTATAAAATACCCCTTTGGCGCATTTCTGGTCAATTTAATATACCCCGCCTGGAGGCGGGCTTGCCGGTTAGAGGGTTAAGAACGCTAAAACTGAGTTAAATTTAAAGACAAAATAACGGAACAATTAGTTTAATTGAATCAGAACGGGTTTAAATTTTGCACTAACTTTTTTATATGAGTGAACTAAAAACTACTTTAAAATGACCTTGTAGAAAATACTACTGACAGTAGCAAATTATTTTTGTTATATATCCGTAAGATAGGAACATCAAACATAAAACTGAATTTTTACTTGTTTTCAATCAACAAATATATTCGTCGCTGCTCCTAAGAAAATAGCTATTTGTCGATAAACTTTTTTGTGAGGAGACATACAAATCTGCTTTATTTCAGCGTTTTGCGGAACTTTTTGGAAATTATTTTTACACACATATAAACCAAACTTCAAGCTTTTCATTTATAAAAGAATTACTTCCAAAAAAAATGGCCAAAACCAAAGAGTATACATATAGAGAGAGACGATCCTTCCTATGACTCTCTTATATTTTTAGCGAACTCGGGCGAGCAAATAAAAACCGTGTGAAAACAGTTTGCGCACACAAAAGATGCTGTGAGTACTGTGAGGGGAAAATGTGATGACGTAAAATTTCCTTTTTCATAATTCTTCTTTGAAATGAGTGTTGTCAACTTCTAACACAACATCATTATTAACACAATGAAGTACACAATTTATACAAAACTTGATAAAATCCATGAATTTTAATGAACAAATTTTTAATAAGTATGCTTTCATCATAAAAAACTACTATTCAAAAAATATTTTTGCTTTTTACTACTGCTACTACTACAAACAATTCATGTAGCTTTAGTAAAAGCATCTGCCTGCTACTTAGTTTATACAAAGTAGGCAGTCATTGTTTTTGATCAACTCTATTTTTGTTCTTGTGCTACTGCTACCACTACAAACAAAACACGGAGCATTTGTAAACAGTAAGAGCAGAAAAACGAAATGAACAACTACTACTGCTACTGCTACAAATACTGCTGCTACAAAAAAAAAACAGCAAGAGCAGAAAACGAAAAAACAAAGTAGTAAAACATAGAAAAACGAAATATGACTCCTTTCATGCTGAGTAGTTTTTTTTAGCGAAAGAATAAATGATTTTGGTTTATCTGATGTGTATTGGGCCCATACAAAATTACATAATAAACTTGAAATATTTTAATTAAAAAAGCGGCTTATAAATTAATAAAGGTTTATGAGTTCATATTTGAATATGTTTGACCCTTTGTATGCAATATGATTATAATCAGCACCGGTACACTCACAAAAAAAGCCCGTACAAATAGTTTAAAATTCTACTAAAATAACAGAATATACTCGTATTTTCGATGAAGTTGAGCATCACGGCCTGCTAAATTTATAAAAATACAATAATTTAAAAGAAACGTTTAATGGAAATTAAATTATTCAGTTGAAATCAGCATATCGTTGCTGCGCCTAAGAAAATAGCTATTTGTTTTCAAAAATTATTTGTGGAACACCTAAATTAGGTCTGTGTTGTGTGTCTTGGCCATTTTTTTGGAAGTAATTCTTTTATAAATGCAAAGCTTGAAGTTTGGTTTATATGTGTGTAAAAAAATAATTTACAAAAAGTTCCGAAAAACGCTGAAATAAAGCAGATTTGTATGTCTCCTCACAAAAAAGTTTATCGACAAATAGCTATTTTCTTAGGAGCAGCGACGAATATGTTTGTTGATTAAAAACAAGTAAAAATTCAATTTTATGTTTGATGTTCCTATCTTACGGATATATAACAAAAATAATCTGCTACTGTCGGTAGTCTTTTCTACAAGGTCATTTTAAAGTACAGATGGGCATCGATTATCCGTGATTCAATTAACCGGGAACATCAATTATCCGGGATCTATAAGGAAAGGAAGATTTTTTTATTTCAATCGATTAACCGTGATTACATCAATTATCCGGGATTGAAAAACATCTACTATTTATTTTGACGAAATTTGGTTTCAACATGTTAGCAACAATAAAATTAATATGTGTCTAAAACGAAATAAGGTTATTCCCTTGTTTGCATGTTTTTTCTCTGGTGTTTAGTTGCAATTGAAATTTACGTAGTAAGGAGTGTTGATGTGTAATTTTAGAATCGAGTAAAAAGCAAAGAAAAGTATTAACTATTCAAGAAAAATTTGATATAGTCAACGACTATTTTAAAAAACATGTTTCTGTTCAAACAATATCACAAAAATATGGAGTGGGCAAACAAACAGTTTATGACTGAATAAAAAATAAAGATAAAATATTAAAATATTGTGCAGAAAGTGACTCAGTTACTCGTTTCAAAAATCGAAAAATTTTAAAAAGTGCATTGGAGCGAAATACGAATGGTTCCGACAAAAACGTTTTAAAGGAATCCCAATTTCCAGTTTAATGATAATGGAAAAGGCTAAGTTCTTCCATTAAAAATTAAATATAAGCTTAGCATGTGAATATTCTCGAGGCTAGTTACAGAACTTTAAAAAACAACATGGAATTCACAAAGCATCTGCCGAATATGTATCTGCCACAATTTTTGTAAATCAGTTGGAAGAATACACATCAAAGGAAAATCTTATAAATAAGAAAATCTACAATGGAGAGGAAACAAGCCTTTTTTGGAAGTGTTTCCCTGAAAGCAGTTTTAGTTGCCATTATGAACATTTCTTAGATGGCCATAAAAATTCAAAGGACATATGTATTATAAAAAGATTAATATTATAGAATATTAGAGAACAAGATAAAATACAAGTCTACCGTATCTAAGAGAAGCTCTTAGCGGAAAACATGAAAGTTAAGGAAAAGAAACAAAACACAATAAATTAACCCCTAAATTCATAAACGCTTTGTAAAATTATAGGAGGTTTATTGAACAAATTTTGTATGAAAATGACGTTTTGTAAACCTGCTATAACTTTACAAAGCATTTATGAATTGAGGGGTAAGTTTTTTAAGTAATAACACACAGAAAAAAGATTGGTTAGAAATCGGCCCCAACAGCAAAAAATCGAGAAGGTAATCAGCATTTCTTTTACAGTCCTTAATTATTAAACAATGCATTCGATTTTTAGCATTCATGACAAATATAATACAACTGTAATAAAATGAAAGTATTTGCAACAAAAAAATTAGTTCCTTCTACCAATAGAAGCTATTATTATAATTGATTAAAAAATTTAATTGATATAACCAAATTTAATGCATGATAAAGTGATTCAATCCCAAATATTAGAAATCATAATAACAATTTCGATTGTAACAACATATTTAAAACCGGATATTTGCTTTCAATCATAAGACCCGATTGGCGGTTGTTAGCATACAAAAAATTTTGTATATAGAATTATTTTTTGGTTACAAAGACAGAAAAGCTAATTTTAAAACGGTATTGGTATGGTGTTAACCGAAGGGATGTTGCTTGAATCAAAAGCCTGTTGTAAATGTAAAAAAAAATATATTAAAACCAAATTTTATGTATTGTAGTTGTCAACTTTTTAGAAATATTTGAAAAACTAAAAACGAAATTGTGCTGTGAATAAATCAATAAAAAAATATAAATTAAAATTCTGATGTTAAAATTACTAAAAAGTGGATAAAATAATTAATAAGAAAACGGGTTCAGACGATTTCCAATGAATAAAAGGAGTTGAACAAATCGCTTAATTATCAACGGAAATGGAAAATTAATTTCTTGTTTCATTTAAACAACAGTATTCTTTTTGTCCAATAGTCAAATTTTGTGGTTTATTTTGTTTGTTTCCTTGTGCAAATATTTGCTTATTGTATCCATTAAGTTCTATCAGATGTAAAAACTTGTCCAAACAAAGTTTCCCGGTCAAAAAACTTATTTTCTATTATAAGTGCAAGCAAAATTATAAAAACAATCAAATTTCCGTGCACATTTTTACTTTTGATGAAAAATACTAGTGTTCATATGATTTTGGTATTTTAATCTTATGTGCTGTCAATTTTTATATATGTATATCGCAATCGAAATATACTTTCTTTTTCTGAAATTAAAAAAAAGAATAATATGTATTGATTCATATTCCATCAAACTTTGCGCTGTTACCTCGAAAAATATACCAGAATTAATAAAAAAAAAATTATTAAAATATTTAAAATTTGTTTTCTTGATGAAATTTTTTGTTAGGAGTAGTATTCAGTATTTCCAAAAAGGAATCGGCTATAAGGCCATTTTGTACACGCATAGTTTCGGTTCTCACAGCAATCGAAGCTTTACTAAGAATCAGTTGCTTTTAACAAGGTTCAGTGGTTAGGACAGAAACTAATTTAAAATTATATGATAGTACGTGGGACCGCATAAATTTGATTGGCAACAAATTCGGTAGCTACAACGAATCTGTTTTCTGGGTGTACATTAGAGTGGTCCAAAAAAACATGAAAGTTGGAATTCGCGATCTCCACAATGTTGCCCCTATTCCTTAATGTCTAAAAACTCTCTGTGCCAAGTTTCAGCTAAATCCGCTGTTATTTAGAGGTAGCACAAAAAGTTGTCTTTTAAGAATTAGTAATTTATCTCTAGAGTAATTTATACAAAAAGTAGGGTTGACTTTAAATTTAATTATTTCTAAACCTGTACGCTATTATTTAACAATTTTTTTTAAATCTGATCTTAATTAATGTGAATATAAGGAATTTGAAATCAAAACTAAAAAAAATTAAGTAACTTTTAAGCAATTCGCGGTTTTTTTTCAAATTTATACAAAAAAGTACATATTTTAGTCAAATTTTCGAAATTTTCCGAAAAGATGTAATTAAAAACTCAACTTGTTTTTGCCTTGTATGCGTAAATTTCTCAAATCTGATCTTTATTTCAACGAAGATTATGAATCAGCAATCGAAACTTAAAAAAATGTGGTTTATGAATTATTCGCGGTTTTTGAAAATTCAAAAAAACTCAAGTTTTTTGAGATATTTTCCTAATAACCTGTAAACGGTGTTATCGAAAAATGCAATTTGTTATACTTTTGCAATTAACTTACCAAGGACCTTCATTATATATAACACTGATTTTAATTTTAAAAAGGATAACAGATATCCTTGCAAATTAACTTAAAATTTGACATTTTTTAATATTTCGCTATTATTTAGCTTGCTATAATTTTATTGCTACCAAAAACCCTATCTCACATAATAGGACATTCCACAGATATATATTAATGCAAAAACGAAATTTTCATATTTGTAAATATAAGAAAATATCCTGATCGAAGTTGATCATTTTTTGTATGAAATTTTCAAATTTCGCGAAATCCGCGACTCCGATTTCAAATTTGATTTCATATTCGTAATGTACACCTAAAAATATATTAGATTTGATATGTCGCGATCATAATAATTATATTTAATTTTTCTCATTTTTTCCATTATTTTTAATAAATTAAAAATAATAGAACAAGTACAACCTCGAAACTTCAATTGCGATGTGCTACCTCTAAACAAAACTTTTTTGGTGATTTTTTTGATCAGACCACATTTTTTTTCAAAGTGGCATATTTGAAGGGTTGTGGAGCGTGAAAATTCCAACTTTTTTTTTTGGACCACTCTAGTGTACATATGTAGCAATTAAAAACTTATTAACATTATATTTTGTAAGTGTGTATATTGATTAAATAAAACAAACATTTATATTAAAAAGCGTAAAAAATTTTACATCAGTTAACCGGAAAAATCGATTATCCAGAATGCGTCCGATCCCGCCCATTCCGGATAATCGATGCCCAACTGTAGTTTTTAGTACACTCATAGAAAAAGTTAGTGCAAATTTTAAACCCGTTCTGATTCAATTAAACAAATTTTTCCGTTATTTTGTCTTTAAATTTAACTCAGTTTTAGCGTTCTTAAGCCTAAACCAGATAAACGCAGTGTCAACAGTATTTTATTTTAGGACTTCGGTTAACGATTTTTGTAGAAACTTTATAAAAAGTATATTTAATAATCTGGCTAATTGGGATAATCTTCAATGTGAAAAATAAAAAACGCTAAATCTGACGTGACTAAATTGTTTTCATTAGCACCAAATAATTATAAAAATATTATCTTTTCAATCAAAGATAGGGATTATATAAAAGGTTAAAATCATAATATGTGAGATTAGATACTGAGTGTAAAAAAAATCCATAAAAATCTCCAACCACTTCCTAAATCAGCGTAAAAACCGTCCGTCGCCATTTCAAGAATAAAATCTCCAAATGTGTTTGTAAATTGCCACGTTTGGCAAGAAAGCGCTATATCTGACAACCCTTACAACAAATACTGATCTACGTATGAATTTTGTGTGTATCCTTATTTTGCGACAACCCTAACAACAAATGCTGATCTACGTATGAATTTTGTGTGTATCCTTATTTTGCTCTCGCCCACCACTTGTTAACAATTTACCGTTGAAACAGTGCTGTCAAATTGTGACGTAAATTTATGTACCCTAATTCTATCATTATGTCTTACAACTGTTAATTTTTAAAACAATAAATAAAATATTGAAAAGTGAATTGGTACCACGGGTGGGTGCGGACTGGCTAAACTAATTCCAAACTAAATTCAGGTTTAAGAGTTTCTTTGAATGTAGAAAATTTTTTAAAACAATTTTTAAAGAAATTTTAAACCCTTTTCTCTATTTGTATTTAGTTTAGAAAATTTAGCCACCTCGCACAGGGCCTACGTAATGAAAAGAAATTGCAAATTATTCATAATTAGGGGTGATTTAAAAAATATATAATATAGTATAAAATAAAAAATTTAAAATACAAAATATAAATCATAAAATCAATCGAATATTCCAAAACGGCAAATTAGCATCTTCATGCTCAGTTCTGTTTAACAAAAACAATATAAAATACATACACACACACACAGTACTGGAAAAACCAAACAAATAATTCATTTTTAAACAACCAAAAATATTTTTATGACTTATCTGCTGAGTAGTAATTTGGGAGTCATGTATGTTTGGCTGCTACTGCTCTTGCTTAATTTGTAAGTAGACGATTGGTGCTGCGGTAGTTTTCAATTTCAAAACAAAGATGTGTGCTACTGCTTAGCTAATAAAATTTTTGTGTAGTGGTAGTAGTAGCTGAGTAGTAATTTGGGAGTCTTGTCTATTTGGCTGCTACTGCTACTTGTTGAATTTAGTAGCAGACACATCGATTGATGCTGTGGTGGTTTTCAATTTCAAAACAAAGCTATGTGCTACTGCTGAGCTACAGAAAAGTTTGCATAGTGGTAGTAGTAGCGATGTGATGACTTTTAGTTTTGTTGTTTTTTTTACTACAATAATCGTCATTTTTAGTTACTACTTCTACTTTAGTCGTAGCTTTTTCAACCCTGCTATTTCCTACACTCATTCCCAGACCCCGGTGATATACTGCTACACTATAGGTAACATTACTCTTAATAGAGTTATGGAGATTACGGATCTGGGGGTTATTTTTGATTCTGGTTTGCATTTTAATCTTCATATTGATTATGTCACTTCCAAAGCTTATTCAATGTTGGGATTCATCAGAAGGAACTCTATTGATTTTAAAGACCCGCAAACTTTTAAATCGTTATATGTTTTGTTTGTTAGAAACCATTTGGAATATTGCTCACTAATTTGGAACCCCTATGGGGTTGGTGATTCTAAGAGAATTGAAAGAATTCAGGAGCTTTTTACGAAAATTGCTCTAAAAACATTATCCTGGCCTGATGGTTTACCAGTATATGATGCTAGGAGTAAATTCCTTGGCCTTCAATCTTTAAGAGATCGAGGATCTGCATTTTCAATTATGTTTATATTTAAAATATTATCTGGTGAGATTAAATGTGAGGAATTATCTAATTTGGTAAAATTGTATAACCCTCCGCGTGAGCTTCGTTATGTACGCCAGTTTTGTGAAGATTTTCATAGAACTAACTATGGCAGTAATGAACCAATTGCTAGGTGTTTGAGGCTATGTAACAGTTTTTCACCATTAGATTATAATGTTGATAAAACTAAATTTAAGTTAAAATTATTTTCAATATTTAATTAATTTGAAGAATAGAAAGGTGTTATTTATAAACATTTTTACATGTACTAGTCTGTAAGATAATTATGTATCAGTAGACTGAAATAAATAAATAAATAAACATGGAAGGACTTCTGTTAAGAGTTTTGTGTGTAAACAAAAAATATCAAATATTCATTCTGTGTTTATTTTATCGACTTTGGTTATTATTTCTGGACACAGTGAATGACCGAAAATCACAAAAATTCCAAAAACGCAAAAATTATGATTTCTTTAATAAAGAAGAAAAAAATTTTAATTTATTACATTAATATATTTTGCTTGTTTGGTTTTTCTAAAAGCCAACTAAATTTGCTCCATATTGGTGAAACTACAATGTCCTCATCACAATTTGGAAAAATTATATAATTTAATGAATTTGGGTGTCGTCATATGACGACGCTAGGAGAATATGTGTACAAAATGTACAAAATTTTTATTTGTTTTTTTTTTTCAATATAGTCATTTTGGGCTGTCTTTGACAAGGTTTGGAGCTTCGTACCTTACCTCAGTATGGAATCTACAAAGAACGACAGGAAAATAGCCTTAAACTTCCCGTAGTATATTATTACATTAATATATTTTGCTTGTTTGGTTTTTCTAAAAGCCAACTAAATTTGCTCCATATTGGTGAAACTACAATGTCCTCATCACAATTTGGAAAAATTATATAATTTAATGAATTTGGGTGTCGTCATATGACGACGCTAGGAGAATATGTGTACAAAATGTACAAAATTTTTATTTGTTTTTTTTTTCAATATAGTCATTTTGGGCTGTCTTTGACAAGGTTTGGAGCTTCGTACCTTACCTCAGTATGGAATCTACAAAGAACGACAGGAAAATAGCCTTAAACTTCCCGTAGTAGATACTTTACGTTATGGTCGAATAGAACACTTCCTAAAAAGAAGCCACAACGATAAGCAAAGAGGCCTCGATATCAAATCGACAGGTCGGGCAGAGTGTTCCAAATGCGATGCTGGATCTTCTTTTTATATATGCCACTTACGAGAGCTATAATTTTTATTTTCTGTCGCTATTCAATGAAATAATGTTAGTTTATTTAAGAAATTCAAGTATATTTGAATTTATTTTGGAAAATAATGCTAATTTTTTATATCTTTAATGGAAAAATGTAGTTTTTAATGAATACTCGTGTTATTGTTAAAAATTTTTTGGATTTTTATACCCTACACCACTATGTCAGGGTATTATAAGTTTGTGCTGATGTTTGTAACACCAAAAAATATTGGTCCTAGACCCACCTTATAGTATACCGATCGGCTCAGAATTTTTTTTTATTTCGATTTAACGATGTCCGTCTGTCTGTCCATGCATTCTTGTGCGCACTCTACAGGTCGCAAATATTAAGATATTTTGATGAAACTTGGTGCACCGACTTATGTCGGCCCAAGGACGACGCCTATTGATTTTGGTGAACATCGGTCCATGTTTAGACCTAGTGCCCATATAAGGGTCCTACCAAAATTATATTGTTTATACGCTACAGGTCGCAAATATTAAGATATTTTGATGAAATATGGTACACCGACTACTGTCGGCCCAAGGACGAAGCCTATTGATTTTGGTGAACATCGGTCTATGTTTAGACCTAGTGCCCATATAAGGGTCCTACCAAAATTATATTGTTTATACGCTGCAGGTCGCAAATATTAAGATATTTTGATGAAATTTGGTACACCGACCTATGGCAGCCCAAGGACGAAGCCTATTGATTTTGGTTAACACCGGTCCATGTTTAGACCTAGTGCCCATATAAGGGTCCCCCAAAATTATATTGTTTATACGCTGCTGGTCGCAAATATTAAGATATTTTGATGAAATTTGGTACACCGACCTATATCAGCCCAAGGACGAAGCCTATTGATTTTGGTGAACATCGGTCCATGTTTAGACCTAGTGCCCATATAAGGGTCCCCCCAAAATTGGCTTGGTTACAAACTGCAAGTCGCAAATATTAAGATATTTTAATGAAATTTGGTGCGCTGACTCAAATTATAGAAAATTTTGACACAAGCCTAGGGTTTTTCTTTTCCCGGACTTTTTCATTTCCCGGGACAGCGGGATTTTTTTCGGAATTTCCCGGGATCCCGAGAATTCCCGCTCGTTAGAAAATATATAAATTCGACATATATTGTACTTGAAAAACTACTTTTTGGTTAAACACCGTTCGACAAAGTTTATTTTTTGGTTGTATCCATGAGAAAATGTTCTGAAAGGAGGGCTAAATATCCATGTCTTCCACTTTTTCCAGGTCAATTCGTTATCAATTTAAATTGTGAATTAGTATTTATGTAATATATTTATAGGGAAGGCCGTCCTTATTAAAAAAAAAACTTTTAGTAGTATATTAACTAAATATTAATTTCGCGGTTTAAGCTGTTAAACGAATTGATATAAAAAAGTGAAAGACACGGTTATATTATTTTGATCCCTTTTTCAGGATATATTGGAATTGTTAATGGGTGCAAACTTGTGTCGGACCAGTTTTATAGTCAGAACTAAAATCAATTTTTTTAAATATTTCTTATACATGAAATCCAAAAATTTCTATTTCTAGATATTTTGTTTTCTTCTATGCAGATTTTCAGAAGCATCCGTCTAGAATTAGTTTTATAAAAAAGTTTAAAAGTGAACATTTTTCACAGATATTTTTAGGCAAATTCGCCTAAATTGTTTTATAAAAGTAGACACTAAACTATTAAATAGTTTCATAACTTTAATTAGTTTTCTTGAATAGAAATTTTTTATGCCACAACTCCTTAAAAAGAAATTATTTAATTTTCATATTTAGTTGCATTTTAAATTAGCATATACAAAATTCAAAATAATTTGAAAAAGCATCTGATGTATTTATTATTTTAAAAATTAATAATATTTAAAAAATATATTTAAAATAAAGGAATAGCAATTGAACTTTAAATGAAATTATTTGAAGTAAAAGAAACTCAAAATAATTGAAAATACGAAAAAATTACTATTTTTAACTTTAATCCCTAGTTTAGTGGAGGTATTTGGAACTGAAATAATGATATTGAAATGTTTTATAAGGCTGGTTTACACTATAAGATTTTCAGTACGATTTTAATTCAGTACACGTGCAAAACATAAAGGCAAGATTGCAAAATCTTTCCGAGAATCTTGTAGTTTAAAACAGCCTATATAAATATTGCTTTATTTGAACAAATATCATCATCTTAAAGAAGAAAAAAATTCCCGAAGGACAAGTATTTTAGTTTGTAAATTTGGTAATTGCTAATATAATATTTTTTGGTTTAACTAAACCAAATTCAATTGGCATCCAAAAACAATTTGGCTTAATTCAGATTATTAAATTTTAAACCGTATTTTTTAATTTTAAATATTCTTTATTTAAATTAATTTTAAAAAATCAATGCTTTAAATTTAAATAAAGCTTCTAAAATTGCAATAAAACTAGCTAAAACTACTGTAAAAGACTAAAAAAAAATCCCGGGAAATCCCGCATAAAATTCCCGGGATTGCGGGATTCAAAAAAGGGCGGGATACCCGGGAATCCCGTCTCGGGAATTTCCGGGACATAAACCCTACACAAGCCCCATTTTAACCCATTCGAATTTCGTATCCAAACATTAGTTGGCTTTTACCCAGACTGGTGTAGGGTATTGTATAGCGGCATGCCCGACTTTAACCTTTTTACTCGTTTTTTGTAACAATTGTCACATATTCTCCTAGCATCGTCATATGACGACAGGCAATAAATACGGATCTATATAAGAGAAAATAATTTCAACTTCAGTTTCATGTTCCTAGGGCCCTCCGTAGCAAATCATGTAAGTTTCAAACAAGTGGCACAATTATTTCTTAATTCAGGAGAATATGGGTTAAAGCGTCATATACGAATATCGATTTTTTTGCCTCGAGGCGACCAGTGTATATGTTGCAATATATGTATGTAATGTATGTATAACATCCATGCACTCATTTTTATGAAGTGCAAAGCAGACTTAAAGTAGCATAAACACCTTCTTTCTTATGACAAGCCAATGTTAAATAAATGCGTTTTTCACTTCAATTTGAACGCATTCGTGGCGAACAGTTGTAGGGCTTTTACGACTCCTGGTCACATATTTTTTCGCTCGATTGTAAAATGTGCTCTTAGTTGGTCACATTTAACCTTCAAATACCAGCAAAAATACGTCTGCCAAAGAAGCAATAAAAGCATCAACACTATGGCAAAGGCATCACTTCTTTTCTGATGATTTTATCGATGAATTAAACGTTGGCGTGTCATAGGACGGAAGCATTCAAATATAGCTACTAACCATTACTTATGCTTTTTATTCTAAAGAAGCAATCAAGATGTATGTTTAGATGTTCTCTAGTATGCGTGAAAAATACCCATCAAAAATAATTCTTCCAAAGAAGCAACAGAAGCGTCACTACTGTTGCAAAGGCATCACTTCTTTTCTGATGTTTTCATCGATGAATTTAAAATTGCGTTTTCATAGGACGGAAGCATTCAAATATAGCTACTTACCACAAAGAAAAGTAGCATGCTTCATATTAAGGAAGCAATGAAAATGCAATGTTTTAAAAAATGAAAAAATTCGTTGCGTTTTTAAAAAATCTTATTTAGTTTATATTTGTTATTATTGATATATTTTTAGTTTGCAAATAAAAATCAGAAAATGTTATTGTATTCAAATTTGAATGCGGATGAAGTTATAAGTTATGACAATGGCAGGGAATTTCATGCAAATGCATGTTTTTTCTCGATAGTCTCAAAACTAATATGGACTAAATATTTATCCGAATCAGCAAATTTAGAACAAACTGGCGTCGATTTGTAGTTGCATATTTTGTTTTTGCATATTTTGACTTTAAATAAATATTTGGTGCCTTTTTAATGCATATTTTATGCTTTTTAATGCATACACCCAAAAAATTACATAGTTGCTGATCACTATTTTTTCAACTATGTCATAGGTGAAATACCCCCACTATCGCGTAGGATTTGAATATAGTAACCATCAACTATTGGCATTTTAATATAATAAATACCACATAAAAAAATTGACAAACACGCGAATGGTTGCAAAAACGAAAGATAATTTTAAAAAATATTTATTAATTTAAAAATCTAAATACAGTAAACAATTACGAAATTTACATTACTCTTCTGGATAACTGGCAGTCAAATCCCCCAAGTATCCAATTTTCAATATCAACAGCAATAATGGTGGAAAACAAATCAATGTGCCAATAAAAAAATTATAGTTTCTTGGTATTTTTGTTAAGGCAGATGCGCTTTGCAAATATATAGAGGGATTTGAAAGTATATTCTTCTATTTTATTATAAATTTGACATTTTTTAAATATTGTATACAGGGTAACTAACAAAAACTAAATTTTTAATAAACACGTAGTTCTTATTTACTACCATAGCTATTTTAAATATATTTTAAATCAACTATGAATTTGATTATCAAATTCTCAACTATGAATTTGATTAACTATGCAACTACGTAATTTTTTGGGTGTACTTGTGCATATATTTAATTTTTAGGAGCATTTTTTATTTTGTAAAACAATATAAAAAATTAATACGTTTATAAAACCTTATTGACCTATGGCAAATCTTCCGTGTCTGTTTGCAAAATAACTAACTTAAATACATTTTTAAGTTTTAGAGTGCATTATTTTTGCAAAAATAATAGTTTTTAATTCATATTTCTTATATTTTTAATGCATATTTTTCTTTTTAATCGCATATTTTCCATTTTTAAGTGCATGAAATTCCTTGCCCTAGTTATAACTAATATAAACTAAATAAGAATTTTAAAAACGCAACGAATTTTTCCATTTTTTGTTCACTGTAAAAATACTATTTCAGTAGTGGTTTATAATAATATTAAAAATAACTGCTTGTCAAACTTTTTAAGTGTACAAAATTTAAAAAAGACTGAGGTGAAAAACGCATGCTTTTAACATTGGCTTGTCATAGGAGAGAAGGTGTTTATGCTACTTTAAGTCTGCTTTGCACGTCATAAAAATGAGTGCTTGGATGTTCTTTTTTATATAGGAAAGCAATTCATTTTTGTTACTATCTAAGGAGAGATGAAAAGTAACTTCTTGGGAATGCATTCAAATATATATTTAAGAAGTGATATTTATGACTTTTGAATGCATTCCCAAGAAGTTACTTTTCATCTCTACTTAGATAGTAAAAAAAATTAATTACTTTCCTATATAGAAAAGAACATCCAAGCACTCATTTTTATGACATGCAAAGCAGACTTAAAGTAGCATAAACACCTTCTCTCCTATGACAAGCCAATGTTAAAAAAATGCCTTTTTCACCTCAATTTGAACGCATTCGTGCCGAACAATATAGGTGATTTTACGGATCTTGGTCAGGTATTTTTTTGCTGGGTTGTTATAAGGTTTTCAAATTATTATGCATAAGCACTATAATGTTTATTTTTTTTATTTTAAACAAATTTAATTGCTTGTTTTGTTACTTTTAGTAGAAATTTGTAACCAATTATGGCCTTTAGGCTAGGTTATTGTTATAAATAAAGAAATTAAATTAAAATTAACAAAAGCTCTTCAAAACTGTTTTGTCATTGATATCTATGAGTCTGTGAAAACTTAAGACATATATTTTGAATAACCGGAAAATTATATTTTGAAGATGGTTAAAATAACTTTTAAATACGAGCATAGCATATGTAATAAATTATGCTTCAGAACCAATGAAAGAGTAATCTATATATAGAAGATGAACGCATGAATACTTTTGTAGTCCCTTAGAATAACTTGCCTAGTGAGTCGTTTTTGGCCCAAGGTGTAAAAATTAACCCTATATAGATCATGTTACATAAAATAATTATTCATATATTTAGTTAGAATATTCTTCTACCTCAAGTCCAAATTCTAATACATATGATATTGTCTTGAGATAGAAGAATATTCTTACTAAATATATGAAAATATAGAAAGTCCGAAAAAACTATTTTTGTATTTTTTTAATGCAAAAATTAAAATAATTGTTTTAAAATAATTATTTTTATCCAGTTGAGATTTTTGACAAATTTAAAGGCTTTACAATCTCGTAGTCATAATTACTATTAAGTTTCATGGGTCTTTTCTGACCCCAGGCCCCTAAGGGTTAACGATTTTTTAAACAAATGTAAAGATAATTATAGTCTTACCAAATTTAAGTGATATTTTTCCGAAAACTATGCAAACTTTGATGAAAATATTAAAATTTTGTTAAATTTTTGACAAAATGAACAATTTTTGTAAAATGTCCTGGAAAGCAGTCGCTCCAAACACAAACTCGAATTATCATTTTTCCATTTTTTTTTTTCTTAAATATTAACTATTATGTGGTACAAATAGCAATCGACATCTCCAAATTAGGCATTCTAAAAAATCTTTAAAATTAATTTTAAAAAAACACGTTTTTGCATTTTTATCAAATTCGTGGGTCATTTTGTATTCCAGGTGGGTTAATGATATCCTTTGAGTATGATCAACAAGGTGATCGCACATATGTTGAATGGAAGACTGTCAAGCTCTCTTCTTCCTGAACTTAGAAGGGGACAAGCCGGTTTCTGTGCTCACAAATCCTGTGTCGATCATATTAACAGCTTAAGAGTGATCATAGAGCAATCTGTAGAAAGGAGATCACCTTTGTACCTAACGTTTATAGACTTCGAGAAGGCTTTTGACACCCTAAATCACGCAGCCATATGGGACGCGTTGGAATGTAAAGGTATAGCTACCAAGCTAATAAGACTTATTAAAGGTCTATATGAAAACGCTACCTGTCGAATTCTTCACGAAGGACAACTAAGCAATAAAATAAACATTAACTCCGGTGTACGTCAAGGGTGTGTATTATGACCATTGCTTTTTAACTGTGTGCTTGACGTAGTAATGAATAAGGCAACATCCCATAGAAGAGGAATTACTTGGGGTCTCCAATGCAGACTGGAGAACCTTGACTATGCTGATGACATTTGTCTACTTACCCACACCTTTTCAGACATGCAATCTAAGCTATCACTAGTCCAGGAAACTGCGTCACATGTTGGCTTAAAAATAAATATCGGCAAGACAAAAATAATGCGAGTAAATGTAAATAACGAGCAAACATTAACCGTTCAGAATCAATCTCTTGATGAAATAGAATCATTCTGTTACCAGGGAAGCATATTGGACAAAATTGGCGGATCCAAAGCCGATATTTCTAACCGTATAAACAAAGCCCGGCAAGCTTTCGGCCAACTCAAGTCAGTGTGGAACTCTTCACATAATATCAAGAAGGACGAAGCTAAGGATATTCAACTCCAATATAAAATCCACACTGTTGTATGGATGCGAGACGTGGAATGCAGCACCTCGCGACATACATTCCATACAAGTTTTTGTGAATAAATGCTTAAGGAAGATTCTACACATATTCTGGCCTAGAACAATTTCAAATTGCCGACTCTGGTCAGAAACTGGTCAACAACCTATCCAAATTGAAATCCGCAAACGCAAATGGGATTGGATTGGACATATATTACGTAAACAACCCAATGATATTGCTAAACAAGCTATAGACTGGAACCCGCAAGGCAGTCGACGTATAGGAAGACTAGCACACACCTGGAAATAGCAAATTGAAACCGAAATATTCAACTTACACCTTCGTTGGAATGAAATCAAACACCGTGCATCAGATCGAACGTATTGGGATAATCTTGTTGCGGCCCTATGCTCCTTGCAGGAGTAAAAGGAACAAATATATATATATATATAATGATATCCGATGAAGTCAAAATTCCATTCCCGAGTAAAAAAGTTTTGATATAATCATATATTATTTTATGTAATTACATATAGTAACTTATAGTTAGATAAGGCCACATATGCTTTTAAATTGAAGCATATATACTTTTATATAGTCATATATTAAATATTTTTTCCTCAAAGGTTTTAATATTGAGACATATGTGATTTTATATTATTACATACTGGCCTACATATAAGTGTATGTGCTATATATAAGTACACAAAGTAATATATAAAAGATATAATTACATATACGTTTATATATAATTTAGTATGACACTATACATAATAATATAAAACTATATATGGAGCCATTTAAGAAATATTATATAATAGGTGTTATATATGATTATATATTGACGCATATGAACCCATATATAACTTAGTATGGTTTCATATCTACAATATTTCATGATTTCTTTTATATATAACGATATAACGTTCTTTATAAAATCATCTATAATTATATATCATCCCACATTAGCAATTTTTTCAAAGTGGTTTTATATAAAAATATATGTATTAGGTCATTTTAAAACCGTATTGTATTAAATGTGGTTCCATATTAAAAATGATTTTGAACTAGTTTTAGATTTAGTAATTACTAGGGATTGGCGCATGACACGATCGTGAGTGAAGTTATTCACAAGTGATCGTGAGTAATAATTACTATAACAAAGTAATTCGCCCGTGAGCGTAAAAATATATAATTCGTACGTGAGCGTGAGTAAGAATATATAACCCGTGCATGATTCGTGTCTGAGTTTATTTTTTGCATCATATGTTTTTAGTAATTTTTACTGTTTTGCGTGAGAATTTTCTGATTGTGAGTAAGTTTTTAATATACTCATGTCTGCGTGAGTAAGACACGAAATGCTTGTGCGTGAGTAATTTGTTTTTGTTTAGGAGCGTGAGTTAAAATGGCTAACGTGCCCATAAAATTAACAATACTGAAGCTTTAATATGGAATTCTCTATACTATAACGCACACTTGACTGATCTCTTATATCTTGGTTGTATATCACTATCCTATTAAGTTGAAAATTTCAGTGTTGTTAACCTTATTTTAAAATTACTAAAAACAAAGAAAAATTTGTTCATGTTTAATGCACTGTCATGGTAAATCTGGATAAAAGTAATGGAAGATTTATCGAAATTATAGGATATCCAGTAGACCTGGGGGTTAATCATTACATTTTGTAATTAATTACACATTCATTTACACAATTACATGTAATTGTAATTGAAAAAAGTCAATTACAATTACAAATTATTTGTAATTGTAATTCAAAAAAGAACAATTACAAGTAATTTGTAATTTGAAAAATGTCAATTACATTTTTTGGGAAAATAAATAATGACAAAAAGCACAAGTTAGGGTAAGCCCAACATGACGTATTCTTTTTATACGAATCCATTCCTATGCAACCTATCCCAGTCAGATTTTTCTACAAAATTTCAACAAAAACACTTTTTAATTCTAAATGTAATTGAAATTTGTAATTGAAATCACTTTCAATTACAATTACTAGTAATTTGTAATTGAAAATTTTCAATTACAATTACTTGTAATTTCAATTGAAATCCCTCAGGTCTGATCTCCAGATATTGTATATCTTTTTTTATTTAAAAATATAATTTTGTATATTGTTAGATATGGTCATATATATTATGGTAAAAATATAGGGTTAATATTTAGGTATAATTGTATCAAACTATGTCCACTTTTATAACATTTTATATAATTTTATACAAAAAGATATAATTTTATGTAATTGGATGAGAACGAAATTCGGATACAATTGTATCATATTGTATCGAATTGTATCAAATTGTACCAAATTGTATACAATTGTATACAATTCGATACAATATGATACAATAAGACGTTCTCATTTTTCGGATATAATTATATCTAATTACATAGAAAATTATATATAATTAAATATAACTTTATATGGCTCCATATCATTTTTTTTACTTGGGTATCTGAATCATTTTGATTATAATAACCCGAGTAAAACGGGTTATACATTATTTTATATTATTTAACACAATTATGTCTCGTTATATATTGCTTTGTATGGCACTATATATAAGACATAAATTTCGTCTTTCGAACAAATTTTATATGACCCAATTATCCAAATATATCATTTTACATATGTTGTCATATTTAATAAGATCTCGCCCAAGGAATTGAAATTGTAAGACCAAAAATAGCCCTGTTTCATGTTTAATTTAAATTTAATTTAAGATTTTATCGAAATCAATGGATTTTTAATTGGAAAATATTCTTTTACAAAAACAAATTTTGATATAAAGTTCAAGTGATATATAAAATTTGAGTGAAATTATCTGACAGTTACCCATACATTATCGACGTTGAAAATATTATGTTAAAAGAGTTAACACCTTATATTTCGTAAAACATATGTATATGTAGCAACAAAACAAGTCTATTGATTTAAAAAAGAAACATTTACTTCCCCTATATAATTTATGTTATAGTCTTGCTTCAAATGAACTCTTAATATCTTAGTAAATTCAAATTGAAATTCATTTTTATTTTAAAACGTTATAAATTTACATCGAAACAACAAATTCTTTTATTTTTAAATTGAATATTGGGTCATATAAATAAAGGTAGCCAATTCTTCGAAGTAATTATTTTGGTTTAGGAATAACGTACCACCAAATTTATCCATAGGCTTGAAGGATACCATAAAATATAAATGAAATTAAAACAAAACAATTGTCTGCCCGCAAGCAGACTAAAATTGTGTAATAAATAACTTAAACACCTAATAAAAAATTCCCCCTATTAGTGAAATCTAGTTTTTTATTCATACATACACTATTTACAAATTTAAAACATTTTTAAACGATTATTTCATGACATTTAATTTTATTAAAAACTGTTTCATATCAAATTTGCTATCACAATTTAAATGCATTTTTCTCATTTTTTTAAGTGAAAGCCCAAAAACAAAAGCTTCACTTGAACTTTTCTCACTTTCAAAATGAAAATCTCACCTTTAGTGTTTTCACTTTATATGGTATAGTTTAAGAATAATCCATAAAATAAAAAAATTCTAAATAAAATGAAATTTCAAATAATTTTCCATAAATCATTACTGGATAAAAATTATTCTTAAACTATACTATAGCTCGTATATATATATTTAATCCTTTAATTCCCAGTGGAACATAGGGTATATAAGTACTGATTAATGTGTAGATACTTTTTATGTATGCAGTTTCACATCAAGACTCGCACGATACACGAAACCTTACGTGAATCCCCCATTGTTTTTAAGTAGAATCTATACTTAAATAATAAAGAGGTAATGTGTGTACATATTATTGCATTAGCAGTTTCTGTATTATCAAGAAAAGTTAGCAAGCCCACACAAAATGATTGGAACGAAATAAAAAGGGTACTGCGATATTTGAAAGGTAGTCAAGATTATAAACTATGTGTTGGAACAAAAGAAGAAATGGTTTTAGAAGGTTACACAGATTCTGATTGGGCCGGTGACAGCAATGGCCGAAAGTCAACTAGTGGATGTGTTTTTAAATTAGGCGCTGCCACAATTCATTTTGCCGCTCGAAAACAAAATCTAGTAACATTGTCATCCACTGAAGCTGAGTTGGTAGCATTAACTGAAGCAAGTCTGGAAGCTGTTTGGCTGATAAAATTACTAAACGACTTTGGTATAAAATCAATACCAAAGCTGTATGTAGACAATCAAAGCACTTTAAAAATGTTGGATTCTGAAAGAATTAACTCCCCAGCCAGCAAATTCGGAGCGCTCATAAATAAGACTTTTAAATGGCTCATAAAAATGATTATTGTTTTTTTTTTAAAACACTCTTTTTTTGGTAGAAAATATGAACCCTCAGAAAACAATCCAAAAAGTTGTCTCTACAATCTAAAAAGCTGTCTCAAAACGAGGTTTCATTTTTCGGACTCAAAAAAGATTCCAAAATTATTTAAATTTATGAAGAAAATTTCGATTTTATACGTTCTTTTTTCTGAGTCATTTCTGAGTGCACAGGGGGCTCTTTTGGACGGACCACTTTCATAGGAAAAAGTGGAAAAATGTTTATGTTTTTGGAGCTTATTTCTGAGTCATTAAAGATCATCTTTGTTTGCTGGGTCACGATCAAAACATATAGATGTTAAATATTATTTTGCTAGAGATTTAAAAACAATCTGGAACTATAGTTTATGAATATCTTTCAACAGAAGAAATGGTTGCCGACATTTTTACCAAACCTTTATCGAAAATTAAATATTGTAAATTTAGAAATCTATTAGGTTTACAAGATTGACGAAAATTGGGTTATTGCGAATTTTTTTGGTTATACTGTGTTCAATAACTTTGTTTTGATTTAAAATTTCTGAAATTTGGTTTATATAAATTTATATTTTTAATTTTAATCAAATTTCATTTTTAATAAATATTTTGTACAAAATAAAACGTTATTTTAATTGTGATAAATCCAAGATGTATATTTGTTTGTTAGTTTGTAGGAGGTAATCTCTGTTACTACTCATCTGATTTCACTACTACTCATCCAGTATTTAGAATAGTCCTTATAATAATAAAAAAGTTATGAGCAATAATGTAAAAATATCCCAAAAACTAGGCCTAAGGCATGCTAGCTTTGCTCGCTAGTATTTACTAAAATCAGAAAAACGAAAAATTTTTATCCAACTGGACCTAACTGCATCAAATTTTAAATATTAAGATATTATTTCATACAATAATGTCTGGTCAAAATTCGGATTAAATTGTATATAATTTAAAGTAATTAAATCCAATTTTATCCACGTAGATACAATTGTATTCACCATTTTTCGGATTAAATTGTATGCGATTAGTTATTGCATTATATCAAATTATATATGTCACCATGTCATCTTTTTTAATCGGGAAATGAATAAATGAAATAAAAAATATTTTTTTTTTCTAAATTTCGAATTTCGGGAATTTTTAATAATAATACACTTTTTTCCAAATTTTCGTCCAACTTTCGGCACGGGTTAACGTTTTCCAAAAAAAAAATATATTTCTCCCATTTGGGACCATTTTCAATAAAACTGGGGGTGTAATGACGAATCTGTTTTTAAGGTACACCCTAATGAGCATATACATATGAACTCATATATGTTCATGTATAATCATATACAGCCATATACTCTCAAATATGGAATCATATATGAACCCATATATTCAATCATATATGACCACTTTCACCCAGGTAAATATAGTTTTAATACAAACAGTCGGGCAAAGGACATTGTTATAAACAAATTTCAACAAATTTTAGAAAACTTACTTGTCTCTTATGAAACGTAACATACTAGCATTTTGTACTTTATAAACATTTAAGGAAATTGTACGTACAGCTATGCGAACCATGCTTTCCGGATGATTGAAAAATTTAATGGCCTCTGTATATAAAGGAAAATCGTTTGTGTGCTAAAATTATAAAATT
Organism: Leucophora obtusa; assembly: GCA_949987735.1. Lineage (NCBI taxonomy): Eukaryota > Metazoa > Arthropoda > Insecta > Diptera > Anthomyiidae > Leucophora > Leucophora obtusa. The sequence goes on from OX465295.1 coordinate 338,705,506, forward strand.
ATATAAGAAACAAATTCGACTAAGTCTATATAAAGTCTATCAACTGCTTACCTCATTATAAAAGAAATGTATAGTATGGGTATTTAGTTTTAAACTTAAAGTTTTTAAAAATAATATGTAATAACCCATAACATCTTCATCAGAAAAATCAAACTTATGTACTATAATCGAGTTGACATGATTATTACTTAGAAGATAATCTAAACATATATAATGTGTAATTATATTTCTTTAAAAGATTGTTTTTGATTTTTTTTAGTTTATGCATACTTACACAATGAAGTCTCATTTCTTATATTTTCGAATAAAATATTTAATGTTTGTAACAACTGAACACAAACAAAACTGGAGCCTCCACTCTTTTGACGCATTATGTGCAAAAAATATGACAACATATTTTTCTCGAGGAAAAAACTAGAAGACAATTAAAGTTTACAATTATATTTAACACAAACTTTTGAAAGTTAATAAAACTTTCGAATTCTAAAATTATAGGCATAAGTTACACTCCCCTCCTTGTCCAGAAAGTTGTACATTGACTTTTTGAAGACACTTTAGACGATGTACAAATCTTTAAACGTTTTGAAGAGGTTTGCATAAGCTTATAACCTTGGCCAAACTAAAAAAATAATTCTCTAAAAGTTCTGCAATTTTTCTGCCATAAAGTCGAATTAGAATTAATATTATATTTATACTTACTCAAATACTGAAGAATCATGTTGATCCCCCCAGATTAAAATCTCAGCTATACATCGCAAAGATTCCACTAACAAGCCTCTATTGCTTTCCGATACCGTAGTATTCTTTTCCAAAATACTGCATAAATATTTAAGATGATCCAATGATAAACGGTTCTTTGGCTTATTCCAACCACCACCAAACCAACTACGACTACGAAACATTGTATATTTGGAATTTTATTATAATGCGTTTTCTTTTTAGGGGGAAAGTTGCTCTTAAAAGTTTATATGCAATCGTTCACTTATTTTGCCAGAAGTTTTATTATAAATTCACTTTAGTTTATAAATTTTTCAATATTGTTTCAAATTTTTAGTATAAATATCACAAATTTTACGAATTTCGTTAACTTTTAAGAGATTTTTTTATATTTTTGATTACTTTTGTGAAGAAAACTTTTTTTTCGAAGTGAGAAAATCAAACTTCAAGAGAACAATGAACAGCTGATTGTCAAATACATGGCCTTGGAGGATCAAGGTGACCAGATAGCCCATATTGAGTAATACGGTTTGGGACAGATTTTCTTGCGGAGGGATTTGGGGATTTCACACAAGTTTGGTGATTTTACACGTTTTTTAACTCCATTTATACCTGAGAAAAAACTACCTGATTTTTCGTTCATGTAGTTTTTAAATAGTCACAACGCGTACAAAAAAACAAGGAAAAACTATAGTTTACGTATAGTATACGTGGTTTTTGATCCAGTGTACATGGAGTATTAGCAATAAGTTACCCAACAAACAAATCGTACCGTTTACGTACCGTTTTCGGTCCGTCATAAACGGAATCCAACTCCGTTTACGTACCGTTTTCTGGATCCGTATACGGACCAGAAAACGGATTTTAAGGAACATCGAAACTGATTCGAATCCGTTGAAAGTCCGTCAATGACGGACCGTTATGTCGTGTAAAAAACTGGCAAGTCCGTTGAATGTCCGTCATTGACGGACCGTTTACGGACCATTGCGTCGTGTAAAAAACGGACAAGTCCGTTGAACATCCGTCAATGACGGACCATTTACGGACCGTTATATCGTGTATAAACGGAGTGACTCCGGACCAAAAGCAGACTTGTATATCATAGATATAGGAAATCAAAACTTACACTACTCACCGGTAGATGGCGCTGTAATTTAATATCAACTGAGCAACTATTTAGTATCAGCTGAGCCTATATTTGAAAACTCAAATACTCCTTAAAACTGCTCAAAATAAGGAAAAACAAGTGCGGTATACATTCAAATAATAAAATTTAAGATATCCGTTTGTTTTTTTTAGTTTTGTTTTTTGTTATTATTTAAAAATTAAATAAAAAAAGAAAATTGTCAATTTTTTGAACACAGTGCCATCTAGTGATAACGATGTTTTTATAACTTATTTTTTTGGTGATGCCATACCCCTATATATATATCTATCTATCTATCTATCTAAATTGACTAATTTTGAGTAATAATTTTTTGCATTTTAATATATTTATTAATAACGATATTATTACAATTTACACTATATTTAGTACATCAGTTTACCTCTCAGTTTACCTCTTTATATATTGCATCAATTCCCGATAGAACCCATAATAAAACCGATCATCTACATGCAAAAGAAAAAAAATTAGTTATGGTTTAATTTATTGTATTTACGATGGAGTTTTGATTACGACTAAAATTCGCAAACTTTAGATCTGTTCCACGTCGTTACTACGGGTTCCCAAATTACTCGAAATACCAACAATTTACACACAATTTTGGAAAAATTGGGTAGCCGTACGTGGAACAGAGCTTTTGTTACAAAAACAAACCATCTTACACACACCATTGAAAATACGCAGTAAATTTGATTAATCTTACCATCTGGAAGTTACCCTACAGGAAATTTAAACAAATTGTCACCGAACTGGCCTCTTTCTATGAAATAGACTGGTCACTTTTACATGGCGTTGTCATAGGAGGGGGAAATTGACCCCTTGTGACATGTCACAAGACAAATCCTAGGACAGGTTACTGAAATCTCATAAAAAACAAAGTTCAGTCTATTTCATATAAAGGGGCCAGTTCGGTGACAGTTTGTTAAAATTTCCCGTAGGGTATTTAATCGATGATGTGTTGGACCTATTCCAGCTACCGCCACTAATTATCGCCAGAAAAGTATTTTTTTCCAAACTAAAGGGTTGACCTTCAGTTTTTTAAACAATTTAATTGGTTTTATTTTGAACACAAATTAAAATCAATTAAGTCCGCATTTTACCGTACGGAAACGGAGTTAAAACGTATTGTGTTCGAAAATCCGATTAAACGGTCCGTTAATCTTCCGTATACGTACAAGCTTTGACGGATACGTGTATTACGGACCGTAAATGTACCGTAAAAGCCGGATTCATGATTCCGTACGTGCCGGTGAGTCCGTAAAAATGTTTCTTGGGTAAGTACGTCGGCAGAATAACGGCATAAAATTGCTTATTGACGAGATTATGTAACTTATAGTCTTGACTAGCCATGGATTTGTGCGAACATGAAACGAATTACATGAAAAACAATAACAACAAATAAAATTTGTTGTTTCACGTGCGATTTGTTTCATGTTCGCACAAATCCATGGCTAGTCAAGACTATAAGTAAGGGTATGAGAACATGAGTATGGACCCGTAAACGTAAATGTGATGTAACTGTACCGTGCCGTAACTAAAAAGTACACTTATAGATTACCGTAAACGACATTACTATTTAGCATCTATTTCATGTGGTTTTATATTTTATTCTAAATTTTTCCATTTATTTGTTAATTCTTATTCCTTATTTGTTGTTTGAATCAATTTTCTTTATTCATTTTATATTTTTTCCGACTAAAATCATTGAGCTGTTTCGATGCCGGATAGAAAATTCTGATTTCAACAGAATGATCCGGCAAGTACGTTTACAATAACGTGTTATGCTGGCCACACACTAGGGAACATGGTTGACGGAACATGTGTTTCTACTTTTTTCATTTTTTTATACAGACGATGCACACACGACAACAAAATCTCAAACGAAACATCAATTTTGTTTGTTTGTAGAACTGATCACATGAAATATGGGCGGAAGAAAATCACATTAATTAATTTGTTAATTGTTAGTTTTCCATATGCTGCTGTTTTTTTTAGTTTTATTTTTTTAGTTATCACATTTTATGTCCCATAATTCTCGCAAATATATTCATTTATAAAATTATAGCAGTTTTCATTATTTATAATTGTCCTCATTTTCATTTTCTCAAATGCGTAATTACAAAAGCTCTTGATAGCGTGACTGCTCTCAATGACCTAAATACAGCAAAAACAGTAACATCGATACAGACGATGAAAAATTGAGTTTGGAAACAAAAAATATCAAAAAATTTTGTAAACACGAAGGTCAACATGACACAATGCTACACACATTTCAACATTCTTAAAAAAATGGTCATGTGGAATGGAATGTTCCCTAGTGTGTAGGCAGCTTTAGTAACCATTCGTATACATTTCTTCTTGTTGTTTCGAAACAGCTGATTCGTTACAGATACGTTTACGGTTGGGTAACTCAGCCTTAATTCAACGAAGGTTATGCGACGCTTACTTGTAAATGCCCTTGTAAAATCCCAAAATTAAAAATAATTTAAAACAAAAACTTAGAAAATTGTTGGATTTTTGGAAAATTAATTTTAGGGGATTTGTAATAAAAGACTTGGCACACACTGGAAATTTAACACCCAAGGGACCATAGTCGATCAAGAATACCGTAGTTTGGCTTGATGGTTCCGTTTATTTGTTTTTGTAATTTTCATCAAACAAATTTATTATTTATTTTATCAAGGTTGGTTACCGTTATCGTTATAATACCGTTATCGCTAAAATACCGTTTCAAATTGAATACCGTTACTAATACCTCTAAAAATTTTCCAAATACCGTTATCGTTACCGTTATTTTATAGGTTGTTGCCGGTATTTATTAATTTACAAAAAAAATGTATGGAAAATAATTTTACTTCCCAGTGTAGAAAATCATTACCAGAGTACCGATTCTGAATAAGTGATAAAACGGTGAAGTGATAAAAACTGTCATTTTTTATCATTAATTTTAAATGAATGAAAAATATTTTTCACCGCTTCACAAATCATTCGGAATCGGTACTCAGATATGTGGTTATGTAACTACATACTTGGTAATGGTAACTAGTTACTTTCGTTTTTACATTTCTTATTACCTTTATATGGCGATGTCGCGAAAAATAATGAGTTATGGTTACACACCAGCATACGAAAAACCAAAAACCATATCGTTACCTATGTGCTTACCAGTACTAAAAAAATAATGAGTCTAAAAATAGATTTTCAAAAAAATAAATTATATAAAAAAAATATTTTTTATTGTATTGTTTGTTTTTTTAATAAAATTTGCTGGTGCGGGATTCAAACCTGGGTCTACAGATTGCCAGTCAATAGCTCTACCATCTGAGCTATATCGACATATAAATAATTGACCTGCTGCACACAAGTTAGCTTACTCGCCAACATACAAAAAATCAAAAAATATGTGGTTACATATATCCTTACCAGTGTTTAAAAAATATTGAGTCTAAAAATAGATTTCAAAAAATTAAAAAAAATCTAGAAAATTATTTTCTATTTGAAATAATGATAAAAATAAGTCATTATCAGTAACTCATTATTATGTTTTAAAATAATGCAGAAGGTAAGTGGGTGTCATTACTGGTAGTCCAAAAAATAATGATATGTCATTACTAGGGCAAGGAATTTCATGCAAATGGATGTTTTTTCTCGTTAGTCCAAAACTAATATGGACTAAATATTTATCCGAATCATCAAATTTAGAACAAAATGGCATCGATTTTTTAATGCATATTTTGTGCTTTTTAATGCATATTTTCCATTTTTAGGATAATTGTTTATTTTGTAATAAAATATAAAAAATTGATACGTTTTCATATTTTGATTCAATCAAAATAAACATTCTTAAAACCTTATTGGCCTATGGCAAATCTTCGAGTTCTGTGTCTGTTTGCAAAATAACTAACTTAAATACATTTTTAAGTTCTAGAGTGCATTATTTTTGCAAAAATAATAGTTTTTAGTGCATATTTCTTATATTTTTAATGCATATTTTTCTTTTTTAACCGCATATTTTAGGCGCATATTTTCCATTTTTAAGTGCATGAAATTCTTTGCCCTAGTCATTACCGTTTCTACACTGGGTTATTAAAACAACCAACATTGAATTTAAAAGTTATACATAATCTGTATTTTTAGCACGTAAAATGAAATATATGTTAACTTTTTACTTGTTTTTAACTTAATTTATAACGGTATACCGTTACCGAAACGGTCTCAAATACCGTTACCCTTACCGTTACCCAAACAAACGAAATTCGATACCGTTACCCTTACCGTTATTCGTGTCGGTAACCAACCTTGTATTTTATTTTCTCAACGTAATTTCTTACAGTAGAGATTCTACCTTGCGACTGCGGATTCCGTTGCGGTGAGAAAAAACAAATTAAATGCTGCGGTGACGGTTGTTTTTATACATACATTTATATTTTCTTTACAATAAGGTACTCACGATGGGTATTGCAAACGATGCAAACGTTGCAAATGATTGGAAAAAAAAAACGATTGCATCAACATAACAACAAAATGTATGTATTTGCAATTTGCTTTATTTTTCTTCATTTGCAATAAAAAAACCTTTAGCAAAAATCACTTTGCATATAAGCTAAATTGCAAATAAAACAAAACATCTGTTTTTAACATATCAGCCGCCATATTATGATTTATAAAATAAGATATTAAATAAAAAAATTGTTTATGATTTTTTATTAACATAAAATTTTTTTTTATTTATTATTTTATTATTATTTTTATGATTCACAAATTTTCTCAAAAATACGATTTATTTTCACTTTTGACGTAAACAAAATCACTGTTGCCAATTTAGCTATTTTCTCGTCAAATCTGGCGATATTTTACCATTTTCAGCTATTTTCTAGTGATTTTTTAGTTTGATTTAGCGATATTTTTAGGAAAAAAGTTAGCAGCAGTGAACAAAATAGCTCATAAAGCAAATATTCAATTGATCTTAAAAAATACGCTCACGATATGTTACAATTTGCATAGCAAATTAGCAAATTGCAAATATGCAAATGTACCATCGTGAATACCCTTAATGTGTGTGTGTACATCTAGTGCATGTGGGGAGAGTATCAGGGATGGGAAATGAGGTTTTTGTTTCAGTACAAAAAAATTTTTAATTAAAATTTTTTTTTTTTCATTTTAACTTCGGTAAAGATCATTAAATTAAAATGATAGGCTATGAAAAACAATGACTTTTCAAAATAAAAGTTTAATCGTTTCAACTTTTCCATCTATGAACATCATCAAATGTAGGGATTATTTTTTGAAAATATGGCAACATTGTAGAGAGTGTAAGAGTGTAAGCACAATGCAAAGGTGCCCGTTTTTTTCCATACAATTTGACAATTAAAATCGTGCAACGATTTCCGTGAGAGATAAAACTTATTTTATTTTCTCAACGGAATTTCTTATTCTCCTGTTTTTACTCTCAGATTATTTTACTAATGCTGCCAGATTTTCACACAATTTCAATCACAGTACAAGTATAGTACGATAACATGGTTGATTTTGTCATGCACATGCATTAGTAGTATCAAAGGATTTAACTTTATACATTTATAAAATATATAAAGAACAGCAATAACACAATAACACTTTCACTGCCTTTTATTCTAACTAATGTTAAACAACAATAATACGTTGGAATGTGTCAAGAAGAAAAATATAAAATATAACCAACTTGACTTTCTATGTGTTCTGTGTTGTAAAAGTGAGATTCCGTTTCCGTTGCTATTTTGTTCATTTTTTTTCCGTCACGATTTAAGATTCCTTTTCCATTTCTATTGTGCTTAATCTCTAAAGCTGCCTACACACTAGGGAACATACTTAAAAAAAGAGAGCATTTTTTGTGAATGTGTGAGTGCGTTTGTGTGTGTGTGCGTGTTGAGAGCGTGCATTTCGTGTTTACAAAATTTTTTGATATTTTTTGTTCCCTCAACCATGTTCCCTAGTGTGTAGGCAGCTTAAGAATGAAAATATGCGAAAAATCCTTGTTTTTCATGTTTATTAGTTTCCGAACTCATTAAAGGTAGAATTAGCTATACGTGGACGTAACGTGGAAAATCTAATGAGTTAAAAGAGCATAGCTGACAGTCTATTTCTTTTTTACTCATTATTTTAGATTGAATCAGCTGATTCGTCACGTTATTTACGTATGGCTAAATGAGCCTTAAGCTGCCTACACACTAGGGAACATACTTAAAAAAAGAGAGCATTTTTTGTGAATGTGTGAGTGCGTTTGTGTGTGTGTGCGTGTTGAGAGCGTGCATTTCGTGTTTACAAAATTTTTTGATATTTTTTGTTCCCTCAACCATGTTCCCTAGTGTGTAGGCAGCTTTAAAGCGGCCCACACATTAAGGAACATTCGTGAATAAATGCCAATTTTTTTGTGAGTGTGTGCGCGTTGACAGCGTGCAATTCGTGTTTACCATGATACAACCATACTAGGTAGATGCATTAGAACAACAAACAACAACAAAAAATGTAATCGGCTACTTTTGATACATAGCGAAAGCATACGAAAAAATCCCTGAACTGTCATAATAAAACCCTGAACTGTCAAACTCTCCCTAATGCATCTACCTAGTATGGTTGTATCATGGTGTTTACAAAATTTTTTGATATTTTTTGTTCCCTACTCAATGTTCCTTAATGTATGGGCAGCATAAGAGTATAAGCACAATGCAAAGGTCCACGTTTTTTTCCATACAATTTGACAATTAAAATCGTGCAACGATTTCCGTGAGAGATAAAACTTATTTTATTTTCACAACGGAATTTCTTATTCTCCTGTTTTTACTCTCAGATTATTTTACTAATGTTGCCAGATTTTCACACAATTTGAATCACAGTGAAAGTATAGTACGATTACATGGTTGATTTCGTCATGCACATGCATTAGTAATATCAAAGGATTTAACTTTATACATTTATAAACTATATAAAAAACACCAGTAACACAATAATACTTTCACAGTCTTTTATTCTAACTAATGTCAAACAACAACAATTCGTTGGAATGTGTCAAGAAGAAAAATATAACCCACTTGACTTTCTATGTGTTCTGTGTTGTAAAAGTAAGATTCCGTTTCCGTTGCTATTTTGTTCATTTTTTTCCGTCACGATTTAAGATTCCTTTTCCATTTGTATTGTGCTTATTCTCTAACGGTGGGTCTCATACTGCAGGTTTAAACTTAGGTTAATACTTAACCCAAAAATTTGTTGTTGTTTTGTGTATTCTCGAACCGTATGGTTTTGTTTTCATGGAAGTCAAGTCAAGAGAGAGATAACAGTATAAAATCTCCATACATTTTGTATTGCCCATTTTTTGTATATATCTGTCTCTTTTTAGATTATTGTGCTTTATCTTTTGTTTTTCTTAAATTTTTGCGTTTTGTTTTGCTCATTTTCTGTCGGCCATATTGCCCAAATCAGCTGATTCATGTCTGGTATAATTTGTGAGTTTAATCACAACTGGGTCGAATGTCGACCGACGACAGCAAAAGTCGTCACGATTAATTTAAATTCAGCGACAATCGACCGTCGACATTTGTTGACGTTTAGAAAAAAAGGAAAGCAAAATAAGAATGTGGTTGTGTTTGTTTCGCTACAATTCTTCATCAATTCAATTCGTTTTGCATTAATTCTTGTTGTTTTATATTTTATTGTATTTAATTTTTCTTTTTTGAGGTGAGTTATGTAATTTTTTATATTTCAATTACATTTCTTCTGTCAAAAAACTAAATTTTTTGTAAACAAAGTACGAATTTTTGAACTCTAATACGAATTTCTACAACTCTGTTCTTATGGCAACCATTAATTAGTTAAAAATATGGCAACAATTTGACAAATATTTTGAGTGTGTGTCGTCCTGAATATAGAATAGATGCTATTACGACGACAAATCGGCGGACGACATGACATTATGTTTCCCATACAAAATATAAAGCTGCCTACACACTAGGGAACATACTTGAAAAAAGAGAGCATTTTTTGTGAATGTGTGAGTGCGTTTGTGTGTGTGTGCGTGTTGAGAGCGTGCATTTCGTGTTTACAAAATTTTTTGATATTTTTTGTTCCCTCAACCATGTTCCCTAGTGTGTAGGCAGCTTAAGAAACAGCAATTCTCGTTGTCGACCTTGTTGTGATTATGCGGCAAATAGACTATGCAAGTCACTTCTCGCCACACACCAATCAAGTAAACTGTGCAATATTCATTTTAATTTACACATAGCAGCAGAAACCAGAGAACGGTTTGAGTGCCTTATTTTATGCTTTTGAATGCAATCACAAAAAATGTGCATATTGTTGTCAATACACATCATTTCAGTAAAGCAATACAGACACAATTGAAAAAAAGTGAATATGACGAAAGCCATGCATTGCACTGCATGTCTTCTATTAATCTTACCTGACACTCACAAAAGCAACGAATATAAAATGATTGGTATGAATACAAACCGATTGTTACGAATGGTCTCAATGTTGTTTGTATAAAAATTGAACATTTTTTTCTGTCAAATATTTTAGTATATTTTTGCTGTTTATTTTTTTCACTTAAACATTAACAAAATGAGAAAATATATGCATATTTCATATTTAAATAAAAAAATGGAAATTTCTTCACACTGCATTTTTCAAAATACTGCAACAGGTCAACGAATACTAAATGAATGTTGATTGATTTTATTTTTTTAATGCGTCATCTCTTCATTTCGTTGCTTGACATGTGACATGTTAAAATAATGCATAAAAACCACTCATCAAAAACAATGAATGTATATAACAGCAACAGCATTAGTTATTGTTGTTGCATGAATACATGGCAAAAGCAATGAATGGTATGACTGCGCAATAAAACGAATGTACTCAAACCGTTCTCTGGCAGAAATATGTAGCGGATTGTTATTGCTATGAGGAAATATTAGTCTTTAAAATCTTTTACTCTTTGCGCAGGCCAAAATACCTGAAATTCGTTAGTGATGTTAATAAATTTATATTAACATTTTTTACTTTACGTTTATTCATGCTTTTAATTTTTTTATCCGTATTTATGATGTTCACTCTTCAAAAATTACTGCTGAACTGTGCTAATTTCAGAATACACTGCGCAAATGACTTCCACAAGTTCTAAAATATTGCGTAAAAATCAAAATCGTTTTTATTTTTACTCAAGTCTAAAAATATACTTGTACAAGTACACAAACCAGACCACACACTGTTCAACTGACCTGCACAAACTCATTATTGTGCAAGTAACTTGAGTAGTCTATAGGCCGCATTAATCTCTAAAGCGGGGTTTACATTATACCATTATTCATAGGATCTGTCAAAAAATCAGTCAGCTAGCCATAATCCTATAGTGTAAACACATTTTGTCTGATACAGAAAATCCATATTGAAGTTTTGACAATCAGATTGATTTTGAAATATTTCATACAATTATGAGAATCCGATGGTAACAGCTGTTTTCATCTGATTGCATATGATGCACGCAGAAAAAAAACAGGTGGAACTTTATCTAAGTGCTATGTAATTATACAACTACATAAGTTCGAAGTAAGTTTTACAATTTTCTAGCAAAATATATGCAATTTTTCGGATATTTTCCGCTACAGATGTATATATTTTGCAAGGATTGTATATATTTTACAATAAAATTTACATATTTAATTAAAATTTATTTATTTAATTAAAATTATAGTTCCGCAGAGAACACTTAGGAGAAATAATTTCTTCCATATAGATATTCATAGAACTGATTATGCTTTGAATGAACAAATTACCAAGTCAATGAGGTTATTATTATTATTATTATTATTATTATATTCAATAATCTTTGTGAAAATTTAGATTTAAGTATTTCTAATTTTAAGTTTAAAACTCTTTTAAATAAATTGCTATAAATAATTAGTTTTAGATATAAGTTGCTAGTCTGTAAGGATAATATTGTATCCATAGACTGAAATAAAGAATAATAATAATAAAAATAATTATACTAGAACTTTGTAAAACTAACTTGAAAATTATGTAGTTGTATAATTACATAGCTCTTAGGTTCCTCCTGTTTTTTTATGTGTGTGGTGTAAACAAATATACAAGATTTTTTTTGACAATCGCGTCGTTTCTAGGATTTTTTATTTGATTTGTCAGACGTAAATTCAGATACAAAATCAGAGAATGTAAAACCCGCTTAAGCCTGTCAATTCAATTTACTGATCTTTAAAATTAAAAATTTAATTTAAAATTTCAATACTAAAGTAAAAACGATATTTTTATACTTTTTGGGTCATTTTTGAATTTAAATCAACCCAACTCTAACTTTTGCTATTTTTCTTTCACTTTTTTCGAAATAATTTTTTTTCTTAACTCTATTCAATATTTTTCTAAACCTAAAATATACACAAAATAACACAACATTGTACTGTTTACTTGCAGAAAAAATTTGTTCACGAAAAAAAATTGCAGCTTTCTTAATGTTGTACATATTTAGTTAGAAGTATAAAAATATAATTTTTTTGTTCCTAGCATCAAATTTTTAATCACGAATACGAGCGCTAACTTTGAAGAACGGGTATCACCATTGAATTCAGCGTACTCGAATTAGCTTTACCAGTAGGGTACCTAGCTTGTTAAAATTTGCGACTAGCACAGTGTTTTTAATTTTGATAAATTTTTTTCATTTTAACGTCGGTTATGCTTTTGATATTTTGTGTTCACTACTCAATGTTCCTTAATGTATGGGCCGCTTTACATGGGGGTTACATGATCAATTTCTGTCCTTTTACTAACACTCACACTTTTCTAAATTTGTGAGTGCGTTAGTTAGGTTACATCCCAATAAGCATTTGGAAGAAATATCACCCAAAAGTTATTACGGCAATATCATCCATTTATCGCTTAAAAGAAAATCAAAGTAGTATTTCCAACATATCTTCTTTTTACCAGGTGGAAGATACATTGGCGATATTGTACAAAAACGTCAAAAAATATATATTTTTAGATTTTGTTTTAGTTGAAAATTTTTGTTCTGAGCTTCCGATGGATAACTTTTGCAATTTATATTGAAAATATTAAGGTAAGCTAAAATTGTATCAGAGCTTTGAAGTATTAATTCCTTTTTGAATGAATTCACTACCAATCGAATTCAATTTTCTCTTCAATTGAATGAATTCCTTTTTTTAAGTAATTCACTGAATTCGTTCAACTTAATGCGTTCATCAAACAACAAATTCAAAGAATTAATTCAATTGCAATAGTTCTTTTTATTAAATCAAATGAATTAATTCACCGGTGAACGCGTTCAATTTTATAAATCGAACGGAAAAAAGTGAATTAATTCCTTACTGAATTTATTCACTACTGAATTCGTTCAATTTCATTTTCGTTCAGTGAATTAAAAAAATATAAAATTACGTTCAGTCAATCAAAAAAAAAAAAATAATAAGTTCACTGAATTGAAAAAAAAATAAAATAAGTTCACTGAATTCAAAGCTTGTTTTTTGCCGTTCAGTACAAGAAAACAATAATGTACAAGTAAAATTTTTAAATAAGCAATTTTACAGCGTGTGCTAGTAAAAATTAACAAATTAGAAACCGGATGCTGTTTATTAACTTACATGATTCAAAAATAAAACCTTTTACTATTAAAAATAAAAACTTTACAGATATAGATAAATTTGGAAAAAAATATAACTACATATATAACTAGTTTGAAAAATTAATAGTTATATTTTTTTTCCAAATTTATCTATATCTGTAAAGTTTTTATTTTTAATAGTAAAATGCTTTATTTGTGAATCATGTAGGTTGATAAACAGCATCCGGTTTCTAATTTGTTTATTTTTACTAGCACACGCTGTAAAATTACTTATTTAAAAATTTTATTTGTACATTATTGTTTTCTTCTACTGAACGGCAGAAAACAGGCTTTGAATTCAGTGAACTTATTTTATTATACCCTACACCACTATGTGGTCAGGGTATTATAAGTTTGTGCTGATGTTTGTAACACCAAAAAATATTGGTCGTAGACCCACCTTATAGTATACCGATCGGTTCAGAATTTTTTTTTATTTCGATTTAACGATGTCCGTCTGTCCGTCCGTCCGTCTGTCTGTCTGTCCATGCAATCTTGTGCGCACTCTACAGGTCGCAACTATTGAGATATTTCGATGAAATTTGGTATATAGACCTATGTTGGCCCAAGGACGAACAAGTTTGATTTTTTTGAACATCGGTCCATGTTTAGACCTAGTGCCCATATAAGGGTCCTACCAAAATTATATTGTTTATACGCTGCAGGTCGTGAATATTAAGATATTTTGACGAAATTTGGTACACAGACCTATGTTAGCCCAATAACGCAGCCTATTGATTTTGGTGAACATCGGTCCATGTTTAGACCTAGTGCCCATATATGGGTCCTACCAAAATTATACTGTTTATACGCTGCAGGTCGTAAATATTAAGATATTTTGATGAAATTTGGTACACAGACCTATATTGGCCCAATAACGCAGCCTATTGATTTTGGTGAACATCGGCCCATGTTTAGAACTAGTGCCCATATAAGGGTCCTACCAAAATTATACTGTTTATACGCTGCAGGTCGTAAATATTAAGATATTTTGACAAAATTTGGTATACAGACCTACATTGGCCCAGTAACGCAGCCTATTGATTTTGGTGAACATCGGTCCATGTTTAGACCTAGTGCCCATATAAGGGTCCTACTAAAATTATATGGTTTATACGCTGCAGGTCGCACATATTAAGATATTTTGATAAAATTTGGTACACTGACCTACGTTGGCCCAAGGACAAAGCCTATTGATTTTGGTGAACATCGGTCCATGTTTAGACCTAGTGCCCATATAAGGGTCCTACCAAAATTATATTGTTTATATGCTGCAGGTCGCAAATTTTAAGATATTTTGATGAAATTTGGTACACCGACTTATGGCAGCCCAAGGACGAAGCCTATTGATTTTGGTGAACATCGGTCTATGTTTAGACCTAGTGCCCATATAAGGGTCCCCCCAAAATTATATTATTTATACGCTACAGGCCGCAAATATGAAGATATTTTAATGAAATTTGGTACACAGACCTATTTTGGCCCAAGGACGAAGCCTATTGATTTTGATGAACATCGGTCCTTGTTTAGACCTAGTGCCCATATAAGGGTCCTACCAAAATTATACTGTTTATACGCTGCAGGTCGCAAATATTAAGATATTTTGATGAAATTTGGTACACAGACCTATATTGGCCCAATAACGCAGCCTATTGATTTTGGTGACATTAGTTGGCTTTTACCCAGACTGGTGTAGGGTATTCTATAGTCGGCATGCCAGACTTTAACCTTTTTACTCGTTTTTTTTTCAATTCAGTGAACTTATTTTATTTTTTTTCAATTCAGTGAACTTATTATTATTTTTTTTTTAATTCACTGAACGTAATTTTATTTTTTTTTAATTCACTGAACGTCATTTTATTTTTTTTAATTCACTGAACGTAATTTAATTTTTTTTAACTCACTGAACAAAAATGAAATTGAACGAATTCAGTAGTGAATTAGTTACTTTTTTTCTGTTCGATTTATAAAATTGAACGTGTTCACCAGTGAATTAATTCATTTGATTTAATAAAAAGAACTATTGCAATTGAATTAATTCGTAACAAAATAAATCGAACGAAAGCAAATATGAATTAATTCCATTTAATATATGGTGCTTAGTGAATTAATTCATCGAATTTTTGATTCAGAATTGAAAAATTGAATTAAGGAATTAATTCTTCAAAGCTCTGAATTGTATTTCATTTAATAATTTATTGCAAATAAAAACAATTTTTTTTTAGGAAATAACGTTCCGTCCGGTTGTAATATAAATCCAAATCTATGAAAGACTGGTTGATTTAATAATGGATGTATCGTTTTAACCATGGATGGTAACCGAAACGATGCGGTTATAGGTAAGGGTAACGCTATTTTAGATTATTTCGTTAACGGTATTTTAAGGGTAACGCTGTTTCATTTATTTCGGTATCGGTATTTTAAGGATAAAGGTTTTTTTGTTATTTCGGTAACGGTATTTTAAGGATAACGGTATTTCAGTTATTTCGGTAACGGTATTTTAAGGTTAGCGATATTTCAGTTATTTCGGTAACGGTATTTTAAGGATAACGGTAGTTAGTTATTTCGATGCATCCCGCAGTTTTTTTTTACAAAAAACAAACGAGATTAAAAACAAATCCAATTTACCAACTTAAAGTACGAAAAATACTCAATACCCAAGTGCAATTACCAAAGCAGAAAATTTAAAATAACGGTAACTGTATTTTAGGGGTAACGGTATTTCATTTATTTCGGTAACGGTATTTTAAGGGTATCGATATTTCATTTATTTCGGTAACGGTATTTTAAGGATAACGGTATTTCAATTATTTCGGTAACGGTATTTTAAGGATAACGGTATTTCATAAATAGTTAACATAAAAATTAGTTGTATTTTTTTAAAATAAAAAAGTTGAAAACAAGACGTATTTTTATCTTCTGGGTGAATATCAGGCGATATTTTTTTTTTTAACTTCCAAATGATATATCGGCGATATATACAATATTTTTTATCTTCCAGCTGATAATTTAGCGATAACGCCAATTTATCTTCTAGAAGAATTGTTTTCGTATTGCTGTGAAGTTTTGCATTCGGGACACGTTTTCTACCAAATGGGGTATCTTCCGCAATATGAATACGATTATTGCGGCAATAAAATTTTTCTTCCAGGCAATACGTTGGGGAATCGTCTTCGTAATGCCATGTTTGCTGGGATTGAACATGTAACCCCAGTATAACCGACGTTAAAATGAAAAAAATTTATCAAAATTAAAAACACTGTGCTAGTCGCAAGTTTTAACAAGCTAGGTACCCTACTGGTAAATCTAATTCGAGTACGCTGAATTCAATGGTGATATCCGTTCTTCAAAGTTATCGCTCGTATTCGTGATTAAAAATTTGATGCTAGGTACAAAAAAATTATATTTTTATACTTCTAACTAAATATGTACAACATTAAGAAAGCTACAATTTTTTTCGCGAAAACATTTTTTCCGCAAGTAAACAGTACAATGTTGTGTTATTTGTGTATATTCATCAATAGGGTTTAGAAAAATATTCAATAGAGTTAAGAAAAAAAATTATTTCGAAAAAAAGGGAAAGAAAAATAGCAAAAGTTAGAGTTGGGTTGATTTAAATTCAAAAATGACCCGAAAAGTATAAAATATCGTTTTTACTTTAGTATTGAAATTTTAAATCGCGAATACTTGCTGCATAAAGTGATTTATACTGTCCGTTATTTGCATTCAATACTTAACTGTCTGTACATATTTTACTAGAAAATTGTAAAACTAACTTGGAACTTATGTACATAGTTGTAGAATTACACACATAGTTCGTAGGTAATATTCTCCGTTTTTTCCGCGTGTACTGCTTCTAAACTCTTTCTAAGACTTCCAAAGTCTCTCAAACTCGGTTAAATGATCCTCTTCTTTTTTGTACATATTTACGTGTTTTGCATAGGCTAACACAGTTCTACACAAATTTTAATTTTTCGAAAGAGAGGGACAAAGACCGCTTGGTTAGCAATTTTTAACGGTAGTTTAGAATAGATCCTGATTACACACAAAGCAACAACAAAATTGTATTCGTTGTTGGTGCTTTATTGCATTTTTAGACACTAGGTTAAAGTGTAAATTGTGATTTTTTTTTTACTTTTTGGTTTATTAAACAGTTTTAGCTTTTAAGCAGCTTTCATTTTAAAGTAAAGATATTTAATTTACATCAGTAAAAAACTTTGAATACCTAACTAGGATTTTGATTAAAATTAATCGAATAAGAACCAGAGTTAGGATCTTGTTGCATTTGGAAATTAGAAGTGGACAATCCAAAAGGTTTTAGTATCATGTTGCCCAATTCCTTTAATTTGCCAAACATTTCTTCCTTTAAACGTTCATTACGCTCTTGAATTATAGGTGGCAAACGAACAATAGCTGCACGTGCTTCATTTTGACCAGGATCCAAATCGTAAACATGTTTATAATCAGCTAAAGCTTCATCAAACTTATCTTCATGTTCATAAAGTTTTGCACGTCTTAAAAAAACAATATTTTAATTTTAAATTATTTATATTAATACGAATTATAAAAATTTTAATTAACCCTCTAACCAACCTCAGCTTTTTGCAATGAAATTTATACCACGTGTTCGTCATTAAAAATTTACAATAAGTTTTCTACAAAATTTTGTTTCGTCGCCTATTTAAGGCAATATGCTCCAAAATAGGTTTATACTGGATGTAAACTGAGCAACAACTACCTAGTTGTTATACAAAACTAGTTCTTGTATGTTTTTTATGTGTGCGATTTGACAAAAACTAACAATAGTCAAAAACTATGCAGTTTTTGCTTTTGCTAAATGCAGTATAACACTACATTTATACCTGAGCAAAAAGTACCTGGGAGCAAATTACTGCAGTCGTGATCGAGTATTATTCGATAGCAATTATTGTAACTTAAAACATTAAAAGGATTAAAACTAGGTTAGAGGTGAAGCATTTCGTTCCTTTATTACAAATATGAGTTGAAAGTTGTAACAATAGATTTTTTAACAATTTCGAACGCTAACGACTGCGGGAATCTGGCCCCTGGTTTTTTTTTGGCTCTTGTAGTTTTTTAAAAATGGCACAAAAAAAGTTGAAATTGGCAGGCAAAATGGCACGAAAAAATAGTAAAATTGGCACAAAAAACGCAAAAATGGCACGGTTATTCCAAAAATTTTAAAATATAATGGTTGATTTAAGTGTCTTTCTGAATGTTTTCAACAAAAATACAATAATGAAGAAATTTACCGTTGAACTGCTAAAGTGCATTAGCCGTATATTAGTATGATTTAAAAATAAATCTGGAATTTTATTAAATATTAAATATGATTCCTTGTGTCTGTTAAATTTTTCAATAAAAATGTTTTCTTCTTCTTCATATAAGTCAAATCTAAAAAATATCGTTTTTTTAATTTTTTCCAAAAATGGTTTACAAACAGAGCTTTGAAGAATTAATTCCTTTTTGAATGAATTCACTACCAATCGAATTCAATTTTCTCTAGAATTGAATGAATTCCTTTTCTTAAGTAATTCACTGAATTCATTCAACTGAATGCGTTCTTCAAACAACAAATTCAAAGAATTAATTCAATTGCAATAGTTATTTTTATTAAATCAAATGAATTAATTCACCGGTGAACGCGTTCAATTTTATAAATCGAAAGGAAAAAAAGTGAATTAATTCCTTACTGAATTCCTTACTGAATTAATTCACCACTGAATTAATTCAATTTCATTTTCATTCAGTGAATTAAAAAAAAATAAAATTACATTCAGTGAATTTAAAAAAAAAAATAATAAGTTCACTGAATTGAAAAAAAAAAATAAGTTCACTGAATTAAAAAAAAAATAAAATAAGTTCACTGAATTCAAAGCCTGTTTTCTGCCGTTCAGTAGAAGAAAACAATAATGTACAAATAAAAGTTTTAAATAAGCAATTTTACAGCGTGTGCTAGTAACAAATTAGAAACCGGATGCTGTTTATATATTATATAACTATATTTTTTCCAAATTTATCTATATCTGTAAAGTTTTTATTTTTAATAGTAAAAGGCTTTATTTTTGAATCATGTAGGTTGATAAAAAGCATCGGGTTTCTAATTTGTTACTAGCACACGCTGTAAAATTGCTTATTTAAAACTTTTATTTGTACATTATTGTTTTCTTCTACTGAACGGCAGAAAACAGGCTTTGAATTCAGTGAACTTATTTTATTTTTTTTTAATTCAGTGAACTTGTTTTATTTTTTTTAAATTCAGTGAACTTATTTTATTTTTTTTTTCAATTCAGTGAACTTATTATTTTTTTTTAATTCACTGAATGTAATTTTATTTTTTTTTAATTCACTGAATGAAAATGAAATTGAATGAATTCAGTGGTGAATTAATTCAGTAAGGAATTAATTCACTTTTTTTCCGTTCGATTTATAAAATTGAACGTGTTCACCGGTGAATTAATTCATTTGATTTAATAAAAAGAACTATTGCAATTGAATTAATTTGTAACAAAATAAATCGAACGAAAGCAAATATGAATTAATTCCATTCAATATATGGTGCTTAGTGAATTAATTCATCGAATTTTTAATTCAGAATTGAAAAATTGAATTAAGGAATTAATTCTTCAAAGCTCTGTTTACAAAGATTGAGTTTTTACTGAATTTTATAGCATTTTTATAATGAAAAGTCTAAAAAAATAGACAAAATGGCTTTTTTTGGCAAGGATTTGTAAAAATGGCATTTTTACAAAATAAGTGAAAAAATGGCATAAATGGCATTTAATGGCAAATGCCAAAAAAAACTTGCCCTATTTTCAATATATTTTAAAGTTGTTTAAATTATTTTCAAGATATAATTTTCTAGTTATTCAAAATATATATCTTAATTTTCACAGACTCATAGATATCAATGAGAAAACTGTTTCAAAGAGCTTTTGTCAATTTTTTGTTTTAAATAAAATGGCTTTTTATTTGTAATATTAGTTTAAAAAAATGTACACTTACTACAATGTTTGTGTAGTAATCAGTAGTTGTTGCTTTGCTTTCTGTTTTGCAATTGTTTTTCTATGGATAAATATAAAGCAACTATTAAACGGCGCTGTTCCACATCCACATCAAAAAATTCTAAAATGAAACATTCCGAATTTTTTTTGCTGTTCCCTGATCCACATCCGTATTATTTTCTTCGTTTTATTTCGTGTAGAAAAAGCTTGATGAAAGTGAAATGAATATATATTTTTCAACAACAATTATTATATAATAATTTATTTTAAAATTAGTCTATTAATATTAAAATTTCGTAGAAATAGCAAATTTTCGAAATTTTTAATTCTGTGTGATTTTGCAAATCCATTCTAATTAAAAAGTTTCAGAACTCAGAACAGGGGTGTATGACAGTTATTTAAAAAAACTGACGAAAAGTCCTATATTTCCTAACAGTTTTTTAAAGCAGTTATTTAGGAAATTTGACTTCAAATTTGAATACAGATGAATTTATTACATTTTTTGTAGATTCTACCGACAAACTTTGTATAACTTAAAAACTTATTTTAATGAATTCTTATAATGCCTCATTCATACTGAACCCAAAACTAGTAGTTTTCAAATTTATTGTGTTTTTGATTGTCAAATCTCATACAAATTTCAAATCGAAAACTTAAAAAAAAACGAAAACTTCTAGTTTTGGGTTCAGTATGAATGAGACTTTAAGTGCGTGATGGATTTTTTTCTGTTAAGTTGAATTTTCATCCTTACATCTTTGAGAAACTGAATTTAAATTTTTAATAAAATTTTATAAAATTTTTATTCGCGGAAAAGGTTATTCCGACAAAAAGCCCGTGCTTTACGCTATTCTACCAGCCAATTGGTAAATTTGGAGTTAGAAGCCATTCTTAAGTCCAAAGTAATTACTTCGAAGTAATTGCTAAGTTTTATTCATATGACCCAATATGGTATGCAATTTCTCAATTTTTAAAAATTTACTACATTTTCGCAAATTAATATTTTGTCGGGGCTTTGTGAATGTTTTTTTTTTTCATTTATTTATTTAGAATTTTATTCTATTTAATAAAAATATATTCAAAAATATTGTGGGAATTCACAGTTCAGTTCGTACTAGTTTAAGTATTAAATTAGCATTTATCGTAAATTTCACAACTTATATATATATATATTCATTCCCGTCGTTCGAAGTTGGAGCATAGGGCCATTTAACCCATAGCAAATTTCACAACTTGCGATGGGTTAAACTTCAAAGATCATGCTATTTTACAACGTGCTAACTTTAGCACAAAAACTGTGAATACCCTCATTCTAACTTTGGATTTTTTGATACATTAGTATAATTGCTTTATATATATAACTATACTTTTTTTAAATACAAAAAAATTAAAATGTATTTCCACCACGCGATACTTCGACTACATTGGAATTATATTATTGGTGTGCCTCGGGGAAGATTGCTTTTTTAGGGACGTTCACATTTTTCCTTTCCTACACATTTAAGTGTGTACCTTTAACGATGCACAATTACAAGGACTATCAGCTCTTGTTACCAAATTTTCAATACTCGAAGAGCCGCAAATTTGCTAACCAAAAAACCGTTTGGTTTCAAACCATTACCAAAAATTGTTTGGTTTCAAACCATTACCACCATACAAATTTTCGCTGGTTGATGGCACCAACGAGCATAGAATCTCAACAGTGTGCATGCGTCCAATGAGCATATAATTTAAAAGAGGTACCAACTCTCCCTACCTCTTTTAAGTCACTCACTGCTTAATTTGTATCGAAAAATGTTGCCATAAGAATTACACATGTCTATAAAGGCTAACATTTTTCGATACAAAATGTTAATATTCGAAAGAGGCGATGAAAACCGCTGATGCGTCTCTATTTCTGTTAACTGTTGAAAATTAGAATTAAAATAATTCGTATTTAGAATAGAAAACGTATTGTTGACATTACAAACATGTATGGAATCTATAACGCTTCACAAGCATGGTAATAATTACAAAATTCGACGAATGGGTAAAGAAAGTATTCGCCGAGATGGCCTTTTACTGGTTTCTATTAAATGCAGCGAAGAGACATTAGCAACAGCTCGTCAAAATGTTGTTCATTAATTTTATTACAATATTATTTTTTATACCACAATAGTGGCACATGAACTGTTATTTTAACTTATTTTCTTTTATTTGAATAAACACTTTGTTTAGCAAAATATTAACCTTATTTTGGAACAAAAAAATCATAGAAATGTTAACCTTATTTCGGAACAGAGGTAGAAATAAATATTAAAAATTGTTTCAATAAATATGCATAATATGAAAAAATATAATAAAAAACTAAACCCGTTAACTGCAACTTATTCAAATCTCAGATCAACGAGCATATAATTAAAAGAGGTACCAACTCACCTAACCTCTGTTAAATCAATCTCTTCTTAATTTGTATTGAAAAATGTTACCATATGAAACACATGTGTCTGCAAAGGCTAACATTTTTCGATACAAAATGTCAATCTTCGAAAGAGAGCGATAAATACCGCCTGCTCAGACAGAGCCAGTGAGAGAGCGCGGAACAGTACGTGAGCGATTTGAATAGAGCATGATGGCTCATTTACGAAATATAAATATATAACATTTTACATATTTTTATGAACTTTTACCATACGGTTTTCGTCACTCTTTTTCGAAAAATTAAAATTTGTATCGAATTATGTTAGTCTATTCCAGGGCTATGAAGAATTAATTCCTTTTTGAATGAATTCACTACCAATCGAATTCAATTTTCTCTAGAATTGAAACTGAACGCGTTCATCAAACAACAAATTCAAAGGATTAATTCAATTGCTATAGTTCTTTTAATTAAATCAAATGAATTAATTCACTGGTGAACGCGTTAAATTTTATAAATTGAACGAAAAAAAGTGAATTAATTCCTTACTGAATTAATTCCTTACTGAATTAATTCACCACTGAATTCGTTCAATTTCATTTTCGTTCAGTGAATTAAAACAATACGTTCACTGAATTAATTCCATTCGTTATGTCCGTTCCCGTACTTTACCGCAGTTACCCAAACTCGCCCAAAGGCGTTGCCATACTCAAAATTGCGTGTAAATTGTTGTTGTTTGGGTTGTTTTGGGTTCCCGCGGTAACGTACGGGAACGAACATAATAGGTTTGTTCCACGTAATTCTGGGTAAAGTCTGGTAAAATGAGAGTGAACAAATAATTATCTCAAAAAATGGTAAAATTGCTCACAATACCTGGAACGCACAAAACCACATTTCAAGCCCAAAAATTAACGTCAAAGTTATTCATATAAACAAAAGCTATTTTTAAGAATAAAATATCGAAGGGAATAAAGAAAAAATGTTATAACGTTGTATTTGTTAACGATATTAATTATTGTTTACAAGTTTTGTTAATATTTTAATTATTTTTACAAATTTAAAACAGCTGATTTATAAAAAACTAGTGATTTGACAGTTTTACCATTTTACCCGCAAAAAAAGTACGGGTAACTTCTGCTAAAAAGAGAAACAAATTATTCTCTCATCAACGCTCTCATTTACCCAATTTTTAACAATTGAAACGCTTTTTGGTAAGATTGGGTTCCCGCGGGTACCCGCGGTAACGTACGTGGAACAGAGCTAATATATGGTGATTTGTGAATTAATTCATCGAATTTTTAATTCAGAATTGAAAAAATGAATTAAGGAATTAATTCTTCAAAGCTCTGGTCTATGCAAAACACATGTAAATACAAAAAAAGAAGAGAGCTTAGTAACAGTTTGGGAGAGTTGGGAAGTCTTTTAAATGTTATGGATTTCGCTTTTAGTGCTTGTCAGTGCTAAACGGAACAACTGTTGGTCTTTTTACAGGCTAACTATTGTAAAGGCAGCAGTTAACTTTTTAAAAGAGAACTAAAAAATAGCTGATTAATATCAGTTTCATAAAAGTAAACGTTTTTTGAAATTGTCAATATATAACTATAATTCAAAAATTACATTCTTTTTGGTTTCCATGGTTAAAGGAAAACGCTCCTCAACTTCAATATAAATTGCTATACTTAGGTATACTAAATATATTCTTTTCGTCTATTGATTTTCAAGTTGACATCTCCTTTAAAGGTATTGTAATGGAATTAGGTACATCCTTGGACAAAAATAAGGGCTTTTTTACAAAGCTAAAGCTTTCTTCATTCTTACTCTTTGCTTATTATCAACAATTTTAAGTGAACTTGAATGTTTTTAAGATTTTTGGAAATTGAATGAAAATATTTTTTGAAATTTCTCAAAGTTTTAGTTTTGACACTCTCTCGTAAAGTTTAGTAAATTTTATCTTATTATAATTTAACTACTTTGGAGCATTTGTAGTCAATTTTTATACCCCGGTTAGAGGGTTAATCATGTAGCATACCTTATTAAAGCTCTAACGTAGTCAGGCCATAATTCTATAGCTTTGCTACAGTCTTGTATGGCTGATTCTTTAGAATCCAACCTAATTTTTGCCGCCGCTCTGTTTCCATACAATACAGCTCTATCTTTAGTAGCTTTAAGTGGACAAATTTTAAGAGCTTCTGTATATAGGTCTATTGCGTCTGCTGCTTGATCATTTTTAAACATTTCATTTGCTTCAAGTTTCATTTTATTGGCTTTTTCTTGATTAGCTTCCAGTTCTTCGAATGACATAGATTTCTCCTTTTCCGCCAAATCTGCCTCATCAATGTGATCGTGTATATATTCTGGGGCCTTTGTTTCTTCTTTTTCGACATTTTCACCACTGGCTGCATCTTCTAAAGCCTCGTCAGGTATATCACTATTTAGTTTTAACTTTTCTTGTTCCCTGATAAGTTCATCTACTACGTCTTCATTGGAATTGCTTTCTCCGCCAACTGCTGTCGTTGTTGATGATGTCCCAGTATTGGTTTGTTGAGTTGTAGAATTAATTGCCGATTCATCACTTACGGCATCCTGATATTCATCATCGCTACCTAATATTTCAGATATTTCAGGCATATTGTAATTATTATTTTAGTCCAGTAAGTCAAATAAATTTTACATTATTTCTTTATTTTCGGGCGGCACAGCCGAAAAATTTCTTCAGCCTAAATAATATCGGAGTAAGACCATTATATCGCCGCCGCCGACAAATTTTACTTTTCCGCCGTATCTGAATATTTTTAATCGGCTTGCTTCACAGCGACATAGCTGGGCAGAAATCCAAGTCGAGGGACACAAAGTTTGTGTGCTGTCGACTTTTTTTTGTAGTCGAACTTCCGCCGAAGTCTAGCGGCTAATTTCGGCTCATATTTGTTAGCTTGTAATGGCAGCAGAGCTTTGAAGAATTAATTCCTTAATTCAATTTTTCAATTCTGAATTAAAAATTCTATGAATTAGGGGGTAATTTTCTAAAACACTTCAGTGAAGTGTTGCGTTATTTCTATAGAAATTATTTTTGTTACAAAAACAATTTACATTGAAAGTTCCCTTCACTTCACCCAAGTGTTTTACGAAATTTGGTAGTTAATTCACTAAGCACCATATATTGAATGGAATTAATTCATATTTGCTTTCGTTCGATTTATTTTGTTACGAATTAATTCAATTGCAATAGTTCTTTTTATTAAATCAAATGAATTAATTCACAGGTGAACGCGTTCAATTTTATAAATCAAACGGAAAAAAAGTGAATTAATTCCTTACTGAATTAATTCACCACTGAATTCATTCAATTTCATTTTCATTCAGTTAATTAAAAAAAATAAAATTACATTCAGTGAATTAAAAAAAAAAATAATAAGTTCACTGAATTGAAAAAAAAAATAAAATAAGTTCACTAAATTGAAAAAAATAAAATAAGTTCACTGAATTCAAAGCCTGTTTTCTGCCGTTCAGTAGAAGAAAACAATAATGTACAAATAAAATTTTTAAATAAGCAATTTTACAGTGTGTGCTAGTAACAAATTAGAAACCGGATGCTGTTTATCAACCTACATGATTCAAAAATAAAGCCTTTTACTATTAAAAATAAAAACTTTACAGATATAGATAAATTTGGAAAAAAAAATATAACTATATAACTAGTTTGAAAAATTAATAATGTTCTGTGTTGTAAAAGTAAGATTCCGTTTCCGTTGCTATTTTGTTCAATTTTTTCCGTCACGATTTAAGATTCCTTTTCCATTTGTATTGTGCTTATTCTCTAACGGTGGGTCTCATACTGCAGGTTTAAACTTAGGTTAATACTTAACCCAAAAATTTGTTGTTGTTTTGTGTACATTTTTTTGACACTTTATTTTGTTTTTAGTTAAGTTAAACCTACAGTATGAGACCCACCGTAAAGCTGCCTACACACTAGGGAACATGGTTGAGGGAACAAAAAATATCAAAAAATTTTGTAAACACGAAATGCACGCTCTCAACACGCACACACACACAAACGCACTCACATTCACAAAAAATGCTCTCTTTTTTTAAGTATGTTCCCTAGTGTGTAGGCAGCTTAAGGAACATTCGTGAAAAAATTACTATTTTTTACGAATGTTGATTTGTGTATGTTAATGTTCGTGCAATTCGTGTTTACAAAATTTTTTGTTCTCTACTCAATGTTTCGTAATGTATTCGCCGCTTAAAAAATTGAATACAGCAGATCACGAAATTCTTCTTATTATTGTCGGCGGCAGAATTGGCTTGGCAACGGTATCGGCTGTTGACCGGCTAAAATCTGCTGGTTTGTATCTCTGTTGCAGACTTCAGAAAATTTAGCTGCCTACACACTAGGGAACATGGTTGAGGGAACAAAAAATATCAAAAAATTTTGTAAACACGAAATGCACGCTCTCAACACGCACACACACACAAACGCACTCACACATTCACAAAAAATGCTCTCTTTTTTTAAGTATGTTCCCTAGTGTGTAGGCAGCTTTTGATATACGTTCATTGTTGCCAACTTTTGTGCCCCAAAGACTGCTAAATTTGTCACGAAAAAGGAAACATTCGTGAAAAAAACGCCCTTTTTTGTGAATGTATGTGTGTGTGCGTGTTGACATCGTGCAATTCGTGCTTACAAAATTTTTTAGCGGCCTATATACGAGCAGGCATACTGTCCAGCTGGTTTGACAAATAAAAAATGGTTTTTGGAATACACGGTCAAATTTTGCTGTAAAATTTGCCCTCAAAACCATAAAATCAACACAGCGGATGATAATGACAAAATTATTTTTATTAATTATTTTCTTCGAATTTAATTTTTTGCATTTTTTAGTTTATTTATTAACGTTATCCCTTTCTTTTCACAAAATAACTTATTAAAAATGTAAAATTTTCCAATGTTTGAGGATTTTTTTCATTAGACGGTAAAACGTGTTTGTCAAACTTGCCGAAAAATCAAAAAATTTTGTTTTTCGTCCAACATGCTTGACAAACCGTCAAATTAGACATTACATGGTCAAATTCATACAGCCGTCCAGCATGCTGTACAGCATGCTTGCTCGTATATAGGCCGCTTTTGATTCTTTTTGTTCCCTACTCAATGTTCCTTCGTGTATTCCCCGCTTAATGGGCAGGTTTACCAGAGAAACCCGCTACCGCTACAATTAATATGTAACGCTTTATAGGCACATCTACACGAGAGAGAAAATTTCTAGAGATAGAGCAAAAAACACCTCTAAATAGCTTAAATCATTCACAATAGAGCTCATTAGAGGTGTTTTTTGCTATATGTCTAGAAGTTTTCTCTCTCGTGTAGATGTGCCTTATGAACAGAGCTTTGAAGAATTAATTCCTTAATTCAATTTTTCAATTCTGAATTAAAAATTCAATGAATTAATTCACTAAGCACCATATATTGAATGGAATTAATTCATATTTGCTTTCGTTCGATTTATTTTGTTACGAATTAATTCAATTGCAATATTTCTTTTTATTAAATCAAATGAATTAATTCACTGGTGAACGCGTTCAATTTTATAAATCGAACGGAAAAAAGTGAATTAATTCCTTACTGAATTAATTCACCACTGAATTCATTCAATTTCATTTTCATTCAGTGAATTAAAAAAAAATAAAATTACATTCAGTGAATTAAAAAAAAAATAATAAGTTCACTGAATTGAAAAAAAATAAAATAAGTTCACTGAATTAAAAAAAAATAAAATAAGTTCACTGAATTCAAAGCCTGTTTTCTGCCGTTTAGTAGAAGAAAACAATAATGTACAAATAAAATTTTTAAATAAGCAATTTTACAGCGTGTGCTAATAACAAATTAGAAACCGGATGCTGTTTATAAACCTACATGATTCAAAAATAAAGCCTTTTACTATTAAAAATAAAAACTTTACAGGATAAATTTGGAAAAAAATATAACTATTAATTTTTCAAACTAGTTATATAGTTATATTTTTTTTTTTTTCCAAATTTATCTATATCTGTAAAGTTTTTATTTTTAATAGTAAAAGGCTTTATTTTTGAATCATGTAAGTTGATAAACAGCATCCGGTTTCTAATTTGTTACTAGCACAAGCTGTAAAATTGCTTATTTAAAAATTTTATTTGTACATTATTGTTTTCTTCTACTGAACGGCAGAAAACAGGCTTTGAATTCAGTGAACTTATTTTATTTTTTTTTAATTCAGTGAACTTATTTTATTTTTTTTTTCAATTCAGTGAACTTTTTTTTTTCAATTCACTGAATGAAAATGAAATTGAATGAATTCAGTAGTGAATTAATTCAGTAAGGAATTAATTCACTTTTTTTCCGTTCGATTTATAAAATTGAACGCGTTTACCGGTGAATTAATTCATTTTATTTAATAAAAAGAACTATTGCAATTGAATTCTTTCTTTGAATTTGTTGTTTGATGAACGCATTCAGTTGAATGAATTCAGTGAATTACTTAAGAAAAGGAATTCATTCAATTCTAGAGAAAATTGAATTCGATTGGTAGGGAATTCATTCAAAAAGGAATTAATTCTTCAAAGCTCTGCTTATGAATAACTTAATCTGGTGAACGATGCTACTTCAGTTTTAAAATAAAAATATTTGTAGAGGTTTCTTTTATTTTTATTATTTATTCCTTTATAATTATATTTGTATACGTTTATTATTCTTTAAAAAAATATATATAAAAAAACAAACGACAGGTAGCGCCAAATTGCTACTTTTGTTTTTGTTTTAAAGTACACCCTTAAAATTCTATAGTCGCATAGTTAATAAAATCCGTAGTTGAATCGAAATATTTTGAAAATCACTATTTATAATTGTTAACAACAATGGGTATAGTCAATAAAATTATTTGTATGCTACCCTGTAAAAAGTATTTTTATTTATTTCAAATTGACAACTATATTTTGAATTGGTAATAGGTAGGCTGAGTTCCAAAACGTCATTTGCAATGCAACTGAACAAAGTCATGCATTCGTAAACGCAATTGATGCGCATATAAAAAGCAAACTGTGCATCACAAATGTTGTTGATGCTTTGTTGACATGTTTTTATTACAAAGTAAGCAAAACACTTGTTTGCTTTGTATCGAAACAGTAGTAAAACCGCAAACACTGCAATGTGTTTTGACGTTTAGGAACTCACCCGTATATTCAAAATTGGGAAAAAATCATATTTTAAAACAAAGAAAAATGGATTGAACGAAGCGCTGTAGCTTTAATTTGCCAAGTAAGTTTAAAATATTTATACCCGTATTCAAAATGAAAAAGTTTATGCTAACTAACTTGGTGCTAACTTTTTGCACACAAATTCCCATAAGGGAAAGCTGGCAGCTAGTTAGCATATGCTTTTTCATTTAGAATTACGGGGGTGAATCTTTTAATTTTGACGGAAAAACAATGAAATATTTATTTATTTTTCAGGACTTGGATCCAATTTTACCATCAAAATCAAGAAACATGCTTACAAAAGCAATAAATTTATGCAGAGAAGCAGATGGAAGATAATGTCAGTCAGGTGTATAGATGTCAGGTGTTAAAAAGTAATATATTTAATATTCCTGTTGGAGGAATTTTTAATATAATTTTTTATTTTTGTGTAATAAAATATTTGAATATATCTTTTAAATAAATAAACATACATACATATAGTTTTTGTTAAGAATGAGATCTAAATCACATTTGTAGTTTCTACCAACTATTATGAAATTGTACGTGGTGGGTATTCACTATCTTCAATATTTTTTTAATTTTAACTTCGCAATCGTTGAATACAGCTTTTTCAATAGTTGATTTTAAAATTTTTTATAAACATAGTTGACGTTCACTTCCACTATATCCACTATGCCATAGTGAGGGTTATTTCATCTATGGCATAGTTAAAAAAATAGTGATGAGTAACTATGTAATTTTTTGGGTGTACAAATATTGGTAGATGTTTCATTTTTTTCCTTTTGATGCATATTAAATGTAACGCCCTGTATCATTTTTAATTTTATTTAACGATAACAAATGATTTAGTCGGTTTTTATATAAGTTGAAATCCCCCAATATTAAAGGCTTCAATTGTCCCAACCAACGCTATTGGAGTTTCTGTCGACATTTTAATAATTTTATTGCCAAAGTTTATTTTAAACAAAAATAGTTTCTTTTCAATTTTTTTTCTCTATTTAAATTAATTGTATCAACGTGGTATATATTGTTTCACTTCTCTTTTATCTTCGTCGCCAAATGTAATGTCCGAGAATAAATAAACCACGGGAATAGTTAAAAGCAGACTAAACTTATGAATTTATTTATTTATTTAAAGTCTTAACTTATCCTAACGGAACTTAACTAAGAACTAGCGTTAAAGAATATGTGATAATGAGTGAGTAAAATGATACAGGGCGTTACATTTAATATGCATCACCTTTATAATTATATTTGTATATCGTTAGCTGAAATGCAAAACCACGTAACTAACATTTTTATTATTTTACAGGAGAAACAAAAAATGTTATATGTATATTGAAAAATAAATGGAATTTTGGTAATCAAATTTCGCAGATTTACTAAATATAGATCGATTAATTCATTTCTAGAATAAAAGTAATAATTTATTAATGTTTCAAAGAGTTATGCATCATAATCAATAAAAAAAACCGATTTTGTATTTTTTGTTAGTTACGTGGTTTTGCATTTCAGCTAACGATATGTTTATTATTCTTTAAAAAAAAGTATACAAAAAAATAAACGACAGCTGATGTATCATTAACTGCTCACAAGTAGCGTAAAATTTTTACACTATCAAAACAAGGTAGCGCTACCACAACATGTTGACTTAGCGGTAGCTAATCAAATCGTTCCCCAGTACCGGTGTTCTGTAACTATGTGAGAAGTTTCTCACATAAAAATTGCAACTCTGCCATATTTAAAACAGAGTGAGTATCATAATGTCAAATTTAGCCAGAGGTATGTAAAAAAAATTTACTTATATTCAGTATGAAATTTTGTCACTCACCCTGTTCTAAATATCGTAGAGTTGCAATTTTTATGTGAGTAACTTCTCACATAGTTACAGAACACCGGTACAGATTATTGAGTAGCGGCTTAGTAACAGTTGAGC
Organism: Leucophora obtusa; assembly: GCA_949987735.1. Lineage (NCBI taxonomy): Eukaryota > Metazoa > Arthropoda > Insecta > Diptera > Anthomyiidae > Leucophora > Leucophora obtusa. The sequence goes on from OX465295.1 coordinate 338,737,627, forward strand.
GTCTGGTAAACGCACTCATTCATATTTTGTCCATGGCAAGATATTTTTCCTAAATAAATTCGAAGATTAGGTATAGTAAAACATGTGGATATAGAAAGATGCGTAAATGTATACAATTGTGTACAAGGAACTGCAAATTTAGGTGACGGATGATTTAGCTTCAATAATCGAGGACAGAAAGTGTAAAAAGGTATGATTTACGACAACAAATAAAATTTTAAATTTGGTGCACATCTGTAAATAAAATATGCACAAAAATACAATTGCCATCTGTTTTACATTCAGATCCAAAATAAAAAAGTGATTTTATATTTTTAAAAAAATAGTAGTTATTTTCAATTTATTAAAATAACTGAGTTTCCGTAAGGGATATTTCACCTCGACAACGCCAACCGCAATCGGGCCCATTAAAATTTATTGCCAAATCAAGAATGATTATTTGTTTATTGTGAATAAAAATGTGTTGATTATGAATTAATATTGCGTTTACACTTGCATCGAAATCCCGAGATTTCGCTATTCACCACTCTGAAAAAACAATGAAGAAAAGCATATAAATGTATAATTTTTAATAAAACACACATAGTTAGCTATAATAAATACATTTTCTAAAAATTTAAAGTCTATATGCTTTCCTTCATTGTTTTTTCAGAGTGGTGAATAGCGAAATCTCGGGATTTCGATGCAAGTGTAAACGCAACCTAATATAAAAACACATTGGGAGCGTTCGGCAAATACAATGTAATAATCAACATTTCTACAAAAGCGCTGTATTTTTTTGTGCTACTTTTGAGAAAATCGTAATACAATTGTTGTTGATATAAAAAATAGTTTTGTATTAGTGACAAATAAAAACATACAAATCATTTCAAATAATTAATAGTCTCTGATACAAATATAATTTAAAAAATCAAAGGAAAGTATACACGCAGAAAAAAAACAGGTGTATCTTTTAAAAAGCCTACTACGTAAAATTTGCATAGTATTGAACTAATACAAAAATAAAAGCTCCAAATTTCTGGTAATTAATTGATATACATTTTTGCTAAATTACGAATACTTTCTTTTGTTAAGTTGGCTAAGTACGTGCTTTGTTAAATTTACATTGGTGAAATTTATTTAAAAACGTACTATGTAAAATTTGCATTGATCAAATTTTGAAAATAAAATAAGCAATAAGTATATTTTTCTAATAAGACAGGTAAATGTCAAAAAGCGCTTAGAATTTCCGTTAACATATGCAAATCAATATGGTGGATGTACATCTCTAATATAAAAGAATAATGATGCTGGAGTTTCTCAAGTTTTTATCTTATAATATTATTAATGCAAACAAAAATAAAAAATATTAATGCAAATAAAAACAAAAATAATATATTTTTATTGTAATTTTCATATCAAAATTGCTAACTTGTTGAAAAAATACAAGCCTAAAGTATTGAGTAATTACTTTTCAGAATTGGGTAACCTAAAAAAAAGTCGGAAATGTGTACTCGGTACTTAACACTTTTACAAACATAGTAATTTTTTATTTAGTCAATTTTTTTTTGCAAAATGTGTCTTATAATTCTCATTTGTTTTTTAGACAAATAGTTTTTATATATACATCATTATTATAACTGCAGTTATTGAACGGAAATGACGAATAGAACAATGAAGGGTTGGTTAACACAATTACAGTTCGGCAGCAGAGGAATTGAGGACAAAGAAAAATATTAAAATGTAAATATTAATTAATTAAAATTAAACAAACTAAAATAAAAATACACAATTTCCAATTTTTCTTTTATTTATTTAAAAAATAAACCATGTTTTTTTTACTAAAAGAAAAAAGTTTATTTTCATTTGCGTGTTGTTATATTAAACAAAGGCTTCGATTTAATTACATATATATCTCTTTGAAAAATTACCTAAGCGTCTTGACAAATTTGTCGTTAATTTTATGTAGTTGTATATCTACCACGGAACTTTGTAAACTTTTACTCTAATTTTTGTAAATGTTACACCTTTTTTTTTCTGCGTGTAGAAAAAATGTATTTAGAAACAAAACAAAGAAAGCAGCGTTTCAGAGTTAGTAATCACAAAGCACTACAAAAGCCGGTATCAGGTTTTTTTGCTGACTGCTACCATTTTTTCCTATTCTGAGCAGTAAAAAAGCGTGTAGAAAAAATGTATTTAGAAACAAAACAAAGAAAGCAGCGTTTCAGAGTTAGTAATCACAAAGCACTACAAAAGCCGGTATCAGGGTTTTCTGCTGACTGCTACCATTTTTTCCCGTTCTGAGCAGTAAAAAAGCGCTAGAATAGCAGGAAAAGTGCCAAGTTGGTTGTGTACACCACAGATTAATACCAGATGTGAAACCAATGACAGGTGTCAAAAAAGTATTCTCGAACCGTATGGTTTTGTTTACATGGAAGTCAAGAGGGAGATAACAATATAAAATCTCCATACATTTTGTATTGCGCATTTTTTGTATATATTTGTCTCTTTTTAGATTATTGTGTTTTATCTTTGTTTTTCTTAAATTTTTGCGTTTTGTTTTGCTCATTTTCTGTCGGCCATATTGGCCAAATCAGCTGATTCATATCTGGTATAATTTGTGGTGTACACGTTTTGCTGAAATCCTTAAAAAGCGGAAGGGGAATCAATGAAAACTGTTAATTTTGACAATTTTATATTAGAAAAATATAATGAAGCTAAAGTTCCCGAAACAACATTGGAAGTGGTGTTTTCTAGTGAAGCTGAGGTAATTTTTTTAAACACGATATTCTTTTGGTTCTTGAGGTATTCGATTTCCTTGATTTTTCGAGTTCAGATATCAGTTGAACTAACGCAATTTTTGTTTTTAAATGATTTCCTTTAAATTTTTAACGTTTATAAAGGTTTTAGAAAGAAAGCATGGTCAGGAAAAGTGCAGAAGTGTAGTTTATCCTTTTTCACGGTCGCAACTGCACAATGTGCCAATAAAACATTCCATTCATATACAAGAGGCTGATGATATCCACAATAAAGACATTATGGAGATAACTTTGGACATCACGGTACATAAGTCTAAAAGAATTTTATCAAAATGTACTTGCTAATGAATTCTCTCTACTTGTAGGATTTTAAAGAATTTGAGTGGCAACCAGGAGACACAATAGCTATATTACCTTCTAACTCTAAAGAAAATGTCTCAGATTTACTTGAATGCCTGGACTTAAATGACAAGGCTGATCAAAAATGTGATGTTAAAGTATTATCTTCCTGCACAAAGAAAACGGCTAAGATTCCCGCCTATATACCTTGTAGAAGCACACCTAGGGAAATCCTTCAAAATTATTTAAATATCAAAAGCATATTGAAAAAGCAATTTTTAAGCATTTTAGCGGAATATTGTACAAACAACAAAGAAAAAACATTTCTTAAGTGTTTATCTTCAAAAGAAGGTTCATCATTTTATAATCATCTAATAATAGTAAAAGGTTTTAGCTTATTGGACATATTAAAAACCTGTTCCTCATGTAAACCTCCATTAACTTTGCTTATCGAACATTTGACACGTTTACTGCCCAGATCATATTCCATAGCAAATAGCCCTTTAAAAACAAAAGAGGAAATAACTTTAATTTTCTCAATCTTAAACACAAACCCTGGAATTACAACAAATATGTTAAAAGAAAAAACGAAAAATCCACCATCATCATTATTTGTATACTTAAGAGAACCTAATTTATTCCGTTATACTCAAGAAGATTATTCAAAGAATCAAATTTTGATTGCCATTGGAACTGGTCTAGCTCCTTTTTTGGGTTTTCTACAACACAAAGAATGTATTATGCAACAGGGATGTAACACAAAACCAGGACAAACTTGGCTTTTTGTGGGTACTACATCCGAACAAGCTACATTACATCGTCATCAATTATTGAAGTGGCAATCAATCAATGTTCTTAACAAATTTGTAGAATCACATTCACGTATAGGTGAGACACCTTATCAATATGTGCAAGATTCTTTAAATGTGCATTCACAAGATTTGGTGGATTTATTTTTAAATCCTGAAACTGTTATATATATATGCGCTGATGGTGCAAAAATATCGAAATCCATAGAGAAATCTTTACAAAATATTTTGGCAAAAGAATTAAAAATAACTGAAATAGAAGCTGTGGAAATGCTAAAAGATTTTAAAAATAATGGGAAATACAGAGAAGATATATGGCTGTAGAAGTCAACGTTTGGAATGTGCAAACTTGAGCAAATGCAATAAGAAAATAATTTCGTATTTTATAACAAATTTCAAACTATTAAATTTAATTCATATTTGTATTTAATTAATGTTAAAAGAACTCATACAATCTTTGTCGAATTATTAAACATTTAAGAAACGAACTAATTAAATAAATACGAAACACAAAATAATTTAAAAATAACGAATATATTTAACAAAAAATTAAAATAAAAGGGTGTTTAAAATCGAAACATTTAATTGTAAAAATGCTTAAAATAAATATTTGTATATTAAAAAATAAAATTGGAAAAAATGTACAATTCTTATATTCCCCCTGTCACAGAAATCAATTTCACTTAAAATAATTCGTAGTAAAAATTTTTATTTATTTAAAAATTGATTTTTAAAAATATCTTTATACTGCATTTAGATTGAACAAAAACTACCTAGTTTTTGGCCGTTGCTAGTTTTTACTTGTCGCAATACGTAAACACAAACAAAAACTAGTTTTATACAAAAATTATGTTGTTTTTGTTCAGTCTAATTTCAGTATTAAATTCTTTTGTAAATTTGCATAATACTTCTTAATTCTACCGGAATATATCTACTTTTGAAATTTATTTTAAACTCAGTCTGAAAAAAATTTCGTATGATTTCTGAATTTCATACGAATTAAAATCCCAACTTTTCTGGAACAGGGGTGATTTTTAAAATATAAAAGAAAATTTTAAAGTTGTATAAAATAAACTAAGTATGTATATTGTAGTTTTATATAAATCGTTCTTTATTAGTTTATAAACACTTTCATTTTAATATGTTTATTAATCTATACATATGTAAAATATAAATGGAATATTTTGTAATACAAATAGTTTTTTTTAACAGGCTTTTAGTTTTTTTTCTACATTCAAGGATATGATAATAAAAGTTGTTATTTTTGTATAAAAATGGAGATTTTTCAATACAGGTGGTTATTTAATTGAAATCTATTTCTATTATTTTTGTTTTAATTTGATGGTAGGTTTTTTTTTACTTTTTTGAGAAAGTTCGTAACAAATACTGCATATTTTAGAAATTTATTTCGTTGCTAATTGAAAATTTTAAATTATTCAGTTAAAAAAAAAATGTATTCTAGATCCGCATCGTGTCAGCATTTAAAAATGTCCTTATCTCTTGGCAAAGATATTTAGGAACATTGCAAAATCCGCTTCATTCTTATTAACTTCTTACTATTAATTGCCACGATCTGGGTTAAGCTTTATATTTAATTTTTTCATATATAACATATATCTAAAAATTAGTTATAAATGTTTGAATAACTACATATTGAATTAGCCATATTACTACTTTTAATTTTAATTATTATTTATACAGGGCACTTAAAAATTTGTTTTATTTCTAAAAATTAGTTTGAAGATAAACTTCTCAAAAAATTTTAACTACATTTTCGTAAAAAATTGGCATTTATTTAAAGTTAAAAACATTATTTTGTGCGCTAATTTTTGATACTGTTTGTTTAAATAATACTTTACAACATTTATCATAAGTATTTTATTGAAGAAAAATCAACAGTCTATTTTTCGTTTGATATATTTATTTTTATTTAAAACTGCGGTGACAGATGATGAATATTTTTGAAAATTATAACCTATAAGAACATTTTGTTTTCGAATTTAATATAAAAAATTACTAGGGGCCTGTTTATGTATTACGATAATAGTCTTAACATCTTAACAAAAATACATGGGAAACAAAAAGAAATTTTCGTTACTTTGTTTTCGTTAAGCCCAAATTAGTTTGGAAATATCGTAAAAAAAGTAACGTATCATTCACATAATGAATAAAAAGAATATAAAAAATAAAAATATTGTATTTTTTATCTTTTTCTTGTGAATAGAATTAAATGTCAAGTAATAAAATAGAAAATTTCTATTTCCAACAGAACTTTTTTACGATTTTACTTGACAACAGTTTCAATGCATAGAAAAAAGATAAAAATATATTTCTATATTATTTTAACACATTGAATTGATTACAGATACGTTTTTTTACTTTACGATTAGACTAATGAAGCCTTTACTTTGCTTTCGTTTAGACCACTTTCGTTATACATAAACCGGGGTTAAATAACACTAAAAGTCAAAAATGACAGAAATATTAGTTGATTTTAATAGCAATAGTAATTGCCCATTAAACTCAAGTGTATGAATTGTTTGTGGCACTTTATAAGTATTTAACCCAATATCAATTTTTAAAATAGTCTGAAATATTTTTATGCGCAAATGTTTTAACCCTTTCACTACCGACTTTTTGTTATTTTGACTTCAGATTATTTTTAAGAGTCCTCCAATTAGAAAAAAATATGTAAAATATTTTGCCCCCTCCTATCCACCAAAAATAACGTTCGAAAATCGAGTTTTTGAAACTTCTCATCCACGTTTTACGCCTTAAACATTCGGATAGCCAAAAATTCTTTGGTTGGTTTTCTTCTCGTCATAAAATGAAGCTTTCTGGCATGTGATGGAAAACGATCGTTTTTGATTTCGATCGATTTGGTTAAAAATCAAAAATTAAATGATGAATATAAAAGGCAAAGAGGCTTTAAATTGTTTTTAACCGCTATAGTTGTATCAGGTATATCGATTTACGACTTCTTATCGCTTTTAAATTCAAAATAATTAGAAATATTCAGAATTGAAATTTCAGAAACGATCGATTTGAAACCGATCGATTTTCATCACATGCCAGTTTATGCCAAATTTCAATAATCTATCTTCATTAGTTTAGGAGAAACACCAAACCCCCTTTTCTCGGAGATTATGACTATTAACAAATATCGCGACCATATTGCCATGTCGAACTGCTTATACATACAATGATTTTTATTTGAAGTCCAAGATCATAAACTTATTTACAAAAATATAAAGTTTTTTTGCATTATCACATTTTATATATTCCTTTAAAGATGTGTACACTCTTTCACAATATAGACTTGAGGTAAAATTACTCAAAAATGCGAAAAATCCCTCCACTCGTTACACTAATATATTTTATACATCACTTGATTTAAGCTAGAGGGTGTTTCGATATTTATGCTATTTCCGGTTTTAGCCGACTTTTCCCGAAGTGATATTTTCACCTATGTGTTGTGTCGCCAGGTCATTTTTTAGGTTTCCCCCAAAATATTTGAAAATAGATTTAGATTTAATATTAATAAAATAACAATTTCAAGTGTATAATAGTGGGTTTAGAGTTAACTAATAGTTAACCCAAAAAATTTTTGTTGTTTTGTATACAATTTTTGGACATTTTTTCGTTTAATTCCAGCAAAAAAAAAGCTATTTTAAAAACACTTCAAATAGCATCAACTGCTTTTGAAGTGGTTACAATTTAGCTATAACACTAATTCATTTTACAAGTGATGTCCCATGAACTCAGTAGTCCATCTTGAACATTTTGTTATTAATTTAGAAGTGATGTACATCACTGTTAAAAAAGTATGGTTTTTAGTAGTGTTTCCAATTATTCGACATAGGCGGTTAACCGGTTAATGCATTATTCGAAAACTCACTAAAATGGATTAACCGGTTATTCGGGTCGGTTATTCGAGAAAATTGGCGGTTAATCGATTAATCGTTTAATGCTAAATTAATGTATTTCATTAACTTTTTATTAATTAAAACACAAAAAGCTGACTCTTTTCATTAAATATTAACGTCATATATGAATACGATGGTATTAAATAAAAAAGTTTTCATATTCGAAGGTTGAAAAGTTTCGGGATCTGCGATTTTTTTAAAAAAGGTCTGTAAAAATGTTGCTAAATCTACTAAAATTTCGTTGAAGATGGCAGAAAGAACTGCTGAAACTAACAAAATATTAGTAAGTTAAGAACAGCAAACCTAAAACTGTTACATATCGATTACTTAACGTAGATTTTTTATTTAGAAAAAAATTTAAAAATCTGAAAAGCTTAGATACAAAATTTCTTTGAATGTGATTTTTAATCAATACTGATACTATAAAATTTAATATTGCATTTAACTTTTTCAGACCCAACTAGCTTGCAAAAATGTATTCATTTTATAACTTTAAGGTAAAATGGTACTAAAACTAATAAAATTTCCTGGTGTCAATTCATATTTTCTGAAATATAATTTAGCTAAAATTTTTTATCTAAATAAACCTATTAGTATTGAAAATATTTGTAATTTTAAGACAAAACATCACATCTCACAATCGTGTATGCTGGCTCTGAAGGGTTAAAGAAATGATATACCTAAAGTTTTTTAAATTTTAATAAGATTCTTCCTACAGCTACAATTTTCATTAAAGGCATCGATAAAAAATTTGAGTTCTCTTTGAGATTAATTTCAGTTAATTGAGAATACCAATTTACTTTGTTTCTCAGTATCTTTTTCGTTACTAAAGGCCATTAACAGTAAAAAAATAACCTAAAGTTTGAGCGTACTTACTCTGAGAGAATTTTATCGGACGAGCTGTAAACAAAATTTTCAATAACAAAATTTTCAATAATGAAGTTTTCTTCAAAAAGTAAAAGCCAAATTTATTAAATTTTATGAAAAAGCTTCACAATTTGTATGAATCTCTTTCTAAAAAAACTTTTTTGGGTGTATGACATTTTTAATAAATAATATGAAAATTTTCATAAAATTTTATGAAAAATTGCATCAATTCAATTAAAAGTTTCAATAGACGAATTCCAGCGAAACTTAATTGAATCAGTGTATAAATTCATCAATAGCATATAGACAATTCACTGAGTGTGCAGTTACAGAAGTCAAATTCTATATAAATTAAAATTTTTTAACTTTAGGTTATTTGTTTTAATTCGAATTTAAATTCATTGAAACGGGTTGGGATACAATGTTGCTCTAGTGGAACATGTTTTAGAATTGATGTGGTTTTGAACGGATGTGTATGTACACTTTCTTAGGAAAAATAAGAAAAGTTAAAGTTCTTACAGAATTAACATGTTAATTGTGTAACAGTTTTAACACAAATGCAGCCTTGTCTTAAAGGACATGGAGATATAATTTACATTAGTTTAAATTTTTAAAAGAATTGAAACAGTAATGCAAAATTGTCTATTTTATTTCATAAAGCATCCTCCAGCCAGTCGTGTATTTCGTGTGTTTTGTGAAGATTTAAAAAACACCTCCATTTTGGCCTTTTGATATGTTCTTAAGGCTTTTTTACAAATAGAAACTTTGATACATATTTTTTTTAAAACATTGCGTAAAATTTTATTAAAAATTGGGAGTCTGATGGTACAATGTCGACTTGTTTGCGTTTGCTCGAAAAAGGTATTTAAAGGCTTAAGGACCTATTTCACACGATTTTTAAAGAATTTGATGCTATTTTAGTTAGTATTTCTTTTTTCTAAGCTTTTCTGGTAATTTTGTAGCCCAGATTAAGAAAATTGTGAAGTTTTGGGAAAAATTCCATATTAAAAATGTAACCGGTTAATCGACCAATTTTAACCGATTATTCGGGTCGAATAATTATTTGAGTTTTAAATTATTTGTTTCGACATTAACCGAAATAGAGACGATTAATCGAGGAATCGGTTAATCGATTAACCGAATTGGAAACACTAGTTTTTAGGTATACATTTTCATCACTTCTATATTCTGAAGTACTTTAATATACATTTTTAAAGGTGATTTAAATGTACTTTTCATGATGTATGAAATTGTTAATTTTGGGAGGAATTCTAAGTTTTATCTTTTAACCCATTTCTAAACCTAATGTAGGTATAAAAAAAGTTTTAATTCATTGTAATTTTTTGAATAAAATAAAGGAAACACTTCTTTTGCATCTGCATATATTCGTTTAAATCAAAATTAGACGAAACCAAATTCAGAGACTATGAATTATAGAGACACAGTATAGAGATATCACACTTACACTACTGACCGGTAGTAGGTGCTGAAATTTAGTATTACCTGAGCAATTTTTTAGTATCTGAATATACATTCTTTTGTTTTTTTTAAACTCTTGTTTGTTTTTATTTAAATTTAAACAAAAAAGGTGATACCATACCCTTACCTTTTATGTATACAAGGCTTACAAGAATAATTATCAGAAATTTTAAATTTTATTCTTTACTTTCTGATTAAAGCTAAAATTAAAGAAAATTTTTGTTTAAATGATTGGTTTTCATATATACACATATGGTCAAAATAATAAGTACTAATAGTTACTTTAACGGAAAGTAAACATGGCAATTCTTTTTTGTTTAAATAACTTTAATATGGCAATGCCTTTAAAAGTAAAAACAAAACCGGGGCTTCCGCGTTATTTTCATTGTGTTAGTTTTGTACAGGTGTGATTTAAGTACTTGGTCAAAATAATAAATACATTGCTGAATTCTTTAATATTTTCGCAGTCTGCTCTAGCTTTTTGGAAAGGCTAGTTATTTTGCTGTTGTTTATCTTTATTCGTAACTAAATATATAGTAAAAAAAAATCAGCGATGGGTTGAAAAATTCATTGTTCTCCGGAGGAGAGAAAAATTGTTTCAAGACTAAGAGAAAGTGGCCAAAGTCTTCGTTCTATAGCAGAAACTATTAATCGATAGTTATTTTTTTTGGCGCCCTATGCTCCAGTGGGAGTTAGAGGAATATATATATATATATATTTTATAAAATGCTTTAAAGCCTAAAAATCCCGCCGAAACTCGCGGAAGACCCAAAAAACTTCAAAAACAACAGATATCCGTGTTGTAACTCTTGCGAAGAAGGACCCATTTGTGTCTTCAAGAGCCCTTTGCTTAGGCAAACAAATTTAAAAGCTAGGTTGGCGTTTGCCAGAAGTCATTCCAATTGGTCCGGAGCAGACGGTGAAAATAATGGCAAAACATTTTGTGGAGCGATGAAACAAAAATTAATTTATTTAGAAACCACTGTGCCCGGAATGTTCCACGCCCTAAGGGTAAGGAATTCCATGTTCGCTTTACAAAGAAGACGGTCAAGCACGGGGGCGGCAATATTATGGTCTGAGGTTGTTTCTCGTGGTATGGTGTCGGTCCGATACCATCGAATTACCGACACTATGACCAGATTCCACTACAAAGATATCTTGGAAAATACAATGTTGACCTATGCTGAGGAAAGTATGCCTCTAAGATGGACATTCCAGCAGGATAACGATCCAAAGCATACTTCTAAGTTGGTAAAGGATTGGTTTCAAGACAATCATATGGTCCTACTTGACTGGCCAAGTCAATCTCCGGACTTAAATCCAATCCAAAGTCTTTGGGGAGAGTTAAAACAAAGAATTGGAAAGGAGGTTTTTAAAAAAAAGGATCAGTTATGGAATTTTGTTAAAAAAACTTGGTATGAAATACCAGTATAGACCTGCAGGAAGCTTATTGCCAGCATGCCAAAAAGAGTCAACAAAATAATTCAAAATAAGGGTGGATATGCCGGCTTTTAACGAAACTCAGCTAAAATCACTCAATTTAGCAGAAAAACAGAATTTTTTTACTGTTTGCTTATTTTAACTAAATGTACTTATTATTTTGTCCAATATATTTTGATTAATTACTTACTTTTTGAACAAGACTGAATTTAATTTTAGTTTTTTGTTATCGTTTTAGTATTTATTTTATTTCTAATGTTATAACAAAACAAAATAGTATTTTTTTCTTTTAAATATTTCTGGCTGTACTTATTATTTTGACCATATGTGTATTTCAATTATGATTTATTTATTTTTTAATTATTCTATATTTTATTTTATTCCTAATTTCCTAATTTTAATGTAATAAAAAAGTCATACTATTAAGGTTTGCGTTCGATGAAATTAGTGCACGAATAAATTCAAATAACTTTTAAACTAGTTGACATATACAAAAGAAAAAAAAAACGCTTTATTAACAGAAATCTTATTCTTGTTTACATTTAATAAAAAAGTATTACACATTAGTGCTTTTTAATGAAAAATTAATTTTTTTCTGAAATTCCTCCCATTAAATTTTTTTTAATAGTGTCTTCAGTGATTTTTTTTGCTTGATGATAGCCATTTTCTTGAAAATGTTTTAGCGTTTTCAGCAAACTGTTTTGTGCCCTTCATGATCCTTTTTACCAGAGCCCAATATCTTTCGATGGGTTTGAGCTCTGGGCAGTTAGGTGGATTTGCATATCTGGGTACAAGTACTATATTTCGTTAAATAATCGAATTATTTTTTCACGCACTTCTATTTCACAGCTCATTTTAAAGCCAATAAGTATGGAATAATTTTAAAACTTGACATAAGATTTATACATATTTAGCAAAGGGATCTGGATTAAAAAAAAAATAAATTTTGAATTTGAAAAAATTTACAAGTAATAATGTGTGCACTAGTTTCATCGAAGGCAAATCTTAATAACTCTTTATTTTAAGAACTTTTTCAGAAACCGATGATAGATTCTTTTGTGTGGGGGCTAATGATCCCCTCCTCTAAGACCTTGTAACAGTTGCCAGTCCTTTTCATATAAAGTAATTATCGCTTATATGCACTTATAAATTTGCACGACTTTTAGTGCATTAAATGCATTTTAAGCATTTAAAAGAAACTCGTTATATGCATTGCCAGTGAGGTGTTGGATAATTTGGGGTGTATTTAAACGATAATTGCTTATAACCGGCGTGCATATAAGCGGTAAATACTATAAAAGAACGGACCCCTGTCCCCAAGCATCGGGCACGTGACGTGTGCGGTGAACGGTTTCTTTTTATCAAGTAATATTTTCAACACTAGTAGTTTCATAAACATTCAATTTGCCAGCACTTATTTTTAGCGTAAGTTATATATATTTCTTGGAATTAAATAAAATCATTAAATTCAAAAGTGAATTTTACTAAAGAAACAAGGAAAAATATAGCTAAACAAAGAGAAAAATAAAGAAATAAAAAATAGAGTTAATTCGTTGAGGTTGGTGTTGTTTTTATCGAGCAATTTAAAATATAAATTTTCTTAAAATTTTTCTCTATTTTAATTTTAAAAGAGTCGCTTACGTAATTCAGATTAGAATTTTTCAAGCTTTGTGTGTATTTTTAAGGGGTTAAATTTCTGATTTAATTTCTATAAAATCCATTTCACCATTATTGGATTTTAAAGTTTTACTTTAGAAAACAGGCACTATAAACAATTATGTGTGATGTATTTTTTTTTTTTTGTTTACTTAGATTTTTATTAGTAAGACTCTGAAGACCTAATGGCACTCTAAATTAAGTAAATTTATATATGCATATTTTTTGGTAAATTTTAGTTAAGAGATTGCATCAAAAATGTAAAAATTTTAGTGAAAAAATGATAAAAATTAACTAATAAATTAGGAAAAAAAAAACTTTGTATAAAATCGCTTAAATCACATTTTAATTAAAAAACTTTTTTAAACTTTTCTTAATAGTACTTTTTTTTAATACATCTATTTTGCTCATTGTTATCATTAGTAAATTAGTTCATGTATATTTTATAATATACATAAAAGGTATTTAAATAAAATTTTGGCAATATATTTTTTATACTATTTAAAAAATTTGATATTTTAATTTTTCATATTTTGTTTTTTTCTTTCTATGTAAAATAGCACACTTAAGTTATAACTAAAATTATTTTATGTATAGCAGAGATGGGCCATAATCATTATCATTGCATTTTTATTACTATTACTTTATGTAATGGCAATAAATAATAGTAGATTTATCTTCATTACTTAACAAAAAGCAATTGATTGACATTTTTTTTTAATTTCCATTACTTTTTTGTAATGTAAAGAAAAAATTCATTACACTTTAAAATAAAAAATCATTACTTTACTAAAAGTGGAATTTTCTAAAATCGTGCCTTTATTTCCAAAGTTTTTAATTTTCATATAAAATATTGTGGTTGAGAAGCAGTTACAGTTGTGGACCCGACTTAAGTCAATTCAAGTTTTTTTCTAATTTTATTGTTGTTGCCTTTATTTTTAAAGATCAAAATAGAGGCTAAATTCGCCACGAAAGGCAAGGAGACGGTTCAGAAAATTGTACAGAATTTTAACGTAATGTTTGTTTTTTCATTTTGTCAAATTATTAGCGATATCAACCTTTTATCAATTTACATAGTAACATTTAGGCAGTACTGATCGGAAATCCTATAAAATTTCCTTAAGTCTTGCATTATTTTTATCTACAAATAGTCACCAGACTTAAAATTGCAGCACTTTAAACATGACCAAATTTTTCTTTGTTTTTAGCGATTTTAAAAGAAAGTTAACAACACTGAAATTTTAACATGAAATGCTTTTTACTATAAAGCACCATAAAGTTGTTTTTCACGTGGAAAATTTTCACTCAAACTTTAAATGCCTCAAATTTCAATTTAATTTAAACAAATGAACAATTTTTTAATTTTATAGCAGACACAATCAAAATAAACACAAAATTTCACTTTTTCCCAAGAAAAATAATAGTCTGGTACATTAAATTTGCGTGAAAATAAACTCTACACAATTTTCACGTGAAACTGAACTGTCGTGAAATATAATTTTTTTTATATGGAGTATAACAGTTTTTTCACGTGAAACTGGAACAACTTACGGTGCTTTACGTAAAAAAAATCTTGACTGATTTGTTATATTGTGGTAAGAAAAGCATAAAACTATTAACTTTAAAATTTCAGTGCTGTTAACTTTATTAAAAATCGCTAAAAACAAAGAAAAATTTGGTCATGTTTAAAGTGCTGCACTTTTAAGTCTGGCGACTATTTGTAGATAAAAATATTGCAATACTTAAGGAAATTTGATAGGATTTCCAAAAATATACAGTTTGTACAGGACCGATCAGTACTGCCTAAATTTTACTATGTAATTTGATAAAAGGTTGATATCGCTAATTTTTCGTTAAAAGCCACGCCCACTTAAAACAAGTGACAAAATGAAAAAAACAAACATTACGTTAAAATTCTGTACAATTTTCTGAACCATCTCCTTGTCTTTCGTGGCGAATTTAGCCACTATTTTGATATTTAAAAATAAAGGCAACAACAATAAAATTAGAAAAAAAAACTTGAATTGACTTAAATTCGTGTCCACAACAGTATGGGTCATATTATAGCTTCAGACCTAAAATTTTAGGCTAATTTTTTTTTTTTGCTTTAAAAGAGAGGACCTGACGTACCATAAATTAAAATTAAAGAACACTCATTAAAATTATTGAAATGTAATGGAAATAAAAAATATTTCATTACAAGTAACAAAAACAAAAGTAACGAAATTCCTTTTCATTACAATTATGTTTGTGTAATGATGATATAAATGCTTAATGATCATTGCAAAAATTATTAATTACTCCCAACTCTGATGTATAGAAAAGTACACTCAAAAAAGTTTGTCGGTAGAATCTACTAAAAATAGCAGTTAACACAAAGGTTTATGAAGTTAAAAATGCGACAAAGGTATTTATATTTAAAATAACTAAAAACGCAGTTATTTTTAACAGTTAAAACAACTAACAAATACAGTAACAATGTTGTAAAAATAAGTGACAAGTGTTTACAACAAACATTTTGAAAAAACTTTTATAGTTGGTAAAAACTACTGTTTTTTACAGTAAATTTTTTCAGTATTATAAAAATATATTTTGGTAAAACAAAAAACAATTTCGTTCTTTCGATCGCAAAAAAATTTTAAATTTTTTTTATACTACTTAATATTTAAAGTCAAAATTCCAAACAGTAATCCAGTTATTACGTTTTATACGTTGTAGAAATAATAAAGTTGTTTTTTTTTGTAAGCTATGAATATATTAATTATTACAAAAGTAAACTACATAAAAATTTTAAAAAGCTCAACGAAATTTTTGAAATAACTAAATAAAATTAACTGTTTACTGAAAAAAAAAACAGTTTCGGTAGTTGTTTATTAAAATAAATGCTTTAAATAACTGTTACGAAATATAGTACTTTTTAATAAATGGGAAAATAGTTGCTTTTCCCATAGAAAAACAACTGTAATTAAGTTAAAAACAACTGATTACTACATTAACAACTGTCAGGTAATAACTGACAAACATTTTTGAGTCCACGTTCAAATTTGGATAATCTACTAAATAAATGAAAAATCTACAGACACACAAAATTTTACATCATTTTCAATATTATTTAATAAAAAAACTGAAAATTTCCAATTGCTTAGATTTAAAAAATTTTATTTAAGAATGTTTATGAATTGAAATTAGTTTATGAATTTAAATGTTAATGAATTACACATTTGGAAGCTTTTATAATTTAATTCGACGTTTTTATATACAATTAAAATATTGTTTGTAGATATATTTAAAATTATTTGGAAAATTGGTACTTTTTAAAAATAAAATTGAAAATGGTGTAAAATTTAAAAGCATTTTTCTTGAAAATTGTATATATATTTGTAAAATATAATTGTATATGTTGCGTGGGGATTATGCAGAAAGTCATTCAAACCATTATTGACACATTTATAATATTGTTGCAGAGTACTTTTATTTATAAACGTCTACTGTTCTTATATTAGTAAAGAATACGGCAGGACAGCAAAATATTCTGTAACGCATGTTTTGTTGAACCTGAAAGGGAAAAAAGAACATCTGATTAATTGTGTTTAAATAAAAAATATATAGTATACTAGCGGGCAAAGCCCGCTACGTTGTTAGCATGCCTTACGCCTAGTTTTTGGGATATTTTTACATTATTGCTCATAACTTTTTTATTAATTATTTTAATGGAATGATATAAAGCCTATGTCCAGTCCATCCTTAAGGGCTATTCTAAATACTGCAACAAATATTTTTGAAATCAGATGAGTAGTTACGGACAGGCACGTAGCTAGGAATTTATTTCGGGGGGCGGGGGGGGGGGGGGCTTTTCAAACATTTTTTGTTTAATTTTTCACGTTTTTTTTCTTTACTGGGAAGCTTATAAAATTAAAAAAAAACTCGTTATTTTAAGTTAAGTGTGCTCCATTACTTTTTGTGTAAAGTTCAATAAAATTAGAGTAATCACAAAATCCTCCATCTAAATGTCAAAATTACCCAAAAGTACGGGAACGCACAAAATCACTTTTCTAACCCAAAACTATTTTAAAGAAAAAAAAAAAAATTAAAATGCGTATAGTTTTAGTCTCAAAAATCGCATCGAAACATACATATTTTTTGCATTTAAAATTTTTTTTGACTTTGTTCAGTTAATTTTTATATTATATAGAAGTTTTATTTTGTGTATTTTTTTGCTTAATTTAAATTTAGAAATTTCACAATGGTGTTATTTGTTTATCTTTGCACCAGATGTCCCTTTTACAATCTTTTTTAATAGTAAAAAGAGAAGTTAATAGTAGACAGAGGCAGAAAATTTTATCATCAACAAATCACTTCTTTCATTCCTTCTAAAGTATCCGGTAGTATATTTTTACAGCTTTTTTAAAATTAATTCTGAACAACATCCAAAAAATCACTTAGGTATTGTTTCTAAGGAGTAATTGCTCTAAAAGTGATCGTAAAAATTGATTTTCGTATCACTTGGCATTTCCAAACAGAGGGTCGCGGGTTCGATTCCCGGCGAGACCAATATTTTTTATTTTTTTCCTCTTTTTTTTCTTATTCTATTAAATTTTTTAAATTCAATATTTTTTTAATTTTTAGAAATATGTATACATAAAAACAATGGTGAGAATTTGCTTTTTATGCACCTGTAAAAATAGTACTGAAAACAATAATGAATTGGAGTGCACGTTTTACACTTGTTTAATAAGTACTTTTATTGAAGAGAATAAGGAACAATACCTCGCAGTAACAAAGTGGTGTTTTTATGTCACTAAACTTTCATATCATATCTCAGCGGTAGAGCGCTAGACTAGCAATCGTGAGATCACAAATTCGATACCCGATGGCGGCAATAAAAAACTTTTGTAAAATAAAAAAACATTTTTTTTTTCGAAGAATGTTGAAGTTGGAGTACTCCTCTCCTACGACAACTCAATTTTAAAATCATTAGTGTGTATGTTAAAAAAGAAGTACATCTAGTTCATCAATTATAGTGCTTTTCAGCATCTCTTTTTTTGATGGGTTTTTATTACAATTTTATAGATTATCGGAAAGGTTAAATATTAAAAGTAAATTACATCATTATTATTTTGATTTCCAATGGAGTGCAACGATAATTTCAAGCCCGATGGTTCCAACGGGAAATGAAAGTAAAATTCCAGAGGATTTTGCAGATAGCTCGGTTTTTATTTTAGCACCTCTCGAAATATCTGTGTGGCGCGAAAGCCCAAAAATGTTGCACATTTTCAGAGTTAGGAACTCTCTCGCGTTCACGAATAAGTTAAATTTCAACTGTTCTTTTCGGTTCTTTTATTTTATTCGGAATTATCAAACAAACCACTGACATAATATAATCTTATACTGATAGAAAAATCCTGAAAAATAACGAAAAAAATTTACTCAAAATTAGTTAAAAGGAGCCCTGCACAGAAAGCTTTTGAAATTAGTAAATCCTTTTTGCTAACTATTAGTAACATAAGTACGGCAAAAATGCAACTGTTTTAGTAATATTTGAGTTAAATTTAGTTTAATTGAATTGCAAATTTACCTTGCTAATATTGGCTAAAAAAAATGTTGCTGAATATTTGTAGAAAAAAATCAGTAACGAAATTGTTATATATTCAAAAGTTAATTTATGTTTAAATTTAAGTGAGTTGAATACAAATAATGAACTCTCCTGCTACAATAAACAGAAATATTTGCTAGAAAATAGTAGACTGCTTTCTGCAGTGTAAATTTTGTTCGCATTATGAAAATAAAAGAAAATAAAAATAAAAATTTTAAATTCTTTGTGATGGTTTAGTCGACTAATTTCCAGTAAATTTTTTGCTGATTTTAGAAGGGTAAATTGTCATTTTCGATTAACTAAAATATAGCTGAAATTTTATAAATTTAACAGATTTTTTCTTGCTGTTTGTATCTTTCTAATGTTTAGCAAACAGATTCTGCTGGATTCAGCTGTTTTTTCAGCAAAAATTTTTGAAGACTTTTATATTAGTGTATGAACAAATGAAAAATTTCTCGAATGAACGCGTGAACTAGAAGAACACACTAGTTCAAAAATAAAATTGATTGAAATGAACTGTGAACTGTAATGCCAAATTCTAGTAATTTTTATTCCGATTGTTTGTTTGAACAAAATGTTTTATTTTGTATGAAAATTTGCGAGTGTCCTCACGTTTTTACCCACTATTTATAATTTTTACTATAGACTAACACTCAGGCGATGCCCCCTACTTATGATAGTGCATTGTGTTAGAATTAGGAAAATAGAATAGATTTCGACAATTTTTAACACTAAACTGCTAATAACAAACAATACGAATAAAAGCAAATGATAGTGCGTCTTTGTGACGAGAACGTGATTAAAATAGACACATGTTTCAAGAGGCCCTCAAACCGAGCTAGATTTGCAAAATTCTTTGCGAAAAAAAACAGTTTCTGTGGCCACCAAAAAGCTTAAAAAATTTTTAGAAACCAGTTTTCGCAATTGGATTTAGAAACTTGGCCATTTGGTATTTGATTTCAACAAAAAATAAATATTTTTTATTACGTTTTTTAAAAAATATTATTGCTTTTGATGTATTTTGTTACGTTTCAAAATTTGTGAAATCATTTCGGGGGGGACCTAACTTGAATTATTAAGTTTTCCAGATTTTATTAAGTATTGATATGTTAAAAACCATAAAATAAAACTCAAAATTATAGCGAACTTTGAGTATACTTTGACAATGTAACCGATAACACTTGTCGCTCATGGTTTTTGTCAAATTTTATAATTTATATTGTTTTTGTTCTTTGAAATGTTTGTCAATTTATGTCCAATTTAACCATAAAAGGTTAATGTAGGCCTTTTAGACCTATATGTTTTATACAATATTTTAGTGTATTTCATCCAAACCACAAGAGTTAAGCCCAAATTAGTTTGGAAGTATCGTAAAAAAAGTAACGTATCATTCTCATAATGAATAAAAAGAGTATAAAAAATAAAAATATTGTATTTTTTATCCTTTTCTTGTGCATAGAATTAAATGTCAAGTAATAAAATATAAAATTTCTATTTTCAACAGAACTTTTTTACTATTTTACTTGACAACAGTTTCAATGCATAGAAAAAAAGATAAAAATATATTTCTATATTATTTTAAAACATTGAATTGATTATAGATACGTTTTTTTACTTTACGATTAGACTAATGAAGCCTTTAGTGAGAATTTTTTTTTATAATAATATTGCCTATAATCTTTTCAATATGATTACAATTAATTTTTTGTAATACTAATACTTATAGCTTTGATAGACTTTCTGCCAGAAAGTATGAATTTTTTTAAAACCATTGTTTTGCCAGTAATACTCAAAATAGTACTTTGACAGTACTGTTTTTATAAAATTTAAAACTGTTAGTTTTTCTTTTATTTTACATATTTTAACATTGATTTTGAAAGAAAATTCTAGAAGTCCATCGCAATGACAGAGTGTGCAGTACTCCAGAGTGAAATGTGCGGAAATATATGACATTAGGCTCGTTTTGTTCCTATATATGTTATGAAATCCCATAAAAATTTTGACATTGAGCATGTTAAGTGTTAACTCTTTCAATTTTTTCAACGACGATAATGTACGGGTAACTGTCAGATTGTATACAAAAATATGTTGTCGTTTTTTCGTATTCATGGTAAGTGTGAGCAACAAAACAAGGCTATTATTCAAAAAACAGTGCGAAGGGGAAAAGAACAAAATCAACAAATTCTTTATTCATAATATGTCTGTTCCCGTACTTTACCGAAGTTACACAAACTAGCCCAAAGGCGTTCCCGTACTCAAAATTGCATGTAAATTGTTGTTGTTTGGGCTGTTTTGGGTTCCCGCGGGTACCCGCGGTAACGTACGGGAACGCACATAATTTTATTTACAGCAAGTTTTTGCCTATTTTAGCCTTGGCATACTTAAAACGGTTTGCTCCAACAAATGGTTTTTTGGTTACCCTATTTGGCAATACCAAACTGTGATAGAGAGCCGAAATCTAAGTTCAACCTACATCGATTTTTTGGTCACGTCGGCAATTTACAGGGAAAAATATCGGCATTTTTGGTGCTTTTTTATTCTGAAGCATGTCGAAAAATTACGAAATTTGAAATAAAAATTGCACGACATGATTTTATTCGACAAAAGTGGACGTTTGATATGAATAATGCCTATCTTGTTCAAAAAAGTTGTATAAAAGGGCTTCGAAAAAATACATTTTCGTTGAAATACAATAACAACTGATCAGAGCTTTAAAGAATTAATTCCTTTTTGGAATGAATTCCCAAAAATGTAATTCAATTCTTTAATTTAAGGAATGAATTCATCAATAAGACATAAGCAGGAATTAATTCCTGTGAATGAATTCAAAGAATTCAAATTTATAGAATGAATTCCCTGACCAAAGCGTAAAGAATTAAAATTATATAATTCATTCACTAAAGAATTCATTCAACACTATTTAATTCAATTTGAAGTCAAGGAATTTATTCAATTCTAGTTAATTCAACTTTTGGCTAAGGAATTCATTCAACTGTGCACTTAATTCAACTTTTGATCAAGGAATTCATTCAATTCTAGTTAATTCAACTTTTGGTCAAGGAATTCATTCAATTCTAGTTAATTCAACTTTTGGTCAAGGAATTCATTCAAGTTCAACTTTTGGTCAAGGAATTCATTTAATTCTAGTTAATTCAACTTTTAGTCAAGGAATTAAATTTATTTCGTTTAATTCCCTAAGGAATAAAGTTTTTTTCGTTTAATTCCCTAGGAATTAAATTTTTTTGTTTAATTTGTTGAATATCAACAAAATATTCACTTTCTTTAAAATACATTAAAAGGAAAACATTCTGTTTTAATCAAATAGACTTTGTTTTATAAATATTAATTAGAAGAAAATTTTCAATAAAATAAAATAAGAACTTTTTGAACCTTTATACAAAATAAAACAATTTTGCGCTTTTTGATTGGATAGGGATCCAATAGGTTATTGGCCCAGCGCTTGGAATTAAAAGGATATCAAAAGTATTGTCATTTGCAAAATGGAAAGTAAAGCTGTATTCCAGTTGTTAAATAATACAAATTACTTCACATGGAAGTTTAAGATGCAAATGCATCTGATACAATTGGATTTGTGGGATGTAATCGAGAAACCTGTTCCTGCTGAACAAACTGAAGCATACCGCAAAAGGGACCAGAAAGCTAGAGCTGCGATTGCCATGTGCATAGAAAACTCGCAGATTCATTTCGTAAGAAATATGGGTTCTGCTCAAGAAATGTGGTTTAAATTACAAAAGGCCCATGAACGTAAAACCATGACATCAATATACATCTGTTGAGAAAATTATACGATAAACGTATGGAAGAAGGTGAAAACATGCAACAGCATTTGGATTCGTTAAACGTAATGAGGGCTCAATTGCTTAATAGAGGAGAAGAAATTAAAGACAGTTCGATGGTAGCTATAATGTTAAATAGTTTACCAAAAACTTTTTCTGCCTTGGTTACATCAATTGAAGGACAGCCAGAACAATCTATTTCATTGGAATACGTAATGGAGAAGTTGCTCGACGAAACAGAAAGGCGTGGTGAAAATCATGGTGAATATTTCGGTAACAATGCTTTAAAAGGTCAGCAAATAAGAAAGAAGAAGCCTATTAGATGCTTTCATTGTAATAAATTGGGTCATTTGAAAAAGGACTGTTACAAGTGGAAGAAGCAGAATCAAAATGCTCATGTTTCAGAGGTTGGTACTGTTGATGGCGAAATATGTCTTCAGGTAGGCAATGGTCGTGGTTGGGTCATAGACTCTGGTGCGTCAATTCATATGACCAGCAATCGTCAATTCTTCAATAAATTGGAAAAATATTGCAGCAAGGTCTTCATTGCTGATGGTAAAGGTTTGGATGCAGTAGGCATTGGTAGTGGTTATATAAATGGTAAATATAATAAAATATTTTTACAAAATGTTCTATATGTCCCTGAATTGGATGGAAGCCTATTGTCGGTGAAAGTAATGACAAAGAAAGGCAATTTCAAGATTCAAGATGTTACATTAAAGATCAAAATAAATCATAGCTGATGGAATTTGAAATCAAAATTTATATATACTATGTGAAAGAATAAATAATGAAGCATATGTGTCAGAGTTTTCTTCAGGTTGTATTCATCTTTGGCATCATCGGTTAGGGCATCGTAATTTCGTTGACATTAACAAATTAGTAAAATTTTCTGAAGGGATGTGTATAAGGAATTGTAAAGAAAGTAATTTTTGTGATACGTGTGCAAAAACAAAATTGTCAAGAATCCCTTTTCCCAAGGAAAGTTCGAATCGTTCGGATAGTTTATTGAATATCATTCATTCTGATGTGTGTGGACCGTTTCAGGTTCCCTCACAAAGTGGGAAAAGATATTTTTTATCTTTTATTGATGATTATTCCAGATACACAAAAATTTTCGTATTAGAGAAGAAAAGCGAAGTTTATTCCAAATTTAAAGAATATGCCAAAGAAGTGGAAAATTTTACAGGAAAGAAAATCAAAATTTTACGTTGTGATAATGGAGGGGAATACATTAATAAAGATATGAAGTCTTATTTAAAAGAGTCAGGTATTATTTTGCAAACAACTGTTCCTTATTGCCCAGAACAAAATGGCGTGGCTGAACGAAGGAATCGGTCATTAGTTGAAATGGTACGTGCAATGTTAACTGAAGCAAATCTTCCCAAGAATTTGTGGGCGGAATGTGTGTTAGCAGCTAACTACATACAAAATCGTCTCCCTTGTAAATCCGTAAGTACAACTTCATTCGAACTTTGGCATAATAGAAAGCCTGATTTGAGACATTTAAAAATTTATGGAAGCTTTTGTTCATATTCCAAAATGTAAGCGTGCCAAGCTTGATAATGTTTCAGTAGAAGGTATTTTAGTTGGTTATGAAGAAAATACCAAAGGTTATAGAGTTCTGTCAAAAGGATCTAATCAAATTTTAATAAGTAAAGACGTTAAATTTAATGAAGAATTTTCAGAAGTAAAAGAAATTACTTGTAGTCCCATAGAAAAAGAAGTACAAATTGATATTACTAAAGAGGAAGAAAAATACACTGAAACTGAACAATCTGAATACGATTATGAATCAGCAAATAAAGAAACAAAAGAGGTACCAGGAGAAGAAGAACCAGAACAGCAAAATGAGGAAGTCGAACAACAAGAAGATAATCCACAACAACAAAGTTCTACTAGTGATGAAGGTAATGTACGTAGATGTGATAGGTTGAAAACAAAACCAATAATAAATTAGTCAGAAAAATTGTAACAAATTTATTTGGTAAATCATAAGAATTTGTTAAATAATGATAATATAGTACCAAATACATGGAATAAGATGCTAAATTTAGATAAAAATGAACGAGATTTATGCTTGAAAGCTGCTCAAGAAGAATATAAATCCCTTATAAAGAATAAAACCTGGATATTAACAGACTTACCAAGCGGAAAGAAAGTTGTAGGATGTAAGTGGTTTTTTCAGTTGAAAAGTGACACCATGAATAAACTTAAATACAAAGCACGGTTAGTAGCTAAAGGATATACTCAATCGTTCGGTGAAAATTTTGAAGAAACCTTTGCACCCGTTGGTAAGTTTGTCACATTAAGAACTTTGTTATCGGTTAGTGCCTCCAAGAAATATGTAGTAAAACATCTAGATGTTAAATCAGCATTCCTAAATGGTACAATACAGGAAGAAATTTATATGGAGCAACCTTAAGGGTTCATTGAAAAAGGTAAAGAAAGTTTAGTTTGCAGATTAAAGAAATCAATCTATGGATTAAAGCAAGCTGCCAAGTCATGGTATGACAAATTAAATAAAGTTTTAATTAAACTTGGGTTTAAAAGAGGTAAAGCTGATACCTGTTTGTACACGGCAACAATCAATGAAAGTATTATTTATCTATTAGTATACGTAAATGACATTTTAATATGTTGTGAAAAAGAGCATATTATATCTAAAATTTATATTGACTTGAATAATTATTTTGAAATTAAAGATTTGGGATTTGTTTCGTCATATCTAGGTATTCAAGTAGAACGAAATTCTGATGGTGATTTTTTGTTAAACCAAAAAGATAAGATTCAGAAATTAATAAGTGAATGTAAATTGCAAGATGCCAAACCAAGTTATATTCCAATGGATCCTGCATTTATAAAAATCACACATGAAGACAATACGATGCCAAATAACGAAAAATACAGGTCTATTGTTGGTATGTTATTACACATTTCAATTACTTCCAGACCTGATATATCTGCTGCAGTGTCAATACTATGCAGACGAGTTGCTAATCCACGTAAATGTGATTGGGAAGCTGTTAAAAAGGTTGTACGTTATCTTAAAACTACAATCGAAAGAAAATTTATTTTGAAAAGAAGTTCATCTATAAATATTAAATCGTATGTTGATGCTAATTGGGCAAGTGATTATGGAGATCGAAAATCAACGAGTAGGTTTATGATTTTACTTGGTGGTAATGTTATATCCTGGTCATCTAAAAAGCAATCAACAATAGCATTATCATCAACCGAAGCTGAATTTACAGCAACATCTTATGCAGGTCAAGAACTATCTTGGGTAATCCAATTGTTAAAAGATTTGAACATTTCAATAACCATGCCTATACCAATGCACGAAGATAACCAAAGCTGCATCAAAATTATTATGTCGTCCAAATTTAGTGCAAGAACAAAACACATAGATGTCAAGTTCCATCACATTAAGGATTTATATGATAATAGAATTATAGATCTAAAGTATTGCCCTTCAGACCAAACTTGCTGATTTCCTCACCAAACCTTTACCGCAGCCAGCTTTCAGAAAACAAATTGAGATTATATTTCGTTGAGAGGGGGTGTTGGATATCAACAAAATATTCACTTTGTTTAAAATACATTAAAAGGAAAACATTCTGTTTTAATCAAATAGACTTTGTTTTATAAATATTAATTAGAAGAAAATTTTCAATAAAATAAAATAAGAACTTTTTGAACCTTTATACAAAATAAAACAATTTTGCGCTTTTTGATTGGATAGGGAATTGAAAACTTAATCCAGGGAATTAAACGAAAAAAATTTAATTCCTTAGGGAATTAAACGAAATAAATTTAATTCCTTGACTAAAAGTTGAATTAACTAGAATTCAATGAATTCCTTGACTAAAAGTTGAATTAACTAGAATTGAATGAATTCCTTGACCAAAAGTTGAATTAACTTGAATGAATTCCTTGACCAAAAGTTGAATTAACTAGAATTGAATGAATTCCTTGACCAAAAGTTGAATTAATTCGAATTGAATGAATTCTTTGACCAAAAGTTGAATTAACTAGAATTGAATGAATTCCTTTACCAAAAGTTGAATTAACTAGAATTGAATGAATTCCTTGTTGAATGAATTCATAAAATTTTATGAAGGCATTAAAAAAAATGAATGAATTGCTTTAATATAAATCGAATGAAAAAAAAGGAATTCATTCAATTCCTTAAGTTTGGTCAGGGAATTCATTCCCAAAATATAAATTCAGTTCAAAACGAGTAAAAAGGTTAAAGTCGAGCATGCCGACTATACAATACCCTACACCAATCTGGTGTATTGTTTGGATCCGAAATTCGAAAGGGTTAAAATGGGGCTTGTGTCAAAATTTTCTATAATGTGAGTCAGCGCACCAAATTTCATTAAAATATCTTAATATTTGCGACCTGCAGTTTGTAACCAAGCCAATTTTGGGGGGACCCTTATATGGGCACTAGTTCTAAACAGGGACCGATGTTCACCAAAATCAATAGGCTTCGTCCTTGGGCCAATATAGGTCTGTGTACAAAATTTCATCAAAATATCTTAATATTTGCGACCTGCAGCGTATAAACAGTATAATTTTGGTAGGACCCTTATATGGGCACTAGGTCTAAACATGGACAGATGTTCACCAAAATCAATAGGCTGCGTTATTGGGCTAACATAGGTCTGTGTACCAAATTTCGTCAAAATATCTTAATATTTACGACCTGCAGCGTATAAACAATATAATTTTGGTAGGACCCTTATATGGGCACTAGGTCTAAACATGGACCGATGTTAACCAAAATCAAACTTGTTCGTCCTTGGGCCAACATAGGTCTGCGTACCAAATTTCATCAAAATATCTTAATATTTACGACCTGTAGAGTGCGCACAAGATTGCATGGACAGACAGACAGACGGACGGACGGACATCGTTAAATCGAAATAAAAAAAAATTCTGAACCGATCGGTATACTATAAGGTGGGTCTACGACCAATATTTTTTGGTGTTACAAACATCAGCACAAACTTATAATACCCAGACCACATAGTGGTGTAGGGTATAAAAAGGGAATTAGGGAATTAATTCTTCGAAGCTCTGCAACTAATCAACTGTAATAAAAGTACCATTATAAGGTATAATAAGGTTTTCAGCAAAAGTTTTAGTTATATTTTTTAGCACTAAAGTAATTTTGAACTAATGTTTATTTTGCTACAAAAATTGTGATGGTAACCGCATTTATAGCGTGGACGACAACCAGATAGACAAGATGTCGATGTCGCAGCCTGTCTGGATGTAGTACAGACAACGGAATTGATAATTAAAAAAAAAACAACTCTACACAATTTCTATATTTAAATTTTCAGCAAATAAATTAACTAATGTAAAATTTCGCTTCAAGTTTTTTTGAGTTTTTTTCAGTCTACTAATATTCAGCATAAACTTTAGTGATTTTAGCAAGGATTTTTTCCTTTGCCATCGAATAAGTGTTAGCAAAACTTTTGCTGAGATTACAATTTTTTTGGTAAAAATCAGCTGGCTGATTTTCAGAAAACCTTCTGCTGAAATTACTAACTTTTTTGCAAGCACGCTACTGACAAAATATTTGCTGACATAGCAATATTTTTTGTTGACTTTACTGACTTTTTTTGAGTGTAGTTCTTTGTATGGCGATAAAGCAGCATTAAAAACCACAGTATATCGCTGGTATAGTGAATTCAATCGTGGTCGTAGTTCGGTCGCCGAACTACGTGAAAGTCGTCCATAGCGGTTGTTGTGCCACAAAATATCGATGCAGTGCGTGAACTGATAATGCAAGATCGTCATGTGACATATCGTGAGATAGAGGCATCCTTGCACATTAGTTCCACTTCAATACATTCGATTTGCATGAACATTTAGTTGTAAAAAAATTGCTCTCGTTGGATACCCCATAATTTATCAATCGCTCAAAAAAGGCTCGCGTCGATTGGTGTAAGGGAATGATTAAAAATGGTTTGAACGAATGCAAAAGTGTATTAATCATTAAGGAGAATATTTTGAAAAACAATAAAGCCATTTTCATTTAAAAATGTTTGTTATTATTTGGTATTCCCGAAATATAAATAGTGCCCCTCGTATAGTGAAAACCTCGTATTTATACCATTAGTCTTGAACAGTATTGCCAATTTAGCATATTTAATGCTAGATTTAGCATTTTTTAAATCATTTAGCATGAAAAAAATGCGTCTAGCATATAGCACTTTTTCTAGCATTTTTCCAAAAAAAATTGGCATATTTTTAGCATTTTTTACTTTTTTTTGTGTTTTGAGAATATTTTGAATTAATTTGGAGTTTTGCTATAAAAATATTACTTTTGACTATTTTTATTAATAAATAGTCTAGCTTGAGGTAAATTTTAAATAAGATTATTCCTTTATTTTCATCTTCGATATTTCGCTATCTGTCCAGAGGACGCTGTTCAGAGGATAGCGAAATATTCTGGATAAAAATAAAGGAATAATCTTATTTAAAACTAACCTCGAGCTTGACTATTTGTTAATAAATTACAACAAAAAGGTCGACAAAAAATTAATTACTAATTGCAGTGTATATTAATTTTTTTTAAGTGTGCCACCTGTACACTTTTTCATTAAATCATACCAAAAATCTTACAATGACAGAATTCACAGTTCGTACAATATTAAGTACTAAATTACCCAGCAAAATATTTGTAATGACACCTCATTACTATCTGCATTACCAAAAATGATATATCATTACCTTTTGCATTATTTTATAATATAAAATAATGACTTCCTAATAACGGCCTATTGTATTTATTGTTTCTAAATATAAAATAATGACTTATTCGTATTAGTAGAAATAATTACTTTTTACACAGTTAAATTTTTTTATTATATATATATATTAGGGCGGGTCGATTTAATAATCGCCCATGGCTCAGTGAAAATCGTATTCTAGGGATCAAAATAAGAAACTTTGCCGAAGGAACCATACCTCTAAAACGAATTCTACTACCCCCAACTGTTGACTTTTGTCCCGTAGGGTCAAGTTTTGAAAAATCCCACTTTGACCCATTTAGAGTGCCCCAATCGAGTCCAAATGTATGACCGACCCCCACTAACTTTGGGGGGCCGATCCACCCATGCCAGTGGTACACCCCCTGGAACCCCCCAGGGGAGTTCCAGGGGGTGTGCCACTGGCATGGGTGGATCGGCCCTCCAAAGTTAGTGGGGGTCGGTCATACATTTGGACTCGATTGGGGCACTCTAAATGGGTCAAAGTGGGATTTTTCAAAACTTGACCCTACGGGACAAAAGTCAACAGTTAGGGGTAGTAGAATTCGTTTTAGAGGTATGGTTCCTTCGGCAAAGTTTCTTATTTTGATCCCTAGAATACGATTTTCCCTGAGCCATGGGCGATTTTTTTGCCTCCCCACAAATCGACCCAGCCTAATATATATATATATATATATATATATATATATATATGTTTTGTTTAAGTTTTTATGACGAGTCCCAAAATTACACACCAGAGAAAACTTCAATTTTTTTGAATGTATTTCCTTAAGCTAACAGTATTTGCTTAACTCCTTATTTTTAAGAATCAAGTAAGCAATCGGATAACCACTTATAATTCAACTTTTTGTAAGCATGTGTGTAACCACTTATTATTCAAAATCTCATAACTACTTATTTCTCATTTTTTCGTAAGCGAGCGTGTAAGCGTGACTACTTATAAAAACTACCATGCCAAACAAAAATAATGAGTTTAGACGCCAAAAAATAAGTTGTGCGGAGCTATGAATTTCTATTATATAACCACTTATTTGGTAATGAAAGATTTTGCTGGGTAGAATTTGTCGTAAATTTTACAATTTCCTATGGGTTAAACTTCAAAAATAATGCTATTTTACAACGATGGCACATTAGCACTTTAATTGTGAATACTCTAAATGTAAACCAAAACCAACAAAGTATTAAACTTGGTCGCAAAAGTATTTTTTTAAATTATTTCATTCAGATAACCCCAAAGATTCAGAAATTTTAAAACGGGAAACAGAGCATGCCTTATAAATAGGGAATGCATCCCGGGATTTCCCGTCCCGGGATTCCCGGGAAATTAGGCATTTTTCAATTCCCGCATTCCCGGGAATTTGGACCGGGAATCCCGGGATTTCAAAAAATGCAGTTTAAAATAATAAAGTTAATTATTTCAAATTTACTTATGCAAAAGTTTTCAACGTTTTGAAAATAGTAAAAATCTTACATTAGGCTTGCTCATTTACTTACAAAATTGTAGTAAAAGTAGTAAGATTTTCGAGTAAACGAACACACTGATTAATTTGTGTACTTAATTGAACTTTTCAAGTAATTTTTTTTTTAACAGGCACTAAAAGGAACTTAAAAAAATATATTTTTTAAGAAAACCACTCAACTAAATAGTGTTTGTACAGAATTAAAGACAAATTTGACCATTGATTTTTAAAAATTTTCAAAGTTAGAATTTGTTCCCATAATTTTTAACATTTTTTCCAATTTTCTAAAATTATATTCTATATTAATTTTTTTTATTTATTTTTTTACGGACAAGTGTTTTAGTCTAAAAATTAGTTTTAGTTTATTCAATTTTTAAAATTACATATACAGGGTCCGCCATCTAACGTTTTTTTTTTTCAACTAGTGCTTATTTCGTGAATGGTAATACTTAGCTCATGTCTGATTTGACAGATAATTAGTTTTATCCTCCCGCTGAACGAATATGGTTGTGTATACGCTTGAACAACGCTGGGAAATATTGCGACATTACTTTGAAAATCTTGGTAATGTTGCAGAATGTGTGCGAAGTCAATGGCGATCGTTATCGGGCCATGTTGAACGAATTTTTGTTCACAAAAATTGAAGAGGAGGATATTGGCAACATTTGGTTTCAACAGGACGGCGCTATGTGCCACACAGCCGAAGCTACACTCGATGTTTTGCGCCCTGTTTTTGAAGATCGCATTATCAGACGCAGAGCTGATGTCGTTTGGCCACCTCGGAGCTGCGATTTGACACCGTTGGACTATTATTTGTGGTGTGCCGTCAAAGATAAGTGTTACGCCGACAAGCCAGAGACAATTGACGCTTTAAAGGACAATATTCGTGAAGCCATTGGTGAAATACAGCTGCACACAATCGATAATGTGCTTAGAAATTGGGCCGATCGTGTAGGCTACTGCATGGCCAGCCGAGGCAGCCATATGAATGAAATTATTTTCCATTATTAACCGGAAGGATTGTACTTTCAAATAAAAAAAGAAATTTGAGAAAATATTCAGTAGTTTTTTTTTTATAGCATTTTCAAAAAAAAAAAAGTTATTTGGCGGACCCTATATAATTAGACTTATATAATTTCTAATATAAAATTATTTTTCCACTACGAATATTCCAAGAAAAACCACCTGAGCTTTTTCACGATGATGAAAATTTATTAATAAAAATTTTTAAATTACTATAAAATATTTTCTAATTTATGTCCCTTGCGGGATCCCGGGAATTCAAGATAAATTTCCCGCTTTCCCGGGAAATCAAAAAGTGCGGGATTTTGCATTCCCTGCTTATAAATCATAAAATTAATTTCAAGTACACTCAACCAAAAAAGTCTATAATGGCTACTGAAAATTTTGCTGTTATTATGAGAAATTTAACTGTTTTGAGCGCAGCGGTATTTTTTGCTAATTTTAGCAACATACGTCTACTGATTGTAGTACTGCAATTCAAAATCTATTTTTTTTTAAATCAGTTAAAAAATTTACTAAATATCAATAATTCAAGTACAATGAAATAAGTATAAATCAGAGATGGGTTAAAATCCATTACATTTTCATTACCATTACTTGATGTAATGGTAATGGAGCTTTTTTTATCATTACCATTTTTTGAAGAAATGGTAATGTTTTTTTTTTTTTCATTACCATTGCGTTAAAAAATGGTAAGAATATTTTTTTTAATTTTCATTTGTTTTGAAAATTAAAATGAACCTTTTTTTAATTTTCATTACTTTTACCTAATGTTTACATAGTAATGAAACACCCATTTGTTTTTCATTACAATCCGTTTTTGTCGAAATTTTTTATTTTAAAAATATGAGGTTTACAAATTACTAAAAGCATTTTTTAGTTCATAATCTGAGGCCTATGGTATGCATATTTGATACCAAGTTTTGGTGTCTAGTCGCGAAAAAATTGCATAAAGGAAAATTCTGGCATCAATATAATTTGTTTGCAGAACATAAATAGCTGATTAAGTTTTTTAATTTAATTCTAGTACCATATTCTTTTTTCGCGATCCGCCATTATTTTGCAATTTTGTAAGTGCGGTTTTTTTATAATCTAATTTATTTAATTAATTTAATATATAATCTAAGAACTATAATACTCATTTCGTACAACAAAGTTTGGTGGCTAGTTGAAAAAAAAAACAAAAATTGCGAAAAAAAAATCACAAACAAAAAAAATCCAAAAAGGAAAATTTTTCCATTAATATATTTGCTTGCAGAATGTAAATCGCTGATTAAGTGTTTTAATTCAATTCTTTTACCATAAAGTCTTTTTTCGCGTCCCGCCATTATTTTGGAGTTTTTTAATTGCGGTTTCTTAAAATTTATATTCTATTGACTATAATACCCGTTTCATACAACAAAGTTTTGGGGCTAGTTAAAAAAAAAAAACCGCGAAAAAAATCGCGGAAAAAAAATTTACAAAAAGGAAAATTCTTACATCAATAGATTTGTTTGCAGAATGTAAATCGCTGAATAAGTGTTTTAATTAAATATTTTTACCATAAAGCCTTTTTTCGCGGCCCGCCATTATTTTGTAGTTTTTTAAGTGCGGTTTATTAAAATTTGTAATCTAGGGACTATAATGCCCGTTTCATACAACAAAGTTTGGGAGCTAGTTAAAAAAAAAAACCGCGAAAAAAATCGCGAAAAAAAAAATTCCAAAAAGGAAAATTCTTACATCAATAGATTTTTTTGCAGAATGTAAGTCGCTGATTAAGAGTTTTAATTAAATTTTTTTACCATAAAGTCTTTTTTCGCGTCCCGCCATAATTTTGGAGTTTTTTAAGTGCGGTTTCTTAAAATTTATATTCTAGTGACTATAATACCCGTTTCATACAAGAAAGTTTGGGAGCTATTTAAAAAAAAACCGCGAAAAAAATCGCGAAAAAAAATTTCCAAAAAGGAAAATTCTTACATGAATGTTAGATTTGTTTGCAGAATGTAAATCGCTGAATAAGTGTTTTAATTAAATTTTTTTACCATAAAGTCTTTTTTCGCGTCCCACCATTATTTTTGAATTTTTTAAGTGCGGTTTATTAAAATTTTTAATCTAGGGACTATAATGCCCATTTCATACAACAAAGTTTGGTGGCTAGTTAAAAAAAATCGCGAAAAAAAATTTGCAAAAAGGAAATTTCTTACATTAATATATTTGTTTGCAGAATGTTAATCACTGATTAGGTTTTTTAATTCAGTTTTTGTACCATAAAGTCTTTTTTCGCGTTTTTTGCCATTTCTTAAGTGCGGTTTTTTCAAATTTATAATCTAGGGACTATAATGCCTATTCGATATAACAAAGTTTGGTGGTTAGTTGCAAAAAAAAAAAATCGCGAAAAAAAATTTGCCAAAACGAAACTTTTTGCATCAGTATATTTGTTTGAAGAATGTTAATCGCTGATTAAGTTTTTTAATTGAATTTTTCTGCCAAATAAAATTCCGAAAAAAAATTTCCATAATGGTAAATTTTTTAGTGTAGAACAAAGAACAAAACGTTCTTTACATCATTATGTTAAGTAATGGTAATGAAATTTCATTTATCTACCTAGTGTAGAAAAAATTAAAATGATTTTTTGTTTTTACTACCATTGCGTATTGTAATGAAAATTATAAAAACGTTTCATTACATGTAAAGAAAACAAATGAAATTAACATTTTTTTCATTGCAATTACATTTTGTAATGGTAATGAATTTTTTTTTAATTTTCATTTTATAGATTTAATGGTAATGAAAACCCGCAATGGTCATTACAAAGTAATTAATTACTCCCATCTCTGGTATAAATAATTAGTAGACGCTACTAAATTTCAGTAAATTGTTGCAAACTGCAGTTTAAAATTAATCTGCTGAAATTAGCAAAAACGTGTAGAAAAAAATTAACAAACTGTAAAGTCTAAAAAAAAATTAAAATCAAGTTTAGTAAAAAAAAATTATTTTTTCTTTCGATTGTAAAAAATGTATAATTACTTCTTCATACAGTTATTACGTTTTTATTCATTGCAGATACAATAAAATTAGACTTGTGTCGTTCGTGAACGAAATAGTTCAATTGAACTAGTCACTCAATTGATCTAGTTCACTTTAATCGCTCTTCTAGTTCAATCGTTAATTTTATTACCTTTGTTCGGGGATAATTTTATTTCTTTTAATTAATTAAAACTATTTTCTACACTAAACATTTTTTTTTCTTATAATTCTTAACTTGTCCGATATTTTATATCCTAAAAGACGAGCTATATGAATTAGCTACCAATTCATAATTGCCAAACGAACTATCGAAAAGATTGTTTTCTGAACGATTGAACGAGATTGTCAAAGAGCAATTGAACTAGAAGAACGAATTAGTTCTTTACAACAAGTTGAACTAGAAAGAGCGGTCACCAAAAAGAACTAGAATGCACAAGTCTAAATAAAATTGCAAACTAAGAATATATCAATAATAACTAATATAAACTAAACAAGAATTCTAGAAATCAATGAATTCTTGTAAATAAACTTTCCTTAAGTACATTGTTACATTAGTATATTTATTTTGCTAAGTTTAGCACTCGGTTTTGAAAAATTAGTAAAACGTTTTGCTGAAATCAGCAACGAAAATTAGTAAAAAAATTCTTAATTTGTAGTAAGAGAATAACAAAAATTATTAGTCAAAAAAATTGTACTAAAAATCAATACAGAAATAGTAAAGTGCGATTGAAAACTGTTTACAAATTTTTTTTACTAACTTTTTTATCTGAGTGTAGTTAAATTAATGCGGATGGGAAATTCATATTACCCGCCGAAGTATTCCACAGTACCTCCCTTTTTCAAAATAAAACATTTGAGTTTATCCGCGTGCAACTTTATGAGACAAAATATTTCCTGTGGCGCAGTTGGGAAATCGAACAATAAGGAGATTAATGTGGACTGCACAAATTCACCATTTTAATTTGCCAGAAAACTGAAAAAGCAAAATGTGTGTTTCACATTACCAGCACTTCCTCGTAAAAAACAAACCCCTAAATTCATAAACGCTTTGTAAAATTATAGGAGGTTTATTAAAAAGATTTTGTATGAAAATGACGTTTTGTAAACCTGCTATAACTTTACAACGCGTTTATAAATTTAGGGGTAATTTTTTAAACTTTATTAATGGCTTTTTGAATTTTATTACAAAAACTTTTGAGTTGTTTTTACCTTCTTTTATATAATTTTAGTTAACAAAATTAACTGAAGGCATAACTGTAGGTCACTTACTTTCAATGCAATTGTAAAAAGTCACTAAAATACTTTTTTTTAAACAAATTGAAACATTTCTTATAAAATTTTTTTAGCATATTTTTTTATCTTTTAGCACTTTTTAGCATTTTTATCACAAAAATCTAGCATTTTTTCGTAAATAAGTTTTGGCAACACTGGTCTTGAAACAGAGTTGCCTTTACCATTTCTATGTATTAGTGACATCACACGGTGGGGCTGTGATTTATAGACAATAAATGTCAAAAATAGTTTACAAAGCCCTGGTAAATATATGCACCTATTTTTATGTGTAAACTTTTTCGAAATTTTATATATGGGTCATTCCATATGAAATCGAGCAATGGTTGGAATCGACCCCTTTCGATTTGGATGAATTTTGGTCAAAACTTTTTCTTCATCATATAACAAAGTTTTGCCAAAGAAAAAAAAAAACAATTTTTTTTTCCAAAGTTATGCAACATCTAAAATTTCAAAAAGTTACATAATTTTTCGCATTTTTTTTTTGTTACGAGTTTATTTTCTGAATATCTTGAAAATTATAATAGCTACAACAATGGTTCTTATCTCGTTTTAAAGAGGATATTTAAGGATATAAAAAAATATATCGAGCTCCTATATTCAATAAATGCCAACTCAAAAACGCTAACTTCTCAGGAGAGCTAAAAACTAGTTATTTCGCTTATTATTGTAAAAATAAACAATGTACCTTCCATAAGATGGTTTAAATATTCTTACTAATTTATGCAAAAAATTTCAGATTTTGCACTTTTTTGCGTATTTTTTTGAGATAGCATATTTTAGTATATCAAAACACAAATATTTTTTCGAGTTAGCATATTTTGTCGGAAAATAAAAATACGATTTTTTTAAAAAATGTTTATAAAAAAAAGGTGAATGTTATTGCAGTGGTTTTAGGATAATTAGGGGGTGCTGATTTCGACTCTGTAACCAGTTTGTTCAAATTGGCTTTAGGTTTTGCGCAATTCGCGATTTAAATTTTTTTAAATTTTCAGCCGATTTTTTCAATAAAAATTTTATAATTTAGTAACTATAGCTTCGGAAAGAAAACGTTTTACAGAGTTTAAGCCTAATTCCGTGCCCTATTTTTCAAACTTAAGTGTGTATCAATATGTCAATAACTTTTTTAAATATAGTTGGTCAAATCCAAAATTTAAAAATTTTTTAAGGTTTTTTAAAAAAAAAAATAAATATAAGACGAAGTCCGATTTTAAATTTTTAAGCCAGTTTGGAAAGAAAAGGTCCAACATTTTTATATGTCATATTGCAAAAACCAATTATGTACACTTTTAGAGCCTTTTGTAATTAAATTTAGACTTAAAATGAACAAACAAATATTTTACTGTACTAAAAATCTACTTTACTATAACATTTCTTCTAAAAACATCAGATTTCATTCACTATTGATTTTTTTGCGAAATTATTGCGATTTGCAAAGTGAAATCAAATTTTTCTCCCATATGTGCAGAAAAGTGGGGGAAGTTTTCAGAAAAAGTGGCAACATTTAACAGCTGTTTATGTCATAAAAAATTAATAAATAAGCTGTGTTTGTGTGACTCTCTATCAGCGTTGTCAAGAACGATTTTGACAGTTTTTCAACGTATTCCGGCTTTCTACTGTCAAAATTGTTCGAGATATCATTGATAGGAATGCCGCACAAACACAGCTATAATACATTTTAATAACTTAAAAAAATTAAAGAATAAAAATAAAAATTATAAAAGCTGAAAACTACTATTTTTTTATCCGGCGAAGAAAAACTTTGAAAAATCATTTGTTGGCACTGGAAAGACCACTGACAAAACATTGAAATATTTTTGCTTTCAAGTAATCATCCCTATACTAAAACACATTTCTCAGCAAATATAATATTGAATCTTTCATAATACGATATGAATGCTTTTTGTGTTACGCCATTAAATAAAATGTGTTTTACGAAATCTTCTAATTTTGGTTATTTTTTAAGGTTAGTTTGTTTATTCATCTGTAAAATTTTCTAATGTAAACGATATAGATTTCAAAGTAGATTTCAAATTGAAATCCAGTGAACATTTTAACAAAAATTCAATATTAACCAACAACTAGTAGTTTTTGAAAACTACTTGTAGTTATGTGACAAAATCCATACAAATGTTTAATCAAAAACCTGCAAGTTTTTAAAAACTACACTAATAGAAAACAGTCTGTAAAAAATTTAGTTAAAACTACTAAAAGTTAGTTAAAAATGATGCTGCAGAAAAAACTGCTAAATTAGCAGATTATTTAGCTGAAATCAGCAACGAAAATTAGTAAAAAAAAATCCGTAATTTGTAATAAGAGAATATCAAAAATTATTACTAAAAAAAATTGTACTTAAAATCGGTACACTCAAAAAAATAAGTTAGTAGAAAAATTAGTAAAACGTTTGTATATCAAGTGTACTAGTTTTCAGCAATTTTTTAGCTGAAATTCCGTTTTCAGCAAAAATTTTAGTTATATTTTTTTAGCACTAAACTAATTTTGAACTAATGTTTTACTAATTTATTTTGCTACAAAAAATGTGCTGATAACAGCATTCATAGCGTGGACGACAACCAGATAGACTAGATGTAGTGTCGCAGCTTGTCTGGAAACGGAAATGACAAAAAAAGGAAAACAACTCTACACATATTCTATATTTAAATTTTCAGCAAATAAATTAACTAAAGAGCAATTCCATATGAAAACGATCAAAATTGGCAAATTTTTGGACGACCCCTCTCCGATTTTAAAATAAATAGTCTCAATCGATTGCCCAGCAAAAAATAATGTACCTACATATTTTTTTTTATAGTGACTGGTTTAGTGGTGGTGTACACCACTGTCATGTGACAAAATTGAAGAATTCTTCATAAGGGACCTCATTGAAAGTTGTTTTAATATTGAATCAGGGTTTAATTGAAAAATAAAATTTTCCTAATTTTTCTCAGAAATTTACCTTTTTTCCCATGAAAATTAAATTTTCCGATTTTCCACAGAAGCTCCTAAATTTTCCGGCTAATTTTTTTTTTTTTTGGATTCCTCATAATTTTTGCTTTAAGAATCAGCAATAAAAAAATGGGCCCCGACTCCTTGTTTGGACAGGAGAGGAGCATTTAAGAGACCACCTTGTTCTCATTGTTTTTATATTTTTTATAATTGAATTATTTGTAATTATTTAACATTATTTAATTATTAAAAATACATTTTAAAAATTATTTTACAGTTAAAAATACATTTATGAAGAAAAAATCAATTTTTTTTAAGAGCCCCAAGTTGAGTGTGTAGTGAATATGGTCTGCCTGCCTTCACAAGATCGGCCATAAATCCATGGATAATAGCAGCAGTGGCATGTAATGACACACCAAACCCGACTGAGGCTACAGGTCATAAAATGTTTTGTAAATTTTTTAAATTACCAGGTAATAAATATTTCGCCTAAAATGACACGTGCAGAAACAAGTCATAAAACACGGATTTTCCATAAATATGGCGAAATATTTATTACCTGGTAATTTAAAAAATTTACAAAACATTTTATGACCTGTGGTCGGCTTATTGGCAGTAACCAATTAAGTCCCTCTTTAAAAAACATTTTATGACCAGTAGTTCACGCAAATTTTCCTATTAAAGAAAAGCAAATATCGCTTATTTTTTTTTACCTATTTTTTACCAAAAAATAAATATAAATACTTCACACACTCTGAGTCAAATTTTAGTTGAATACTAAACGTGAAAGTGGTAAAGTGTTTTTTTTGTAAAGTAAAGAGTGAAGCTGTAAAGACAATTTAAAGTAAAATGAATAAATTTTGCTGCAATCCGTTTAACAAGAGTGGACATCGTTCGAAAAAGATAAAAGTATTAAAATTAACTGGTGTTTCGAAGCGATACATGAATGAATTAAATATACAATACGGTGAAGAAGCAGAATTCATTTGCCCCAAGTGTAAAATCGATTTGTCTCAACAAGCAAATGCATTGAAACAAATGCAACCACAATCCGAGAGTGAAATGACAATTAAACAAAATGTTTCATCTGATAGTGAGGCAGACATTCCGATGGTCAATATGTCTTTGAGTCCTTTGAATGAGGCTATTACCACTTTAGGTGAATCGCCTATTACAAAAAGAAAGTTGCGAAGTGAAAAATACAGGAAAGAGAAAAAAGGCAAGGTTATGAGTGCAATCGCGACAATATTTGATGAAGGCTCTGATAACGAATGCAGTCAAGCAGATGACGTTGATGACGGCAAACAAATGATTGAGCAGTTGAAAAGAAAATTCAATTTAGCGACCACTTTTCCGGAGAAATATCTCATTTTATCTGTGCTGCCTCAATCATGGTCTATACGCAAGATATCTGAACAGTTTCAAACATCTTTTTACATCGCGAGAAGAAGCAAAGAATTAGTTCGACAGAAGGGCATATTGGCGACTCCCACCAAGAAATTTGGCTCAAGGACCATCAGCGAAGCAACGGTGAAATTGATTCAAGATTTTTACTGCAATGATGACAACAGCCGCGCCTGCCCAGGTACACGTGACTATGTTATCACACGTGAAGATGGAGAAAAAGTACACAAGCAGCGCAGATTATTATTATGTAATCTATCCGAAGCATACCATCAGTTCAAAGAGAAATACCCAGCAGAAAAAGTGGGATTTTCTAAGTTTGCCATCCTACGACCAAAAGAATGCGTGCTGGCATTAGACAGGCACGGAACGCATTCAGTCTGCGTTTGCATGTTTCATCAAAACATCAAATTAATGTTCTTTCCATGCAAGAAATTGAAAGTATTTCACGGTGAAATTGAAACATATAGGGACCTCCTGTCGAAGTCGTTGTGCGCATACCCCACGGAAAATTGTCATCTGTCCAAATGCGACAATTGTCCGAAGATTGACGAGCTAGAGCAATATTTGGCGGAAAAGTTTGAACAGCTGTTAATTCAGGAGGTGCATTTCAAACAGTGGATAATTAGCAGCGGCAGATGTTCCCTTGAGACCGTGGTAAAGCAGATTCCGGAATTCATCGAGGAATTCGGATTCAAGTTGAATGAACTGAAGGCGCACCATTTCATATCCGAGATGCAATCGAAATTTCTAAAGGAAAGTAAGGAGAAATTAGCCCAAAATGAATTCATTGTGATAAGCGACTTTGCCGAGAATTACACTTTTCTCGTTCAGGATGAAATTCAGGCTTATCACTGGGCAAACGACCAGTGCACGGTGCATCCTTTTTGCATTTATTTCAAAAACGAAGATAACGAACTACAGACCGTAAGCCTTGTTGTTGTCGCGGAGAGTTTAGCTCATAATTATGTGTCCGTTTATTTATTTCAAATGAAACTGTTTGAATTCTTAAGATCAAAATTCGATGCAATCGACAAAGTAACGTTTTTCTCAGACGGCGCGGCTTCTCAGTACAAGAATAAAAAAATTTTTTACAATCTTTGCATAATTGAAGAAGAACAAAACTGCAAGGTCGAGTGGCACTTTTTTGCGACGTCCCACGGTAAGGGCCCATGCGATGCTTTAGGGGGAACCCTAAAACGCATGGCGACTAAGGCAAGTTTGCAAAGGCCATATACTGACCAGATCTTAAATGTACAACATTTGTTTTCGTGGATTCAAAGCAAGGAAATTGCCATTAACACAGTTTTATGCACTCAAAAAGAACACGATGCCATGGAGCGACGAATTCAAAACAGATATAATAATGTCAAAACTATAACTGGAACGCAAAAGTTTCATTGCTTCATACCAAATATTTCTGATATGTCAATTAATGTAAAGCGGTACTCTTCGTCTGCCAACGTGCTAAATTTAAAGTTACTTTAATTTTATAATGATGCCAAGACAATTGAAATTTTTAATAAATATTGTAATTAAGTATAAGCAGCAAAATAAGAAAGATTTTTCTTCATAAATGTATTTTTAACTGTAAAATAATTTTTAAAATGTATTTTTAATAATAAAATAAAACAATGTTAAATAATTACAAATAATTCAATTATAAAAAATATAAAAACAATGAGAACAAGGTGGTCTCTTAAATGCTCCTCTCCTGTCCAAACAAGGAGTCGGGGCCCATTTTTTTATTGCTGATTCTTAAAGCAAAAATTATGAGGAATCCAAAAAAAAAAAAATAGCCGGAAAATTTAGGAGCTTCTGTGGAAAATCGGAAAATTTAATTTTCATGGGAAAAAAAATATGTAGGTACATTATTTTTTGCTGGGCAATCGATTGAGACTATTTATTTTAGAATCGGAGAGGGGTCGTCCAAAAGGTGATCGCTTTCATATGGAATTGCTCTAAAGAAAAATTTCGCTACAAGTTTTTTGAGTTTTTTTCAGTCTACTAATATTCAGCAAAAAGTTTAGTGATTTTAGCAAGGATTTTTTTTATTTGCAGTCGACTAAGTTTTAGCAAAACTTTTGCTGAAGATTACTATTTGCTTGGTAAAAATCAGCTCGCTGATTTTCAGCAAACCTTTTGCTGAAATTACCAACTTTTTTGCAAGCACACTCCTGACTAAAAATTTGCTGACACAGCAACATTTTTTGCTGACTTTACTGACTTTTTTTTTTTTGAGTGTACAAAATAGTAAAGTGCGATTAAAACTGTTTACAAATTTTTTACTAAATTTTTTAATTTAAGTGTATAGTTCGATGGTTAAAAAAGCCAAATAAATTATGGATAATTTAAGATCATTTACTGGTTATTTTTAGTATATTTGTTAGTTGTTTTTTTAAGAAAAATGTAGGCCTTTTGCTGTAAATTTCAATAAATTTATAGTTTGCTTTATCTGTCATTTTGGTTACAAATATATGAGTGAAAGGCTTAAAAAATATTCAACAATAACACTTCCATTTTGCTTATTCAGTTTCTCTGTAGTAATTAACGATATTTGCTATAATTAAATAAAAATTAACATATTGAGTTGAGTACAACAAAAAGTACTCGTAAATACATTTCAAATGGCATTATAGTGTCGAGTGAAAAGAAATGTGAAAAATGATCAGTGTCATCATTAGGGCAAGGAATTTCATACAAAGGCATGTTTTTTCTCGATTGTCCAAAACTAATATGGATTAAATATTTATCCGAATTATCAAATTTAGAAGAAAATGGCATCGATTTGTAGTTAGTTTTGTATATTTTGTCAAAAATGCATGTTTTTGCATATATTGACTTGAACTGCATATTTCATGTCTTTTTAATGCATATTTAAAGCATTTTAATGCATATTTGTGCATATTTTTCATTTTTAGTAACTTAGTAATTTGTTAAAAAATTAAAAAATTTATAGATTTTTATATTTTGATACAAACAAAAAATTTGTTTTTGTTATAAAAAAAAGCTTTCTTGAAAATCATGATGACCACAGGAAAAGCAATCAATTCGCTGTTTATTTGAAAAATAACTGAATTACTGTACCTTTTTATATTTTAAGGCATTTTTGCAAAACTAAGTATTTTTAGTGCATATTTTATATGTTTTTAATGCATATTTTTCTATTTTATGTATATAAAATAGGTTTTTATAATCGAAAAATATACATTTGAACCATTTATTTTGAAAGTGGCATGAGTCCATTTTCAAAAAAACTGAGTTAAGCATGGAATTGGGTAGAACACAAGGGGATCTTTTCATATAAAAAATAAAAAAATAAAAAAATTCAAAAACGACTGAGATGTTGATGAGAGAATTTTTGCTAGTAAACGATTTATCAAAAATGTTTTTTTTTTGAAAGTGGTATGAGTCCTCCCTATTTTTGAAATAGAACAAAACATATAAATAATTGATTGCACGAGGTTTTTGGTATTATTTTTTTTATGGAAAAGTAAAAAGATACTTTTTTTAAATTTTATTTTATAGGGATATATATTAATTGCATTAAAGGAATTAAATATGCTAAAATCCCAAACGTATTTAACAAATTGTGAAAAATAATCCGTTGTAGGCATGTCCCTATCCGGATTTCATTCTTGCCTAAGGAAATCAGAGGACGACGTTTTTAAAATTTCTGGAAATATTTGTTAAGTTAAATTACAAACTCAATGAGAATTTCTTGTTCTCGACTAGGACCTTTATTAAACATTTAAAATATCAAAGAAAAAACAAAAACAACAACAGAAAATTTTCCACAATTTGCTTTGTCATCTTCCAATGTACTACTCTGTTGTTTTGACAGATCTAGAAGACATTTTATGGTCAATATTCGTCTTGAAAACGGAAATTCGCAAAAAGATAGAAGACAAAAATGTTTTTTCTATGGTAAAT
Organism: Leucophora obtusa; assembly: GCA_949987735.1. Classification (NCBI taxonomy): domain Eukaryota; kingdom Metazoa; phylum Arthropoda; class Insecta; order Diptera; family Anthomyiidae; genus Leucophora; species Leucophora obtusa. The sequence goes on from OX465295.1 coordinate 338,782,124, forward strand.
TGCCGTACTATTATGCGATGCCGAATTTATTGTGAAAATACCCAGTCAGAGAAATACAGTCGGCGGAACGTTTGCAAAACGTTGGACACGACAGTACATACGTTGGCAAAACGACTGAATTTTAACGTTTACAGTAGCCTTTCAACGTCGAAATGATAAAACCATTAAACGGTTATACGACTCTATTTTTCGACGTTGGCAAACCGTCGTTAATACAAAAAATACTGTACCATAAAAATGGAAAATTCATTATTTTGCTGATACTATAAATACGAAAAATGAAAGGTTTTTCCAATACCTTTTTCTAAATATTCTAAATTTTATCTATATCTATATATCTAAATCTTCTAAATGAAATGTGATGATATTTTTCTTCAAAGTAATATTTTTAATGAAAATACCATTGTTTTGGTTTTTGTTTACCATCAAAAAAAATAGGATTGCACAATGTTAAAAATTTAAATGAAAATAATGTTGAAGTAAACATTCATTTGGTAGAATTTAAGTGTATTCTCACTAAACATCATAATGAAACAATTGCAAAAACTCTTATACACAAATAATTGAATCGAATCTTAATCTCAAATAAAGTATATTTAAAAACAAACAGTTGTTAATTTAGTAATAACTCTTTTCTCGAAAATTAAAGAAGTTTAATTTTCTATTCGAAATGACAGAAAAATAGTGCGTTCATTAAACCTATCGTGGAAATTTGTACAAATACATCAAAAAATACCGTTATACATAAAAAATACAAATATATTAGTGGTATTCATTTACCCGTACTTTTTTATACAAATGGTAATTTCATAACTTTACACCATAATTTTAATAAACACATTTTGTCACATTTTTTATACTTTCAATGTATTTGACACATTTTTGAATTTGTTACCCCCTTTCTCTATTGCGTTTTATGAATGCTATCAATATAAATCATGGATAAATTATGTAAAAAATGGAACCTATCGAAAAATCTGTATGTAAACTTGTAAAATTAAAACAAAACTGATGCAATTTATGTAAAAATAGTACTGGCAAAGCACTGTTTTAGGTAGTACTGGCAATTTCGGCTTTCGCTACAAAGCCATCATCAGTGCCTTTCGCCTTGAATGGGTTAATAATTAATAATTGTCTACTTATGTGACAGTTGAAAGCAAATCGAATTTGTTATCAACAACTCAACTTAGACTAATATCAACGAAATCTAACAATGCTATTTTTATCCTTTGTTATTATTACTCTTTTTTTTTTTTTGCTTTGAACCTTAATTCTTAAGATCTCTCAGCTGATTCTATTCAAATATGTATATGATAACCACAGATTATTTGAATTACAACGAACCGTTAAATTTAAATGTATGTTATTTAAATTATATTTTGCACCGTGTCAATGTGTTTTCAAGATGAATGAGGGTAATGTTTAGTTGATCTCTTATTTTGGTAAATGAATGTTCTTTGACTCTAGATCATAAATTATTTTCAAATTAAAGAAAGATGATACAATTTTTATAAGTAAATTACAAAGAATAAAATTTTTTTGAAAGAATTCGATAAGACCTATCTAGATCTAGAGTCAAACTAAAGAACATTGATTTACCATAATAAGAGATCAATTAAACATTCCCCTCATTCCTCTTAAAAATAATTGATAGAACGAGGGTATTGATATTAGATATTATTTTTTTACAAGAAAGTTAAAAATACTATTGGGAAAAATTATATTTGCAATATACGTGTTCAAAGTAAAAATTCGCGAAAATGTTTAAAATAAAAATTTCACCATTTTCATGGTAAATTGTATTAATTACTATGCGATGTCGCGTTCATTGTTAAAACACAAAAGTATCTTCTAAGTATTTAGTCCCAGCAAAAACAGACATTACCGGGTAATTAAGCGAGTAAGTAGCACACAAAGGGTTTCACTACTTACCAGGCTATTTACTCACAACATTACTTTTGTTCGCGATGTCCAAAAATTCATGGGTGGTCATTACCCACTCGCTTGCGAATAACGAGTTACCCATAGTGAAAGAATAAGTAGTTACGCACAAAGATAGAATAAGTGGTTACTCAGAAGTTAGGAAATAAGTGGTTACCCTACATTGTGAAATAGTAGAAAAATTTCCTTGGAAAATTTCCTATTTAGTTCAAAACAAATTTATAAATAAAATATTAATATAAGACTAAATCAGTAGGTACTTATTTCATCAATTACCAGTAAGTGATTACTTTGCAAGAATATATAAGTACTTCTATAACTTATTATCAGTAAGTCATTATTTTGTATTTTAAAGTAGTGCAAAAGGTAATGACCTATCATTACTTGGTAATCCGTATGGTAATGACCTGTCATTACTATATTTTTGCTGGGGTGAAGCAATTTTGGTTCAAAGCGATTCATTTTTCGCACTATTTTTTTTTTTTGCAAAATGGTTTTAAATTTTTTGCAGTGGCTACTAGAGTTTGCTGTTCGGTTTTAATCGAAACCGAAACCGCGGTTTTTCAAGCCTCAAAACCGAAACCGAAAACCGACAAAAATAAGTCGGTTTTTAATAAATACATAAAACAATTAAAATAATTAAATAATTTACATATTATTGATTCCTTAATTTCGAAAAGGGCTCAGCTCCTATTTTACATAATTCTGTATTTAATTGTAATGAAAAATTTTACCATTAAATATAACTTTGAAGATTTTTTGTTTTTATTATTACATATAATATAAGCTGAGGATTATAATTTGAGAAAAAAATTGCACCAAAAAGTCATGTAGTTTAAGAGATATTGAGTTTCACGAATTCAGTTCAGATTTTCATCGCTTATTTTTCAAAACATTTTATTTCGTAGTCCGCGAAATTTATTGTATGAAATTCTAACATTATATTGTTTTAAAAAGCTTTATTTGCCGAAAAAAGAATAAAAATTTTAATTTATAACGGTTTCCGTATTTTTTATTGGCTTTATTGCCTTTATTCGAGTGAGAAATTCAATCGAATTTTAATAAATATCTTGAATGTATTAAAATATTTAATTTTTATACATATTAAATTATTTTAAAACAATTCTATTAATATCACAAGAAAACCGAAAAATAACCGAAACCGCGGTTTTTATAATTTTGAAAAACCGAAACCGCGGTTTTCAATTTTTTCGGTTTTTAGCAAACTCTAGTGGCTACCTCATTACTGCAAAACCTAATTTTGAGCTCTTCGTGAAATATTTTTCACATTATTTTGGTTCAGAATTATCAAATAATTTTTTTTTTTTTTCATATTAAACGATTTAACAAAAATGTTTATTTTGAAAGTGGTATGAGTCGCAATTTTTTGGAATATTAAAAAACTTAAAAATAATTGACTAATCAAGGGTATTATTTTTTTACGGGAAAGTTAAAAATACTGTTGGAAAAAATTCTACTGGCAATATACGTGTTCAGAATTGAAATTTGCGAAAATTTTTAAAACAAGATTTTATCAATGTTATGGCGACTATGCGATGTCTGTCGCATTCATAGTTAAAACACACAAATACCTCTAAGTATCTAGTGAAACACTTTTTGTTTAAAGCGATTGATTATTCGCAATATTTTTGTTTTTTTTTGCAAAATGGTTTAAATTTTTTACAGAGACCATCTTATTGTTGGAAAACCTTTTTGTGCTCTTATTTATATTATTTCTCTAATATATTATTATTAATATTTTCCACATAAATTTGGTCCAACATTACCACATAATTTTTTTAGTTTTTCATATTAAATGATTTAACGAAAATGTTTATTTTGAAAGTGGTATGAGTCGCCTTATTTTTTTAAATATCATAAAATTTAAGAATAATTTATTAAATCAGGGCATTGGCATTATTTTTTTGTAGAAAAGTTATAAATTAATGTTAAAAAATCATGTTATGCCCAATGCCCGTAGTGAAAGTTGAAATTCTCGAAAACTTTGCAAACAAAAATTTTAACTTTTTTTTTGGTAAATTGTTTTAATTATTAATATATCATTGTGAAAGATATGTCTTTAGATATTTTATGAAGTAATTTTGGTTGAAAATAATTGATTTGTTCGCAAAAATTTGCAAAAAAATTTCAGCTACAGCTTTTTCTTTATATTTTTTTAAGAAACCGATTACTACTGCCTATTAGAATTTAATAAAAAAAGAATCTTCCAAGTTATCATATTTCAGCGAATTAAAAATATCAAACAAAAAAAAGCTAAGTCCACGTAAGATAAAAAAAAGATAAAAACTATTATTTTGAAAGTGGTATGAGTCCACTCACCATTCAAAAAACAGGTATTTTCGCAACATATATTAAAAATTCTTTGTGATATGAAAAATTTAACTATATGTTATTAAAAATACGTGTATAATTTCTTGAACAGAACCACCCATATTTTTAAACACGTTAAAACACAAAACCTTTTATATCTCATTTTAAAAACAAGTGGACTCATACCACTTTCAAAATAAACGGTTAAACACTAAAAATTATAACAAATCGATGCAATTTTGTTGCAAATTTGTTGATTCCCAAAGACATTTGGTTAACGTTGTTTTCCAGCTAACGACAACAAACATCTATTTACATGAACTTCCGAGCCCTAGTCACCACTTAATGCATACTAATAAAAAATCCAAAACAAAAACAATAAAAGAAAAAACAAAATAATATGAAACAAATATGTTTTAAAGTTTAAACGATAAGTAAAAACATACAGCCAACCCAAAAAAGTTCGTAATGGCTACTGAAAATTTTGCTGTTATTACGGGAAATTTAAATGTTTTGAGCCCTGCGGTATTTTTTTTGCAAATTTTAGCAACACATGTCTATTGAACTGTAGTACAATAAAATTAGTAGAAAAAATTAGTGGCCGCTACTAAATTTTAACAAAAATTAGGTTGTTCATAAGGGGTGTGCTATCTGTTGTATCGTTGTATCGTCCTAACAAAAAACAGAGTTGTTAAAATTTTAATTTTTTAAAATCCAACAACGGGGCACCCGGTGGGTAAACCTAATTCGCGTACATTGAATCCAGTAGTGCTATCCGTTTTTTACACTCAAAAAAATGTTTACCAAATATTAGTTCATTTGAACTAAATTTAAAGAAATTTGGGAATGATTTGGCTCTAAAGAAATTTTAACTTATATCGAGTACAAAATTAGGAAAAAAGTCTGTAATGGCTACTGAAAATTTTGCTGTTATTACGGGAAATTTAACTGTTTTTGAGCCCAGCCTACTAATTTTTAGTTCAATAAAATTTGTAGAAAAAATTAGTAGCCGCTACTTATTTTTAGCAAAATTGTTGTAAACTGCAATTCAAAAATCAGTTAAAAAATTTACTAAATATCAATAATTTTAGTACAATAAAATTAGTATAAATAATTTAAATACTAAATTTCAGTAAATTGTTGTAAGTAAACTGCAATTTTAAATCAATCTGCTGAAATTTGCAAAAAAGTGTACTAAAAAATAAACAAACTGTAAAATCTAAAAAAAATTAAAATCAAATTTAATAAAAAAAAATATTTTTTTCTTTCGATTGTAAAAAATGTATAATTACTTCATCATACTTGAAATTTGCACTAGAAATTGCAAACGTTTCTCCAGTTATTACCTTTTTATGCATTGGAGATACCATAAAATTTTCTGGGTTTTATTTCCAAACTAAGAATATGTATGTATATCAATAACAAATATAAACTAAACAAGAATTCTAAAAAATCAACGAATTCTTGTAATAAAATTTCCTTAAGGTACCCACACTTGTTGTTAAATTATTATATTTTTTTGCTAAGTTTAGCACGCGGTTTAGAAAAAACATGTTTTGCTAAAATCAGCAACGAAAATTAGTAAAAAAAAATCCGTAATTTGTAATAACCTAGTGTCTTGACATGCAATAAAATGATAGCAAGCAATTGTCAAAATGATTTCATCTCAAGTGAAGACACTCAATTTCAATTTTATTGCAATATCATGATATCGTTGACATGCAAGCGGCTTTTGCAATGATGCCTGCCATGAAATGTCACTTTTCGTTTTAATTTTAATTTTGTAATAAAAACACAACAGAAAATTTGCTAAAAAAGAATTTTTTATTATTCGCAGATAAAAATTAATGTTATATAAAATTTTGTGTTTTTAGAAGAAAAATCTATGATATTTCTTAGCCATGAAATGGTTAAGTGTTCTCCACCACTTTGCAATGGATATCATTTTGACGTTTCTCTGCAATGGTTTTGACATTTCATATCTTATAATTTATTGCATTTGAAGACACCGCGTAAGAGAATAGTAAAAATTATTACTAAAAAAATTTAACTAAAAATTAGTACGAAAATAGTAAAATGCGATTGAAAACTGTTTACAATTTTTTTTACTAACTTTTTTATCTGAGTGTATAAAAATTCGTTCAAACATATAAAAAATGCTAAATTTAAGAAGATATACACACAAAAAAATAAAGCGGGCTCAGCAAATTTTTAGTCAGCAGCGTGCTTGCAAAAAAGTTTGTAATTTCAGCAAAAGGTGTTTGCTGAAATCGTAATCTCAGCAAAAGTTTTGCTAACACTTAGTCGATTGCAAATAAAAAAAGTCCTTGCTAAAATCACTAAACTTTTTGCTGAATATTAGTAGACTGAAACTCAAACTCAAAAAATTTGTAGAGAAATTTTAGTTAATTTATTTGCTGAAAATTTAAATATAGAATTGTGTAGAGTTGTTGTTTTTTAAAAAAATTATCATTTCTGTTGTCTGTACTACATCCACATATTGTCTGTCTGGTTGTCGTCCATGCTATAAATGCGGTTATCAGTACAATTTTTGTAGCAAAATAAATTAGTAAAACATTAGTTCAAAATTAGTTTATTACTAAAAAAATATAACTAAAACTTTTGCTGAAAAAAGAACTGCAACAAAAAAATTGCCGAAAACTAGTACACTTGATATACAAGACGTTTTACTGATTTTTCTAATAACTTATTTTTTTGAGTGTAGGAACTTAAAAGTTTTTTTTCTACCTATCCCATGGACTTTTGTTAATATAAAAAAAAACAAAGTAAACCAAATTTTTAAATTAAAAAAAAATCATTAAATTAAATTGATAATTTTGATTGTTTTGCCATTTATTCGAAATTAATGTCTTAACTGTTTTACCCATAACAATTATTTTAATATCACTTTTGAAAGTGATGTTATTTTTGATAACTAATAAGGACTACAATATCATTAATCCTTAAAATTTTTTTACGTGCCACCTGTTTTTGAATAAAGCATCATTAATGCTTTTATCTGGCACACTAATACAAAAAAAGTCCGTAAAAAATTTAGTTAAAACTACTAAAAATTAGTTAAAAATGATGCTGCAGAAAATACTGCTAAAATTAGCAGATTATTTTTGCTATATATTAGTATATAGGAACAGCAAAAATAAAACTGTTAAATGTACAGAATTTTAGTTATATTTGAGTTCAATTTTTGTAAATGGAAAACAGCAAATCAACCTGCTAAAATCAGCAAAAAATTTTGCTAAATAATTAGTAGCCTAAATAAAATAAAAAAAAAATTAAAATTTTTGAAGTTTTTTTTCGATTTTTTTTTAAACACAAATAAAAACACTGTGAGACAAATGGTAGGGGTCAGTGATCGGGAAGGGTTCAAACTACCGGGGAAAGTTATATCGGTAAAAAAGAAGTTATACGTGTCCCGGCTTTTCGCTGGGTCACCCCTAGGAATCGAGATATATCGATTTGACCTTTGGTGGTCTTTTTTTTGACTAACTCGAGAACCACTAGTCCGATTTTGCTCAAACAATTTTAAAAAAATTAAAAATTACAATTCCTTTAATCTGTTCATATAACGTTTTTCTATATACTCAACAGTTTTGCCGGTAAAAATAAATGTTTGTTACCGCTACCATAAAAATCAATAACCTTTTGTTTATTACCGAGTCCGAGCAAAATCGGACTAGTGGTTCTCGAGTTATGTCAAAAAAAAGATATATCTCGATTCCTAGGGGTGACCCAGCGAAACGCCGGGACACGTATAACTTGTTTTTGACCGATATAACATTTCCCGTTGGTTTCATCCCATCCCGATTTCGACTGTCGCATAGTGAAATCGAGCCTTTTGAAAACAGCAGTTTACAATTTTTTTATCAAATATTTCTGCTGATTTTAGCAGTATAGACTGCTATTTGCATTCAACTAAATTTAGCTTAAAAATAACAAAAATTTTGTGGATATAACAGTTTATTTTTTCTATTTGTAGATTAAGATATTTATCGCAGGCTACATTAACAGAATCTGAAATAATACAATTCTTAAATGGGGATGAAGATACTTATTGGCTAAGCCTATATAACTACGTTAAGAGTGCTTTAAAATATAGAAATATGTTGATATATGAATTTAATTTCTAATTTTCAAATAAGTAATGCAGGAAATAATAGTAATATATAAATGAATAAATAAAATAATAAAAACCAATTATCCAGCGGACGGTTTAAAACCATGCTGTATATTCTTTATTGTATTTGAATAAGATATTTAAATAAGAAAATATTTATGTAACAAAATTAAAAGAAAAAATAAATAAAGAATCTAATCTAGTCACTAATATTTAGGAAAATTTTCTGCAGATTTTACAGTACAATTTGTTATTTTCAATTAACTAAAAGTTAGCTTAAATATAATCAAAATTCTGCAATTTTAACAGTTTTAATTTTGCTGGTCTTAGTTTACTAGTCTTTAGCAAAAAAATCTGCTAATTTTAGCAGTTTTTTTGCAGCATCATTTTAAACTAATTTTTAGTAACTTTTTCTGCTATTTTTACAGATTTATTTCTATGAGTGCATATATATTGTCGTATTTTTATTGGCGTTTTAGGCGTGCCTCGACTTTTTATGTATAGTTAAAATCACCGCGTTTATAGCATATAATTGCTTTTGTCCAAAATTTATGCACGGAATCTATATCATGCATCGCTACCATTCACTTACACTAATAAAAAAAAAATCCCAAACAAATAGGTCAAAATTGTGCTGGCGCAAATTCATGTACTATTTCCTGGTATTTTAGCAGAATTTTTACCTATTTGTACGGGATTTTTTTAGAGAAAATAACAGAAAAATTAGTTCAACTTAATCAGAACGCGTTTAACAGACTTTTGTACTAACTTTTTTTATGAGTGTACTTAAATAAAAATACCTTCAGTTACCATTTCAATGCAAAGACAAAAACGTAGATTTTGCAATTTTTACAAAAAGTCCATAAAATTTTTGCAATTCAATATTGTAACGTATGCATGCCATCGATTTGACTATGTGAAATTGTAAAATATTTTGATCACGCAATGCACTGACCCATTTCGCATGATAGTATTATTGTGCCTCGCGATAAAGTAGTTTTTTGAAGACTCACTAGGAAATTTTCAGAATAACACCTTTCATAATTTTCGGAAAAATATAACTTCAAATATAACTACCCTCTATCATATATCCCAATTTAATAAAAATCTGATAATGTTATTCTGTAAATTTTCTAGTGGGTCATTTTTGGTGAAAAGTGAAAACATTAACCCTATATCAATCAAGTTATACAAAATAATAATTTTTATCAATTGGAAACATTTTTTTTTATTCATTTAAAGTGATATTTTCCCGAAAGATGTTAATGTTATGAAAGATGTTAATCTGTAAATTTTCTAGTGGGTCGTTTCTGGCCAAAAGTATAAAAAAAAACCCAATATGGATCATGTTGCATAAAATAATTATTTTAATCCAGTTGAGATTTTTTTCATCAATTTAATGGCTTTACAATCTCGTAGTCATAATTGATATATTTAGTTAGAATATTCGTCCACCTCAAGTCCAAATTCTAATATGATATTGTCATATTAGATTTTATTTGTTGTTTCAAAAGGTTAAGGATTTTTTTTAAAAAATGTAGAGATAATTATAGTCGAACCAAATTTAAGTGTTTGTTTTTTTTTTATAGAATATCCTTGAAAATAGGACATGTCTGGATATGCCAGAAGCGATAATTCTGCTTATTCACGTATCCACTACATTTACTTGAATTTAAGACCTTAACATACTAGGTTGAGAGAAGTGAAAATGTTTAAACAAAATTTAAGAAAGTTTCGTATTTAAATTTCGGCTTTCAATACAATTTTAAATTTCTTAATTTTTAGTTTACCAAACTATTTAATTCTAGATTTTTAACTAAAAGGAAATACATTATTGGACAGTTTTTTAAAGCATATTTACCCTAACTCAAGAAAGTAATATTTAAATTGCAAAGAAACTAGTACATATTATGATATTGCAATAACATTAAAATGAAGTCTCTTCACGTGTACTGGAATCATTTTGAAATTGCTTGCTATCATTTTATTACATGTGGAGAGACTAGGCAATTTAAGATAAATTTCTAGTTTTTTAAGAGTTAAAAATACAACTTTAACAAAAAAACGTCACAAGGTGGCGCCAGTAAGATATATTAACAAAATGAAAAATAATATATTTCATGCCTATATTTTACTTATTTTATTATTGTAACTTTAAATGCGTCATTGTCATATTCTTGCAATAAGAATCCAATTTAAGTTTCTTTGTTATAAAAAGACTCGTTACATTAAGGGGGTTAAATACTGTAACAACAGAATTTTAAGGGGCATATTTAAACGGTTGTCAAAAATTCAAATTACAATATTTGTACTCTATTATTTTTTTGTTTAAAATATGTGACGCGCAAAATAGAAAGGGACCTAAGGGGACATGGGATCGGTCTCATTCGATGCTCAGATGTTGTCCACATCAAAAAAAAAAAATTGATTTTTTTACCCTTAGGTTTTCTCTATGCGCTGTCACATATATTTTATTGTAGTATTTTCAAAAAATATTAGTTTTAAATTTCTCCAACCAAAATCGCCAGGGTTGCCATTTCATTATTAGCCTTTCTTTAAAAAGGCAAAATCGGCTGCCACTGTACAGACTTTATTAATTATTGGAAATTAAAAATGTAAAGTGATTCTTAATACCAGATAAATTCTCTAGTCCTTATCGTGGCCCGATTTTTATTTAAAAAAATTTTTTTAACAAACTTACCACACAAACTTGAAAATTCCAAAAAAGGTAAGAAAAACAATTTTACTTGGGAATATAAAATTTATTTGACTGAAATTCAAAAAAAGGGACACGATAAGGACTACAGTTTTTTGTTGACTATGAAAGAAAAAATCCGGATCGATTTTGAACTCATGGTTGTGAGAAAAACGCGTTTGAAGTCTAAAGTTAATTTGAAGCTAAGAAATCAGCAAAATTTCAAAAAATTGTGAATGAAGAAAAGTTATATCTCCTAGCTTACTACATGTCCACTAAATTTGGGATGAATCGGTTAATAGGTGTTTGATATATTAAACTTAATAGTCTTAAAAACGATAGTAGATTTATTATTATACATAATGCTACTCATATTATTTTGTAAAAATGTTATCATTTTCTAGATTTTTTATTTATTTCGTATTTTTTTCCCCATTCTTTTATATATTGATTACTTTGATAACTTATATTAAGCCCATCCATCAAGGAATCGTCATTGACTTTTCTTTGAAAATTGCGTGCAACTCTTACATCTTTTGATGTAGTTTTTATCTTTTAATTCTGCCCTGTTATAAGCTATACGATTTCTAATAAAAACAAGTTAATAAAAATGCAAACAAAAAGTGTTAAACACAAATTTACCACATAGAGCATTACTTTGGGACTAAAACATATTTTACATAAAAACATACAGAAATTTAATTTCTTCGAATTTTTTATTGAAATTTTCGGAACATATAGAGGAAAGTATGCTCCATCCAAATAAAATCAACAAAAAAATTCGAAAACAAAATTTTTCCTAGAGTCGATACCCCCTTAAGTTAAATAACCCTACATGTAATTTTAAAGCCTCTACTTTACGTTTTATTATACGAGTATATGAGGCTTTCCAAGCCAACTGCCCAGCTACAGGGAAAAGCATGTAATACACTTAAAATAATACGTAAGTAGAAAAATCTGTCAAACAGTTTTCAAATCGATTTGACTAATTTTTAACAATTTTTTTGTTGAAACACTGATTAAGGCAAAGATTTTAGTTATCTTCATTTAACACAATACTAAAAATCCTCAGTAATTTAACTAATTTTGAGTGTTAATTTTCAAAATTATTTAAAACTATTTTTTAAAAACCTATTCGTTAAATTTTACAAAATTTATTCTTGAAATATAATATTTTCATGTTACTGTTATTACCCGGTAAATGGCGGCACCAATGTATCCGAAGTTTTAAAGATGTCCATATATCGAAAACAGTTTAAATTTTGCTGTTCTTATTTTATTAGTTTTTAGCAAAAAATTTGCTAATTTCGGCAGTTTTTTCTGCAGCATCATTTTTATCTAATTTTTAGTAACTTTTTCTAAGTGTTACTCGCCTTTTTTCATAGTGTTACTCGGCTTGCTAATGGAGAAAATATTCCTTGAATGTTTTCTTTTGAGTGTGCACAAGGCTGGTTCATAAAAAACAAAAGTTGGATTTTGGTATGGGCCAACCCATATATGTGACAGCGCATAGAGAAAGGGACCTAAGGGTAAAAAAATATGTTGATGTGGACAACATCTGAGCATCGAATGAGACCGATCCCATGCCCTCCTGAGAAAGGGACCTAAGGGGACCTTAGGTCCCTTTCTATTTTGCGCGTCACATATATATATTAAGCACTGCCAACATGATTTTTTAAATTTTTTTATTAAGGTTTAGGGGTCGCTACCGGGCCCTAAAGTTTGGTATTTTGGAGAAAAATCGCTGAATCTATTCTTTTTTTCATGAGTGTGTATTAAAGAAAAATCCAAAATTTATTTTTATGAACGCCATTATTAAATGAAGAATTGTAAAAAACAAAATTGCGTAAGATTTTTTTCAGAACCTCTTTCTGAGGCGACTTGGCTACTCTTGTCCGTCCGTCCATCTGTTTGTACACGGAACACCCCAGCAAAATCTTTTATTACCAAATAAGTGGTTATATAATAGAAATTCATAGCTACGCACAACTTATTTTTTGGCGTCTAAACTCATTATTTTTGTTTGGCGTGGTCGTTTTTATAAGTAGTCGCGCTTACCCGCTCGCTTACGAAAAAATGAGAAGTAAGTAGTAATGAGATTTTGAATAATAAGTGGTTACACACATGCTTACAAAAAGTTGAATTATAAGTGGTTATCCGAGTGCTTACTTTGTTCTTAAAAATAAGGAGTTACATAAATACTATTAGCTTCAGGAAATACATTCAGAAAAATGTAAGTTCTTTCTAGTGTGCAATTTTAGGACTCGTCATAAAAATTTAAACATAAAACATATTTACATATAATAAATAAAAATGTAAAAAATTTAACTGTGTAAAAAGTACTTATTTAAACTATTACAAGTAAGTCATTATTTTATATTTAAAAGCAATGAATATAATAGGTCGTTATTAGGAAGTTATAATTTTATATTACAAAATAATGCAAAAGGTAATGATTGTAATGCAGATAGTAATGAGGTGTCATTACCAATATTTTGCTGGGACGGTGGAAAAATTTATAACATTAAACACGAAGGTATTTGTTTAATTTCGTCTTCCCAGGAAAATTTTTTACAATCGGTCGCCAATCACACTAGTTCTGGAAGTGAACTAGAACTAGTTCTAGAACTAGTTGAAGAGCTAGTTCCAGAAGCTCCAGAACTCATACTAAGGCAACCGGTTCCAGTTTGGGTGCCTTAGAAGAGATTGTTTTTTCAAAGAAAAATCGTTTTTTTTTCAAAGAAAAAAATATATATGTATGTATTTATGTATATGTATGTATTTATGTATATGTATTTATATAAGAAATATTTCCATTCACTCAGAATATTTGCGATACACGTAGCATTTTCCAAAATTCCATTAAATTCTAATAAATAATATATTAAAAATATCAATATTTAACCACGCTTACTCCTCCCACTTTTTGGAAAAACTGAAAAAGTCGCTTAAATTTTTATTCGTATCATACGATATAGGACAATAAATAATGTAAAGCCTAAACCATATAAACGCAGTGTCGACCGCAGTGCGACGTTTTGTCGATAAAGCAGTTTTTGTATCTTCTCTAATTGTCACTGCCGAGAAATGTTAAAAGTTTTTAAATAAACAAGAGCTGTTTTTAAACAAAACGCAAAAAGAAATTTTTAAAAATATTAAATCGTTTTCGCGAAATTCAAGAACAAAGTTTGACAGCACTGCCACTGTCCACTGGCACTTTCACTCTGTGGTTTGGGCTTAAGTTTAACATTGATAATACATACCTTTTTTTTTTAGCTTGGCAGTTGCCTTGGAAAGCCTCATATATACAAAATATTCATAAATGCGTTTGTTTTTGCCTTCTGTATTTCCATACACTTGTGACTAAAGTAAAAAGTATGTCCACGTTTACACTCAAAGAGTTTTGAGAGAAGAATGAACTTAAGATTTTATTTAAAAATACAAAAATTTATATTGAAAAGACGCACTCTTAGAATTTAGTCGTTAAAATCAACTGCCTATTCATTTAAAATTAACTACCCGATTAAAAAAATTTGTATACACGAATATATCTTGTATGATATAATTATCTAGGACTGTATATTTGCATATCCAAGCAAAGAGTTTTGTAAGAAGAAATAAATGTAGGTAACCTCTTACTTTTCTATTACAAAACCTACGAGGGCAGTACAAAATGTTCTTAGCCTGACATAGAGATGTCGGTATAAACACATTTTTTTTTAATTCATTTTATTTACAATCTATTTTATACAATATTTATGGCGTTTTCTTTTCTGAAAAAAATGTTGCCTTTTTTCTGCCCTTTTTTTACAAAATGCCTTTTTGTGTATAGTAATAAAAGGTAAACATAGACAAATTTGGTATCAAATTAAAGGTATTTCAGATATCAATCTAAGCGTGTATAAAATATGTCTAATTATTCCCTAATTTTCGTGCAATTTAACAAAATGTCACATTTTTCTATATTTTGGTGTTTTGTTAAATAAGTTGAATATTGTTGGACATTTTTGAAGCTTAGTTAAATAGGTCTTTAAAATACCTTTAATTTTATACCTAATATGCCTATATTTACTTATTATTTCTATGCACAAAAATACATTTTTTAAAAAAAGGGCAGAAAAAAGGCAACACTTTTTTCAGAAAAGAAAACGGCATTAGTAAATTTGATAAATCACAGGCTAGTTAACATATGTTATTAAACTTCAGCAAGCTTAATCAACTTATCTTACATATTTTTATTTACATTTATATTTACATTTTGTTTTAAAAGATATATGTACATTATTTACATTTTTAAAACCTAGGTTTATTTTCTGTACGGGAGATCTAACACATGAAACCTTTTTAGTCGTCTTATTTCGTCCGTTTCATCTAACAACGTAATGGCTAATATATTACTATGGTTGCTAATTCGATCTACATATATATATAGAACTGAATCGTTTTATTTCATCTTTTATAAACGGAATTCTAAGATCTTGATGAATTTGTTGGTTACAAATCATGGAGCATTGGCTATACATCTTAAAGTTTTAGACTGAAACCTTTGCAAAATCTCGACGTTGGAATTACTTGTTGTTCCCCATAATTGGATACCATATGTCCACACTGGTTTTAAAATAGACTTGTATAACTTTAATTTCTTTTCCAGACTAAGCTGAGACTTATGGCCTAACAGCCAGTACATCTTTTTAGTTTTAATATTTAGATGTTCTCTCTTTGCTTTAACGTACTGCTTCCATGTAAGTCGTTTATCAAGATGCATTCCTAGATATTTTACAGAATTTGTTTTTGGTATTTCAGAACCGTTAATTTGTAATGAGGGACAATCACCTCTTCTTAATGCAAATGTGACGTGGTTCGATTTTTCCGTATTAATACTGATCTTCCATTTTGTTAGCCACAGTTGTAGATGATTTAATTCTCTTTGTACCAAAGAAGATGCTTCGACAGCTGATTCACTTGAAGCAATTATTGCAGTATCATCAGCATAGGTGGCTATCGTAACATTATCACTTATAGGCATGTCTGAGGTGTATATATTATACAACACTGGGCCTAACACACTACCTTGTGGTACACCTGCTTTGATATCACATATATGAGACGTTTCATCAACAACTTTTACATAAAATGTTCGTTCAGCCAAGTACGATTTTAAAAATAGATAGTATGGAGTTGGTAAAAGCGACTTAAGTTTGTACAATAGACCTTTATGCCACACCCTGTCAAAAGCCTGTTTCACATCTAAAAAAAACTCCAGAGCAATACATTTTTCTTTCCAGAGAGTCTGTGATAACTTTTTAGAGTTTGCTAAAAACCGAAAAATTTAAAAACCTCGGTTTCGGTTTTTCAAAATTATAAAAACCGCGGTTTCGGTTATTTTTCGGTTTTCTTGTGATATAAGTAGAATCGTTTTAAAATTATTAAATATGTATGAAAATTAAATAGTTTAACACGTTCAAGATATTTATTAAAATGCTATTAAATTTCTCACTCGAATAAAGGCAACAACGCTATTTCGAGACATTTTCGGGAGAAGAAAAAACACGGAAAACCGTTATAAATGAAAAGTTGTTATTCTTTTTTCGGCAACTTAAGCTGTGTTTTAACCCTTCTTTGCATGATGATGGAAATTTCCATCATAACATTTATTGAAGAAAAAATGCACACAAACACGTGATTTGTAATTTTTTGTTGCTAGCAACAATTCACATGACTATTGGTTCAATTGGAGCATATTTGTCAAAAAAAATTAAAGTAAGCTTCATTATCAATTAGAAGGTTTAAACTTGTCACCCAATATATTACAGTGATTTTTTTCACAAAAAAAAATCATGCAAAGAAGGGTTAAAGAGTTCTAATTTAAATTTTAGCAATTTCTTTAATACAACATAAAGCTAAAATTTAATCAATTTCGCGGACTGCGAAATAAGACTTTTTGAAAAATATGCGGTGAAAATTTGAACTGAATATGTGAAACTCAATATCTCTTAAACGATTTGACTTTTGGGTGCAGTTTTTTTTCAGAAATTATAAGCCTCAGTTTATGTTATCCGTAATAATAAAAAAAAATTCTTTAAAGTAATATTTAATTGAGAAAATGTTCATTACAATTAAACACAAAATTTTGTGAAATAGGAGCTGAGCCCTTTTCGAAACTGAAGTTTCAATAATATGCAATTTCATTAATTATGTTAATAGGTTAAAGCTTTTATTAAAAACCGACTTATTTTTGTCGGTTTTCGGTTTCGGTTTTGAGGCTTGAAAAACCGCGATTTCGAATAAAACCGAACAGCAAACTCTATAACTTTTACAATTCTGTGACACTGTTCCGGGGTTCCATGTTTATGTCGAAAACCAAATTAATGATCTGGAATAATATTTCGTGTTTCCAAAATAGGTAACAATCTACTTGAAAATAATCTTTCAAAAATTTTTTAAAACGTTGGCAACAAACTTATTGGCCTATACGACGAAAGTAAATTATTTGGTTTAGGAATCATTATAATCTCAGCGCATTTCCATTGAGATGGAAAGTAGTGTTGGAAATAATTCAAACGTTTTCTCCAGATGGTCAGAAAATGAGTCGGCTTTATTTTTATTATTTCTGCACCAATTTCCATTTTGGCCTTTTATTGGAACATTTCTTTTCATTTGCCTCTTAAAGTACTTTGTGGCTTTCCATAAACTGTACTCACTATTATTTGTATTATTTGTAGGGTCCAGATTTCTTAAAAAATTTGACAATTCGTCATTCTTCAATTCAGCTATTAGTTTTATCTCTTGGATTTCATATGTTTATACTGGCAATCCGGTATAAACATATGGCGGATGGAAACTTCCATCCGCCATATGCTAAAAACAAGGAAAAATTTGGTCATGTTTAAAGTACTGCAATTTTAAGTCTTGCGACTATTTGTAGATAAAAATAATGCAAGACTTAAGGAAATTTTATAGGAATTTAAAAAATGTACAGTTTGTACAGAACCGATCAGTACTGCCTAAATTTTACTATGTAATTTGATAAAAGCCACGCCCACTTAAAACAAGTGACAAACTGAAAAAACAAACATTACGTTAAAATTCTGTATAATTTTATGAACCATCTCATTGCCTTTCGTGGCGAATTTAGCCACTATTTTGATCTTTAAAAATAAACGCAACAACAATAAAATTAAAAAAAAAATTGAATTGACTTAATTTCGTGAGCACGAGTGTATATGCATCCATGCAGGTTAAATGTATGTTCATGCATGGCCATAAACATGCATTCATGACCACACATGGTTACATATATCTCCATACATGAATCATATATGACCATACGTGTGCATTAGGCCGGGTCGATTTGTGGGGAGGCAAAAAAATCGCCCATGGCTCAGGGAAAATCGTATTTTAGGGATCAAAAAAGGAAACTTTGCCGAAGGAACCATACCTCTAAAACGAATTCTACTACCCCCCAACTGTTGACTTTTGTCCCGTAGGGTCAAGTTTTGAAAAATCACACTTTGACCCATTTAGAGTGCCCCAATTGAGTCCAAATGTATGACCGACCCCCACTAACTTTGGAGGGCCGATCCACCCATGCCAGTGGCACACCCCCTGGAACTCCCCTGGGGGGTTCCCCATACAAACATTTTAAAAAATCACCATTTTTGGCACTTTATTTTATTATTTTTTATTTATTTTATTTATTTTATTTATTTTTATTATTTTATTTATTTTTTCTCCTTAGAAATTTATTTAGTCAGAACATATGTAAATGAAAAAATTAATTTAACTTAGTAATAGAAAAGAAAATAAAAAAAATTACTGTTTGAAGTCTTTTTTGCTTTCAAGTCTGGGCAATTTCGCACGGATCTCTAATGTCGTCGCCATAACAGCCTCTACATTTTCCGGTATAACTCGTTTGGAAACGCTAGCTAGCAATTGAACGTGTCGTTCTGTTTCTTGTATGTGTGATAGAATTTTTGGATCATTAAACGGTGGACATCTTGATTTAAATATTCTTTCAAAGTATCGTATGGAATGCTTCGCGTGAATGGTGGTTCAAATACGTCATTTATGTCATTCATATTGATCATTTCCGTGTAACTTGTGCAATAAAAGTTTATATCTGGTTTTTTATAAGCTCTAAGTCCCGTTGGGTCGTCAACATCGGTTCGATAGCGTAGAATTATCTTGATAGCACAGTCGCGCTTTTCTTTGCTATCATCAAACAACATTGATAACAAGATATTTTCCGAATGCGCATAATATGAATTATCTGTAATTACTTTATTGACAATTTTGCGTAAACGAGGTTCTAGAAATCTTGACCAACTAATGAATTTGAAAAATAATCTACTACCGTACACGACAGAGCTGTAATACTTGATATTGAAGTACATTGGCACATAACATGTAATTATAAATTCAACCAGTATTCTTAAATTTGCATCTGGATTTTCCGTTGTCACATATAATCGTAATAGTCTAGCGGCCTTGGTGAGCCACCGAGAATGTATAATTTTCCCTGGTTTGATGTTTGCCAGATCCACTGAAACCACGCCGCTAGAAATTGCATGGGCCATGTCGTATAAGTACTTGGAATCGGTGGAAAATTCAATTTTTTCTGGAGCAGGGGGCATATTTTTCAACTCAATTTTCTGAAAGCCGTCCACCACCTGAAAATATATAAAAATAAAACAATTAAAAACGGTTGACAATTATAATAAATGAGTGATAGCAATAACTTACCGGAAGAGTTTCACAAGTTTCGATTTGACGGCTCAATTTTCCGGTTGCCGATCTTGGTCCAGTGCTGGTTGATTTATCCAAAGCTTCAAACAAATGCCGAAACGGAAGTTCG
The DNA here is from genome assembly GCA_949987735.1 of Leucophora obtusa. NCBI lineage: Eukaryota > Metazoa > Arthropoda > Insecta > Diptera > Anthomyiidae > Leucophora > Leucophora obtusa. The sequence continues at coordinate 338,802,080 of OX465295.1, forward strand.
TTGAAGTGTAGAAGGCAAACGAACCAATGCAATGGTCTTTTTAACAGCAATTCGAATCGTCGTATAATTCCACCGTTTGGGCCAGTGTTTGTTGGCTCACCGTCAGTGCATATGCCAATTAATGCATCCAGTGATATATTTTTATCGTTGAAAAAATCATTTAATTTGGTTGTTTTGTATTCAGCGGTTTCATGTTCCAGTCTTACGTAACCAATCAATTCAGAATTCGGTTCTCTCAAAATAACAAGATGAGGTTCTTTTACCATTCTAGTATGATACTTCTCATCAATTGTATCTCTCGTTAAAGTATCATCTTTTCTGCCATCGAATGAAAATGCTAACAAATTGGTATCATCTAACCGTTTGCGAAGCACTTCTTGTCTGCATTTCTCTTTTTCTCGGCGAACTTTCGATTTATCCATGATGAGAGGTTTGCCATGGATATCTTTCATTTTAAAATCTTGGAAAAGAGCTGTTCCCATTGCTGATGCTACTCTATCAGGCACGCCAAATCTGTCACATACCAAGGCAAAGTTAAAACAATCGTATCTCTGTGTGTATTGTGAACTTGTGCTTATATCCAAATCTTCTTGAACCGGTGGCGGTGCGTATGTTGAATCATCGGGATCTTGGTATGTTGGCATTGATGACATAGACGTTGCTCATTGCTCTTCAATTTCCATCGCAAATCCATCCATTGTTAGACTTCTCTGATTATGTTGATCGTGCATAAACTCTTTGAGGCGTTCGGGAACCAAACCGCATGCACATGGAGCTGCCTTTAAATCGCATTTACATGTTCCAATGAAAAAAATTGTTTCCAGAGATTTTACATACTCTGTAAATTGTTGGGGTTTGTTTCTTCTCTTGATTTGCTCTTGATATTTGTCAAGCAATCTATTCAATTTATTACATACACTTTTTTTCAGCATTATTTCCATACCAAGTTTTTCCCAAATTCCAATCAACTTATCTTGTACTTGAATAGTGAATGCTTTGTAGGACAACTTTTTTTGTTCGCTCAAGTAAAAATAATATCTCAAGATATCCAGATGGGTTGGTAAATTAAGATCAGTCAAATCAGTAGACACACCAAAAACAGTAACATCATGCCTGGGTATATGACTCATTGGGTTTTCGATAGTTGTTGATGTTGTTATTGCTTCATCTTGCGGTGTAGAGGATGGTGGATTCATTGTAAACTTCTTGATTTGGAATGATTTTTTTTTAAATATTTTTTTATCTCAAATTAGCACTTCACACTTCGAGTTCTTCACAACGACTTAATGCATTCACAAAAACTGTTGCGTTATATATGGTCTAGGAGACGAGGTAATAAGAATGAAATGGTAATTTCAATTCTACCTGTAACCGATTTTGTTTTCAAAACTGCCCATAAAGTACTTACATGTAAATTAAACGTTAATCTGACTACAAATTCTGTTAAGCAAGTGCGCCTTTTATTACTTCTGGAAAATCCTTTATGATAATTTTATGCTCAATTCTACCTGTAACCGATTTTGTTGTCAAAACTGCCCATAAAGTACTTACATGTAAATTAAACGTTAATCTGACCACAAATTCTGTTAAGCAAGTGCGCCTTTTATTACTTCTGGAAAATCCTTTATGATAATTTTATGCTCAATTCTACCTGTAACCGATTTAGCTTAAGTAAGTTTACGACATGCAGCTGTGTCTTGTGGTGGCTTAAAAAACCCACACAACCTATTTTACGACCTGCAACAGAACGACACGTTCAATTGCTAGCTAGCGTTTCCAAACGAGTTATACCGGAAAATGTAGAGGCTGTTATGGTGACGACATTAGAGAGCCGTGCGAAATTGCCCAGACTTGAAAGCAAAAAAGAGTTCAAACAGTAATTTTTTTTATTTTCTTTTCTATTACTAAGTTAAATTAATTTTTTCATTTACATATGTTCTGACTAAATAAATTTCTAAAGAGAAAAAATAAATAAAATAATAAAAATAAATAAAATAAATAAAAAATTATAAAATAAAGTGCCAAAAATGGTGATTTTTTAAAATGTTTGTATGGGGAACCCCCCAGGGGAGTTCCAGGGGGTGTGCCACTGGCATGGGTGGATCGGCCCTCCAAAGTTAGTGGGGGTCGGTCATACATTTGGACTCGATTGGGGCACTCTAAATGGGTCAAAGTGGGATTTTTCAAAACTTGACCCTACGGGACAAAAGTCAACAGTTGGGGGGTAGTAGAATTCGTTTTAGAGGTATGGTTCCTTCTTATTTTGATCCCTAGAATACGATTTTCACTGAGCCATGGGCGATTATTAAATCGACCCGCCCTAATGTATGGTCATGAATGCATATTTATGAGCGTACACGTACATACATTCCATCTGTAGGGATCCATATATGTCGATTTTTAGCTGGGTTGCTGAATTGAAACGTAGTCGTGCAAGCATTGAAGATGAACCACGAAGTGGACGTCCAAAAACTGCAACAACGCCAGAAATCATAGCTAAAGTGCATGATATGGTATTAGACGATCGACGAGGAAAATGCGTGAAATAGGTAATGCCATAGGCATCTCAAATAATCGAGTACACCCCGAAAAATATTTCATTACCAAATAAGTGGTTATAAAGGGTTCTTCAACAGGGACGCTACAAAAGTAGAAAGGCAGGGACAGCAAACGACGCCATATTTCTTGCCGCTCTTTTGACATTTCTCTTCAGTAAGGTTTGCCATTTCATGATGGAAAGATATACGAGCCAACAACAAACTCCGACATTCGAAGTCAGTGGCCTCAACGTTAAGAGCGCTACGTCCAATTTATGGGCGTCATAATGAATGGCTTCGTCAATAAACAAAATATGCGTTATTGGTCAGACAGCAATCCACACGTACTCCATGAGTCATCATTGCATCCCGAAAAAATTACGATTTGGTGCGGTTTATGGGCCGACGGCGTCATTGGCCGTTCTTCTTCCGTGATGATCAAGACCGGCACTTTACTGTGAATGGGAATCGCTACCGTTCAATGATAACCGAATATTTTTGGCCCCAATTGGATGATATGGACTTGGAGGGCATGTGGTTCCAACAGGACGGCGCCACAAGCCACACAGCGAATGTCACAATCAATTTATTGCAAACGAAGTTTGGAGAACTTGTTATCTCACGAAATGGTCCAGTCGATTGGCCGCCTCGGCCGTGCGATTTGACGCCGTTGGACTATTTCCTGTGGGGCTACGTCCAATCTATGGTCTATGCCAACAAGCCAGCGACGATTGATGAACTTCGTACGAATATCGGCCGATTTATGCTTGAAAACCGTCGAAAATTGGGTTCAGCGTCTGGACTTCTGCAAGCGTGCCCGTGGTGGCCATGCAAAAGAGATCGATTTCCATACATAAAGGCGTCGAACGTACTTTCACAGGAATAAAGAATTTCATTGATATCCAAAACCGTTTTTGTTTTATTTAAAAAAACTTTTGTAGCGCTCTTATTGAAGAACCCTTTACATATAATAGAAATTCATAGCTCCGCACAACTTATTTTTTGGCGTCTAAACTCATTATTTTTGTTTGGCGTGGTCGTTCTTATAAGTAGTCACGCTTACCCGCTCGCTTACGAAAAAATGAGAAATAAGTAGATATGAGATTTTGAATAATAAGTGGTTACACACATGCTTACAAAAAGTTGAATTATAAGTGGTTATCCGATTGCTTACTTGATTCTTAAAAATAAGGAGTTAAGTAAATTCTAATTCTCTAGTATGTAATTTTAGGACTCGTCATAAAAATTTAAACATAAAACATACCCAGCCAGAAATTGATGATGGTACAAAAAACTAAGTACTCTCAAAGCATTTTTTATACCAAAAATAAAACGTTTTGAGAACGTTTGGAAAATACCATCTTTAAAATGCTTTGATAACGCTTTTTAACAAATTTTACAACTGTTGATTAAAAGAAAGATTGTATGTGTTTTAGCACTAAAAATTATTTTTATTACTTTTTTAATGTTTTGTTGCAATTATTTATGTAAAAGATAAATAGCAATTGATTCGTTATAAAATGTTGTAAGAATGCATTTAGCTTCCACCATAATTATACCTATTTCAGTGTTGTTATACCCTACACCACTATGTGGTCAGGGTATTATAAGTTTGTGCTGATGTTTGTAACACCAAAAAATATTGGTCTAGACCCACCTTATAGTATACCGATCGGCTCAGAATGGTACACCGACTTATGTCGGCCCAAGGACGACGCCTATTGATTTTGGTAAACATCGGTCCATGTTTAGACCTAGTGCCCATATAAGTGTCCTACCAAAATTATATTGTTTATACGCTGCAGGTCGCAAATATTAAGATATTTTGATGAAATATGGTACACCGACTTATGTCGGCCCAACGACGAAGTCTATTAATTTTGGTGAACATCGGTCCATGTTTAGACCTAGTGCCCATATAAGGGTCCTACTAAAATTATATGGTTTATACGCTGCAGGTCGCAAATATTAAGATATTTTGATGAAATTTGGTACACCGACCTATGGCAGCCTAACACCGGTTAACACCGGTCCATGTTTAGACCTAGTGCCCATATAAGGGTCCCCTCAAAATTGGCTTGGTTACAAACTGCAGGTCGCAAATATTAAGATATTTTAATGAAATTTGGTTCGCTGACTCACATTATAGAAAATTTTGACACAAGTCCCATTTTAACCCATTCGAATTTCGGATCCAAACATTAGTTGGCTTTTAAACAGTCTGGTGTAGGGTATTGTATAGTCGGCATGCCCGACTTTAACCTTTTTACTCGTTTTAATTTAAATTTGTTACATTATATAATACGATCGCCTTTGATTAGATCGGGTAATCAAAAAAATTTTTAGTTTCCTTGAAAATGTTGCCTTTCAAATGCATATGTTTTGCATGTATGTTTTGTACTAAAAATTTCTTTATTATTTGGGGAATTTGTATTAAAAACATGCAATTTCCTTTGTATATGGAAAATGGGATTAGTTGGCGATTTTACAATAGATTTAACAAAACCTAAGCTATTTTTAAAATCAAATGCTGAAAATTGTGATATAGGAGCCCCCATATTATTTACGTCATTTGAAATATGTATTAGATTATGAATATTCATTGTCACTGACCTTGAACCATAAAAATGTGACATAAATTCCACAAATTCTTTTAAAATCTTAAGTTAATAAAAATTAGATTACTTAATTAAGTTTGGTACTAAAAAAATATTTATACCTTCATTTGTTAAAAACTTGGATTCCAAAACAAGTTCTTCCAGAAATTTTCTAGCCGAATGCGGTTTTGAATTTCCATAATAGAGACCTATCAAAAATGGCTAGGTAATGTATGCGGTTGAAAACCCCTTTCCCATTATGGACCAAAAGTTCTTTTTCGATTTTTCAAACACATCCATTCCATCTACATGAATTATAATTTTAATTTTCTTTTCATTATAAAAAGGTTTGAATCAAAAGTGTAATCAGGATTAGACTTTATTCTAAAATATTGAAAATTTCCCAAAGAATCGTCTAAACCTAGCATCATTTTAGAATCGCCGCTCAAAGTAGAAGTTCCTAATAAAGTTTTAGAACATTTCGGAAGAGATGTATATATAATCTTCAGATCTCAGTACCATTAATATTTCGTCTATAGAGGTTTGTGTAAGAGTTTTGATTTTCCTTACACCCCAATTTTTTAGTTTTTGCTCAATATGACCACATGTAAATATTCTTAAATCTCTATTAGATTCCTCAGGAATAAATTGATCCGAACTTGTTTCTCCAGGTGTGCTTAAACTGGAATTCCAACGTTCTCATCATCTGAATCTAAATTTTGCTCTACTACATCTTCATCAAACACTTCAGTTTTAACTATTTCATTGTCGTTAGAACCCTACACCACCAAAAAATTTAACACATCTACATTTCTCTTAATATCCTATAATTTTTTAACTTAATCATTTAAAACTAATTTAAGTTCTAATAAAATATATAAAAAAAATAAATGTTTTTTAAGTACTAAGAAATTACTATATTTTTTGTAGTTAGAGTACTGGAAAATTGCTCTACTTTTCGTTTTTAAAATTCTCGGAAGACACTCCACTTTTGTATTAATACACTTTAAAATCACTTTATTTTTAGTTTTTCTAATGTTTTGAAAACGTTTTATAAACAAAAATTATAACGCTTTAAAATCACTTTATTTTTTGCTTTTGTAACGTTTCTAAAATGCTCTAAATACAAACATGAGACCGTAAATCATGGTTATCATTTTAGTGTTCTGAGAACACTATAAAACCCAAAAATATGTTGCTTTGATATCGCTTCAACCAGCATACAAAGTGCTTTCAAAACGCTTTTATGTTTGTCAATTTCTGGATGGGTATTTACATATAATAAATAAAAATGTATAAAATTTAACTGTGTAAAAGTACTTATTTAAACTATTACGAGTAAGTCATTATTTTATATATAGAAACAATGAATACAATAGGCCGTTATTAGGAAGTCATTATTTTATATTATAAAATAATGCAAAAGGTAATGATATATAATTTTTGGTAATGCAGATAGTAATGAGGTGTCATTACCAATATTTCGCTGGGTACATAATGCTACTCATATTATTTTGTAAAAATGCTATAATTTTGTACATTTTTTAATTTTTTCCCCATTTTTATATATGTGACAGCGCATAGAGAAAGGGACCTAAGGGTAAAAAAATTAATTTTTTTTTTTTTTTTTGTGGACAACATCTGAGCATCGAATGAGACCGATCCCATGCTCTCCTGACCTTAGGTCCCTTTCTATTTTGCGCGTCACATATATTGATTACTTTTATAACTTATATTAAGCCATCAGCCCCTGTCCCATATGACGTGTCTTCAACATCCATCAAGGAATCCTCATCTGAGAACTGCGTGCAAGTCTTACATATTTTGATGTAGTTTTAATCTTTTTATTCTGCCCTGTTATAAGATATACGATTTCTAATAAAAACAAGTTAATAAAATGGGAAACAAAACGTGTTACACACAAAACGTGTTTCACTGGATTTATCTAAAGCTTTTGACCGAGTGATACATTCGAAACTTGTGGACAAACTGTTTAATTTGTTTGATTTTTCATCACAAGCTTGTAAACTTATATCCTCTTATCTGAGTTGTAGAAGTCAGTTTGTTTCGATTGGCGATTCTTTTTCTTTAACGAAACCAATAACCAGTGGTGTACCTCAGGGGTCTGTTATTGGCCCACTACTGTTCATGATTTACTTGAATGATCTTCTTACATTTGGGAATGGTCTATCATGTCAGTCTTACGTTTATGCGGATGATGTTCAGTTTCTTTGCTATGCCGATTCGCAATTTGTAGATGTCTTGGAAGAGGGTGTAAATTTCATCATACATGAGGTTATATCTTGGTCTTCTGGTAATGGTTTTGTTGTCAATCCAAGAAAGACGAAGTTAATGGGTTTTGGTTTCGATACTGATAATATAATGGTTACTCTCGATGGCATGAGAGTTGAATTTGTGGATAAGATTAAATGTCTTGGAGTTTTAATTGACAATCATTTAAATTTCTCATCGCATATTAATAACGTTTCTTCGAAAATATCATTCTTGTTGAGAAGGTTGTATTCTCTTGACTTATATCTGCCTCTCTCAATTAGGATGCGTGTGGCACATGCCTTGTTGATGCCTCATATATTATATTGTGTCGAGGTATTTTCTGGTACCACAGGCGGTGAATTTAATAGGTTTACCAAGATTTTCAATAGAATTATTAGATATGTTTTTGGCCTAAGACTTCGCTCTCATGTGACTCCGTACGTAATCCAATTTCTTGGGTGCTCTTTTGTTAATTATGTAGGTATGAGGTTATTGATATTTTTTTACAAAGCAATGGTTAATGGGTTTCCGGACTATATAGTTGACAACTTTCTTTTGTCCAACTCGGAAAGAAACCCCCAACTGGTTTATCCAACACATCATACTACTATGTACGAGCGGTCATTTCAGATTAGGCTTTCAAGAATATGGAACGATCTACCTCTATACCTGAGAGGTTTTGCTTTTTCACTCCAGGTCTTTAGGCGAAAGCTTAAGGATTATGTAGCTATTCATGAGTTATAGCTTTTTATTTGTGCTACTATTTTTATCTCTCTCGATCTTTTCTTTTTTTTATTATCGCTGCACTTAGGAAAATCTGGTGATTGTATTATTTTTTTTTAAATATCTATTTATATTATTCAAGATAATGTTTTCAGTATTTTTTTTTTATATGATAGTTTTACTGTATTTTTTACTTATTTTTTTTATTATTTATTTTTATTATTATTTATTTTTATTATTATTTATTTTTATTATCTTTATTTAAATTAATTTTTTGTAGTAGCTTTTATTAATCATATATGGCCCCAGGGCTTTGGTTATGTAATTTGAAGTAAATAAATGCTGTATTTATTATTAAAAAAAAAAAAAAAAATTTACCACATAGAGTATTACCTGGGACTAAAACATATTTTACATAAAAACATGAAGAAATTTAATTTCTTCGAATATTTTATTGAAATTTTCGGAGCATATAGAGGAAAGTATGCTCCATCCAAATAAAATATAAAAAAAATTTTCCTAAAGTCGATACCCCCCTTAATATTTGCAACCTGCAAAAGCCAATTTTGAGGGGATCCTTATATGGGCCCTAGGTCTAAACATGGACCGATTTTAAGCAAAATCAATAGGCTTCGTCCTTGGGCTGATTTAAGTCATCATCAAAATATCTTAATATTTGCGACCTATAGAGTGCGCACAAGAATGCACGGACGGACGTCGTTAAATCGAAATAAAACGTGAGTCGATCGGTATATTATAAGGTGGGTCTAGGTCCAATATTTTTTGGTGTTACAAACATCAGCACAAACTTATTATACCCTCTCCACGTAGTGGTGTAGGGTATAAAAAGTTTTTTATTTTTTGGTGTTACAAACATCAGCACAAACTTATTATACCCCCTCCACGTAGTAGTGTAAGGTATAAAAATTTTACTATACATTGGGTCATATGAATAAAACTCAGCATTTACTTCAAAGTAATTACTGTTGTATTAGGAATAGGGTTTGGAGTTTAACGGGAATTCCCGGGAAAATAATATATTTTTCCCAGGAAAACGGGAAATATTAAATTTTTTTGTTTGGAATAGGATTTTTTAATTTTAGTCATAAAAAACATTTTAAATACCAAAACAAATGTCATTGTTACAATCTTTTAAAAGGGAATCAATTTATTTGACATACAAAAAAAAATCTGCCAAGTAATTAGGAGTATTTCAACTAATAAAGATTTTTCGCATAAATTATTTAAGTAGTAAAACCAAAAAACTTGGTAAAATGTTTAAAAAGGAATATGAAAAAAAAGTTTTGTTTCTTACAAATAATCGACCTTACTATCTAAATTTTTCAAATGTATATTTTAGTTAAAGTCGACTTTAGTGGTGGCAGTATACTTTGACTTGGTTTATTTTTGGAGCATTCTGATTGGTTAATTTATTTTCAACCAATCAAAATGTTTGAAAATATAAATATTTTTGTAAGGTTTTAATACACAAAATGAACAAAACCGTATGATTAAAAATAAAGTCGACTTTAAATTTAAAATACTCCATTATATTAAGGGCCAATAATTTTATAAGTAAAGTTTTAATTAATAAATGTGATATTTTCAAGTTAGTTTACTTTATTTTAATACACCTGCTTTCAAACTAATATATTCTTTTATATTAAAGAATAAAATGTCAGGAGTATGGAAATACTTCACAAAAAAAGGACAATGCAGCGCAGTGCAATATTTGCCATAAAAGACCAATGCTTAACGGCGGTATATAAATTTGGTTATCCGACATCTAAATTTGGTTCACAAAAAAAAAAATAATAAATTGATGGTCATGCAACTTCTCTTGAAGAAAACAACAACAAGAATAACGTTCTAGTTAAAATTAGCAAAGTACCCGAAGAAAAAAGGGTAAGCTGAATAGGCATTGAACGTTTTATGGTAGGGCAAACATTTCCTGAAATGGTATCCAAATTAGCCGCAGTCGACGGAATGTCAATCCGCACCATAACTAGATCTTCGTTTATTCGAGAAAGTTTTTATAATAAAAACCAGGCATTGCCAAAAAATGAAACCGATGTAAAGAACATTATATTAAATTACTACAATCATGTAAAAGATATCATGATACAAGAAATATCGAGCAATATTTCTAACAATAGATTTACTATAATCTTAGATGAATGGACAAGAATATAACAAAAAAGATATTTGTATAAACGGAAATAATTCATTTTATAACTTGGGGTTGGTTTATATATCAGGAAGAGGTAATGCTGATGAAATAAGAAGAATTGTAGAAATATGTCTAGAAGAGTTTTATTTATCTTTGGAAAATAACATTGTGGACACCATATCTAATGGGCCAAATGTAATGAAACGGTTTGTTTCCGACAGTCCAGTAGTGGGTGCTTTCTGCTGGAATCATGCAATTCATTTGGTAGCGCTTAGAGTAATTTATGTGAAATCAAATGTTCAACATTCTGATATTTTTACTTTGAATTTTCACTACACAGACTGAATTTGTACTGAAATAGTGTTTTTTAACAAAAATTACTTATATAAGTGGAATCAAATTTTTTTATTCCCGTTTCCCGGGAAATAAAAAAGTCCGGGAAATCCCAAACCCTAATTAGGAATGACTTAACCAAGGTTGGTTACCGAAACGAAAAACGGTAAGGGTAACGGTATCGAATTTTGTTTGCTTTGGTAACGGTAAGGGTAACGATATTTAAGACTGTTTCGGTAACCGTTATCGTTAACATATAAAAAACAAGTAAAAAATTAGCATAATTTTATTTTAAGTGTTAAAAATACAGATTATGAGCTACAAATTCAATGCTGGTAGTTTTAATAAGTAAAATTATTATGTATACATTGTTTTGTATAAAAAAACTCAAGATTATAAAACAAAAAAGTTTAAAATTGGAATTTTTTATATAAATAAATACCGGTAAAATATCGGTAACTACCTATGAGAATAACAGTATCGGTAACGATAACGGTATTTGCAATTTTTTTAGAGGTATTGGTAACGGTAAAGGTATTCAATTTCAAACGGTATTATAACGATAACGGTAACCAACCTTGCTTTTAACATCAAATTTATCCACAGAAATGAAATAAATGAAAATCAAAAAATTCAATTCTTGATCTACTTGCAAACAGACTAGAATTATGCAGTAACTGCTTAAAAACCCAATATTTCCCCCTATTAGTAATATTTACATATTTTTTTCATACGAGCCATTGTTGCGTTGAAAGATTAGGAAAAATGATTGGTATTCACAAAATTAGTATATTTGTGTTTTAAATTTTTAATTTATTGTTTTCTTTTGTTTATAAAATTTCAGTATTTATATTTGTTATGAAACGATTTTAATGATGTTACGTGCGACTTTTATATTTTACATATTCGTTTCACAAAAAAAAAAAAAAATACGAATTTGATTTACCAAATGTAATCTTTCTTTTCATAGAGAAACAAATTTTTGTGTACATGTTTAACTTCCGTTTTTGCCTGTTTAAGAATTTGTTTTTTTTTGTAATTCGTTTTATTTTTCCCTTACTCTCGCAGAGATAGATGTAACCAGAATTAAAAAAAATGCAACCTCCCCATTTGGTTGTATATTTATCACTCATTAGCAATTGATCTAACTTTAAGGAAATTTGAAATGGCACATACATATGATTGAGAACATACGAATAAATACATATGGGTGAAATCAAAAAATGTGATAAGTTTTTGGGCCAAATTTGTGAGAAACAAAAAGTGTTTCATCTCGAGAATGTTACATGCTGCAAAAAAACTTCAAGTCTGTTATACTAGATGGTTATTTACAGTCCAACGATCATTTGAGTATAAATAACATTATACTTTTGGCAATATAATTAATAGATAACTCCAAAATTCGCGTGTATGCATTTTTATCAAAAATTATGACGACAAATCGTTACAGAGTTGATATCGTGTTATCATAGACATACAGAAAAGTTTGTAAAATATATTAATTTTTACTAAAAACGTTACTTTTACTCTTCATAAAAATTCTTACAGTTAGTGTTTAGCTTCATTGGTTATTAAAATATAATCTATTAAAGTTAAAAAACCTTATGAGTTACTGGTTACGGAGTTTACATTTGGCCTATAAAATTGGCCACAAATTTTATGTATTAACCAAAAATTGGTCAGATTATTATAAATTTTGTAAAACGGGTGACAATGCGCTGATATATATCGAAATATATAACTCAAATGTAATCCATGCATTAGAAATTAGCTGGTTACATGGTTTTTATCACATTTTTTGATATCACCCATATATATTGTTGTTGCTCTATAGACGAAGCAAACAAATTTGGTACACATTATGGACAATCATAAAATAAAAGTTAGGTCAATGACATTTTTTTTAGTAGTTTTCTGTGGGGTTTTACTTCTTAACAAATCGTTAGTGAATGAGAGAATTTAATATGATTTTGTGTAAATACCATATTGGAATTTTTTTAATAACCATTTTTTTAACGTTTAGATAAGAAGTGCGCCACTAAAAAGTGCAGCACACATTTTTCTTAAGAACTTTTGCCTTTAATTAAAATAATCTTTCTCGATCAAGATATCTTTAAGAAATATAGCATCGCATTGTCAAATTAGAGTGGTTTATTAGTCTGCAAAGGAAAATCAAATAGGGACAAACAATTATAGGAACTATTCAAAATAATCCAATATGGAAATACGTATAAAAAAAATTCCGACAGAAATACGCGTGACCAGGCAATGTGTTTGCAGATTGGTCAAAAAGTTAAAAAAAGTACCTAATAATTGAAAGAAATCCTGGAACGGGAAAAGCAAAAGTACCCAGGAACGAAACAAAAACCAAAAATGTGGCGATACATTGAGTGTCATTCCAAACATTTCTGGTCGCGAAGTGACACGGCGCATGTAATTTTATCGTAAATTTGACAACTTTCTATGGGCACTAAACGTTAGCACTTAAAGCAAGGAACATATAAACAAGGAAGTACAAACTGAATGTGATGCATTTTTGTCAGCGTAACGAACAATGTTCGTACTCCGCGCGCAAACGCTTTTGTAAAATCTAACTCGCGAACAGCGCGAACATTTGTCAACAATTGTTTGCGATGTTAGCAAGATAAATTTTAAAAAAAGCTTGCAAGCGCAGCATGTGAACATTGTTCGTTACGCCGAAAAAAAAGTCTCACAGTCTGTTTGTACTTCCTTGTTTATAAGTTCCTTGCTTAAACTGTGAATTCCTTCATTATATAAAATGAAATAGAATATAAATCTATAAAAAAAAGCAACAAAACAAGTAGTTTTTCTTTTAATTTTAACTTATTTCAATCATATTTTATTCTGCTTTTTAAAGTGTACCATTTTTAATGGCGCACTCTTTAACTATTGCAGCAAAATCAAATGATATTACCTTGAAAGCAAAGAAAATAATTTTGGATGTAATAGTTACTTTTCCTATTACTTTTATGTTTCCATCTAAGCTATCTAGAATGACTTGTTTGGACACTAGTAAAATTACGAACCAGTATACAAAAATTTTAAAAAAGTTTCAATAATTTTTTCTATTGTTATTTTAACGAATCGGCATTCTAGATTGGGTTGAAAGCCCTAACAAGAAGACTTTAACTTCAAGAGTCACAAAATTCATCGGACGCGCCTTGACGCGATCGCTACTATACAGTTGTACGAAAAAAAGATGTAAAATATTTAAAAAACGAGTAAAAAATTTAAGTATGGCATGCCGACTATACAATACCCTACACCAGTCTGGTAAAAAGCCAACTAATGTTTGGATCCGAAATTCAAATGGGTTAAAATGGGACTTGTGTCAAAATTTTCTATAAAATGATAAAAGAGAAAATTGTAAATATAGCTCATATGGGCGATAGGTCCAAATATGTACCGATCCTATCTAGTATCTATAGGCTTTGTCCTTGGGACCATGAGAGTCAGCGAACCAAATTTCATTGAAATATCTTCGTATTTGCGACCTGCAGCGTGTAAAAAAGCCAATTTTGGGGGGGACCCTTATATGGGCACTAGATCTAAACATGGGCCGATTTTAACCGAAATCAATTGGCTTCGTCCTTGGGCTAACATAGGTCGGTGTACCAAATTTCTTTAAAATATCTTAATATTTGCGACCTGTGGAGTACGCACAAGAATGCATGGACAGACAGGCGGACGGACAGACGGACATCGTTAAATCGAAATAAAACGTGATTCTGAGTCGATCGGTATACTATAAGGTGGGTCTAGGTCCAATTTTTTAGGTGTTACAAACATTAGCACAAACTTATTATTCCATGACCACGTAGTGGTGTAGGGTATAATAAGAAAAAATTTGAAATTAAGAAAATTTAAAATAAAAATATGAAATTATAAAAAAGCAAATACACTTAAGTCTTTTTTTATGCGGTAGATGCGTTCCAAAAAAAAAAAACCACATAAAAAAATCCATAAAAAATAACTCTAATTCCATACAAAAGCGGAAGATGCGTTCCGAATATTTCAAAAACCGCATAACATTGAAACAAGGTGAGAAAATTGGACTAAAATATAATAAAAAAAATTAAAAACATGTTTCATTTATTTTTATTTTTTACACAAAATAACAATTGTAAACATACAGTACCTACATACAAAAAAAAAATAATACCCCGGCTAAAAATCTACATATATGGATTCATGCAGGTTAAATGTATGTTTGTGCATGATCAGAAACAATGCTTTTACCATACATAGATACATATGTAAATCTCCATACATGCATCCATATATGCTTACCCATGTGCATTAAGGAGAATATGATCGTATTCCCGAGAACTCGATGACAATTTTGAACTCAGTTGTGAGCCAGAAATAACTGATTTTCTTATTTGGGACTGATTCATTTTAATTGCTCTTATTGAAGATTCTCCAGGTTTAAAATATTTTCCAATAGCAGCATATCTTTCACCATTTTCTACGGGATCTAAAATTACCATTTTTGTTTCTTGGTTTTATCTATTTCTTTAAATAAAAACCTTTAAAAAATAAGACAAATTTTATTTCAAAAAGCTTTTTTATTTTGAAAAATGAGTTGTGCCAATATTTAAAAATGCTAAAAATGGCAAAAAATTAAATAAAAAGTATTATAAAAGTTGTAAAAAAACGCAACGCAAGTCGATCGCATAACTTCAAATCCGCATAAAAAGAGACTTAAGTGTACTTAGGGTTGTATTCACAAAAATGTTTTGAATTTTATTATAGTTTAATTAAACAAATTAACATGCAAAACAACAACAAAAATCCTTCAATTAGCCTCTAATAAGACAAAAAGATTTTTGTGAATAAATTCCACGTACATACATAGAGAAAATGGTTCTCATTTAACCGACATTATTTTTCATAATTAATGTAAAAAAATAACATAAAATAAACTTTATTTTTATCATTCAATTTTGTTGTTTTTTCATTCCATTCAATATTTATTTAAATAACAAATCATATAGTTACTTTACCCGCATCCTGTACCTATATATACTTCTAAAAACACCTTTCAATTGGCACTTTCATCAGAGGTGCACGTAGTGCAGAAAGTTTCTAACAGTCATACACATGAGAATGACCAGAAATGATTCCTTTGTAGGAATGTTCAAGCAGCTCACTACTTTCGGTCCTAGACCAAGTATTTCCCGGATAATGGCTTTCCAGCTCCCGCTGAAAGCTAACTGGAGTAAGAACGCGCTCAGTCATGTAACCTGAATGGCCACGAACAACTTGGCGTCTCAGGAAAGTATGATGAATGAATGTTTGCTGAACATGACTGCAACGGTGGATTGGACAACAAGGACAGCACCCCTATCACCAATCTAAGAAAGGAGGGCTAGCAACCCACTTTTCTGAACTTACCCTACTAACGAATCGCTAAGGCGCCCTTAACTGAAAAAATCCCACACGCTTTTTTTGACGGCATAAGTTATAAAAACATCGGTATCACTACATGGCACTTTGTTCAAAAATTGACAATTTTCTTTATTTAAATTTAAGTAATAACAAACAACAAAGCAAAAAAAACAAACGGATATATCAAATTTTATTATTTGAATATATTTCGAGCTTGTTTTTTCCTTATTTTGAGCAGTTTTCAGCAGTTTTTGAGTTTTTAAATATAGGCTCAGCTGATACTAAACTGATACGAAATAGTTGATCAGGTAATACTAAATTACAGCGCCCTCTACCGGTGAGTAGTGTAAGTTTTGATTTAAAAGTTTATCAGCATCTTCGCTTAAGACCGAATTTACACAAAAACATTCTGTACAAAATAGTGTGTTTTTGGAAAAATATTTTCTTTTGTCAAAAGGTGAACGGTATACTACAGCTACTATTAATGACACTTTACTTTTAGTAAAACAAAAATGGGGAAATATTATTGCTTATCAGTGTTGAAAAAAAATATCTGATAAACATTTTTCATATCATTAACAAAAATATGATAAAGTCATTATTTATAGAAATCAAAGATATTGCCATTATATGAACATTTTGTAGTTTTGTGCTAATTTTTAAGAATTTATTGAATGAAAACTCACCTTTTTTGAAAATTGTAGTAAACGATGTCCTTAATCGCCCAGCGATTTTAATGCAAATAAGTTTATATTTTAGTTCAAAAATGTTGTTTGGTGATACTACTGCTCCCTTTTTTTTAATATCAACTTCTTTATGTCTATTAACCTTTTCTGGATTACATAAGACGTCTCTATTTTTAACATAGAAGAATCGCATACGTTTTTACAAATTATTTATGAATATGATATATTAAACGTACAACCATATCAGTACGTTACAGTATTATTATTTTTTAAGTTATGCTAATAACTTTTATGGTATATTTTCTATTTACAATGGAATCACACATGTGGCTGAGTGAACTACTAGCTCTATACGTTATTTTTCATTTCATCGTTGGTCGGTGTTTTACTACTAGGCACGTACGTAGATACCTACGCAAACCCTGTTCTATGTCCCTTTTCTAAGCACTTTCTTCGCAGCCTTAATATTGGGTACTAATGCCTTCAATTCACTGCAATCGTCTAGGAACTGATGTTTCAGTAATTCATCAGCTGTGGCACGTTTATCAACTTCGACTTGCAGGCAACAATCAAGAAAATCTTGTAAATTGGGACTAAGTTTATCCCAGCTCTTGACATCTGGTCTACCATTGGCGGCTATAAGATATAGGGCTCGTAACGGAGTTTCATAGAGATACGGTGGCTGTCCCTCTATCATTTCAATGGCCATTATGCCTATAGACCATATATCAACTTTTTTGCCGTACTTTTTACGAGTCACAACTTCAGGAGCCATCCAGTAGGGTGTACCTACCATAGTTTGACGTTTTTCATCACCCTCAATATTTGCACAGAAACCAAAATCTGTTACTTTGACCGAACCATCCATGCCCAGTAGAACGTTGTCGGATTTGATGTCACGGTGTATAATACCCTTAGAGTGTAAGAAGGAAATAGCATATAAAACCTCACGACATACACAGGCAATTTGTCGCTCTTTCATAACTGTTTCAGTAACAACATCGGTTAAAGGACCACCATCCATATATTCCATTATTACCCATAACTGATCTTCTGGCTCAAGTAGATAGGCATCCAAAAAATTTACCAAATTTTTGTGATTAAAATCTTTAAGAACTCTGATTTCGGTTAAAATAAGATCTTTGGAAGACTGATTTTTTAAGTCTATAGTTTTAACAGCAACCTGTACCTCTGAGTTTTGCTTATCGGCTGCTATAAATACAATACCCGAGGCTCCCTTGCCTACTTCAATTGTAGTTTTATATCGTTCTCTTGGATCATCCAAATTACAAATGGCCCTTAGTTCTTCATATATTTCGGCATCTGTTTTTTGTATACGCTTATCTTTGGAACGTCTTAATATAGTTTCATCCGCATCTCCATCGGCATCTGGAGCCGGTTTTATGATAATAGTATCGGTATTGATCGTATGTTGTTCATTTGTGGATATGGTCGTTAAATCATTTCTACCTTTAGACAAATTTGCGGATATACCCTTAGGTTTTGGCTTCGTCTGAGGTTTGGGCGGTAGTGTTTGTGTTTTTTTAATAGGCAATGGTGGTGGCAATTCATCCGTATTATCCAATTGAGGTTTTAAAGTTTCTCTTTGATCCAAAGTGGATTCCAATTCTTTGATAACATCACTGATACCCTTTAAACCTACCGACTGGTGTTGTTGATCATTAAAGCTATTATTGCTACTACTACCACAAGTGCTGCTGCCACTGGTTGTACTACTGCCCTCACTGGATCGATCGTCATCAGATTTGTCTAAATCTTGAGACTTGTGTTTATTTTTATAATTCACATAATTATCAATTTCCTTTGATTCTTCATGAATTGCTTCTTCAGTAATGAAGGGTTTAAATATTGCGTCGTTTTCCTTCTTTTTAATGGAATAGTTGTAAAATTTAACTGCCTGGTAAGCAGCATCTGGATTTTTATTTTGTTCATCTTTGGAAATTTGTCCATTCATTAAACGTAGCCATGGAGCTGGCAATCCCTCAAGTACACCAGTTTCTTCATTTCGCGAAACATGGAAATGACGCTGAAAGTTAGTGGGCATGCCTATTTCCGAAATGGGTTGGTCCTTTTTCTTGAACCATCCCTTAAAACCGGTGAAGCTAGTCATATTGTATAATTAATCTCAGCTTTCTTACAATTAAAATGTTTGTCCAAATATGGGATAGATTATTATATTTTGTTTTATGTACCTATTTATTTTGGTCCTAGTTTTGTTCTATCTAGTCCATGCAAATGAATATTGTTGGTATTTTTGATTCCCTCTTGCTGATGCATGTGTCGCGTGAGTCATGCAAGTATGTTCGCCGCTAATAACCAGCAGCGACACCACAATTCACAACTTTATTTTTTGTATTACTTTTCGTAATAAAAAAGCAAGCGTAGCAACGATAACAACACCAACACAGTACTAACTATTGCGAAGTCTCACGAGTAGTGACGGTCGACTTTTGAACTCCCCTCTTGCCGTTTTTAACTGAACTGTGCTTTTGTTATCATACTTCTTTTGAATTGATGGAATCGTTAATTTTTCACACACAAAAAAACACTGCACTTAAAATTTTATTCAAATATATTTCATTAGTTTTAAGTATTTCTCCGTTTTCTTTAAAACGTTAATTCATTTAAATTTCCTTTGCTTGTTTTAATTTTAGTCAATTTAACTCACATTACACTTTACTTTCTTTACGATTTGTTTTACTATCTTTTTCTCTACCTGCTTTTATTGTTGACCCTCCTTCAAGGAGATTACACTTTTAATACTTTTTCTCTGGAATTTGTGTTTCTTTATTTTAATTATTTTTTTGTTCGTTTTTACATTCGCACATACACAAAAGGAGTGGCACTTGCTGTTTTCATGTAATTAATTTAGCTTAACTTCCTTTATGATTTGTTTTATTTATTAACTTTGTGTAAAATTACTTTAAACATTACTTAAATATAACTTTACAATTTATTTGTTGCTTTTGTGGAACTTCTAAATTGAAAAATATAAAATTTATACTCCAACACACACACACGAACGTCGACTATCTATTTCTCCAATGGAGTAACGCACGAACGTCGACCAGTGATACAAGTCGAGTGAAGCAAAGTCGAAACGTTGCTGGCGCCAACTTTGTTAGGAGCCGCCGCTGACTATAAAGTTCCGGTTTAAATTTGTTATGCGGGGAATCAGTGTTGCCACCAGTAAACCAAAAGAATACACAGTCGTAGGTCAAAACTTATCCAAAACAGTATAAAATTACACAAAAAATTAATATTTTTTTATTAGTTTAAAATAATATGTGGCCCTTTGGACTCTAATGCGCACAGTGGGCTATAATCGAAATAATATGGAAATAATGCATTTCTACCTGAGTTGCTATGAATTTTTTTTTAAGTTTTGAGGCCTGAAAACACAGACTGAATGAGAGCTGTGCCATTCAGCCCCAAAGAAAGGCAATTATAAAATGTGAAAGTCATGAAAGCTTACAATTTTTCGATTTATCAACAGATTTTAAAAACGTAACAAAAAACTACCTTTGGTAGAAAGTTGGCAAATGATGTTTGAATTATATTCTACTAATATGTTCTTAACTTGGAGAAAATCGGTTAATATTTAGACAAAGTTTACCTACAAAGTTCTTATAAATTAATTATAGAGTGCCATTTATAGTAATTACCTAGCAAAAACATGGTAATGACAGGTAGTTACCATACGGATTACCAAGTAATGATTTTGCATTACTTTAAAATACAAAATAATGACTTATATATTCTTGCAAACTAATCACTTACTGGTAATTAATTAAATAAGTACAGATTTTGTCTTTTCTATATTAATATTTTATTTATTAATTTTTTTGAACTAAGTAGGAAATTTTTCAAAGTAAAAAGTTATTTTACCAATATTACCAACTAATTCACAATGTAGGGTAACCACTTACATCCTAACTTCTGAGTAACCACTTATTCTATCTTTGTGAGTAACTACTTATTCTTTCACTGTGAGTAACCACGCCGATAACTCATTATTCTCACTTTTTTTGTAAGCGAGACGGTAATAACCACCACTGAATTTTTGGACATCATGAACAAAAGTAATGTTGCGAGTAAATGGCCTGGTAACCATTGAAACCCTTTGCGTGCTACTTACTCGCTTAACTACTTGGTAATGTCTGTTTTTGCTGGATAAGACTGCATTAATTAATGAATTATTTAAAAGATATTTTGATCTGCCCACTTTATTGCCGTAAGCCAATTTTTTCTAATCAAAGCCCAGTAATTATTATAAAATGATTAGTTTTTTTCAGTCGTGAAAAAACTATTTTTTTGACTTCCCCCACCTAAATTTTTTTTTTTGAAAGAGAAGCAACACTTAGGAAATTCTTCCTATTAATTAACGTGTTCCTTCCTTTGGAAGGGGATAGAGAAGAAGTGAAAGGTGGTGAAAGATGAAGGGCTTCAAATATGGCAACACTGTAATTCCGCAAGATGTTGAATTTTTTAGAACCGTTGTTGCGCGCCATCTGTCGGTGAGTTGGCGAACTTTGTTGAAGCTTTTAAGTTCATAGCCCTGTTATATTATTTTACTTCGGTGGGGTGCTATGGGAACACCGAAGCAGGACGCTGTTATATGTATGAGGGATAGAAAAAAATCATACACATTACTATTTTTCATAAATTAATGTTGCCTTGGTTGGGGCTCGAACCCGCGTGTAACAGTCCAACGCGCTAACCATTACACCATTCGTGTACAACAAATTTACAAAAATAATTCATCAAAATTTTCGGGAAATGTTGCACAAACAAACTCATTTTATCAATTGCGGGACTTTAAAGCATTGAATTAAGTAAATTTTACAATAAATAGCGAAATTACACAAAAACTACACTAAAATGTCATTATTCAAAAATAATCCAAGGAATGTGTAAACAGTCCCGTTTTTGAATAATTATTCAAAACGTGGCAATACTGCGGGGAATTAACTAAGGAACATTCGTGAAAAAATTGCGATTTTTTACGAATATTGATTTGTGTATGTTAATGTTCGTGTTGACATTCGTGTTTACAAAAATTTTTGATATTTTTTGTTCCCTACTCAATGGGTGCGTTCGGCAGATACACTTTATTAGTCAACAGTTCTACAACAGTTGCACAACTATCTGCTGAACGACCTGATCACTAACCGCTCAGTCTGAGCGCTCAGGTAGCGCTGTCATATTTTGGTAGCGTAAAAAATGTTTGCTACTTTTGATCAAATAGTGATACATTTGTTGTTGTTGTTTTTAAAAACTTTTTGTTTTGTATGATTGGCAAATAAAAACATACAAATATAATTCAAAAACAAAAAATTTAAAAAATCAAAGGAAAATATAGAAAAAATGTATTTAAAAACAAAACAAAGAAAACATCGTTCAGCAGAGTAAGTAATCACAAAGCGCTACAAGTCACCGGTATCAGTTTAAGGTTTCTCTGCCGAATACTACCAATGTTTCTTAAGCCGATACTTTTTCAATTTCATAATTATCAGTTTTGAATTTTATTTTAAAGGCACATTTACACGCGAGAGAAAATTTCTAGAGATAGAGCAAAAAACACCTCTAAATAGCTCTATTGTGAATGATTTCAGCTATTTAGGGTTGCTTTTTGCTCTAACTCTAGCAGTTTTCTCTCTCGTGTACATGTGCCTTAAGCTTATTTTTTTCCTCTAAAGAAATTTTGAACTTCTTTTACTTTCTAAAGCTGCCACACACTAGGGAACATGCGTGACGGAACTAAAAATATCAAAAAATTTTGTAAACCCAAATTGCACGATCTCAACACGCACACACACACAAATGCACTCACACATTCACAAAAAAATGCTCTCTTTTTTACCCCCCGTTTCCACATGCAAGTAAATGGTTGCAAGTTAAGAATACGTATTATCAGCGAAAATTTCGAAAATTACCGAAAAAACATGAAAATTTTACATGTGTCCATACTACTTGCTGCAAGTTCATTTTTAAAATGTCGTCGGCATAAGTTTTCC
The DNA here is from genome assembly GCA_949987735.1 of Leucophora obtusa. Classification (NCBI taxonomy): domain Eukaryota; kingdom Metazoa; phylum Arthropoda; class Insecta; order Diptera; family Anthomyiidae; genus Leucophora; species Leucophora obtusa. The sequence goes on from OX465295.1 coordinate 338,824,850, forward strand.
CTAAATAGCACTCCAGTATTGCCAAGTATTCAATATTCTAACAAAGCTGGGAAAAAATTGGTTCTTAACAATTTTTTTTTTCAAAAATTTTTAAAAATGTTATTTTAAAATACCAGTAAGATATGCCGTTGTGTTCTTTTTTAGTTTTTTTTTACAAATAAATACAAAATCAGTTGTATTACAACTTTTATTTTACCAAATACTAGTAAATTAATAGAAAACAATACTAGGCAACACTCTTTTCTTTATTCTGTCATTTCACTTGCCGCAAGTATCAAAAATCTACTGTCTTCAAAATTTACTTGCAAGTTGAGTCGCAAGTCGTATAAGTGTGATTGTATTAGTGAAAAAGTGTGAGTGTATTGAGTTTTTCGAACTTGCACTTGCATGTGGAAACGGGGGGTTAAGAATGTTCCCTAGTGTGTGGGCAGCAAGGTTGCCAACACTTGAACTGAAAGAAAGGCTAGATTACGGAGAAAAAATGGCTAGAAATGGCTAAAATAGGAAAATAATGCTAAAACCCCATAATTTTAATATAAATCAGGGATAACTAAGAGTTCTAACACGAATTTCATGAAAGTAGCCTTTAAATTTCAATGTTTTCCGAATTTCTAAAACATTTTCATTCAAATTTTACAAAAAAATGATTTTAAATCGAATGTAAAAATTACATGTGTCTGTGAACCCAAATAAAAGTTTCAAAAATTGAAAATTTTGTACTCAAATTTTGAAAATCATAAAAATTCAAGCAGTTTTATGTGAAATTAACTGTAAAACATTAAAAGAAAAAATGGCTAGGGCAAAATAAAATGGCTAAATCTTCCGGCTAGATCCAATCTAGCCATTTTTTAATGGGTAGATGAAATTAAAATGGCTAGATCTAGCCGGAAAATGGCTAAATTGGCAACCTTGGTGAGCAGCTTAACATGAACGTTAGAAAATTTTTTACGCCGAAATCTAATAGACGCCGTTGTTAATTTTTTTCTTAGCTGCCGCTGGCTATTTTGCGCCAACTTGTATATCTGGTCGTTCCAAGAAAATTATATTATTGCCAGATATTTTTTCAAAGATCGACTCTGTTTCAAAAAAACAGAGTTATTGAATGCAATTACAGAGTTGTTAATTTCCGCACTCTAATTTCCTCCGGTAGTCTTTACTAGAGATGAGCGATATTTTCATACCGGTGATTTAATCACAGTTATTGATAAATCACTGGTAACGGCAGTGATCAAATATTTCAAGTCGCAGTTACTCGGAATGTCGTTCTTTTAATATTTTTGTACTATTCTTTCTTGCAAACTTCATTGTGCACAGTAATACATGTTTTTTTTCAATAACAGTGACTTGCTTTCACACTCTTCTGAATAAAATGTCTCCTTCTATCATGTCTTTGTTACCGGTCGCAACTATTCTTCTTAAATATTATTTCGTTTATTTATCAGAAAATCGCAGTCTTTTCCATAGAAAAACCGTGATCAGGATCACAGTTTAAAAGAAAAGCGATTTGCAAATCACATTCACTGAGAACAATGTTACTGAAAAATCACCTGATCGCCCGTCTCTATTACAAACCCGTGATCACGGTCACTGTTTAAAAGAACGGTGATTTGAAAATTACGATCACTGGTAGCAGCGTTATTCAAAAATCACCGGATCGCTCATCTCTAGTCTTTACCGAATTTTGTAAAAAAAAGTATCAGAATTGCATAACAAGTACCATAATTTCGCATTATTTTGCTTGAATTGTTTGCATAATTGCTTGAATCCAACTCTGCTAATGTTCAAGCACGCGATCATGTAAATTAAGCAAAAAAACAGGTAAGTGTATTTAAAAGTACCGTTTATAATAAGTACTTCGAAAAAAATGAAAACGTCAAAAAAGCTGTGACAGTTTATTTTTTCCCTCTATTTGTTGTTAATTGCTGATTATTAACCAGCAACTCAAATAAATTTTACACTATTTTTATTATTTATTTATTATTCAAATAAACCAACTGATCCATTTAGGGCCTATAGTCCTAACAAGTAGTTATTTTTAATATCCCTTAAAACTATAATCTTAAAAGGAAGTAATTAAATCTGTATATAAGAGCATTATAGCATTTTATTACTTACAAAAAATAAAAGTAACAACAACATGCCAAAAATAAATGTGGCAAAATGAAAACTGTGAAAAAAATACTTAAAAAAGTGAAATTTGCATTTCAGCAAGGGCCGCACTAAAATCAACAAAGGGCCGCATTTGCCCACCGTTGACTTATGGTAATATAAAATGGATTTGCATCCATATGCATTTATATATTATAATATCTTTCAAATATTTCCCAAAATCTTCTTATATACATATAACCAGGGCAAGTTTAAAATGGCACAAAAAAAGTTGAAATTGGCAGGCAAAATGGCACGAAAAATAGTAAATTTGCCACAAAAAACGTCAAAATGACACGCTTATTCCAAAAATTTTAAAGTGTAATAGTTGATTTAAGTGTTTTTCTGAATATTTTTAACAAAAATACAATAATGAAGGAATTTACCGTTGAACTGCTAAAGTGCATTCGCCGTATACAGTAATTTTGACTTAGCTGCACAACCAACTTTTGCAAGAATTTTTGTGCAAGTAAGCCAAAAACGCAGTCAAATTGTTTACCTGCTTTAATGTGCAGGTATACCAATACAGATTGAAAACAAATAAAACAAATGAAGCTAATGATGGCAGCTTTGTGCTTTGCACCACACCACATTTTGCGATTTTTATGATTAAAAAACGACTAAAGTAGGATATTTTTGTCACAAAAAAGTTCACAACACATTTATTGCATGTGTGTTCTTTTTTCCCAGAATTGAAAAACAAAGCAAAACACAAGAGGCAGCTAACGGTGATCTTTTTATGAAAATAGTGTAAAACTGCCAAAAATATGAGGCAGTTATCTTAAATGCGCCGATTCAAAAAGTGCACTTAAAGAAGACAATTGCTTACATAATTTTGTAAAATAGAAACGAAACCAAATATTTGTGCAGTTATAGCAAATGTGCACTTAAGAGAAAGGCAGTTAAATCAAAACTACTGTATTAGTATGATTTAAAAAAAAAATCTGGAATTTTATTAAATATTAAAAAAAATATCGTTTTTTTGTAAATTTTTTCCACAAATTATTTACAAAGATTGAGTTTAATGTTAATGATACATATAACTATATAGAATCACATATGGTTGATCCTATAAATTGAGGTTTAATATACAATTAGATATAACCCAATACATAGTCACATATAAATCTAAATCGAAGAAATTTTCTAAGTCATTTTACATATAATTTTATATAAACCTTTATCAAAAAATTTCTAAGCTGTTTTACATATAACTTTATATAATAAATTATCAAAAATATTTTCTGTCAGTTTAGATAAAACTTTATATAATCCAAAACAGTTTCCAAGTCATTTTATATATAAGTTTAGATAAATCTTAATTTAAAATATTTTCTAAATCAATTTTTGATAAAATTTGTTATTATTTAAAATCAGAAAAATTTCAAAGTTCGAAATGAAAAATACTTTTATGTCAGTTTTGCAATTCAAACATATTTCAAAACCCAACATATTTTGAGTATAAACCTTGAAATCCAATTGTATTAAATAGCATATAATTATATTAGATTATATATAATACGATTCAATTAGATGTGCCCAATTTTGGGATGCAATTGCATCAGAGTATATCCAATTGTATAATATTGGATCGAATTGTATCTAATATAATACAATCTGATATAATTTTATAGACCCATTTTGCGGATCAGATTATATAAATACTTATGTATATGATTATTTTATATTCTTATATATAAGATATATAATCTTTTTTACTCGGGATGTTAAGTTTTTACTTGTTTTTAACATAATTTACAATACCGGTACGTACCGGTATTGCTGTTTCGATAACGGTATACCGTTACCGAAACAGTCTTAAATACCATTACCTTTACCGTTACCGAAACAAATGAAATTCGATACCGATACCCTTACCGTTATTCGTTTCGGTAACCAAACTTGTTCAGTACACAGTGGGGTATTTTCAAATATTTTGGAAATAATTCTTTTTCCAAAATTGTTCCTTATATTATGCAATGTGCCTTTATAATATTAGATATGGTATATATGATTATATATTACATAGCATGGCTGATCTTATTGTATATATAGTTGTATATAGAGCTATATCTTAATATATATGGCGGCATTTTAAGAATATATAATTATATATGGTATCATTTAAACAATATATAACTATATATGGTGCCAGTTAAACTATATATTATCATATATGGTGGCATTTAAACAATATATGGTAATATAGGGTACCGCATGAACAAAATCTTTAATACAGTTGCAGATATGATAATATATGCTACCAAATATTGTGCCATATATATTTATATATGGTGTTATTTAAGCAATATATTAGCATATATGGTGCCATTTTAACCATATATTATTATATATGGTGCCATTTAAACAATATATGGCCATATATGGTACCTCATGATCAAAATTTTTAATACAGTTCCAGATATGATAATATATGATTCTATATATAGTGCGATATATATTTATATATGGTGTTATTTAAGTAATATATTACTATATATGGTGCCATTTAAACCATATATTATCATATATGGTGCCATTTCAACAATATATGCTCGAATATGGTACCTTATGAACAAAATTTTTAATACAGTTCCAGATATGATAATATATGCTACCATATATAGTACCATATACTTTGATATATATGTGATTAAGTTATATCTGTATAAATATACAGTTTCATCCGAAGAATGGCCCGATATATTTTTATCAATTGTTTATCAATTTTTATCTAAATGTATCAGTTTAGATCTGACCTGATTAAATTATGTGTTTAATAAATTATGTGTTACAATTTTATCGGTTTGATCGTAATTGGTTCAATTTTATATAAATAAAATATAATTGTATCCGACATTTACCTTATACAATTGTATCAAAGTTTTAAACTGATATCAGGTCAAAATTGGGATATAACTATATAATTTTGTATACAAATATATCTATTTGGACCTAAACTGATACCATGTGATATAAACCAATAAAATTGTATCGGGTCAAAAATCTGATACAATTTCATCTGATTAACACATAATTTAATCAGGTATCTGACCTGATGCAATTAGATAAAAGCTGATAAACAACTGATACAATTTTATCGGGCCATTTTTCGGATCAAATGGTACAAGGATGACTCTAAGTTATATATTACCATATAAAGCTCTATATTGTTTTCTTTAATAGGGAACATACCATATATGGTGCAATTTAAACAATATCTGGTCATTAGAATGGGGCGATTTGTATGGACAAAATTTTTTTGATATTGTGCCATTGATTTTTCGATAGCTTTTGGCTAGTTGCCACATTTTTTATCCGATTTTCATAAGTAATACCTTTCTGGAAAGGTTGTAATGTTATATTGTTTACAACTTCATTAGTTGTTTCAAAAAGCCAACGCAAGATGGCGCTAATCTAGCATTTATTTAAAAATTGCAAAATATTGAAATTTGGGCGCCTCGAAAATGATTTTTTTGATATGTCGTAGTGGAATTATTTTTTCCTCATGCCAAAAGCTATCGAAAAATCGATGGCACAATATCGATTGCTAACTCGACCCACCCTCATGGTCATATATGGTAACTCATCAGCAACTACAATATTAACTGTATTTCAGAAGCTATTAATTGTATTTCAGAAATTTTAAATGTATTTCAGAAATTATGGAATGTATTTCAGAAATTTATTAATTGTATTTCAGAAATAATCAAATCTAAGTAGTATGGATATGCGGGTTCTGCGCCAGAGGAGGAGTGTTTTTATGAGGAGAATTACTTTTCTACTATGAGGAGGAGTGTTTTTGTGAGGAGGAGTGTTTTTTATGAGGAGGATTGCTTTTCTATGAGGAGGATTGCTTTTCTATGAGGAGGAGTGTTTTTTATGAGAAGAATTGCTTTTCTATGAGGAGGATTGTTTTTTCTTTGCTTTTCTATGAGGAAGATTGTTTTTTTCTTTGCTTTATATTTGAGGAGGATTGTTTTTCTTTGCTTTATATTAAATAAATTAAAACGATCATTAATGCTGAGTATTACATTTTGGACGTTCATTCAAATATACATACAAACATACATACATAAATGAATATTGCAAATAAATGCAGAAATATATTTTTTTTTACATTCAGTTTTTTTTCATTCATTTTTTTAAATCAAACATAACATATACTATACAAAAATTATTGAAATCTGATAAACTCATAAATGACGTATTTTTGAATTTAATTCAAACAAAAAAATTAAAGAACATTGACATTTTTTAATTTACACAAAAAGTCTCATAAATTTCAAGGTTAGAATTTAAAAATAGTGTTAAATGAAGATAACATATTTTTAATAAAAATTTTTTAGTCAAAATATTTATGACGTATGTTTTTTAATTTGTACAAAAAATTTCATAAATTTCAAGGTCGTAATTTACAAATATTATTAGGAAAACCAAAATTTTTTTGCCTGAATAAGCTAAATTTGTAGAATTTACAATAAAATGTAAACCAAAAGTTTAAAATTTATTTTTCAATTATTCAATTGTGTCTCAATTTTTGAACAATTAACGTTAAATATCTTTTATTAAAAATAAAATAAAAAAAATAAAAATGGAATGCAACAACTGCAAAAAGTCCTTTTCAACAAAATATAATTTGGAAAGGCACGTTAAAACCAAACATAGTGCCTTAATAAGTTACGAATGTAACAAGTGTGGAAAATCCTTCGTGGCAAAATATAATTTAAAAAGACATGAAGTAATTAATTGCCAAAAAGAAAAAAATGTTCCTACATCAAATAAAAAAAGAAAAATCGATGAAAATATTTCAAAAAGTGATGAAAAATTTGATGCCGGAACCGAAAAAATAAGAATTGACAAAATAATTTCGAAAAGTGATGACAAACTTGAGGCTGGATCTTCATCAAGTATCTATAAGGTATGTGATGTATGCGAAAAAGATATTCCGGCTAGAAATTGGAATCTCCATATTCAATCAATGTCACACCAACAAAAATTAGAAATTGGTAACGGATCTGCTCCAACTGAAAAAAGTATGTATTTTAAAACAATAAACCCAGGTTTCCAGAATAGAATTAAAACACTCGTGTACGAAAACCATGATGAAGGAAACTTGTTGGCAGAAAAGTTTATGAAAAATGCTTTAGAAAATTTACCTGCGATCATTGAGACAGACTTGAAGTCCCATAACGCAATTAAGTTCAACGTTAGACTTTTTGCGTTTTATTTACATACCAATGAAAAAGATGAGGACAGATCTGAAATAGAAATAAAACATTTCCAGACAAAAATGATTGCCATTTTCAGCATAGATGAGTTCGTTGAAGAATACAGAAGAAAAATATATATAATTCTAAAACAGATGGAGGAGTTCCAGGAAACGGACAGTGATTGGGCTTTGTTATCTTTAATACGTTTGGAAATCAACATTAATAAATACCAACCCCTAAAAGGGTCAACATACATTCCCTTACCACCAAAGTTGGATTTAAAACATGCATGTATTAATATACAAAACAATGATGCTTATTGTTTTAAATGGGCAATTATATCAGCCCTAGCACCAGTAATGAGATATGCGCATGCATACCGGCCCTCCAGTTATAAGATTAATATAAATTCTGCTGAAATAAGTATCAACGGGTGGATTTTAAATTTTAATGGATTGAAATTTCCATTAAAAATAGAAGACATTGGGAATTTTGAGAAGATGAACCCGACTATTAGTGTAAATGTTTTTGGATATGAGGAAGAGTTGGGTTTGATAGTGGGGCCATTTTACAAATCAAAGAATATAAAACAAAAACATATAAATATTCTTTATATACAAGATGACTCTGGAGAAAACGCCCACTATGTTTGGATTAAAGATATGTCAAGGTAAATTTATAATAAAAATTAAGAAGTAATCGTATATGTATATACATACATGTTTAATATTCGCTTTGCTAATATCATTGTTATTCTCCATATTTTCAGATTAATTGGTAAACAAACAAGTAACAATAAGGGAAAGTTATATTACTGCGACTACTGTATACAACATTTTTATACCGCAGAACATTTATCATCCCACATCCAAGACTGTAACAAAATAGTGTCTTTGATGCCAAAAAAAGATAAGTCTATTTTAAGCTTTAGTAATTATAAAAGAAAATTAGACGTACCGTTTGTAATATATGCTGATTTCGAGTGTATATTACAAAATATCGATGCATCTGATTCCAATACCCATTCTACAAAAAATATTCAGCAACATATTCCATATGCTTTTGCATATTATATTAAATGTAGTTTTGATTCTAGAATTAATAAGATTTGTAGGTATGAGGGATTAGATGCATCTAAAAAATTTGTAGAGTATTTAGTTAAAGATGTAAAATTTTTATATAATAATTATTTAAAAAATGTAAAACCAATGAATCCCTTAACACATCAAGAAAAAATTGATTTTCTTCATAATAACATTTGCCACATTTGTGAAACCCCAATTATAAATCAACAAAAACTTAAAGACCATTGTCACCTTACGGGTCAATATAGAGGACCTTCTCACAAAGAATGTAATTTCCATTTTAGAATTGCAAAATTCATTCCAGTCATTTTCCATAACTTTTCTAAATATGATTGTCATTTATTTGCTAAAGAACTGCATAATTTTGATAATGGAGTTGGTTCAATAGATATTATACCACTTAATAAAGAGCTATACATATCTTTATCAAAAATTGTATACGCAGAGAATGGCGACAGTATAGAAATACGTTTTATAGATTCGTTAAGATTTATGCCTTCCAGTTTAGACTCATTGGTAAAAAACTTAACAAAATCCGATTTCAAAATCTTAAAATCGGAATTCCCCAATGTTAATGAATTGAATTTATTGTTACGGAAAGGAGTTTTCCCTTATGATTACATAAATTCGGTTTCTAAGCTAGACGAAACCACATTACCAAAGAGGGATGAATTTTTTAATAAACTAACTGGTACTGAATGTTCTGTAGAAGATTACACATATGCGCAAAAAGTATGGAATAAATTCAAATGCAAAACATTAAATGATTATTTAATGCTGTATTTGAAAACAGATGTTTTGCTTCTGGCAGACGTTTTTGAAAATTTTAGAAATGTTTGTAAAAATATTTACAAACTAGACCCCTGCCATTATTATACCGCTCCGGGACTTTCATGGGATGCTATGCTTAAAATAACAAAAGTAAAATTAGAACTGTTAACAGACATAAATATGATTTTATTTATTCAGAAAGGAATTCGTGGAGGAATTGTGCAATGTTCCCAAAGACATTCAGTTGCCAATAATAAGTATATGTCGGATTTCAATAAAGAGCTACCATCCACATATCTTATGTATTTAGATGCAAATAATTTATATGGTTGGGCGATGTCGCAAGCATTGCCAGAGGGTAAATTCGAATGGGTAAATAACGTTGAAAATTTTGATTTAAACTCTATGTTTTCTAGTGATAGTATTGGCTATATACTGGAGGTAGATTTAATCTATCCTTTCCAAATTCATGAACAACACAATGATTTACCATTTTGTTGTGAAAATAAAAAACCACCTAATGGAAAACAAGAAAAATTAATAGCAGATTTAAATGATAAAGAGAGATATGTTATTTACTATAAAAATTTAAAACAATGCTTGCGACATGGCTTAAAGCTCAAGAAAATACATAAAATATTAAAATTTAATCAATCACCATGGTTAAAGAAGTATATTTTATTAAACAATGATCACAGAACAATGGCTAAAACTACCTTTGAAAAAAATTTTTTCAAATTATTAAATAATGCCGTTTATGGTAAAACTATGGAAAATGTTGATAAAAGAAAGATTGTTAAAATTGTAAGCCATTGGGAAAATGATGGGAAAAGGTTAGGGGCCCGTGCTTTGATATCCAAACCAAACTTCAACTCGGTTAGTGTATTCGAAGAAAATATGGTAGCGGTTGAGTTAGACAAAACTCATTCCTATTATAATAAACCTATTTATTTAGGGTTTTCAATTTTAGAGTTATCAAAATGGAAAATTTATGATTTCCATTATGATTTTATGCTACCGAAATATGGTGATAATATATCTTTAAACTACATGGACACCGATTCTTTTATTTACACAATTAAAACTGATGATTATTATAAAGATATAATAAGTGATATTGATGACCACTTTGACACATCTGAATATCCTATAAATAATCCTTTTAACATTCCGCAAAAAAACAAAAAAATCTTAGGCATGATGAAAGATGAAAATAATGGTGTGATTATGAGGGAATTCGTTGGTTTAAGATCTAAAATGTATTCCATATTATTAGATAATAGCAAAGAAATAAAAAAAGCTAAGGGAGTAAAACGAAATGTTATCGATAGATTAAAAATAATTAATTATAAGAATTGTATATATAATAATAAGATTTATTATGGAGATATGTATGTCTTTAGATCAAAATTACATAAATTATACACTACTCATATTAAAAAAGTAGCTTTGAGCTATCTAGATGATAAGAGATTTATTTGTGAAAACAAAACAGATACTTTAGCATGGGGTCATTTATATCTTGGGCTTTTAAAAGATCCAAATTTAAATATAAATAAATAATAAAACAAATAAAATATACATGTGTTTTTTTTCAATGTTTTTATTCAATATTTTCCCATTTTAAATTTGCAGTTTCAAAATCATTTTGTTTTTTTTGCTTTCTAGTTAAACGAGATGAATATTGATATGGTAATGTCGTTTGTTTCAAACTTGATATATTTTCATCCTTTGACAGTTTAATTATTTTTGGTAATCCCTTGTTTGAAAAATTTTTAAGTCGCTTGGCTGTAGAAGATGCTGATGAAAGATTGGTTTTATGTATAGTTGTATCCATGTCAATTAAACTGTTCTCATGTTCATCATTTGTAAAAACCTCTTCTGGTAAATTAAAGTTTGCTTGTGTAGCAGCATTTATTAATTCATTTTCCAAAGTTTGGGTATTGGCATGTTTTTTATAAATTTTTCTAGTTTGGGTTTCATTGTCACGTAAGTTTTTCCACTTATTTAAATAATTGCTTTCCACTGGAATATTAGTTTTTTGTTTTCCTATCATATATTTTGCTAATTCTTGCTTTATTTCATACCATTTATTTATATCTTTGAGAGAATGAGAAGCATATATTGGTAATAGTTTGCGTTGCAAAAATTCAGAATCAAAAGATGTTTTATTAAATTTATCAAATGTTGATTGATTAAGAACAATAAATTTTGATAAATTATTTGACATTTTCTAAAATTTTTCCAATTACTCCACTTAATACTGAAGAAATTATTATTGGCAAAAATCCTCCTTTTTGAATGAGATGTTTCCTCTTTAGTTTCATAGACGTTTTTGGTGAACAAACTTTTCGAAATGTGTTTTTATACGATTTGATTTTTTCATAAACTGATTTGTTTATTTTATGATTTTTAGTTATAATATTAAACATTATTTCATTCAAAGTTTTAATAACAACATCATCCACATGTTTTAAAATTGCATTCCTTAGTTTTGGTTTTGCTTGCTTAAGTACAAAAAGAATATGTTTGTTCTCCTTCAATAATTTTAGATTTGATGTCATTATTGTTTTGTGAATATATTGTAAAATATAGTGGGTTAAAAATGTCAGCTCTAAATCGTAATGCGTTGTGTATTTGCTGAGTAAGATCAATTAATAAATAACCATGAGCGTGTTGTGTGCACTTATTATATACATTAACCAACGATTTTGAATTTTCTGGATAGACTTGGCGAGCTAGACATTGAAATTGCAATTTATCTCTAGGATTTTTAAACATTACTATATATTTCGAATTTAAAGAAATATCTCTGGAATATGCACCTTTGTGAAAAATGTTTTGTGTCACCAAAATAACAGATAAATTTCTATGATGTGAACCTTTAGTAAAAAGTTCACAAACTTTTTTGCTAGATGATTCTAACATTAAATCATCCAAAATTATTAAGGTTGATTCTTTATCATTAGTTGTAAAGTTTTCCGGAATTCCTTCTATGAATTCAACATTAGCAATTGATGGTAGAGCATTTTTTTCAGCATAACACCAAATAATTTTTTCAATATTTTCGGAAACTAAATGAGGATTTTTTATTAAATTTACTATAAATGTTGACTTTCCACAACCTGAGGGTCCGCAAACCATCATTGTGAATGGATATATAAACTGATGAAACATGTTTTATCTTTCATTGACAAATTTTGAATGAACCGTAAAGATGAGTAAAGAAATTCTTATAAATGAACTTCATCGACAAGCGAGAAAAAATTTTAAGCGCCGACGTTTTCTTCAAAAAGGAATTTTAGATACATGGCAAATCGATTTAGTGGAAATGATCCCGTACGCTAAATTTAATAACGGATATAAATATATGTTAACTGCAATAGACGTGTTTTCAAAATATGCTTACGCTCTACCAGTTAAAAATAAAAAAGGCTTGGAAATTACAAAAGCATTCAAAAAGATTATAGATTTAAACAAAAATAAATATCCAAAAAATCTTCATACTGACCAGGGTAAAGAGTTTTATAATTCTCATTTTAACAGTCTTATGAAAAAACTAAATATAAATCATTATCATACATATTCCAAAATGAAAGCATCAATAGTAGAAAGATTTAATAGAACTTTAAAGAATAAAATGTGGAAGAAATTTAGTTTGCAAGGCAATTACAAATGGACCAATATATTAAGTAAATTATTACAGGATTACAATAATTCATATCATCGTAGCATAAAAATGTCGCCTACTTCAGTTAATAAGAAAAATGAAAAACTTTTGTTAAATACTGTATACAATAATTTAAAAACTTTCAAGAGAGGAAAATATAAAATTAATGATTTTGTCCGCATAAGCAAATTTAAAAATATATTTGAAAAGGGATATACCCCAAATTGGTCTTCAGAAGTATTTAAAGTAAATAAAGTTTTTATAACAAATCCTGTAACCTATCAGTTAGAAGATATTAATGGTAATATTATTAAAGGTGGATTTTATGAAGAAGAATTAATGAACACTAAAGTTCCAAACACTTATTTAGTTGAAAAAATATTAAGACGAAGAGGTAGCCAAATATTTGTTAAATGGTTAGGATTTGGAAATAAATATAATTCATGGATTAATAAAAGTGATGTAATCAATTGAATTTGAAATTGTATATAAGAAGCTACATTTATTAAAACAAATCATTATAATGAAAGATGAGTTTGATTTCACAAGACGATAACATTTTTGTTACATTGTTAAGTAATGATTCAATAAATATTTTTAAAAACACTCCAAATACTTTTACTAATTTATTAAAACAACCACTAAAATTGAATGAACAATGGGTAGTTGGATTATCAGACATTTCGTTTTCCTTAAAAGATAGTAATGAAGAAAGTAATCAAAATATTATCAAACGTAGAAAACGTAATATTTTAAATACATACAGTCAATCTCCAGATGTATATAAAACTAAGATAACGAAATTTAATGAAAATAATGAACGTGAAGAAATTAAAAATAAATTTAAAAAATTGATGAATTTATCACTTAAACAAGAATCGAACATTTTAAAAACTGATTCTGCAAATATACCTGATATAATTTTTCAAAATGATTCCTCAAATATACCAGATATAATTTTGAAAAATGATTCTTCGAATAAAACTGATGTAATTTCAAATACTGACCCTTCAAATAAAACGGATATAATAGTTTTAAATAATGATACTAATCAAACAAACACATTAGAAGAAATTGTCGAAAATAAAAACAAAAGTAAAGTTAATAAAAAAAGCAAAGAGCAAATCGCAAGTTTTGAATCAAGTAATGGTAACAATGAACCAATTTTATCATCATCCAATTACTTTTTGGAAAATTCTCTAAATAAACTAATAGATATTATATCAAACTATTTTGGTAAAATAATAGCATCTGAAATAAACGACATTGTTTTTATTTATACTGATATAATGAAACCAAGACATGTTGGTAATAAAAAAACAAAATGTTTAAAAATATTTTCAATTTCTAAACCCCAAAATTATATAAATTTCTCCACAGTGGAATATTTTCCAATTGAAACCTTTAATATAAATGACATATCTATTATGATTCGAAATGATGAAGGACAAAAGTTAAATTTAAAAGACTCCATACCAGTTTATTGCACGCTACATTTTAAAAAATTGACTATAAAATGATTGTTAATTATTCCAAATAAATCATTTTCGTTATAACCATGGATGCGTTGTACACAAATTATTATAGTAAACAATCTGGAAAAAATATTCATAATATTGGTGAAATATATCATTCACCAAGAATTGTTCAGTATGGACGAGGCATTGGATCACTATTCTCTTCTTTGTTTTCACACTTGAAACCATTATTTAAAACTGGACTAAGTGTTTTAAAAGATAAGTCTATTGATATAGGAAAAGAATTATTGGAAGAAATTGGAACAAAACCAATGAAAGAAGTTTTAATAAATCAAGGAAGGAAAGTTATACATAATATTAAAGAAGCTGCTATTGATAAATTAAATACAATGCAGAGAGGTAAAGGCAAACATATAAAACTTAAACGTTTAAAACAAAAGCCACAGATTACATCAAAACGTTGTAGAGTAAAGAACGTTCAAGATATTTTTGGAAATTGGAAATGTCGGAGTTTATAGAATGTATGAAAAGCGAATTGGATTTATTTGAATCACCACCAATACAAACTAGCGTTATTAAAACTGAAGAAATATCCTACAATCCAATTGCTTCATTAGATAACTCAAGTACAATTGAGTTTGTATCATTAGGAAATGGTGAAACATATCGAGATCTTAATAGCATTTACCTCAAATTAATTGTCGAATTGAAAGGAAATGGAAGTATTGTAAACAATTTACTTCATTCACTATTTCGAAATTGTACGGTTCATCTTAACAATAAAAATGTTTCACAACCTGATAATAACTACCACTATAGAGCATATTTTGAAACTTTGTTAAATTATGGAAACGATGCTAGATCTACTCATCTCGAATCGTGTGGATGGTCAGTTGATATGAACAAAATTAATTCATTAATTGATAAAGAAAACCCTGGGTTAGATAAACGTAAAAAGTTATTCAAGGATGGTAAAAAAGTAGAACTTTTCGGAAAACTTCATGTAGATATATTTAACCAACATAAATACTTACTTAATAATGTTGATATAAAAGTAACATTAAACTTAGAAAAATCCGAATTTTATATTTTAGAAAGTGATGATAAAAATGATTCTTTTATAAAAATTCATGAAGCTAATCTATATATGAACCACCTTACTATCAACAATAATATATTGATGGCACATCATAACGTATTGCAATCTAAAAATGCTATTTATCCATATAAGAGAGTAGAAATGAAAACTTTTACTATTCATCCAGGGAATCATTCTCTAATTCTTGATAATGTGGTTCTCGGCCAATTACCTAACTTTTTAATATTTGGAATGGTATCTAATAAAGCATATACTGGAGATCGAAAGGAAAATCCATTTAATTTTCAACACTTTAATTTACAAAGATTTAATTTGGTTGTTAATGGAGTACAAATCCCCGCACAACCAATTGAATTTAACTATACTAATGGTGGCTTAATAAGTACTCGTGGTTATCAAACACTATTTAAAGGAACTGGAATTCATCATTTTGATAAAGGTCATCAAATTACGAAAGAACTTTTTGATAACGGATATTTTTTGCTAGCTTTCGATTTAACCCCAGATCATAATAATAATTCAAATTGTGGTAATTTAATTAATCAAGGAACCATTCGTATTGAAGGTCGTTTTGGAAAACCAATAGCTGAAGCCATTACCTGTTTAGTATATTGTGAATTCGATAGTATACTTGAAATTGATAAATCTCGCACAATTATTCAATCGTTATGAATTCTATGAAAATTGTACAAACTTTAAATTCGAATGATCAAATGAGTCAACATTTTGAAGGAGTGTTTCCCTGCGATAAACTGCCAAAGAAATCAATAACTAAGCCTTCATTCTACGTTGCCAACACTGACCCCTCATATAAACCTGGACAGCATTGGGTAACTTTTTACTTTCCTAAAAATAAGCCTGCTGAATACTTTTGTCCAGCGGGTCAATTTCCTATCAAACCTTTTATTTCATTTTTAAATAGAAACTCTAAAACATTTATCTGTAATAAAAAACGTATTCAAAGTGAAAATTCAATGTTATGTGGTATTTATTGCTGTATTTTTATTTATTTTAGATGTAAGAATATGTCTTTTAACAATATTTTAAATTTCTTTAATTATTCAAATCTATTTTTAAATGATATTTTAGTTGTCAGTATTTTTAAAAAAGTTTTTAAATTTGAATTGTAAAATAAATAAAATTTAGAAATTAAAAATATGTATGTGTTTTATTGAAATAAAATTATGATTTGTTTATTTGTTTGGAAAGTACCAAATTAAAAAAAATATATATAAATGCTAACTTTTGTAAAATAATTTTTGTTTTTTTTGAAAAATTAGTTAAAAGGGAAGTCAGATCAATAACCTGTTAAAGAGTTAATGAATATTATTTTAGCATTTTCAGAAATGCTTATTTTGTAAAATTATTTTTCTGGGTTTCAGGCTGAAGGCTTTTGAGTTAACTTTTAGTTAGCCCAAACATTTGTTGTTCTTTTGTTTACAATTTGTTAACATTTTCTATGGCTTAATAGTTAACTTCAAGTTAACCCTATAGTATGAGACCCTGTAGTCTCAGAAATAAAATTTCTGTTTAATATTTAAGGCGTTAGGGGAAGAAAATTTTAATTATTACAAAAATGTCCCGCAACTATTGCGTATTTTGTAAGAGAAGTTTTTCCAATAGGCAAAACATGAAACGGCATTTTATGTCGATTCATAATTTTGCCTCCAAAAAGGCAAAACTTTTAATTGGTAAGTAAAAATTAAAAACATTTTATTTATAATATTTTCTATTTACATATTTTGTTATTTTATATTTTAGTAAAAGAAATGGCGAAAGTTACTGAAACGCCATCTGATCCTGAAGTCCCATCCGAAGCTGGGAATGCTGTCGAGGTACTAAAAGTAGAGGTGCTACCGCCGATTGATATCCCTTCTTATCTTGCCCTATATGATGGGCAAGATAACATTTTGATAGAAGCATGGGATAATGCAAAAGATTTATTGTCACTTTATGATGGTGATGACGGATTTTTGACAGAGGCTGTCTAAAACTATTAAAATTTTTTGTTATTTTATTTGTTTATATATTAAGTCTTGTGTTTTTTTTAATAAAATATTTCTAATTATTTATTTTTCTAAAAACAAATAATAAAAAATTATAATTGTAAAATAAATAAAAATATAAAAAAAAAAAATAAAAAACATATTTTTTTATTTTTCTGATAATCTATTTTATTTAAATTAATTTAGGTATATAGCGTAGGGGATTTACATTGATAATTTAAGTCAAAAATTGCAAGACCATTGGGTGAAATTCTACCTTTGTAGATGATAGTCCATTCTTTTTCGTTCATCATTGTGAGATAGGGGTCTTGCTTTGCTAAACATTTGCTCATTCGATGTGGTAAATAGAACCATTTATTATTGTCTAAATAAATAGCCACTTTAGTTCCGTAATTGGTATCTCTCCATTGAAATTTAGTTACATTAAAAATTGTATTTTGTGGGAGGTCGTCTATTTTTGTATATTCAGGTTTAATCCCTTGAGCCAGATCTATAATATCCTGAAAATTCTAAATAAAAAATAATATATTTAATAGAATAGTTAAACAAGAATTATATATTACATGAAAAAGTTATCATACCATTATGGATTTGTTTAGTTGACGAGATAAATTTTATTAATGTGATTTTAAAAGTAATAATGGTCTTTTTATATGATTTTTCTTAACAAAAAAACTTTGGAGTGCAAATTTAAAACATACGTCATAAATATTTTGACTAAAAAATTTTTATTAAAAATATGTTATCTTCATTTAACACTATTTTTAAATTCTAACCTTGAAATTTATGAGACTTTTTGTGTAAATTAAAAAATGTCAATGTTCTTTAATTTTTTTGTTTGAATTAAATTCAAAAATACGTCATTTATGAGTTTATCAGATTTCAATAATTTTTGTATGAATGAAAAAAAACTGAATGTAAAAAAAAATATATATTTCTGCATTTATTTGCAATATTCATTTATGTATGTATGTTTGTATGTATATTTGAATGAACGTCCAAAATGTAATACTCAGCATTAATGATCGTTTTAATTTATTTAATATAAAGCAAAGAAAAACAATCCTCCTCAAATATAAAGCAAAGAAAAAAACAATCTTCCTCATAGAAAAGCAAAGAAAAAACAATCCTCCTCATAGAAAAGCAATTCTTCTCATAAAAAACACTCCTCCTCATAGAAAAGCAATCCTCCTCATAGAAAAGCAATCCTCCTCATAAAAAACACTCCTCCTCACAAAAACACTCCTCCTCATAGTAGAAAAGTAATTCTCCTCATAAAAACACTCCTCCTCTGGCGCAGAACCCGCATATCCATACTACTAATCTATTTCAGAACTTGTTGATTGTTTATCATAGTTAATAGAGAAAAATTTCTAAATTACATTTCATAATTTCTGAAATACAATTGATAATTTCTGGAATACAGTTTGATAATTTCTGAAATACAGTTGTGAATTTCGGAAATATGTACAATTAATAAATTCTGAAATACAATTGATAAAACTGATATTCAATTGACTAGTTCTGAAATACAATTCATAAATCTGAAAAATAATTGATAAGTTCTGAAATACAATTGATAAAACTGAAATTCAATTGATTATTTCTGAAATACAATTGATAAATCTTAAAACCAATTGATACAATTGGAAATGGTGTAGAACATCAAAAAGATGCAAATAAAATTATTTTTTTAAAAAAATTCATTTTAATAAAAAAAATATAATTTTAAGGCACATCTACACGAGAGAGAAAATTTCTAGAGATAGAGCAAAAAACACCTCTAAATAGCTTAAATCATTCACAATAGAGCTAATTAGAGGTGTTTTTGCTATATGTCTAGAAGTTTTCTCTCTCGTGTAGATGTGCCTTTATAAAAACATTTATAGAAAATAAAATTATAATTTTATAAAAAGAAAATCTTTTTATAAAAAAAAATGCATAGCCGTGAACGTTATCGAACTCGAGACCTTCTGAGTTTAAACCTTATTTTAACAAAATATTGTAATTTTTATAAAATCAATGCTCCGCCAGTGTATTATTTTTTGAACTGTTGTCAATGTCTGTCTGGGATTTTATTTAATCCCAAATAAATGGAGATCTTACGTACACTCAAAAAAATAAGTTAGTAGAAAAATTAGTAAAACGTCTTGTATATCAAGTGTACTGTTTTCAGAAATTTTTTTGCTGAAATTCAGTTTTCAGCAAAAATTTTAGTTATATTTTTTTAGCACTAAACTAATTTTGAACTAATGTTTTACTTATTTATTTTGCTACAAAAATTGTGCATTCATAGCGTGGACGACAACCAGATAGACAAGATGTAGACGTCGCAGCTTGTCTGGAAACGGAAATGACAAAAAAGAAAAACAACTCTACACATATTCTATATTTAAATTTTCAGCAAATAAATTAACTGAAGTAAAATTTCGCTACAAGTTTTTTGAGTTTTTTTCAGTCTACTAATATTCAGCAAAAAGTTTAGTAATTTTAGAAAGGATTTTTTTCATTTGCAGTCGACTAAGTGTTAGCAAAACTTTTGCTGAAGATTACTATTTTTTTGGTAAAAATCAGCTCGCTGATTTTCAGCAAACCTTTTGCTGAAATTACCAACTTTTTTGCAAGCACGCTCCTGACTAAAATTTTGCTGACACAGCAACATTTTTTGCTGACTTTACTGCCTTTTTTTTTGAGTGTATACCCAAATATAATGCGGGCTCTAATTTTATCTGTCATTTTTCTGGATAGTTGACATTGACATCTAACAATCCCCAAATATATTGCTGTTTCTAATTCGATCTGCCATTTTAATACTGAAATAAATTGCTAGATCTAATTCGATCTGCAATTTATGGGATAAATTAAGATCTTACCAAAGCCCCAAATATATAACTAAATTTAATTCGATCTGCAATTTATCGGAAAAGTTAAGATCTTACGCAATCCCGAAATATATTACTGGATCTAATTTTTGATCTGTCATTTTTTGGATATATTTAGATCTTACTTAATCCCCAAATATATTGCTGGATCTAATTCGATCTGCCATTTTTCGGATCAAATTAGATCTAAGTTTATCCACAAATATATAACTGGATCTAATTCCATCTGCCATTTTTCGGATCAATTTAGATCTAAGTTTATCCCCAAATATATTGCTGGATCTAATTCGATCTGCCACTTTTTCGGATCAAATTAGATCTAAGTTTATCCACAAATATATTGTTAGATCTAATTTGATCTCAATTTTGGCAGATCGAATTAGATCTAAGTTTATCCGCAAATATATAGCTCTATATAATTCGATCCGCCATTTTTCGGATCAAATTAGATCTAAGTTTATCCACAAATTTATAACTGGATCTAATTCGATCCGCCATTTTTCGGATCTAATTTGAACTAGGTTTATCCCCAAAGATATCATTGGACATCCCAATTTTGAGATATAACTTGATCTTAGTTTATCTCCATATATAAAATGGGATACACCCAATTTTGAGATCTAATTGGATCAGCTAGATATTACAGCAGATCTTAAACAATATCAAATTGGATATGATTAGATATTGCGCGAGATCAATTTTTTTTACTCGGGTATATATATATACTCGGGTATGATCCCATAAAATGAGGTTTAATATACAATAAGATATAACCCAATACATAATATAAACCCAAATCGAAGAAATTTTCTAAGTCATTTTAGATATAATTTAATATAAACGTTTATAAAAAAATTTCCAAGTTGTTTTACATATAACTTTATATGATAAATTATCAAAAAATATTTCAAGTCATTTTAGATAAAACTTTATATAATCTAGATTCCAAAACATTTTCTAAGTCATATTATATATAAATTCAGATAAATCTTAATTTAAAATATTTTCTGACTTAATTTTTGATAAAAATTTATATTACCCGTGAAAAAACGATTAGATTTGATCACGTTAGATTTGATCCAATTGTATCTATTCATATTAAAGAGTGAATAACAACGTATAAAATTAAATATGAATTTATCTGCAATTCCGATTTTCAAAATTTTCTTATTCGTTGCCTTATATAATCCTATCCTAAAAAATCTTCTCTCTTATATCATTTTATATGCTATATACCATACATGGGCAAATGCGGCCCGTCAACCAATTTCGTGCGGCCCTTCACTAATTTTAAAGCAATCAAATTTCTTTTTTTAAATTTCAAACAAAATTAAAAAAAAATTAAATTAAATAAAAAAAAAGTAAAATCAGAATTTAAAAAAAAAAATACAGAATATAGAAAACAGCGAAAACAAAATAAACATTAAATGGAGCTTTAAAAAAATTTCACCGGTCAACTAATATCGACTTTTTTGCACAGACTTCCTCTAAAACTTTTTAAAGTATTTTCGCCTCCTACGTACGAATTTTTAGTGAAAAATTCCTTCTTCTTTATTTAAACCTTAAGCCTGGGAAAAATATTTTATGGCTCAATATGAAAGAACTTAGGAATCTCTTAGGTTTTTATAGGTTTGAATTCAAAAATATACATTTCATTTAAGGAAATTTTTAAGGCCGTTCTACGGACTCCGTAATGATCGCTAAAATTTACTTTTGGGAATTGCTCTTGAAGCACTTAAAATTGGTAAAACAGTTAGACACAATAAAATTTTATTCATAAATTTATAGAAATAAACCTGTGAAAATAACGAAACAATTAGTAGTTTTTCTACTATTTTTACAGGTTTATTATTTTTTGCAGAAAATTTTTTGCCGATTTTCGCTAAATATTAGTAAAATTAGAAGAGCAAAAAAAACTGTTAAATATAATATAGTAATCCTGCTAAAATCAACAGAAAAGTATGACGAAAAATAGTAGACTGCTGATTTCATAAAAATAGATTTTTATTCTCTCAAAACAATTAAAAATTAGAAATTTATTAATTTAGTTCGAGGCCAATTTCCTTATTATGAATTAACATAATAAGTACTTTTTTCAAAAACTGCTACTTTTCTTCATCAGGATACTCTCCTGACAAATACTTCACAGAGTTTTTGCTTTCAAAAACCTCTACACTTTCAGGAATGAAAAGACGATCGTTTCGGGGATTTTCCAGGCCCCCTTCATGAGGTTTCTTTAGAAAGTGGTGGCGGTAGTGCAATGCAATTTGAAGCATCAAAATCTCATATTAAATGTAGTCTGCTACGTCAATTTTTTAAAAAATTAAAACCCAACATTTTAACAATTAAAAGTTTTCTTTGAGTTTGATAATTATACAAATATACAGCAAAATTTGTTGATGATTCTAATTTTTTTATTTTAATTAACTAAA
Organism: Leucophora obtusa; assembly: GCA_949987735.1. Lineage (NCBI taxonomy): Eukaryota > Metazoa > Arthropoda > Insecta > Diptera > Anthomyiidae > Leucophora > Leucophora obtusa. Next base: position 338,847,634 of record OX465295.1, read on the forward strand.
ATTTAGCTGAAATATAACTAAAATTCTGTATATTAAACAGCTTTATTTTTGCTATTTTTATCTCATTAATATTTAGCAAAGAAAATCTGCAGTTTTTTATGCTAGGTAATTTTTAGCAGCTTTAGAAAAACATTTTACAGGCTTTTTTCTATTAGTGCACTTACTTGATCAACCAATCCACTTTTGACGGGATTATACCGCTTTCTAAAGTCTTGCAGGCGCCAGCCTTGAATTTTTATCCCGTTTTTAAAGCAAACAAATCCGCCTTATCCCAATTTTTTAATATGTTATTCAACTTTTGAATATAGTTTTCATAATTTATTTTTTCTAGAGTTCCCAGCCAGCAAACGAGTCCAAAAAGGAATTAGAAAAGTGCTCAAAATATATTATTAAACTTTCACTTGTATGAAAGTGCTGCATTAAGAAGGGCTTTTTTTTATTAAAAAATTACCCAAAAAAATATTTAAAAAAATTCTTTAGGCTAAAAAATTAATTTTTTTGAGTCGTTTTTGAATTGCTCACAAAATGTTCAAATTAATTTATATTTTTGAGTCGTTTCTGAATCACCTTTGGATTTAAAAATTTCCCTCAAATGTTTGTGCCTTTTATGATTCATTTTACTAAGACTCACGAGCAATTTTTCACAAACAAGTTTAAAATTGAAAAAATATGTGTGTTTTTGAATAATTTTTGATTTACAGAATAAGAACCATAAAAGTATCCAAATTTTTAGGCTAGGTTATGAGTCTTGTGATTGAAATTTTAAAATTTAAGAATTAGCCCTGGTTTATGTATCATGAAAATGGTCTATACAAAGCAAAATAACGAACATTTGTTTTTGTTTCCCATGTAATTTTGTCGAAAGTAACTGTCAATTTCTATCGTTTAGACTTAGACAATGCCTTAATTTAATGCAATCAGAGCCTGAGAGGTTTGATATTTGTTATACATTTTCGATACGAAAATGTTGTTGACCTATGAGTTTTAAATATCATTTACATTCACATTTTCGATAAAAATTATATTTTTCCACGTTTTGTATCAAAATTATGTCCGCCACTTAATTCTTGTTACAAATTCCAATAAATAAAACAAGGGATCAAAATCCATTAAGTAAATTTAAAAATATTTAAAAATTGAAAACTATATTTTCGAAGATTAATTCGACAAAGTTTTTTGACTTCAGAGGGGTTACCGCGTAACTCGATTCGAATAAAAATTGTCGAATTCGTAAATTTTCTACCTTTCGTAAAAAGAAACGTTTAAGCAAAAATCTTACTTTTTGAATTTTTATGTGTAGTGTAAAAGTTTTAGGATAAAAATAAATTAAATAGTAGAATTTTTATACAAAATTATATTTTTAACAATATTGGCAAGATTTACGAATTCGAAAATTTTTTCGAATCGAGTTATGCGGTTACCCCCCAGATTCGTATTAAGAAGGGCAATATATTTGGATCCAAAATCATAAAAATATAAAAGATTTTGACGTACTTCTCCGCAATATTGGCTCATAAAGTATTTCCCTGGGTGAGGGAATAAAAAAAGAAAGACCCACAACTCGAAATCTATTCAGTGGACATTTTTTGACTTTAGATCCGGGCTTAGGAAACCAAAATACTCAAAAAAAGGTTTTAGCAGAAGGCTGTACAAAACAATAATTTTTGTCGAGTAATGTATTAATTGGTGCGGCCCTCAGTAAGTTTGTAAAATCCCAAATTTGGCCCTTCAAGCCATTTATGTGCCCATACCTGCTATATACAAATACATATACTTCATCAAATTATATCTCGTTGAAGACACATTTGAACAACACTTTATAAAACTAAATGTGAAAAAAGAATATTTTAGATAAAATTATTTACTATCTCGAATCGAACAAAATGAATGTGGATTTAAATACAATTATATACTTAATAATTCAATACAAAATTAAAAAGCTGAGCTTATATGTTATGTTGCATCTAGGGAATGCAAAATCCCGCACTTTTTCATTTCCCGGGAAAGCGGGAAATTTATTTTGAATAAATTAGAAAATAATTTATAATTTAACAATTTTTATAAAGTTGGAAAAAAATTTAAAAATTATGGGAAATTTAACTTATACTGAATTTAGACTGAGCAAAAACTACCTAGTTTTCGTACAAAACGGTTTTTTTTATATATGCATTTTGACAAATAAAAGCTAGCAGGAGCCAAAAACCAGTAGTTTTTCCTTGGTCTAAATGCAGTATTACTTGAAAGTTTTTAAAAATCAATGGACAAATTTGTCTTTAATTCTTTACAGAATAAGTGCGATTAAAATTTTTTTGTACAAACACTGTCTAATTGAGTGGTTTTCTTAAAAAATATGGGCTGTAGGTATTCATAAATTAAAAATAATGACTGCACAACGAATGAATAATGCTATGTATATATTTTTTAACAGACTCTAAGAGGAACTTAAAAAGTTCGGTCAAGTACACAAATTAATCGTTGTGTTCGTTTACTCGAAAATCTTACTACATTTACTATGTACAATTGTTGTTTTGTTTACTTTTTGAATTTTTCCAGTTGCGGTAAAATTAGCAGAGAATATTAGAGCTAGTGTTATACTTAGTCATCGATTGGTAGGATATTTTATTTAAGTAAGAATCTTTGAAACAAAATTTTCTAATTGGTGGCTGTAATACTGATCCTTATTAAAGTAAATTATAGTTAAACTTTTTCATATTTAAGTTAATGTTTTTTTCGATTTTAAAAATAAGCAGACAATTTTTTATATAAAAAGGAAAAACCTGATTTTTTTGTGATTTCAAAGCTATTTCTATCTTAGTAAACGTTGTTTCTGTATGATTTTAATTTTTTTTTCTGTGTAGTTACTAATAACTAGGGCTACCAAAAAAAGCTCTAAAAGCAATGCTTTAAGCTCTTAAAAAAAGCTGGGAAAACCAGTAAAATAAGCAGTTAAAATGCAAAAATTAGCCCTTAAACTTCATTATTTCTTCATTAAAGTCCTCATAAAATTTTAATTTTTTATTTAATACAATGCTACATTCCTTGGGAATTCAGGAATGAAACTAAGATTAGATATAATACGATTCAATTAAATGTGCCCAATTTTGGGATGCAATTGCATCGGAGTATATGCAATTGTATAATATTAGATTGAATTGTATCTAAAATAACACAATCTGACATAATTTTATAGACCCATTTTGCGGATCAGATTATACAAACACTTACGTATATGATTATTTTATATTCTTATATATAAGAATATAAACTTTTTTACTCGGGTGCCCATAGAAAACTAAATTTCGAGCTTACATTTGCCACTGCACTCCAAAGTACTTAGGGCACTTTGAGCATGTGTAAATTTTGAAAGCTTGCCATTTTTCGATTTATGAACCAATTTTTTGATTTTTATACAAATCAAGTTTTTCAAAATTGTCTGCCCTCACTAAATTGTTTGTTATATTTACAACTAACGGTGGGTCTCATACTTCAGGTTTAAACTTTAGTTAATAGTTAACCCAAAAAATTGTTGTGTTGTGTACATTTTTTTGACATTTTCTTTTGTTTATAGTTAAGTTAAAGTTAAACCTGCAGTATGAGACCCACCGTTAGTGTTTTGCAATAATAAAAAAACCACAGGATAAACATACAAATCGTCACCTTAAATGCAAACGGACGTAACTACACTTTTATTTTTTTTTACAGGAGAAGCAAAAAACGTTTTATAAAATCAATAATAATAAAGTATTATTTGCAATTTTTTCAAATTTTACTTATGATATAGAGATTTATTTATTTTTTAGCAACTTTTATTTTATTTTCATATATTTAAGTTAAGTTAGTTACGTGTTTTTGACTTGCTTTTTTCTGAAACAAGAAGACGTAACTACACTAAAGTCATTTTTAGATGTACAACCAAAAACGCCACAAAAATTAAAACATGCATGTTATATTAGTAAATTTTTGCAGCTTTTTTAATAAAAATACTTTTTTATATTTTAATTAATTTTTTTTTTAATCTAAATATTTATATTTTATTAAAAAAAAAGAAAAAGGATTTGTTATTCATTTTTAAACTAAAAAAAATACAGATATTTAAGGAATTTTAAATGAAAAAAAAATTGCCACAATAAGGGTAATTACCCAAATCGCGAGTAATTTTTGCCTTCGTGGATAGAGCGCGGGTAATTTCTTTCATGCGTAGTTTTTGGGTAATCGGATAAATTACACAATTAAAAAAGAATTCAATGCATGAATTGGATAAATGATATTTTCAGATTTTTTAGTTAATTGAATAAAGTAAAACTAACTCCGACAGTTCCAATTCAAATGAAGTGAATTTGATTTTTCAGATAATTCATTAAAAAAAATTAGAAGTTCTGCTGTCATTTATTATACACAGAGAAAACCAATTCATTGTGACAACCGAATTTCTTGCCAACTGAATTGTTTGGTGGCAGTAACCGAATTATTATCTGTTGCAATCAAATGTATTCCTGACATAATTTAAATATATTGTTTCAACCGAAATTCTATTGTATTCAACAAATTTCTGTTGCCACAAACAAATACATCGGTAGATCCAACCAAACCAATCGGTTGGCAAAAGATTCAGTTGCCACAATGAATCTCTTTTCTCTGTGTATTCCTTTAATATTTTCTTAAATTTGTGAAAACGTCTGCCAATCTCCATTAAAAATTATAGATTTTCAAATGTGCTATTTTGTAGGAAGGAAAAAGAATTTTATTGAAAAATTTAACAGACTCGGGGGAAATAACGGAATTTTTTGGATATAGTGAACAAGATAATAGGCTTTAATCAGTAAAATATTTCTAAGCGCACATAAATTATGATATTATAATTTTTATATCCTTCACATTTTGAAATCATAATTTATTCTTATTAGAGAACTTTTTAAGTTCCAAAACGACTATTCTCTTTCAAAAATATATATCTTTAACGCCTCTAATTTAGCACCTTTTCTCTGAGAAAATAACGCCTCTAAAAATGAGAGAGTTGTAATAACCAAGGTTGGTTACCGTTATCGTTATAATACCGTTATCGCTAAAATACCGTTTCAAATTGAATACCGTTACCGTTATCGATACCTCTAAAAAAATTCTAAATACCGTTATCGTTATCGATACCGTTATTTTTATGGGTAGTTACCGGTATTTTACCGGTATTTAGTATTTTATATAAAAATTACAATTTTTTTTATTTTTTATTTTATAATCTTGAGTGTTTTTTTTTTTACAAAAAATTTATAGATAATAATTTTACTTAATAAACTACCAGTATTGAATTTATAGCTTAAAATCTGTATTTTCAGTACTTAAAATTAAAAATATGCCATGTTTTTACTTGTTTTTATATGTTTTTAACATAATTTTTAATACCTGTACGTACCGGTATTGCTGTTTCGATAACGGTATACCGTTACCGAAACAGTCTCAAATACCGTTACCTTTACCGTTACCTAAACAAACGAAATCTGATACCGTTACCGTTACCCTTACCGTTATTCGTTTCGGTAACCAACCTTGGTAATAACCAAAAAAGTTCTCTTCAATAAGTTTTTATATGATGTGGCTCTTGGCCTTCAAAGAGAAATCATTATATGTATAAGCGATATAGTCGTGATATTTGTTAATGAAGTCTAATTTTTTTAATACATCATAATCTCCCAGAAAAGGGGGTTTTGGTTTTTTTCATAAACTAATGAAGGTAGATAATTGAAATTTGCTTCGTTTTATGACGAAAAGAAAATCAACCAAAGGATTTTTGGCTAATCGAATGTTTAAGGGGTAAAACGGGGATGAGAAGTTCCAAAAAATCGATTTTCGAACGTCATTTTTGGTGGATAGGAGAAGGAGGGGGCAAAAATGTTACATATTTTTTCTAATTTGAGGACCCTTAACAAGAATCTGAAGTCAAAATAAAGGTAATATCCGCAAACAAAAAGTCGGTAGTGAAAACGTGAAAATTAAAACAAAAAATAAGAAAAACTCTATAAAAGAGGCCCTGCCGAAGAAACTGCCAAAACTACCAGAATTGGTTTGCTAAATATTAGTAAGATAAAAATAGCAAGAACAAAATTCTAGCTATGTTTTAGTTAACTGAAAATAACAATTCACCCTGCTAAAATCAGCAACAACTTTTGCTTAGTTTTAGTCGACTGAAAACATCATACATTTTTTAGTTTTCATAGCATATGTAGATTTTTTTAATATGAATAACGATTTAACTCACTGAAATTAGGACTCTATTATTGTTAAGCAATTATTATTATTGTTTTTTTGTTATTTTAACTGGAAAATTGTTACTTTCATTCAACTAAATTTAACTTAAATATAACTAAAATTTGGAGATATAACAGCATTTTGTTGCTGTTTTTTGTCTACTAATATTCAGAAAAAGGTTTTTCTGAATTAAGCAGGGTAAATTGTCATTTGTATTGTACTAAAATATAACTAAAATTTTGTAGATTTTTAATTCCCATTGTGGCAACGCTGACACAAGCTTACACACTACATGTGTTTGTATGTTTTTCATACAAGAGTGTAGTTACGTCTTTTTGCTTTAAGAAATACATGCACTTGTATATACGTCCGTTTGAATTTCTTTAATAAAGTCGCCATTTTTGATCGTAGAAGTCTAAAATTTTGTGTGAACATGTAGTTTGATAAAACGAACCATAATAAATAAAAAAACTCGATTTCGAATTTTTGTGTAGTTAGCTACCAAAAAAAAATTGTTTCATTTTGGTTAACAATTTGTTGCCGGTAACTGAAATCTCCGTCCGTAAAATGTTGTAAATAATGTTAGCTAAATTTAATTAGATCGATCAACTGAAGCTCAGTAAGGGGTATTTCACCTGAGACTCAGTTGAAAATTTAGTAGATAGTAACTGAGAAATTTTTTCGGTGTACACTCCACTCTGCAGAGTGGAGTGTACATTGAGTACAGTAATTTGGCTTTAGTATAAAAGTAGTAACGTGAAATTGAAAATCCTTCACAATTTTTTCTACTAACATTCTTTGTGAATGTAAGGAAAGAAAAATTTAAACATCCCTGCAATGTCAGTCAAAGGTCCTTGAACACCTACCGACGTGATTATACTCAAATGAAAGGTTAATTTATTTCGATTAAGAATTTTTATACACCGATAAAATTCCATAGTTAGATAGTTAAGAAAATCTATAGTTGAATTTAAAAAAAATATAAATTACTAACATGATCAAAAGCAACTATTGCTTTCGTGTAATATTTTGGTTACCCTGTAAATAAATATTTCAATAAATTTTCAATTGTCAAAGTTTGCATTTATATTTCTTAGAAAACAAAACAGAAAAAAATATTAGAATGAAATAAATTTGGTAAGATCTAGTCTTTAGAAGTTGTAATCAATTTAAAATCAATATTTATTACGTCTATGTTTTGCAGACACAATTTTGGAAGCTTTAATAATAAAACGAAATGGTCAAGAATAAGAAACAATAAAAATCTTTTAGGAAAAATTTTCACCATGTTTTAAACCCTCCCACCAATATACGTTTTAAAGATGGATTTAAAACAAATGGAACATAGCTATATTCCACTATGTACAAAATTTTTGTGCCTTTAAATTTTTTTAATAAAAAGTTTGTCAATATTCAGTTGTTAATACTACTAAAAATAAAACTAAATAACGATATCTATAGGGTCCATTAACTATTTTTTATTATCATATAGTTGATTTATACTAATTTTTTGATATTTAAAAAACTTAGTTATCATAAACTAAATCAGTTCAACTATATATTAGTTAGGGGTATTTCACCTATTAGATAGTTGAAATATTCGTTACAATCAACTAAGAAATATTTTGGGTGTAGAAATGGCACACTCAAAAAAATAAGTTAGTAGAAAAATTAGTAAAATGTTTTGTATATCAAGTCTACTAGTTTTCAGCAATTGTTTTTGCTGAAATTGTGTTTTCAGTAAAAGTTTTAGTTATTTTTTTAGCACTAAACTAATCTTGAACTAATGTTTTACAAATATATTTTGCTCGAATATGTCGACAATGCTTCAAAATACCCAGTTTTAGCCAATCAGCGTTTTTAGCTAACTATTCGATTGGACACTAATTTTCGTTGTTTTTTGTATTATTTATTCTATCTTTATTCTTAACTTCCATTCTGTAGCACAGAGTACTTCAGTAGTTTGAATAGTCCTTTAAGCTTTTGATTTTAAATTTCTATGAAATCCACATGATCTAAACTATGATCTAAACTTTAGCTTTAAATGTTGTTTTATTGGAAATCAATTTTTCACACGCAAAAAAATTAAAAGATAAAAAACGTTGAGTACAAAATACATTCAGTATTTTATTAAACTAAATATCACCCCTTTTTTTAAATATTTTATGTTAACATGTGTTATAATTTTAGTACATTTTTGAATGGGGATCAAGTGCACGATATAGCAAAGAAAGAGATGTACAAAATCCTAAGTAAATACAATGAAATTTGCACGCTTAAAATAGTAATGTATTGACAATGAAAAATACATTATTGTTAACATCTGGAAACAGTTTAAATTCTTGTTAAATTCGCGCTCCCCTAGATAGTTTAAGTTAAAAGTTTCAAATAACAGAAAAATTCAGTTGGTGTTCAACAGCGAAAGGAATCAGATCATCGAGTAACTAAAGGCGGATTTCTAAGATAAACTACAAAAATGATGGTAAATAAAGGATGTTTCTTAAATTGCATTTTACATTTAATGTTATTTTTATTTAGTTATCATCCTTACTTATGCTGGCATTGGCCATCATTTTATATAACATATTTAAAGAAGTAAATAGTGCCGGTTTACCGAACCAAATTTTTACTAAAGTCGCTTTAACAGAAAAGGAAGTTGTAACCATGAAAAACGCAGAATTTCAGAATAATTTTGAACATAAAATTGAAAATTTAGCTCAAGTCATCAATAAAATGGATACTTCCATACAAAATTTACAAGAAAAATCTCATACATGGGCTATATTTCTTCATCATATTGAATCTTGGAATGATGGTATACGTATTTTAGAAAATAAATTAGATATTTTAAAACGCACACAAGAAGAGCAACAGCAGCAATTAAATAAATTGGAGCTTACAATCAATCATATAAATGTAAACGATGACGATCATCATCACTTATTGGATGAAGTAAAACAATTATTACATTCTGAACGAAAATCCAAAAATGATATTTCTTCGAAACTCAATAATGTTTTACGTCATGTTCAAGCTGTTGCTGGTACGGGTGGTAATGGAAAACAACATATTAAAATGTCCAATATTATGTCTCCAGTTGGTGGAAGTGGTGTGGGAACATTATGTGCAAACTTTAGTCATAAACTCGAACAACGTCTAAATAATATATCACATCAAATGGCTCAGCAAAAAGATCTTAAACAGTTGAATTCTCTTGAAAAAAGAAATGCAAAAAGTCTAGAAAATATAAATCAAGCACTGGCAGATCACTTAGATAAACAAGAAGAAATGACTACACGTCTACAAAAATCAAATGAATGTTGTTATGCATTATCGAGTGAACTGACCACTTTCACCGAAAGTTCTGATATTCTCTTAAAACGGATTGAGAAACTAGTACGTAATGTAAGTGAAAAACTAAATGAAATAGAGGTATCTAAAAATCATAATGATGATGATGATGATGAAGGCTGTGCGCAAAAGGAAGAGCGCAATGATACAGTTGAAAATAACGATGAATCAAAAGAACATAAAGAAGGTGTTTACGAAGACGAGGGTGGTGATGTCAAGGATAAAGAGATATCGGCTATTGATAATGTCAATGAAACTGAAATATTTGACGACACAATTAAAGACATTGGTAAGATATTGTAAATATTTGCTTTAATCTCTTAAAATTCGGGTGGTTTATGGTTTTGTTGACTTAAAAATTGGAAATAATTCGACCATTATTAGCCCGCGTTATTGAATTGCAATGAAATTTGACACAGTAATAGTCAAGGTGTTGACGGGCTGAAAGTTTTTCAAAAATGAGTAAAAATAATTAACTTAAATGAAATACATTTTTACTTAAATTTATGAATTTTACTTAAATTTAGTATAAAGTTTCACAGCATGTTTTAATGAAATGACTTGGATCTGTTGACTTCGTGAATGTATCTGCCAAAAAGTTTTTACTGCAAATAGCTTATATTTCAATTAATCCATTTTTAAAGCTATCTCGAATATCAAGATACAACCTCTTTTATCTTAAAAAGTTTTAACCATTTCCCTCATTAATGAAAATAAAGAAAAATTTTCATATTTCATCTAATTATACATAGCCGAGTAAAAGTACCCAGTGTAGAAACGGTAATGACATATCATTATTTTTTGGACTACCAGTAATGACACCCACTTACCTTCTGCATTATTTTAAAACAAATAATAATGAGTTACTGGTAATGACTTATTTTTATCATCATTTCAAATAGAAAATAATTTTCTAGATTTTTTTTTAATTTTTTGAAATCTATTTTTAGACTCAATATTTTTTAAACACTGGTAAGGATATATGTAACCACATATTTTTTGATTTTTTGAATGTTGGCGAGTAAGCTTACTTGTGTGCAGCAGGTCAATTATGTTTTTATCTACTAAATATTACATGTCGATATAGCTCAGATGGTAGAGCTATTGACTGGCAATCTGTAGACCAAGGATCGATTCCCGCACCAGCAAATTTTATTAAAAAATACAAAAAAAAAATATTTTCATTAGTTTACTGAAAAAATAAAATTTTTCAGTAAACTAATGAAGTTTTCTTCACAAAGTAAATGAAAAATTTCCTAAATATGATGAAAAAGCTTCATATATTTTATGAATCTACTTTTATTGAAACTTTTTCATTTAGTATATGAAAGTTGTAATAAATTAAATGAAATTTCTTAAAACATTTTATGAAAAATTCCATTAATTCAATGAAAAGTTTCAATGGACGAGTTCCAGTGCAACTTCGTTATTTTTATGCAAAAATTCATTATCATCTGGTAATGATTTTCTACACTGGGTAGTTACATATATACTCAAAAAAGTTTGTCAATAAATTCTACTCAAAATAACAGTTAAAACAAAAGTATATGCAGTTAAAAAGGCGACAAAAGTATTTACCTTTGGCTCTTAAAAATTTCTAACAAAAATAACCAAACAATTTTTACTACACAGTGGGAATTTTGCTGGACGAGTTTTAATAAAATGTTTCAGTAATGTAATGAAGTTTTCTTCACAAAGTATATGAAAAATTTCTTAAATTTCATGAAAAAGCTTCATATATTTTATGAATCTAGTTTTAATGAAACTTTTTCATTGAGTGTATGAAATTTTTAATAAATAAAATTAAATTTTTCACAATATTTTATGAAAAATTCCATTAATTCAATGAAAAGTTTCAATGGACGAGTTCCAGTGAAACTTCATTTGTGTTATGCAAAAATTCATCAATATCATGCAGATAATTCTCTCAGTGTACAAACATTTTAAAACAAATGACAAATTGGTAAAAACTACTGTTTCTTACAGTTAATTTTTCGATATTCTAAAAGTAATAAAACATTTTTTTCTTTCGATTGAAAAAATTTGTAATTTCTTCAGCTTACTTGAAATTTGAAGAAAAAATTCCGTACGGTTCTCCAGTTATTACCAGGGCAAGTTTTTTTTGGCATTTGCCATTAAATGTCATTTTTGCCATTTTTTCACTTATTTTTACAAAATAAAAAAAAGCCATTTTGTCTATTTTTTTTAGACTTCTCATTATAAAAATGCTATAAAATTCAGTAAAAACTCAATCTTTGTAAATAATTTTTGGAAAAAATTAAAAAAAACCATATTTTTTTAGAGTTAATTTATAGGAAGAAGAAGAAAACATTTTTTTTTTAATTCTTATTCTTTATTTGCAATCTATTCTAAGACAATAAGCAAATTAGATAACTTATTCATTACATAACCGGAGTTATGGAGTTCCATTATTGTTTAAATTGAGTTGTGATTTTGGTCCCAGTAGCCAGTATAATTTACGGGTTTTTATCTTAAGTTGTTGTCTTTTAGCTTGTATATGTGCCTTCCACGTAAGTCGCCTATCCAATGTCATACCAAGATATTTAACTTTATTTTGTTCGAAGAAAACATTTAAAAAAAAATTTAAAAGACACAAGGGAATAATATTTAATAAAATTCCAGAATTTTTTTTAAATCAAACTAATATACGGCGAATGAACTTTAGCAGTTTAACGGTAAATTCTTTCATTATTGTATTTTTGTTAAAAACATTCAGAAAGACACTTAAATCAACTCCCGTGAAAAAACGTTTAGATTCAATTAAGTTAGCTTTGATTCAATTGTATCTATTCATATTAGAGAGTGAATAACAATATATAAAATTAGATTTAAGTTTATCTGCGATTCCGATTTTCAAAATTTTCTTATTCGTTGCCTTATATATTCATATCCGAAAATATCTTTTCTCTTATATTATTTTACATGCCATATACAAATACTTATACTTGATCAAATTATATCTTGTTGAAGATAAATTTGTATATTGCTTCGAACAACATTTTATAAAACTAAATGTGACCCAAGACCAAAAATATTTTAGATATAATTATTTACTATCTCGAATCGAACAAAATGTATGTTGATTTAAATACAATTATATACTTTTGCGTACAATAGTAAATAATAAAAGTTTTCTTCACAAAGTAAACGAAAAATTTTCTTAAACTAGATGAAAAAGCTTCATATAATTTATGAATCCAGTTTTAATGAAACTTTTTCATTAAGTGTATGAAACTTTTAATAAAATGAATATTTTCACAGCATTTTATGAAAAATTCCATTAATTCAATAAAAAGTTTCAGTGGACCCAGTGCAAAAATTTATTAATATCATTCAGATAATTCTCTCAGTTAATTAATTGGTTGTTTTCCTACACTATAGCTATTTATATAAAAAAACAAAATTTAATGCAATTGAATAAGACCAAATCTCCGATAAAATTGGATGAAATTATATCAATTCAAATATCTTTTTTATTCGTTTATATACAATTAGATTAATCCATTTTCCGGATAAAATTTTATATAATTTCGTATGATGCCAAATAAAAAAAGATATGCTACCGAATAAATTTTTTTTTCACAAATTAGAGGACTCTTGTTAAGAGTCCTCTAATTTGAGGACTCTTAACAAGAATCTGAAGTCAAAATAACGATACATCCGTAAACAAAGATTCGGTAGTGAAAGGGTTAATAATTCAATACAAAATTAAAAAGCTAAACTTATATTTTATGTTGCATCTAGGGTTTCTAATGGCCCAGAATTTTTTAATTTCTGGGATAAATGAGACATACCAATGTCGCACTTTTTTAATTACAATATCTAATCTTAAATCTAATGAAAGAAATAATAACAAAAGTAACTACACAGAGACAAAATTATAGTTAAATCGATTACTATATCAGATTTTAATTAACATTTGATATTTTACGAACACTTTGTAAATAAAGTATGAATATTAGAGCTAGTGTTATAGTCATCACTTAGTAGGATATTTTATTTAAGTAAGAAACTTTGAAACAACATTTTCTAATTGGTGGCTATAATACTGATCCTTATTAAAGTAAATTATAGTTAAACTTTTTCATATTTAAGTTAATGTGTTTTTCGATTTTAAAAATAAGCAGACAATTTTTTATAAAAAAGAAAAAATACTGAGATTTGTGTGATTTCAAAGCTATTTCTATCTTAGTAAACGTTGTTTCTGTATGATTTTAATTTTTTTCTTCTTTGTAGTTACAACTAACTGATAATGGATTAAATAACCCACATAGAGAGAAGTTTGCTGGACCAGTTTTAATGAAATTTTTTCACAAGGTAAATGAAAAATTTCTTAAATTTGGTGAAAAATCTTCATATATTTTATGAATTTAGGTTTAAAGAAACTTTTTCATTAAGTGTATTAAAAAAATGAATATTTTCACAACATTTTATCAAAAATTCCATTAATTCAATAAAATTTTTCAATAGACGAGGTCCAGTGAAATTTCATCGGTTTTGTGCAAATATTTATTAATATCATTCAGATAATTCTCAGTTAATTAATTGGTCGTTTTGCTACACTATACATATTCATATAAACAAACAAAATTTAATGCAATTGAATAAGACCAAAACTCCGATAAAATTGTATGAAATTATATTAATTCAAATATCTTTTTTATTCGTTTATATACAATTTGATTAATCCATTTTCCGGATTAAATTTTATATAATTTAGTATGATGCCAAATAAAAAAAGATATGCTACCGAATAAATTTTTTTCACGGGTATATAAGTTTATATAAATCTTAATTTAAAATATTTTCTGAGTAAATTTTTGATAAAAATTTATATTCCCGAGTAAAACGGGTTATACATTATTTTATATTATTTAATACAATTATGTCTCGTTATATATTGCTTTGTATGGCACTATATATAATAAGACATAAATTTCGTCTCTCGAACAAATTATATATGACCCAATATCTAAATATATCTTTTTATATATGTTGTCATATTTAATAAGATCTCGCCCATGGAATTTAAATTGTAAGACCAAAAAAAGCTCAGTTTCATGTTTAATTTAAATCTACCCGAGTAAAAAAGTTCATATATAACAATATATTTTTTAATACAAAAATACACATTAACATATAGTAATATAAAATGGCTTCGCATCCATATGTATTGATATATTATAATATCTTTCAAATATTTCCCGAAATTTTTTTATGTATAACCATATAAAATCATATACCAAAAAATGTGTTAATGTTAATGATACACATAACTATATATAATCAGATATGGTTGATCCCATAAATTGAGGTTTAATATACAATAAGATATAACCCAATACATAGTCACATATAAACCCAAATCGAAGAAATTTTTTAAGTCATTTTAGATATAATTTAATATAAACCTTTATCAAAAAAATTTCTAAGTTTTACATATAACTATATGATAAATAATCAAAAATATCTAGATTCCAAAACATTTTCTAAGTCATTTTATATATAAATTTAGATAAATCTTAAATAATTTAAATTATTTTCTGAGTCAATTTTTGATACAAATTTATATTAGCTGTGTTTGTGCGGCAAGGTATTAGTGTTTGCTTATGTCATTCCCATACAAATTTAACGTAACTAACGTTAAGAGTTAACGCTAAACGTTGGCTTATGTCAAACATGTACACTCAGGGAATTATGTAGGTAAAATCAACTGCAAATGACAGTTAAAATAACTGCATTTGCACTTAAAAAGGTGTAGACTACATTTGCAGTTAAATTAACTGCAATATGAAGTAATTTTTAACTGTTAAAAATCAACTGACAAATGTAGTAAAAACAACTACAAATGCAATTGAAACAACATACATGCAAATTATTGTAAAACTGTACAAAAAACTTGCAAATGTAGTTAAAAAAACATAAATAAATTTTTTTTTTTAATTATTAATTGAATAAAAAAAACAAATTTATGTAAACACTATTAACTTAATTTTATTCTATAAAAAATTTAAAATTGAGAAATCAAAATTTACACTTAATGTCACTTTTTTTTCACTATTAAGATATTGTTGTACATGTCCGTCTGCGAGGGATGAAATATGCTGTTGTTTGGCTTCCTTTTTTTTCTCCAGGTAGAAAGGGATGAGAATATAAAAGAACTGAAAGAAAATAAATAATATATTTTTTTAACATTCCCCGTAAATAAATTTATATTGTAAAACTTACCTTATTATTTTAGTAATTTAATAAAAAATATATAACCTTTTCCGTATTACGCGTGCTCACTCTTTGGCGTTGTTTTATGACTAAGACAAGAGAAAACATGTTATACTCATATTCTTTCACTAGAAATTTCTAAACAAGTGATTCATACACATACTTCTGTTTGCTTCGTGTGTGTGCATACACACTTGAAAATTAAAGTATTTGTAAATAAAATTCAAAATAACTGCATAAAATAAATGTTACTACAATGTAGTAATTTTTGTAGTTTGTTTAAAAAAATAACTGTCAAAAACATTGAAAAATTTTGTTCTAAGTAAATTAACTACAATTGTAGTTAAAATAACTACAACCGCATTACTACATTAATAACTGTCATGTAGTAACTGCAGAACTTTTCTGAGTGTATGGAGATGACATAAGCCAACACAGATAGCTTGCCGCACAAACACAGCTTTTATTTAAAATCAGAAAAAATTTCGAAAGGACAATATTTTTTATGTCAGTTTTACAATTCAAACATATTTCAAAACCCAACATATTTTGGGTATAAATCTTGAAATCCAATTGTATTAAGTAGTATATAACTATATCAGATTGGATATAATACGATTCAATTAGATGTGCCCAATTTTGGGATGCAATTGCAATTGTATAATATTAGATTGAATTGTATCGAAAATAATACAATCTGATATAATTTTATAGACCCATTTTGCGGACTAAATTGCAAAAGCCCGTCCCGGGATGCATTCCCTAATTATAATGTACGCCACTCGCCAAAGGGTTAATTTAAGATTTTATCGAAGTCAATTACAATCTATTTTTAATTGTAAAATATTTTTTTACAAAAACAAATTTTGATATAAAGTTCAAGTGATTTAAAAAATAACATGAACACGAAAAACCGGCAAAATATTTTTGTATAAAATCTGAGTGAAATTATCTGTTACCCATACATTATCGACATACAAATTTAAAACATTTTTAAACGATTTTTTCATGACATTTATTTTATTAAAAACTGTTTCATGTCAAATTTGATATCACAATTTTAATGCATTTTTCTCATTTTTTTTTTTTTTTTAAGTGAAAGCCCAAAAATAAAAGCTTCATTTGTACAATATTTAATAACGACTAAAAAGGTTAAAGTCGGGCATGCCGACTATACAATACCCTACACCAGTCTGGTTAAGAGCCAACTAATGTTGTGATCCGAAATTCGAATGAGTTAAAATGGGACTTGTGTCAAAATTTTCTATAAAATTATAAAAGAGAAAATCGTAAACATATCCCATATGGGCCGATTCTATCTAGAATCTATCGGCTATGTTCTCGGGACCATGTGAGTCAGCAAACTAAATTTCATTAAAATATCTTAATATTTGCGACCTGCACCGTGTAACCAAGACAATTTTGGGGGGACCCTTATATGGGCACTAGGTCTAAACATGGACCGTTGGTATTGATGTGGGGGGACCCTTATATGGCACATTATCGACGTTGAAAATATTATGTTAAAAGAATTAATACTTAACATACGCAAAACAAACTTATTGATTTAAAAAAGAAACATTTATTTTCCCTACCCGTGAAAAAAAATTTATTCAGTAGCATATCTTTTTTTATTTGGCATCATACTAAATTATATAAAATTTTATCCGGAAAATGGATTAATCAAATTATATATAAACGAATAAAAAAGATATTTGAATTGATATAATTTCATCCAATTTTATCGGAGTTTTGGTCTTATTCAATTAAATTTGCATTAAATTTTGTTTGTTTATATGAATATGTATAGTGTAGGAAAACAACCAATTAATTAACTGAGAGTTATCTGAATAATATTAATAAATTTTTGCACAAAACCGATGAATTTCACTAGGCCTCGTCCATTGAAACTTTTTACTAAATAATTGAATTTTTATAAAATGTCAAAATATTATTTTATTTATTAAAAGTTTCATACACTTAATGAAAAAGATTCGTTAAAACTAAATTCATAAAATATATGAAGCGTTTTCATCAAATTTAAGAAATTTTTCATTTACCTTGTGAAGAAAACTTTATTATTTTACTAAAAAATTTCATTAAAACTGGTCCAGCAAATTTCTCTCTGTGTAGGTTATATAATCCATTATCAGTTAGTTGTAACTACATAGAAGAAAAAAATTAAAATCATGCAGAAACAACGTTTACTAAGATAGAAATAGCTTAGAAATCACACAAATCTCAGTATTTTTCTTTTTATATACACACAGGAAAAAAATTTGCCAACCGAATTGCTAAGCCTAGTTTGGTTGCTACAACCAATAAATTCGGTTGGTGAAACCATATTGGAATCTGATTCCTAAATATTTTGGGTATTGCAACTAAAATTCAGTTGTAGAAACCGAATTTTGTTGTGATAACCAATATTCAGTTGCACCAACCTATTTTAGTAGATGTAACCGAATTTCAGTTGGAAAATGGCATATTTTTTCTCTGTGTGTAAAAAATTGTCTGCTTATTTTTAAAATCGAAAAACACATTAACTTAAATATGAAAAAGTTTAACTATAATTTACTTTCATAACGATCAGTATTATAGCCACCAATTAGAAAACGTTGTTTCAAAGTTTCTTACTTAAATAAAATATCCTACTAAGTGATGACTAGCTCTAATATTCATATTTTATTGACAAAGTGTTCGTAAAAAATCAAATGTTAATTAAAATCTGATATAGTAATTGATGTAACTATAATTTTTTCTCTGTGTAGTTCCTTTTCTTATTTCTTTCATTAGATTTAAGATTAGATATTGTAATTAAAAAAGTGCGACATTGGTATTAATTTCTGGGATAAATGAGACATCCCAGAAATTAAAAAATTATGGGTCATTAGAAACCCTAGATGTAACATAACATATAAGCTCACCTTTTTAATTTTGTATTGAATTATTAAGTATATAATTGTATTTAAATCCACAAACATTTTGCTCGATTCGAGATAGTAAATAATTTTATCTAAAATATTCTTGGGTCACATTTAGTTTTATAAAGAGTTGTTTGAAGCAATATACAAATTTATCTTCAACGAGATATAATTTGATGAAGTATATGTATTTGTATATGGCATATAAAATGATATAAGAGAAAAGATATTTTAAGATATGATTATATAAGGCAACGAATAAGAAAATTTTGAAAATCGAAATCGCAGATAAACTCATATTTAATTTTATACGTTGTTATTCACTCTCTAATATTAATAGGTACAATTGGATCAAACCTAACTTGATCAAATCTAATCGTTTTTTCACGGGTATATAATCTATGGTATATTCTTGTTTTAAATTAACTCTTAATATCTTAGTAAATTCAAATTGAAATTAATTTTCATTTAAAATGTTATAAATTTACATCGAAACAACAGATTATTTTATTTTGAAATTGAATATTGGGCCATATTAATAAAAGTTAGCCAATTCTTCGAAGTAATTATTTTTGTTTAGGAATAACGTAGCACCAAATTTATTAATAGGCTTGAAGGATATCATGAAATACAAATGAAAATTAAAACAAAAAATTTTTAAACGATTATTCCAAGACATTTAATTTTATTAAAAACTCATGTCAAATTTGTTATCACAATTTTAATGTATTTTTCATATTATTTGCAATTGTAATTCAAAAAAAAAAACAATTACAAGTAATTTGTAATTGAAAAATTTTCAATTATACGTTACATATAATTGTAATTGAAAAACTGTCAATTACAATTACATTTTTTTCGGAAAAGAAATAGTGACAAAAAGCACAAGTGAGGGGTCAGCCCAACATGACGTATTCTTTTTATACTTATCCACGCCTATCCAACCTATCCCAGTCAGTTTTTTCTACAAAATTTTAACAAAAAACACTTTAATTCTAAATGTAATTGAAATTTATAATTGAAATCACTTTCAATTACAATTACTTGTAATTGAAAATTTTCAATTACTGTTACATGAATTGTAATTGAGTTTTTTTTAATTTCAATTACATTTATTTGCAATTGTAATTGGTATCCCCCAGGTCTGATCTCCCGATATTGCATATCTTTTTTATTTAACAAAATAATTTTTGTATATTGTTAGATGTGGTCATATATAATAAGATCTAAAGGTCAATTTTTAGATATAATTGTGTCAAACGATGTCCACTTTTATAACATTTTATATAATTTTATACAAAAAGATATAATTTGATGTAATTGGATGAGGACAAAATTCGGATACAATTGTATCGAATTGCATATAATTGTATCAAATTGTACCAAATTGTATACAATTGTATACAATTCGATACCATTCGATACAATAAGATACAATAAGATGTTCTCATTTTTCGGATATAATTATATCTAATTACATAAAAGATTATATATTATTAAATATAACTTCATATGGCTCCCCGAGTAAAAAAGTTTTGATATAATCATATATTATTTTATGTAATTGCATATAGTAACTTATAGTTACATATGGCCACATATGCTTTTAAATTCAAGCAGATATACTTTTATATAGTCATATGTTAGATATTTTTTCCTCAAAGGTTTTAATATGGAGACATATGTGATTTTATATTATTACATATTGGCCTACATATATATGTATGTGCTATATATAAGTACATAAAGTAACATATAAAAGACATAATTACATGTACGTTTATATATAATTTAGTATGACACTATACATAATAATATAAAACTATGTGGATCCATATAAGAAATATTTTATAATTTGTGTTAGTTATGATTATATATTGACGAATATGAACCCATATATAACTTATAACGTTCTTTATAAAATCATCTATAATTATATATCATCCCACATAGGCAATTTTTGATTTGTGATTTGATAAAAAATATTTTATATAAAAATATATAAGGTCCATATAAAACCGTATTGTATTATATTTGGTTCCAATGTTATCAATGATTTTAAACTAGTTTTAGATTTAGTAATTACTAGGGATCGTGAGTAATAATTACTATACTTAAGTGATTCGTGCGTGAGCGTGAGTAAGAATAACCCGTGATTGATTCGTGTGTGAGTTTATTTTTTGCATCATATGTTTTTAGTAATTTTTACTGTTTTGCGTGAGAATTTTCTGATTGTAAGTTTAATAAGTAAGTTAATATAATCATGTGTGCTGAGCAGTGTTGCCATTTTAGCATATTTTCTGCTAGATTTAGCAGATTGAGTTCGAAAATTGCATATTTTTTTTATAATAATATGCTAAATGCTTTTTAGCATATTTCGTTTGACAAAAGCAGATTTTTAGCATATTTTGTCCACGCAAGATTCAGTTTTTATTATTTTTTCCAACAATGATTACACTACTTTTTTTTAAAAATTAAACGAGTATACGTTAAAAAAAACTGTCAAAAATGTTTATCTAATACGAAAACTTAACAAAAACGCGGCTAGTAGAGTAAAAATTGCAATATTTTTTACGCAGCAGATTTCTAGCATATTTCTATATGTGGTTATTTAGCAGAATTAATATTTTACCATTTTTGTAATTTTTTGTTTGGCGTATTTTTAGCATATTTTTCTTTTTTCACGATTTAGCAGAATTTAGCATAATTTTTTCGGTGATTTAGCATATTTGGCACGAATGTTTCTGGCAACACTGGTGCTGAGTAAAAAACGAAATGCTCGTGCGTGAGTAATTTGTTATTTTTTTTGTTTTTTTTTTTTGAGCATGAGTCAAAAATGGCTTACGCACCGCACCCATAACATTAACAACACTGAAGCTTTAATACGAAATTCTCTATACTATAACGTACACTTGACGGATTTCTTATATTTTGGTTGTATATCATAATCCTATTAACTTTAAAATTTCAGTGTTGTTAACTTTATTTTAAAATTACTAAATTAAAAGAAATTTTTTTTCATGTTTATTGCACTGTCATGATAAATCTGGATAAAAGTAATGGAAGATTTATCGAAATTATAAGATCTCCAGCAGGCCTGGGGTTAATCATTACATTTTGTAATTAATTACACATGCAATTACACAATTACATGTAATTGTAATTGAAAAAAAAACTCATCTATAATTACATATTCGGGCTTACACTCGTAGTCGTAGTCGAAACTAAGTCGAATTTGCTGAAAATTCACTAAAAACGCAACTTTTGAACAATTTTTCAATTGGATTTACCATAAGCACTCAGATTTAAAAAAATCCAGCATCAGAGTTTCATTTCTTTATAATTTCCATTATATACAAAATCATTTTATATGGAGTCGAAAATTTCGACTACAAATTCGACACTCGTAATCAGGCCGATTATTTGTAATTGCAATTCAAAAAAGAACAATTACAAGTAATTGAAAATTTTTTTTTATTTAAAAAAATTATTTTTGTATGTATATTGTTAGATATGGTCCTATATAATATGATAAAAAGTATAAGGTTAATATTTAGATATAATTGTATCAAACTATGTCCACTTTTATAACATTTTATATAATTTTATACAAAAAGATATAATTGGATGTAATTGGATGAGGACAAATTTCGGATACAATTGTATCGAATTGCATAAAATTGTATCAAATTGTATACAATTCGATACAATATGATACAATAAGACGTTCTCATTTTTCGGATATAATTATATCTAATTACATAAAAGATTATATATAATTAAATATAACTTCATATGGCTCCATATCATTTTTTTTTACTTGGGTCCATATCATTTTTTTACTTGGGATTTAATTTTATTAAAAACTCATGTCAAATTTGTTATCACAATTTTAATGTATTTTTCTCATTTTGAAATGAGTAGCCCAAAAATTAAAGCTTCATTTGAACTTTTCTCACTTTCAAAATAAAAATCTCACCTTCATTGAAAAATCCAGTAATGTTTTATGGAAAATTATTTGAAATTTCATTTTATTTAGAATATTTTTATTTTAGTATATAAGTACTCATTTTTAGTTTTATATAAGTACCTTACGTGAATCCCCCATTGTTTTTCAGTGCAATATTTAATAAAAACAAAAATTCCAAAATTTTGATGAAATTGGACCTAATTGCATCAAATTTTAACTATTAAGATATTATTTAATACAATAATTGTATTAAATAATATAATAATTGTATTAAATAATATAAAATAATGTATAACCCGTTTTACTCGGGTATAGGCTCAGCTGATACTAAACTGATACTAAATAACTGATCAGGTAATTCTGAATTACAGCGCCCTCTACCGGTGAGTAGTATAAGTATAAGTTTTGATTTCCTATCTCTATAATTAATTGTCTCTGGGAAAAATATTTTCTATGTCAGTTATACAATTCAAACATATTTCAAAACCCAACATATTTTGGGTATAAATCTTGAAATCCAATTGTATTAAATAGTATATAACTATATCAGATGAGACATAATACGATTCAATTATATGTGCCCAATTTTGGGATGCAATTGCATCAGAGTATATCCAATTGTACAATATTAGATTTAATTGTATCTAAAATAATACAATCTGATATAATTTTATAGACCCATTTTGCGGATCAGATTATATAAAAACTTATATGATTATTTTATATTCTTAGATATAAGATATATAAACTTTTTTACTCGGGCTGCTAAATATAGGTAAGCTAAATTTTACATATTGCTAAATAAACAGGCAATTTTAGTTAAATTAGGTAGGAAAATTGAGCTGAATTTAGCAGAAATTTTACCTGACTTAACTACAAATTTCTGTTAAATTATCGCTTAAAATTTCGACATCCCGGATCTGGCCCTAGACAAGCCCATATTTATTATTGGAAGTATAGGTGGCTTATAAGGATTAACTTATAGGTACAGAGTGACGAATTTTTGTCCATTTTGCTCTATCGCGCTTAGTTTCCGAGATACAAGCTATTTTACGATTATATAATAAAACGAGTAAAAAGGTTAAAGTCGGGCATGCCGACTATACAATACCCTACACCAGTCTGGTGTATTGTTTGGATCCGAAATTCGAATGGGTTAAAATGGGGCTTGTGTCAAAATTTTCTATAATGTGAGTCAGCGCACCAAATTTCATTAAAATATCTTAATATTTGCGACCTGCAGTTTGTAACCAATCCAATTTTGGGGGGACCCTTATATGGGCACTAGTTCTAAACATAGACCGATGTTCACCAAAATCAATGGGCTTCGTCCTTCGGCCAACATAGGTCTATGTACCAAATTTCATCAAAATATCTTAATATTTGCGACCTGAAGCGTATAAACAATATAATTTTGGTGGGACCCTTATATGGGCACTAGGTCTAAACATGGACCGATGTTCACCAAAATCAATAGGCTGCGTTATTGGGCCAATATAGGTCTGTGTACCAAATTTCATCAAAATATCTTAATATTTACGACCTGCAGCGTATAAACAGTATAATTTTGGTAGGACCCTTATATGGGCACTAGGTCTAAACATGGACCGATGTTCACCAAAATTAATAGGCTGTGTTATTGGGCCAATATAGGTCCGTGTACCAAATTTCATCAAAATATCTTAATATTTACGACCTGCAGCGTATAAACAGTATAATTTTGGTAGGACCCTTATATGGGCACTAGGTCTAAACATGGACCGATATTCACCAAAATCAAACTTGTTCGTCCTTGGGCCAACATAGGTCTGCGTACTAAATTTCATCAAAATATATTTGCGACCTGTAGAGTGCGCACA
Source organism: Leucophora obtusa (assembly GCA_949987735.1). Lineage (NCBI taxonomy): Eukaryota > Metazoa > Arthropoda > Insecta > Diptera > Anthomyiidae > Leucophora > Leucophora obtusa. The sequence goes on from OX465295.1 coordinate 338,872,215, forward strand.
AGATTGCATGGACAGACAGACAGACGGACGGACGGACAGACGGACATCGTTAAATCGAAATAAAAAAAAATTCTGAGCCGATCGGTATACTATAAGGTAGGTATACGACCAATATTTTTTGGTGTTACAAACATCAGCACAAACTTATAATACCCTGACCACATAGTGGTGTAGGGTATAAATGACCACATAGTGGTGTAGGGTATAAATGACCACTTAGTGGTGTAGGGTATAAATGACCACATAGTGGTGTAGGGTATAAAAAATTAGAATATAGCGTCATCTCTATGTGATATTGAAAGCAGAGACACAAAAATATAATAATTAGGAAATTATTGTGGGTTAAATTGCTAAATTGGATTTACAAAAATATTAGTCATAGGCGTACCTAGACCATTTTTCTGGGGTGGGCAAGGGCCTCATTTATGTTTGGCTGTTTACTTGCCCATTCTCAGACCCTTAAGGCTGAATTACCCAACCGTAAACGTATCTATAACGAATCAGCTGTTTCGAAACCACAAGAAGAAATGTATACGAATGGTTACTAACACGTAAATTTAAACGTACTTGCCGGATCATTCGGTTGAAATCAGAATTTTCTATCGGGCATCGAAACAGCTGAATGATTTTAGTCGGAAAAAATATGAAATGAATAAAGAAAATTGATTCAAACAACAAATAAGGAATAAGAATTAAAAAATAAATGGAAAAATTTAGAATAAAATATAAAACCACATGAAATAGATGCTAAATAGTAATGTCTTTTACGGTAATCTATAAGTGTACTTTTTAGCTACGGCACGGTACAGTTACATCACATTTACGTTTACGGTTCCATAATCCGCCCTTTAATCTTAAAAAATACTTTCGACATTATGCTTGCGATTTTTTCATACAAAAAAGACTTGTAAAAATAACTCCATTTTTCAAAATTTTCAAATGTTTTTTATAGAAAACTCTGAAAAATTCATCCTTTTTTCTGAAGAAAACCTCCTGCAGGTAATGCTATTCGTTCAGAATAGTATAAAATTTTGATATTTGATGCAGAAAAGAAATCTAAGATCAACCTGTCTCATATTTTCTTCCACCTCTGACGAAACCATTCTTACCCCATAAACATTTTCATCGCAGAATTTTTGCTTCTACAATATATTGAAATTTCCTCAAAATAGTACACTCATAGAAATAATTCTGTAAAAATAGCAGAAAAAGTAACTAAAAAAAATTAGTTAAAAATGATGCTGCAGAAGAAACTGTTAAATTAGCAGCAAAAAAAACCTGTTAAATTTAGTATTTTACAATTTTTTTAGTAAATATCTCTGCTAATTTAACATGCTTTTTGCATTCAACTAAATTTAGCTTAAAAATTACAAAAAATTATAGATATAACAGTTTGTTTTTGTTTTTTTTAGTCTACTAGTATTTAGCAAAATTTTCTGTAAATTTTATAATACAATTTGTCATTTTCAATTTACTAAAAGTTAACTTAAATATAAATAATTTATTTTTGCTTTTCTTATTTTACTAGTATTTAGCAAAAAAAAAACAGTTCTTTCTGGAGCATTATTTTTAACTAATTTTTAGCTGCTTTTTCTACTATTTTTACAGATTTATTTCTATAAGTGTAATATTAACTAATTATTCTTTTAGAAAACTATTAAATCCAAGAAATTTTTCTCTTATAGCCAGAACTAAGATCGATTTGTTTCTTAAATATTTCTGAAGTAAGAATTAAGAATAAACAACATTTCTTATTTAAGAAATATTCCAGACAAAAGTCGATATTAGTTTTATCTGTAAAACTGAACCTTAGATTCCAACAAATTATCTTCCTAGGAAACTAGAAGACATTTTCCCAACCAAAAATACAGGATTAACTGATATTAAAAAAAAAAATAATCATAGAACAAAAATTATAGACAGATTTTTTTTTTTTAATTCTGGGGCGGGCAAAAAGCACCCACCCCAGACCGGCCTAAGTCCACCAATGATATTAGTTCAATCCTAAATTTTTGTACAAAATAACAGAAAAATTAGTTCAATTCAATCAGAACGCGTTTACATACTTTTGTACTAACTTTTTTTACGAGTGTATTATTTTATTAGATTAGATATATACTGATCAGATAAGATACAAACAGATAAAAATCAGATATAATTATATGGGCCCATATTTCGGATGAAATGGTCTATGGATCATAAGTTACACTCATAGAAAAGTTAGAACAATTCTGGTAAACGCGTTCTGATTAAATTGAACTAATTTCTTTGTTATTTTCTCTAAAAAAGTCCGTACAAATAGGTCAAAATTCTGCTAAAATAACAGGAAATATTACATGTATTTGCGCCAGCATAATTTTCGCCTATTTGTACGGACTTTTTTTTATTAGTGTATCTGTGTTTTCGACTTAACTATATCCGTTAACTCATAAAAAACTCAAAGTGCATAAAAACACGTTTAAGACGAAAACTAGCACATTACTTTTCGTATACACGTTAACTTTCAACACGGGTAATTATCAACGTTAAAAACCTCCTAAAAACTTTTGCTGACGTACGTTCGATTATAGCGCAACAATAATAAATATAAATCTGTTTAAAATTTTTTTATACTCATTATTATATGTTTTAAAATAATGCAGAAGGTAAGTGGGTGTCATTACTGGTAGTCAAAAAAATAATGATATGTCATTACCGTTTCTACACTGGGTAACTTCGTAATAATTTGTATTTTTTAATTTTGAAAAATTTTCAGCTAATTGACACCACAATTATTTCCAAATGATTATATTTTGGTGTCTCTGCTATCAATATCACATACACACAAAAAAATCATCTAATTAAAGATTTGTTTAAAATAAAATTGTTTTTAAATAAATATTTAATTGAAGCAATTAAATCTTTGAATTCTTTAATTGATTCAATTAATCGTACACAATTTTTAGTAATTGATAGTATCATTTGCGTGGTAGGAGAAAATAGTAATTGTCTGGAACAATTTGATAATTAAACCTGGTTTTTACTTTTTTGTGTGTAGGATGGCGCTATATTTTCATATTTTTTTATTGTATAATCATAAAATGGCTTATCTCGGAAACTAAGAGAGATAGTAAAATGGACCAAAATTCTTTACATTGTACTTATTAGTCCTTATAAACTCTAAATAATAAATATGGCCTTGTCTCGGGACAGATCCAGAGAGAAGAAAATTTCGGTCAGATCAAGTAAAGTTTCTGTCGAATTTAGCTCAAATGTTTAAGCAAATTTAAATAAAATTGTCAGTGTGTAAAATTTGAACTACCTATATTTAACAGACTATGATTCTCAACTTCATTGAAAATTCTTAGCAGAATTTTGAGAATTTTGTACCATATAAAGTCCCATATTTTTTTTTAATAGGTTAACCAATGTTTGTAAATGTTTTATAAAAATGTTTTAAAAATTACAAGAATATTGTAAAGTATTGTATTTTCCTTTCAGAATTTCTTCGTCCATATTTAAATGGTTGTCATGAATTACCACTCTATGAAATAGACTACAATGATGATACCATGCGTGTCGATGGTATTTATAAATTTTCAACACCAGAAATTAATGATGCAGAACGTGATTTTTATGAACGCTACTGTGTCTTTCCTTCCGAAAATGGGACAGGATTGCCATGGACCGTCATACAACATCGTGGACCCTATCAGCAACAAGAAAATTTCAATCGTTCTTGGGCAGAATATCGAAATGGTTTTGGTCACTTATCGCGTGATTTTTGGTTTGGTAATGAATATATACATCGTCTAGTCTATTATGATGATTATGAACTACGTATTGAATTGGAAGATTTTAATAATACACAAAAATGGGTTGAATATTCCATATTCCGTATTGACTCGGAAAAATACAATTATAATTTATTGATTGGAGAATATCATGGAATAATCGAAGATGCAATGAAATATCATAACGATAATGATTTTAGTACTTACGATAGACGTAATGATAAAACTATAGATGCTTGTTGCTCTTGTGCTATGGGTTATGCAAGCGGTTGGTGGTTTGATAAGTATGCGCCATATAATCCCATATGAAACTAGCTTTATTCTTCACTTTTCTTTGATTTTCTTACGGTTTTTGGTTATTTACTAAAAGTTAAAAACGAAGAGAAAAAATCAAATAAAAAACCTAAAAAAGTCAGGAAAAAATCTAGTGACATACGAGCTTTACAATAGCTCTATTCCACGTACGTTGCCGCGGATACGCAATCTTACCAGAAAGCGTTTCTATTGTCAAAATTATGTGTAAATTTTTGTTGTTTCGGGTAAATTGGGTTCCCTCGAGCACCCGCGGTAACGACGTCGAACAGACCTAATATATGTTAATATGATATGATTTTACATATGAATTTTTTACGATTTTCAGTTGTTCGGAAGCCAATTTAAATGGTATTTATCATTATACTCCTTTGGGTCATAATTATATTGGTATTATGTGGGAATTGTGGAATGGCGATTATTCACTTAAGAAAACTCGGATGATGATACGTCCTCGTAATTCAAAAACCAAGCCAGTTGGACACACTCAGGATTACAACGAATATACTGAAGATCCCTGAAAATTATAAATTGCATTTAAACAACTTAGGCCTTGCTACCGAATGTTCAGTTAGCTACTAACTGGGACTTCAACTAGCACATTTGTTGTCGTTTCTCACATAAAATTTAAATTTAACCATCGGCTAAATTTTAACTGGACATTTAGTAATCGGGCTTTAAAATCTAAGTAATAAAATGTAAACCTTTTTTTTGGCAGTTAAGTCAATCAGTTAAATTTGTTTTAGCTAATAAAAATCTCGTTCACATTTCTTCATTATTACATAATTTTGTTGTAATTTTAAAATGTTTGATTGTTACTCTTGCTATACAAATTCTTTATTTTTATTGATAATACTGCATTTAGACTGAGCCAAATCAACCTAGATTTTGGCCGTTGCTAGTTTTTACTTGTCAAAACGCATATATAAAAAACAAACAAAAACCAGCTTTGTACAAAAACTAGGTAGATTTTGCTCAGTCTAAATTCAGTATAACATAAATTGATTGTTGATTAAGTTTTTCTTCACATTGGGGAATATTTTATATTCCTGCTGGTTGCAGAAATGATAGTGCTTGAGCCTTCAAAACATCCCTGTTCGTAGAACTGTTGTAGGATAATTTCATACATATGCAGCTATTATCACTTGGAATGCATTTACGTAGTTTAGGTGTTAATATTCCAAATTTAGGACAAAATGGCATCGATTTGTAGTTGCATATTTTGACAAAAATGCATGTTTCAGCATATTTTAACTTAAAATGCATATTTGGTGCCTTTTTAATGCATATATTGTACTTTTTAATGCACAGCGTACCCCCCGGGTATCCCGAAGAATGGTTCTGGGCCGATGAAGGGTCGACGGGCTTCTCAATTGGCTAGACAATCAGTCCTTTCGTTACCCTCCATCCCAGTGTAAGGGAGTTCATTGAGAATTCCCATACACTCCATGACCAGACCAGATGATACCCCATAAGCTCCTAGAGCCTTTAGCGCAGCCTGGCTGTCAGAAAGAATGTAGATGCGGGATCTAAACGTACCTCTCCGCAGGCACTCTCTCACACATACGCAGATGACGAATATCTCCGCCTGAATGACGGAGGGGTACTTACCCATTGGTAGAGCACGTTGGAATCTGGGTCCAAAGACACCTGCCCCCGTGTCACCAATAGCCTGTTTCGAGCCATCAGTGAACCATATCTGAGCCTCCTCTTCGGGCTTCCAGGATTGGCTGGTCCACATAATGTAAAAATGCCTGACGAAAATCTGCTCCGGGATCATTTTGTCTGCGACTCTTTAAGATTGGGTCGTCCATAAAGTTCCCGGCGATCCTCATGTCACCCTTTAGATCCCCGCTCATATCCCCAACCCCCCGGAGACGAAGGGAGCCTATGCTTGCATCCTCCTTCAAGGAAATATGCAATGGTGGAATACCCAGCATGGCCCCAATGGCATCCGTCGGGCATGTTCTCCCGGCCTCCGTAATGCCAGTACACACAAGCCGATACAGCTTCTTCAGAGTATCCCTTGCCGTTGACTGCTCTACCTTTGGCCACCATGCTAAGGCAGCATACGTGATCATAGGTTTCACAATGGTGTCGAATGACCAGTAGACCATGTGTGGTCTTAGAACCCATGTTTTCCCAAAGAGCCTCTGACAGGCATATGCCCTGGGGGGTTGTTACGTAATCGGATTCGAAAAATATTGTTCGAATTCGGAAATTTTAAATCTCTTGTAAAAAGACTTCCGTTTTTGAAAGTCCAACTTTATTTTTACTTTTCACTTTTACTAGACACGTTTTCAATATTTTCCTTCACTAAAAACAATTTTCTGTTACTGAATTTTTAATGTGAAAATTCTGTTCGAAAGCGATTTCTTTTCGAATCGAATTACATAATAAACCCCCTGGTGGCCTTCTTGGTCACGGAATCGAGATGATCATTCCACGTAAGGGATTTATCCAAAGTCTCCCCTAAATATTTCACACTATCCGAGAAGCCTATCGTTTCTTCCCCAACAAAAGGTTCGGTCAGGTTGTCCGTTCTTCTCCTTGTGAACGGTATCAGGATCGTCTTCGTCGAGATAGTCAAACCTTTTTCCCGACACCATGAGTGAGTTAAGTTCAGAGCCTGCTGCATACGATCAGAGATGGTCCTGTCATCCCAGCCGACAACGGAGATGACAAGATCATCGGCGTAGCCGTAGGTTCTGAAGCCTAGGTCGTTCAGACCCCCAAGCAACTTATCAATGACCAGTGTCCATAGTAAAGGCGACAATACACCGCCCTGAAGACATCCTCTGGTTGCATTCACGGTCCTACTAGTAGACCCTATACTGAACGTGATTTTCCTAGAGTTGAGCATCTCCAATTTGTAATCATTGGAGGGATGCCTTTTCTCAACATAGATAGCCCGATCGCATCGTAGGACATGTTGTCAAAGGCGCCATGTATATCAATAAAAGCACAGAGGGCAATGTTCTTTGCATCCAGTGCCTTCTCTATCAACGTGACAACATGACTTTCGGTAGACTTACCCCGTTGATACGCGAACTGAAGCTCGTGTATCGGCTTGTGCCTGAGCTACGTGTCCCGAATATAGTGATCCAAAATTGTCTCCATTCTTTTAAGAAGAAAAGAGCTGAGGCTAATTGGTTTATACGATTTAGGCAGCTGTTCGGATCCCCCCTCCCCGCCTTTGGAATAAAGACCACTTTAACCACCCTCCAATTCGTCGGTACATGACCCAGCAAAAGAATGGATCTTAATATCCTAACCAGTTGTGGGGCTATTATATCCATCCCCCTCTGCATCAGACACGGATAGATCCCGTCGGGACCCAGCGACTAAAAGGACGAAAATCCATTATCGCCCATTTCACTCTGTCCTCTCGAAATACGGCACCAGATAGGCGTACATACCTCCCCAGGTTTGGGATTCTTTGAACCGCAACAGCCCTGCGGGAGGCTACGCAGCCACTTGGACCTTTTGGATCTACGTAATTCCCTATTGTATTCAGTTAGAGCCGTCTTGTAGGTGACCCAGTCACCTCTTTCCTTGGCATTGTTGAATAGTCGCCTGGCCTGCCTTTTGAGCTTATCCAGACCATCGTTTCACCATGAAACGTCCCTTTTCACTCTCCTGGTCCCTTGAGGACAGCTCGCAAAATAAGCATAAGTCAAACTCGATTGTAACTCAGATGCCTCATAATCAATCTCATCTGGACTCAGCATGAGCCCGTTAGAGAGATTGGCATCGCTTTCCAAATGATAACGAAAGTTCTCCCAGTTTGTGCGCCTGGGATTACGATATTTCTGGCACGAGTCCAGCGCACTAATTTTTTACTAAAACAGACACTGTATTACAACTTATGATCCACATTACGCAGAATGACTACAAAGAGCAGTTTGTGAGTATAATTCGATTGATATTTAATGTTTATTATATTTACTGTATATTTTAAATAAAATAAAAATAAACGAAAAAATAAAAAAAAAAAAAAATATTTATGTATTAATTTAATAAGTTTTAATGGGGGATTTAGTAATTGGTTTAATTTGAGATTAGGAAAGAATTTCATGTAGTTTTTATCACTAAAGCATATTTTCGGTCTAACAAAATTTTAAACTGTGTTTATTTAATTAAAAATAACTTGCTTTTAAGCCCTATGCCTACTTTTAGTGCAGTATTATTTTTTTCAGTTGTCATTTTTCGATTTCTCCAGGGGTGCCAAATTTGTTTAAATAAAAAACTTGAAATTGAAATAACTTTTGATTTCGTCGTGCGATTTTTTAAGAATAATTTTTTTGGAAGGGAAACTAACGTACTTTACTGTGTTTTTTGTCAAATATTTATTTTAGCAGTTGTTTTTTTTCAAGAGTTTGAATGGTCATAACTAGGGCAAGGAATTTCATGCACTTAAAAATGAAAAATATGCGCCCAAAATATGCGGCTAAAAAAGAAAAATATGCATTAAAAACATAAGAAATATGCACTAAAAACTATTATTTTTGCAAAACTAATGTAATTTAAAACTTAAAAAAATAACTAAGTTAGTTTTTTTTGCAAACAGACACAGAACTCGAAGATTTTCCATAGGTCAATAACGGTTTTAGGAATGTTTATTTTGATTGAATCAAAATATAAAATTTTGAATTTTTATTATTTTTTTACAAAATAAAAAATGCTCCTAGAAATGCTCCTAAAAATTAAAAATATGAACAAATATGCATTGAAAAGCACGAAATATGCATTAAAAAGGCACCAAATATGCATTTAAAGTCAAAATATGCAAAAATATGCATTTATGACAAAATATGCAAAAATATGCAACTACAAATCGATGCCATTTTGTTCTAAATTTGAAGATTCGGATAAATATATAGTCCATATTAGTTTTGGACTATCGACGAAAAACATGCATTTGCATGAAATTCCTTGCCCTAGTCATAACTTTTAAATTCGTCTACAGATTTTTTTTAAAATGCTTTTTTTTTTAATCATAAACATAGTAGGTGTGTTTCTTTACTTTTTGGGTAAAGTTCGGTAAAATGAGAGTAAGCACAAAATCCTCTCACAAAATGACAAAATTACCCAATAGTACAGGAACGCAAAAAACCACTTTTCTAGCCCAAAAACTTATTTCAAAGAATAATGTTAAACAGTGATGGGACTTGAAAAATTTTGTTTTGTGCCAAGTGTGTGACTAAAATGTGCCAAATGGGCCTTTATTGTGCCAAAACTCAATTTTCACTTAGAAACCGTGTTTTCAATGCATTCTTATGGAATTATTTTGAATTCTTATGGAATTAATTATATTTGAATGAATTAAAATTTTCTTTCAATTAAAAGGTGAATGATAAATTAAATTCATCCGATACTTATTAAAGATTTGGGAATGCAGCCAATGAATGAATTCTTTAGGAATGGTTGCACGGAATGGTATACATATAAACATTTTCGAAAACTGAATTAATTTTTTTATGAATTAAACTTAAATTAATTCTTTCGAAGCTCTGAGATAAATTTATTGCATTTGAATTTTTGAAATTCTATGGATTAAGCACCGTAAGTTATTCAGTTTTCACGTGAAAAAACTGTTATACTCCATATAAAAAAAAAATTATTTTTCACGACAATGGGTTTCACGTGAAAATTGTGCAAACTTAGTTTTCACGCAAATTTAATGTACAAGACTATAATTTTTCTGGTGAAAAAGTGACATTTTGTGTTAATTGTGATTGTGGCTTTGTTATAAAATTAAAATATTGTTAATTTTTTAACTTAAATTGCAATTTAAAGCATTTAAAGTCTGAGAGAAATTTTTTCACAACTTACGGTGCTTTATTCGGTAATATCTTCGATGCCATTTTTTAGTTTTGCTTTATTCGAAAAGGTATTTTAATACCAATAAATGCTTAGAAACTAAAAATTAAAGAATTGTTATTTTTTAAACTCATTTTCTATTAAATTTTGTAGATAACCAAAATGTGCCAAAATAGTATCGGTTGTGCCATTGTACCAATCAATCTTAGATTGTGCCAAAAATCCCATCACTGATGTGTAAATACGTATAATTTCAGTTTGCAAATCGGCACAAATAGACATATTTATTCGTATTTAAAAGTTGTTTTTGATTTTATTCAATTAATTTTAACAAAAAACCAAGTTTCTTTTGCTTATTTCTTTATTTAATTACAATTTTTAATTTAATTTCACAATTGTTTTTTGTTTATATTTGCATCAGCTGTTTTACCAAAGTTTACCCGAAGAAAAAGTCTGGGTAAATTTTGGTAAAAAGAGAAGCACTAATACACTCTCATTAGCGCTCTCATTTACCCAATTCTCGAGTACGGGAACGCTTTTGGGTAAATTTCGGTAACTTTGGGTAAATTTCGGTAACATTGGGAACGTACGGGAACACACTGAGTGTATTCAACCCCTATATCTCACTTTTTGTGGAGATAATTTCATGCAGTTTTTATCACTAAAGCATATTTTCGGTCTAACAAAAATTTTAAATTGTGTTTATTTAATTGAAAATAGCTTGCTTTTAAGCCCTACGCCTACTTTTATAGCAGTATTATTTTTTTTCAGTTGTCATTTTTCGATTTCTCCAAGGGTGCCAAATTTGTTTAGATAAAAAAACTTGAAATTGAAATAACTTTTGATTTCGTCGTGCGATTTTTTTAAGAATAATATTTTTGGAAGGGAAACTAACGTACTTTACTGTTTTTTTGTCAAATATTTATTTTAGCAGTTGTTTTTTTCAAGAGTTTCCCAATGGCCCCCAATTTTTTTAAACAAAAAACTTTGAAGGGTCATAACTTTTAAATTCGTCTACAGATTTTTTTTAAAATGTTTTTTTTTTAATCATAAATATAGTGTTTTCAACCCCTATATTGTACTCACTTTTTGTGGAGCATTTTTTTGTCAATACCTAGTTCTGGACCACCCGTAGAATTACATTTATTTGAATGTAAGTTTAAACCAAGACTGGCAAAAATAAAAAATGAGCCCAACAAACCAAACGTTATCATTTGGATGATACACTCGCAAAATTATGTCGGTAAAATTAAATCTATTTGCAGTTTAAAAAGGTAGGTACACTGCAATTTCATTTGAATTACCTGCAATCGTAATATTTGTAATTGCAATTGTAGTTAAAATAACTGCGGTATCAGTTAATTTTAAATGCATTTGCAGTGTACACTTTTTTAACTGCAATTTTTGCGATTTCCTTCTTCATACGCACTAGTTGGGCCATGTTGCGATCGCTATTGATAGTCTGGCCTTTTTCAAGGTAATCAATGCACAAAATTCCAGCCGCATCCCAAAATACTGATGCCATAACTTCACAGTTAGTTCGTTAGTTTAATTTTCAGTTTACTATGAAAAGTTGTCAATTGAACTATCGAATTTTGTCATTAAAAAGCACAGATGGTAACCGAAACGATACGGTTATCGGTAAGAGTAACGCTATTTTAGATTATTTCGGTAACTGTATTTTAAGGGTAACGCTATTTCATTTATTTCGATATATGTATTTTAAGGATAACGGTTTTTCAGTTATTTCAGTAACGGCATTTCATTTATTTCGGTAACGGTATTTTAAGGATAACGGCAGCCAGTTATTTCCGTGCATCCCACAATTTTTTTACAAAAAGCAAACGAGATTAAAAACAACCAATTTACCAACTTTATGTACGAAAAATACTAAATAACCACGTGCAATTAAATAACCACGTGCAATAAAAATAACGGTAACGGTATTTTAGGGGTAACGGTATTTCATTTATTTCGGTAACGGTATTTTAAAGGTATCGATATTTCATTTATTTCAGTATCGGTATTTTAAGGATAACGGTATTTTAGGGGTAATGGTAGTCAGTTGAAAGGGTTTTGAATCGATAATGGTATTTTAGCGGTATTGCCCTGTTGAAAAGTTACAGAATTGCCACTTTGCTCAAATTTCATTACATTTATTAAATTCAAGAAAATAAAATATCTCTGTAAAGAGATATTTTGCAAGTTAGTGTGAATTTCAACTCACTGGTTCTAAATCCGTTGTCAAAATTTTTCTACCACGCCACATTTTTGAGAAACTCGCCGTTGAAATTTTTGTTTTTATTGTTTTGAAAGTCCGTGCATTGCGCAAACGAATTCTTTTATACATTTTATAACACTTACTATTCAGATTCGACTTTGTTTTTGATAATTAGTGAAAAATATTTTGAAATAATAGCTTTTTAAATTAGCGGTTTCTTAAAAATTCGAAAATGAATTTGAAAGTCATCCGAATTCCGTGAATTAACTAATCTTGAAACAAGATAGTATAAAAAATGTAATTGAGGCTGACGCAGTAATGCAAAGCAACATTGCATTGCATAGTGTTCATAAACGCCATTGTCTTTTTTGTGACAATGCCGTATGTTCATTAATGTATCATTACCTTTTTTAATTCGCAACATTTGTCAAATCTGTGCAGTGTTTTTATTTGTGATGCTTTGTGATTTTTGGCGGTTGAAATGACGAACATATTATCGTAAGTTAAAATTTAACATAATTTTTATACAAATAAAATGCATTTAGCTTTTTTTCAATGATTTTATATGAATTAATGTATTTATATAGTGAAAAACAAACAAAAAGCAGTATTAGCGTTCATAAACGTTTCAAAATGTCATCGCATTATTTGACAAAGCAGTGTTGCCATGCAGTATGCTTTGCATTGTAAACGCATTGTTTGCAGTGTTGCTTTGCATTACTGCGTTTATGAAGTCAGCCTGACTTGTAAAAATGACTTGTCCGTTTTTAACACGACATAACGGTCCGTCATTGAGGGACTTTCAACGGATTCGAATCAGTTTCGATGTTCCTTAAGTTCTGTTTTCTGGTCCGTATACAGATCCAGAAAACGGTACGTAAACGGAGTTGGATTCCGTTTATGACGGACCGAAAAGGGTGCGTAAACGGAACGAAATGTTTGTTGGGTTATTTCTAACATAACAAAGGTTAAACGTTAAAAACAAATATTTCCATATAAATTTGACATTTATAACTATGGTTAAGCACTAAACTCAGTTTATTTATATATAAGTTAGCAGGTCTAAATCAAAATTTTTTAATTATTTTTATGTTCCTTTTATTATTTTCTCTTTAATATTTACTATTTCTCTTTAATATATATTATTTTTTCTTCTTTGTTTCCTGTTATATAAAGTTTATAATGTAGTTATAAATTGCATTTTATTATTATTGTTAGTAAACCACTTTATGTAATACCTAATTTACACTGAGCTGAAATCTATTAGATTTACATCGAAATCCATTTCGTTTACATTACCTAGTGTCCACAAATTAATTCAAATGTGCAATGAAATTTGAAAATAACGCACAAAGCAACAACAACGAAAATAATTTTGCAATCCTCCGAGTTCCGGAAAATAATTTTGCAACAACGAAAATAATTTCTATATTTTTGTTGCATTTACGGTGGGTCTCATACTGCAGGTTTAAACTTTAGTTAATAGTTAACCCAAAAATGTGTTGTTGTTTTGTGTACAATTTTTTGACATTTTCTTTTGTTTATAGTTAAGTTAAAGCAACGACCATATAGACTAAAGACAAACCACCCGCCCGCCACAACTGCTGTTAAAAAGCCTATTTAATTTTATATGCAAACTGGTTCTAAGAGAAACAGTTTTTAGTGTTTTTTTAACGCGTATTTTTTAATATTAATAAGCAAAATTTTGTGCTAATTATACAAAACTAATGCAGAGAACATATCGAACAACACAAGTGCACTTTACAATTTAATTAAAATTGTTTAAAAACAATAAAAATAATTAATTAAAAATATCACCTTTTTCAGTAAGAGACCCACTGTTAAAGGTTAACAATTTATAAAATCTTTCTGTAAACAAAATAACAAAAAATTTTTATTTAACTTATGCGTTACAAAATTTAATAGATTACGGAAGACACAACTGTTAATTTTTTTACTCAAGGAATCTATTGTCAATTTACGCTACAGTGTTGAAAAACACTTCTAACATTAACTTGTAAGGAAGGTCTGTGGTGCGGTTCACTCCGATTTGGATGGTATTTTTTTAGCTCACATTAAGAGGGTGCAAAAACATTCGAATCCTTTTGTTTCAAGAAGCAAAGTTTTTTAATTTCTTGCCAAACATAATTTTTTTTAATATAGAGGTAACTGATTTTAATTCAATTTCTTCCAATTGCAAGCTAATTTTATTGAATTTTATTTGTATGACAAATCCATTTTTTAGTAAACTTGAATTTCGCGTTAGTGTAAATTGGGTTTAATTTATTAAACAATAGAAATAAACTATTAATACAAATATTTTGTTTTTTGTAACTTTCTGGTTACAACGACAACTGGAAAAAAAAACCAAAAAAGAAATTAAGATTATACAGTTACGGAGTAAACTGTCACTTGCAGGCAAGAAATTTAAAATTTTACACGGATCTCGTATTTAGTTTGGCTACACTCAAGGAATTATGTAGGTAAAATCAACTGCAAATGACAGTTAAAATAACTGCATTTGCACTTAAAAAGGTGTAGACTACATTTGCAGTTAAATTAACTGCAATATGAAGTAATTTTTAACTGTTAAAAATCAACTGACAAATGTAGTAAAAACAAATACAAATGCAATTGAAACAACATACATGCAAATTATTGTAAAACTGTACAAACAACTTGCAAATGTAGTTAAAAAAACATAAATTAAAAAAAAATTTTTTTTAATTATTAATTTAATAAAAAAAAACAAATTTATGTAAACACTATTAACTTAATTTTATTTAATAAATTTAAAATTGAGAAATCAAAATTTACACTTAATGTCACTTTTTTTCACTATTAAGATATTGTTGTACATGTCCGTCTGTGAGGGATGAAATATGCTGTTGTTTGGCTTCCTTTTTTTTCTCCAGGTAGAAAGGGATGAGAATATAAAAGAACTGAAGGAAAATAAATACGATATATTTTTAACAT
Source organism: Leucophora obtusa (assembly GCA_949987735.1). NCBI lineage: Eukaryota > Metazoa > Arthropoda > Insecta > Diptera > Anthomyiidae > Leucophora > Leucophora obtusa. The sequence goes on from OX465295.1 coordinate 338,887,320, forward strand.
TTCCCGTAAATAAATTTATATTATAAAACTTACCTTATTATTTTAGTAATTTAATAAAAAATATATAACCTTTTCCGTATTACGCGTGCTCACTCTTTGGCGTTGTTTTATGACTAAGACAAGAGAAAACATGTTATACTCATATTCTTTCACTAGAAATTTCTAAACAAGTGATTCATACACATACTTCTGTTTACTTCGTGTGTGTGCATAAACACTTGAAAATTTAAGTATTTGTAAATAAAATTCAAAATAACTGCATAAAATAAATGTTACTACAATGTAGTAATTTTTGTAGTTTGTTTAAAAAAATAACTGTCAAAAACATTGAAAAATTTTGTTCTAAGTAAATTAACTACAATTGTAGTTAAAATAACTACAACCGCATTACTACATAAATAACTGTCATGTAGTAACTGCAGAACTTTTCTGAGTGTAGCTTATCTAAAAGTACGCTCAATTTAATACTATCCAGAGTCATTTTATTACAAATGTTTTTCGTGGTTAAGGTTAAAGGCCAATTTAACTACACTCAGGGAATTATGTAGCTAAAATCAACTGCAAATGACAGTTAAAATAACTGCATTTGCACTTAAAAAGGTGTAGACTACATTTGCAGTTAAATTAACTGCAATATGAAGTAATTTTTAACTGTTAAAAATCAACTGACAAATGTAGTAAAAATAACTTTAAATGCAATTGAAACAACATACATGCAAATTATTGTAAAACTGTACAAACAACTTGCAAATGTAGTTAAAAAAACATAAATAAAAAATTTTTTTTTTAATTATTAATTTAATAAAAAAAAAATAAATTTATGTAAACACTATTAACTTAATTTTATTCTATAATAAATTTAAAATTGAGAAATCAAAATTTACACTTAATGTCACTTTTTTTTCACTATTAAGATATTGTTGTACATGTCCGTCTGTGAGGGATGAAATATGCTGTTGTTTGGCTTCCTTTTTTTTCTCCAGGTAGAAAGGGATGAGAATATAAAAGAACTGAAAGAAAATAAATACAATATTTTTTTAACATTCCCCGTAAATAAATTTATATTATAAAACTTACCTTATTATTTTAGTAATTTAATAAAAAATATATAACCTTTTCCGTATTACGCGTGCTCACTCTTTGGCGTTGTTTTATGACTAAGACAAGAGAAAACATGTTATACTCATATTCTTTCACTAGAAATTTCTAAACAAGTGATTCATACACATACTTCTGTTTGCTTCGTGTGTGTGCATACACACTTGAAAATTTAAGTATTTGTAAATAAAATTTAAAATAACTGCATAAAATAAATGTTACTACAATGTAGTAATTTTTGTAGTTTGTTTAAAAAAATAACTGTCAAAAACATTGAAAAATTTTGTTCTAAGTAAATTAACTACAATTGTAGTTAAAATAACTACAACCGCATTACTACATAAATAACTGTCATGTAGTAACTGCAGAACTTTTCTGAGTGTACCTTAACCAAAAGTAAAATTCTCCTCAAGATAACTCTATATAGTGTTAAAATAATACTGTTTCCAATTATTCGACATAGACGGCTAACCGGTTATTGCATTATTCGAAAAATCACTAAAATTGATTAACCGATTATTCGGGTCGGTTATTCGAGAAAATTGGCGATTAATCGTTTAAAGCAAAATTAATGTATTTCCTTAACTTTTTATCAACAAAGACACTAACAGCTTCCTGTTTTTGTTAAATATTAACATGACATATGAACACGATGTATTTAAAAAAAAATTCAAATTAAAAAGCACATCTACACGAGAGAGAAATGCTAGAGATAAAACAAAAATCACCTCTAATTAGCTCTATTTTGAATGAGTTTAGCTATTTTGGAGTGTTTTTGCTCCATCTCTAGCAGTTTTCTCTCGCGTGTAAATGTACCTTAAGGTTGAAAGTTTCGGAATCTGAGATTATCTAAATTGAAACATTTCTTATACTATCAAAAATTAGTTAAAAATGGCAAAAAAAAAACTGCTGAAACTAGATTTTTTTTCTAAAAATTAGTAAGTTAAAAACAGCATAACCTAAAGGTAGATTTTCTATTTCTTTACGAAATTTTTTTTTAATCTGTAAAACTTTGGATACAAAATTTCTTTAAATGCAAATTTAATGAATACTACAATAAATATAATATTGCATTTAAAAAAATTATTGTCCAAAGTTCTTCCTCCTACTCTGAGAAATAAAAAAAAAGATTTAGTTCCATTTGAGTAAAATATTAATTAATTCAAAATATCAATTTACTCTACAAAAATTTGCAAAAAAAAATGTTCTGAATAGTAGAGTTAGTAGACTAAAGAATATCATAAACAGTTGTTAAATTTCTCAGTCTTTTTTCCGTTTTTAAGAGCCATTGACAATAAACCAAATTATCCAAAGTTTGAGCTAACATACGCACAGGGATCTTTATTATTCCAGTTTTAATGCAAATTTCCACTAAACTAATGAAGTTTTCTTAACAAAATGAATGGAAAGCTTCATAAAAATTTTCAATGTACGAACTTCAGCGAAACTTTATTGAATCAATGTAAAAATTCATAAATACAATGTAGACATTTCTCTCAGTGTACATTTAGAAATGTCAAATTCCATTTAATTTTGATTTTTTAGCTTTAATTTTGTGTTAACTATAGGTTATTTCGTTATTATTAATGTCCCAAATGCGAATAAAAATTTAATTTCAGTGAAACGGTTACGGGTTCCCTTGTATTCATTCTACACCTTTTTCAGTTTTAATTAAGAAAATTCCAAATATATTTCATAACTGTTTAAAAATGTTTTAAAATTCTCCAAAAATGTTTTTAAATTGTCCAAAAATGTTTTAAAATTGTCCAAATATATTCTAAAATGGCCTAAAAAGGTTTCAAAATTGTCTAAAATGTTTCAAAAGTATTCAAATTTTTTTTTTTTAATTTTTCCAAAAATGTTTTAAATTTGTCGAAAAATCATTCAAAAATGTTTAAAAATTGTTCAAAAATTTTTCAAAATTATCCAAATTATGAAAGGTTTTTATACAATTTTAAACAGTAATTGTATAAAAACCTTTCAAAATTCATTTCAAAATTGTTCAAAATGAATTTTAAAATTTTCAAAATGTATTTTAAAATTATACAAATATATCAATCACATCGAACTAGAGGCTGAATAATATCTACCCTCACTAATTATACAAATATATTTTAAAATATGTATTACAAATATATTTTAAAATATTTTATTTGTATTTAAGAAAATTCTATTTGTATTTGAAAATTGTCCAAATACATTTCAAAATCATTCATTTGTATTTAAAAATTTTAAATCTGTATTTCAAAATTGTCTAAATGCATTTCAAATAATTCCATTTGTATTTCAAAATTTTCTAAATGTATTTCAGAAATTTCCAAATGAATTTAAAAAGACTCTATTTGTATTCCAAAATTTTCCAAATGTATTTAATAAAATTCTAATTGTATTTCAAATTTTTAGAAATTTATATTTTTATTTTAAAAGCATATTTACTAACGTAGGTACATGTCTCATAATTCCTATAAAATTTTCATTACGTAAGAGAAAACAGGCATGTTTGTAAAAATGCTTTTAAAATAAAATAGAAATTTCTGAAATACATTTAGAAAAATTTGAAATGCAATTAGAATTTTATTAAATACATTTGGAAAATTTTTGAATACAAATAGAGTCTTTTGAAATACATTTGGAAATTTCTGAAATACATTTGGAGAATTTTGAAATACAAATGGAATTATTTTAAATGCAATTTTACAATTTTGAAATACAGATTACAAATTTTTAAATACAAGTGAATAATTTTGAAGTGTATTTGGACAAATTTAAAAAACAAATAGAATTTTCTTAAATACAAATAAAATATATTTGTGTTTATGTTTCTTGTAATTTTTGAGCCAAAGTTAAGAAAATTATGAAGTTTTGAGAAAAAAATAAGGGATAAATTCCATATTAAAATTGTAACCGGTTAATCGACCTGTTTTAACCGATTATTCGGATCGAATAATTATTTGAGTTTTGAATTATTTGTTTCGACATTAACCGAAATAGAGGCGATTAATCGAGGAATCGGTTAATCGATTAACCGAATTGGAAACACTATAAAATAAGCATTCTTTTAGATAAGTTAGCCGACCTTAATAGACTAATTTATATTTCTTCATTGTGGCAAGTTTAGAACCAAGAGCCAATACAGTCTGGTATCCGGAAAATATTTTATTCTTAATACGTAACGGAAATTTTCAATATTTATTCGCGCCAAATTGGTTTATTGGTATTGGTTACACAATGCACCAAAATAAAAAAGTTTGATGCGTCGGGGTTGCATCCCAGCAAAACCACACATTACCAAATAATGTGTAAAGTAATGTGTTGCCATTGGGGCCGATGCATTACTTTATACCTTACTTCACTGATGAATTTTACAGGCGATGAGCCCCAAAGTAATGTATGAGGAGGAAGTGATAAAGTAATTGGTTACTTATGTGGTAACAAGGATGCGAAAAGTAATGGGTCTAAAAATAGATTTTCGTAAAAAAATTTTATTTAAAAAAAATTTATTACAAATATTTTTTTATTAAATATATAAACGTGGTCGCGCTGGGATTCGAACCTGGGATCCCTGCATGTTAGCCGAGAACACTACTACATGAGCTACCCAGCAAAATATTGGTAATGACACCTCATTACTATCTGCATTACCAAAAATGATATATCATTACCTTCTGAATTATTTTATAATATAAAATAATGACTTCCTAATAACGGCCTATTGTATTCATTGTTTCTAAATATAAAATAATGACTTACTCGTAATATTTTAAATAAATACTTTTTACACAGTTAAATTTTATACATTTTTATTTATTATATGTAAATATGTTTTATGTTTAAATTTTTATGACAAGTCCTAAAATTACACATTAGAAAAAACTTAAATTTTTCTGAATGTATTTTCTTAAGCTAATAGTATTTGCTTAACTTCTTATTTTTAAGAATCAAGTAAGCAATCGGATAACCACTTATAATTCAACTTTTTGTAAGCATGTGTGTAACCACTTATTATTCAAAATCTCATAACTACTTATTTCTCATTTTTTCGTAAGCAAGCGAGTAAGCGTGACTACTTATAAAAACGACCACGCCAAACAAAAATAATGAGCTTAGACGCCAAAAAATAAGTTGTGCGGAGCTTTGAATTTCTATTATATAACCGCTTATTTGGTAATGAAAGATTTTGCTGGGTATCGACACATATAACATTTGATTGCTTAAAAAGTAAATGCATTGTTGTAATTAGTATTTTCATTTGTAATGTCGAAAAATATATACCTTATACCCATGCTTACAAAAAAAACACAAAGTAATGTGTCTAAAAATAGATTTTCAAAAATATTCTAATCAATACTTTCCGTTTATAAATCATGCATTACGTAATCAGTGATTGGTAAGTCATTACTTTTTGGTCTGAAATAATGCAGAAGGTAACGAGGTATCATTACAAGGTAATGCGTGAGTATATCACACTCATTACCAAAGTTTTGCTGGGGTCCTATCATTTTTGGGACGCAGATTACGAATTTGGTCTTAGAATTTGAAAGTTAGCTATACGGCGCTGTTCTGAGTTCCGAATCCACATAAAAAAATTCTAAAGTGAAAAATTCCGAATTTTTTTCCTGTTCTGTGATCAACATCCGAATTATTTTTTTCGTTTTATTTCTTGTAGAAAAAGCTTGATGAAAGTGAAACGAATATATGGGAAAATCTATGAAACAGGTCGATTTCAGATTTTAAAAATGAAAAATTTCAACTTAGTGGCACACATATTTTTTTAGATTAACTTATTTAAAATGCATTAAAAAGAAGTAATCTGTTCGCGTGAATCAATTTTTTTCAGTGCTAAAAAGTTATAAACAAAAAACCGCACACAATTTCGCTAGTAAGTATTTTAAAATTTTTGGATTTTTCGGGCATGTGACCATACATTTTCAAGTGACCTTTCCGTGCTGAGTCCGAATTTGGTTTCCAAATTTTTTCAACACATCGGAGGGGCAATTCTGTAACTTTTTAACAACAAAATTCGGTAGTTAAATTGACAAGTTTTCATAGTAAACTGACAACTTAGCAACCGAATTTTGTCGTTAAAAAGTTAGAGAATCCCACTACTGGTTTTTGGGAAAATTGAGGTCAAAGTTACCAAAAACCTTTTTTGGCCATTTTTGAATGGTTTTTACACACTTTTACCTCGAGTTAATGAAAAAAGATGACACAAATTTTGCAATCATCACGGTAAGTTTATTCGAAAACGCATAGTCGCGCTATATTTCCATTATTGATTTTAAGTAATATTGTTTTTTAATTTTTGCGTCCGTCCGTCTGTCTCTCTAGCTAATCTTGTGCGCATGCTACAGGTCGCAAATATTAAAATATTTTGATGAAATTTGGTAGACCAATTTATATCGGCCCAAGAACGAAGTCATGAATGGCACATCCACGGTTTAAAGAATTATGTGATCAAATATGTCTTGAATGGTACATATCTTCATTACTATTATTATGTGAAAGTGCTAAATGGTTCGGATGAACTTTGTATTTTCTACAGCATATATTTCTCCAAAATTCGCTGAAAGGTTAAATTCAAATTGAAGACACCTCCACAGTTTTAAGAATTATGGAGTCCAATCAATCTGGAACGGTAGATGCTATCATAACTATCATTATATGAAAGTGCTAAACAGATCGGAGTTTTTTTATGCTCTACATCACTTTTCGCTGCAAAATACTCTAAAAATTCAACTTTTAATTGACTGGCACATCCACAGATAGAAGAATTAATGATCAAAATCTGGCTTATATGATATATATCGCCATTAATATTGTTGTGTGTAAGTGCTAAAATGATTGGATTATCCGTTTCGTTCCTACATCACTTTTAGCTCCAAAAACCTATGAAAAGCTAAAAAATTTAACCTAAAATGGCTCTGGGCACTAAAATATTAATACGATCCATTTAGCACTTACACAAAATAATAGTATTACTGATATATACCGATCACGCAGGACTGCAACTAATTATTTCTCAAACTGCGGGTGTGCCCCCCAAAAAATATTAAATTTTATGATCTTCACGCATGAACATGAAGAGATTATTATTGTCATATCTTCTTTATTTCTGAAGGCACACTAATCAATTTAGCCTCATTTATTTTGTTTATTTGTCAGTTATTTGTCAGTATCAAAAAATTTTCAATTACATTGAGGCTGAAAACGCAAAAATGAAAAATCTCTGAAATTACTCTTTATTCAAAAAACAGAGTTACAGATTCTAAAGAACTATCATTTGTTCCTAAATGAGGGCACCTATTTTTTTCAATAAGTGTGAGTTTTTTTAACATCAGAACTATTATCCACCAAAGGTTTCAGGCGATTTCCACTTATGCTGAAAAAGCTATACCCAAATGAGTTGAAAAACTATCGAAAGTTACAAACAAAATTAGGGCAGTTTCTAATTGAGTAGAGCACATTAACAGCATAAATATTAAAATTTGAGATGTCCACCTGATTAAATTCGTTGCCTCGAAAATGCTGATACCATCAAAAATATTATATATTGTTACTAAAATTGTTTAAATCCCGAGTTACATGGAATCGCCCGGTTCCGTAGATTTGCCCATATATTTTTTAACAAGAATTATATAATCGGCGGTGTTCTCAGTTCCGAATCCACATAAAGAAATTCTAAAGTGGAACATTTTTGCTGTTTTGTGATTCACATCCACAAAAATTTTTGTGAAATATTCCGTGTATAAAAAGCTGGGTGGATGTGAAAACGAATGCACTTTTTTCTATGAAATATTTATTAAATTATTAAAAAAACATTTGTGAACAAAATTTTGAAATGTTTTCTTTGTATTTTCAATAAAATATTGAAATTTGTAGAACATTTAATACATAAAAAGATTATTTTAAAAACTGTCTATAAATTTTAACATTTTCTTTCGGAATCAAAAAAAAAAAAAAAAAAGTGGAAGAAAAAGAAAAAATTATTTAATCAAAATTTCAAATTTATTTTCACAATTGTTTTTTGTTTATATTTACATCAGCTGTGTTACCAAAGATTTCCCGAAGAAAAAGTTTGGGTAAGAGAAACACTAATACACTCTCATTAGCGCTCTCATTTACCTAATTTTCGAGTACGGGAACGCTTCTGGGTAAATTTCGGTAACTTTCGTTAACTTTGGGTACGTACGGGAACGCACTAAATATGTGAATACCAAAACAGCAAATTTCCGAATATTTTAATTCCATGTGCTTTTAGAAATCCATTCTAAATTTAAATCCTCTAAACTCAGAACAGCAGTGAATAATTTATTTTAAAATTAGTCTATTAGTATTAAAATTTAGTAGAAATAGCAAATCTTCGAAATTTTTTATTCCGTGTGATTTTGTAAATCCACTCTAATTAAAAAGTTTCAGAACAACAACACATCATACTACTATGTTCGAGCGATCATTTCAGATTAGGCTTTCAAGAATATGGAACGATCTACCTCTATACCTGAGAGGTTTTGCTTTTTCACCCCAGGTCTTTAGGCGAAAGCTTCTTTTTATTATTATTATTATTATTATTATTGCAGGAAAATCTGGTGATTGTACTATTTTTATTTTAAATATCTACCCAGCAAAACCTTGGTAATACATGGGTACACTCAAAAAAAGAAGTCAGTAAAGTCAGCAAAAAATGTTGCTGTGTCAGCAAATTTTTAGTCAGGAGCGTGCTTGCAAAAAAGTTGGTAATTTCAGCAAAAGGTTTGCTGAAAATCAGCGAGCTGATTTTTACAAAAAAAAATTGTAATCTCAGCAAAAGTTTTGCTAACAATTAGTCGATTGCAAATGAAAAAAATCCTTGCTAAAATCACTAAAGTTTTTGCTGAATATTAGTAGACTGAAAAAAACTCAAAAAACTTGTAGCGAAATTTTACTTTAGTTAATTTATTTGCTGGAAATTTATATATACACTCAGGGAATTATGTAGGTAAAATCAACTGCAAATGACAGTTAAAATAACTGCATTTGCACTTAAAAAGGTGTAGACTACATTTGCAGTTAAATTAACTGCAATATGAAGTAATTTTTAACTGTTAAAAATCAACTGACAAATGTAGTAAAAACAACTACAAATGCAATTGAAACGACATACATGCAAATTATTGTAAAACTGTACAAACAACTTGCAAATGTAGTTAAAAAAACATAAATAAAAAAATATTTTTTTAATTATTAATTTAATAAAAAAACAAATTTATGTAAACACTATTAATTTACTTAATTTTATTCTATAATAAATTTAAAATTGAGAAATCAAAAAGTTCACTTAATGTCACTTTTTTTCACTTAAGATATTGTTGTACATGTCCGTCTGTGAGGGATGAAATATGCTGTTGTTTGGCTTCCTTTTTTTCTCCAGGTAGAAAGGGATGAGAATATAAAGGAACTGAAAGAAAATAAATACAATATTTTTTTAACATTCCCCGTAATTAAATTTATATTATAAAACTTACCTTATTATTTTAGTAATTTAATAAAAAATATATAACCTTTTCCGTATTACGCGTGCTCACTCTTTGGCGTTGTTTTATGACTAAGACAAGAGAAAACATGTTATACTCATATTCTTTCACTAGAAATTTCTAAACAAGTGATTCATACACATACTTCTGTTTACTTCGTGTGTGTGCATACACACTTGAAAATTTAAGTATTTGTAAATAAAATTCAAAATAACTGCATAAAATAAATGTTACTACAATGTAGTAATTTTTGTAGTTTGTTTAAAAAAATAACTGTCAAAAACATTGAAAAATTTTGTTCTAAGTAAATTAACTACAATTGTAGTTAAAATAACTACAACCGCATTACTACATAAATAACTGTCATGTAGTAACTGCAGAACTTTTCTGAGTGTAGAAATTGTGTAGTTTTTTTTAAATTATCATTTTCGTTGTCTGTACTACATCCAGGCAAGCTGCGACATCTATATCTTGTCTATCTGGTTGTCGTCCACGCTGTAAATGCGGTTATCAGCACAATTTTTGTAGAAAAATAAATTAGTAAAACATTAGTTCAAAATTAGTTTAGTGCTAAAAAAAATATAACTAAAACTTTTGCTGAAAACGGAATTTCAACAAAAAAATTGCTGAAAACTAGTACACTTGATATACAAGACGTTTTACTAATTTTTCGACTAACTTATTTTTTTGAGTGTACTACTATGCATATTACCTGGTAATATATAAACCGCTTACCGTTGCATTTTTTTGTAATACGAAATTCATACGTTTGAATGTTTTATTGGTATAAATAATTCGTTTTTCTAGAAAATTATAGAAATTCTATTTTTTGTTAAAAATCCGTGAATTTGAAATTGATATTCGGTTTAAAAAATTAAAATTTAAACAAAATGTTTTTGAAAACTCCTTACACGTAAGTTCAGAATAACATGTTGCTAGGTAAGGAGTTACCTCGATGGACATGCCCTTGTTAAAATAATAGCGTTAGTAATAGAAAAGTAAGAGGTTACCCGCTTCATTACAAAATGCTTATTTTTATAACCAAAACTTATAAAAAAAAAATTTCAAAAATTATTGGTTAAAAATATGTAATTTTTAATTTAATAGTCAATATAAAACAAATTGAAATTTTAAGAAAAAAAATCGTATTATTTTTAGTGTCCGATCGAGTATTCGGCTTCGGAGTTCGGCCAAAAAGTGATGTTCGGCCAAGTTCGGTGTTCGGCTAAATTTTGGCCGAATACCGAACTTTTCTATAAATCAATATTTTGCAACATTTAGCTCTTTAATTTTGTATAGTAACTTATAAATATGCACATATTTAACTTAATTTTTACTTAAAGAGCGAAAAAGACAACTATTTTAGGTTTTTGCAATTTAGAAATATTTAGAAATTGGTTTCCGCATTTTTGAATTTGAAAAAGTTGCATGAAATTGTATTTTTATTCAAACACAAAAGTATTCGGCTTCGGTTTCGGCCGAACTTAGTAATTTTGGCCAAAGTTCGGCTTCGGCTTCGGTTCGGCCTTAAAAAAGTGAGTTCGGTCGGACACTAATTATTTTACGGTTTTTTGTAACCTAAAGGTAAGTTCAGAATACCATATTACTAGGTAAGGAGTTACCTGGATGGACATGCCCTTGTTAAAATAATAGCTTTGGTAATAGAAAAGTAGGAGGTTACCTACCCTTATTTCTTCTTACCAAAGTCATTACCGGGTAATAGAAGGTTTTGCTTGGTATTTTTATTATTCAAGATAATAGCTGTGTTTGTGCGGAAAACTATCAACGTTGGCTTATGTCATTCCCATATAATTTTGACATAGTTTGCCGCACAAACACAGCTAATGTTTTCATTATTTTTTATATGATAGTTTTACGGTATTTTTTAGTTATTTTTATTATTATTTATATTATTTTTATTTAAATTATTTTTTTTTTGTAGTAGCTTTTATTAATCATATATGGCTCTTAGGGCCAGTGGTGGCCAGGGGTATGGCATCACCAAAAACAAAAGTTATAACGACATCGTTATCACTAGATCAGGGGTATGGCATCCCCAAAAACAAAAGTTATAACGACATCGTTATCACTAAATTTGTTCAAAAAATTGACAATTTTCTTTTTTTATTTAAATTGAAATAATAGGTCCATTCGATTACTTTTCTCAGTCAAGTCCAGTAAGTATTACTCAGTACAAACTTACAGAGAGGAATACAAGATTTACTATCAATATAAAATTTTCCCAAACATGTACGCGAACAGAAAATTTGCAACAATTTGCAAGTTTGTAGACATAGCTGATTACAACACCAAATATACAGATCAATTTTATCTGGTCGGAATGGAAGACGATATTTTTTATGTTAAATCTTAAGCATAAACTTTTTACAAGGTTTTCTTATCTTTCCCATAATTTATTTTGAAAGTTTCATTGCTTTGAATTTCCATAAAATAACATAATTGTACAATTTTTTTTTGTTATCAATAAACGAACATACATATGTTTTCGAACATATGTTTTTTTCTGCTTGCAAAATTCTTACTGAGAAAAATTTATCCAGTAAAAATTTGTAAGAAAAAGAAGAAGACTTAGAAATTCTCATCATAGAACTGTCACTTTATTCTCTCTTTTTTCTTTCTCTTTACTGAGTATTTGTGTTAACGAACGCCATCCAGTAAAAATTTGTACAAATTATCCAGTAATCGAATGGACCTAATAACAAACAAAAAAGCAAAACAAAAAAGGAATTCTCAAATTTAAGCATTTGAACATATTTTGCGCTTGATTTTTTCTTATTTTGCGCAGTTTTCAGCAATTTTTTAGTTTTTAAATATAGGCTCAGCCGATACTAAAGTGACACTAAATAGTTGCTCAGGTGATACTACATATCAGCGCCCCCTACCGGTGAGTACTATAGTACGCAAAAGCAAACTCAACCCTTTTACGCGTACGTTACCGCGGGTACCCGCGGGAACCCAAAACAGCCCAAACAACAACAATTTACACGTAATTTTGAGTACGGGAACGCCTTTGGGCTAGTTTGTGTAACTTCGGTAAAGTACGGGAACAGACATCAATAATGAAGTCAGAGAAAAATTCAACGTTAAAGTGTCAGACAGGTTAGTAAGAAGAAGACTGAATGAAGCAAACTTATTTGGACGAATAAGTAGAAAGAAGCCTCTCCTTTCAAGAAAAAATATTAAGAAACGTATTGATTTTGCCCAAACCCACAAAGGAAATGAGTTGTCCTTTTGGAAAAATGTGCTTTGGAGCGATGAAACGAAGGTAAATCGTGTCGGACCAGATGGTAGAACATTTGTACACTACCACAAAAACCAGGCTTTAAACATTAAGTACACTCATAAGACCTTGAAACACGGTGGGGGTAATATTATGATATGGGGGGCTTTTTCCTGGCGTAGTGTTCGGCCTATCATAAAAGTAGAGCACAAAATGGACAGGTTTCAATATTTGAGCATTCTTAAGAATATTATGGAGCCATTTGCCTATGAAAATCTGCCAGTTAAGTGGATCTTTATGCAAGACAATGATCCGAAGCATTCGTCGAACATAGTGAAGGATTGGTTTTTACAAGAACAAATTAAGGTTTTGGACTGGCCAGCCCAAAGTCCGGACCTTGATCCAATAGAAAATCTATGGAATGATGTAAAAACAAAAGTTTCGCATAAAAATTACAAAAACTCCACATAACTTTGGGCTGGTATTCAGAAGCCTGGTATTCTATACCAAAAGAAAGATGCCAGAGATTAGTTGAGAGTATGCAAAGAAGATGCGAAGCGGTTATTAGCTCTGTTCCACGTACGTTACCGCGGGTACCCGCGGGAACCCAATCTTACCAAAAAGCGTTTCTATTGTTAAAAATTGGGTAAATGAGAGCGTTGATGAGAGAATAATTTGTTTCTCTTTTTACCAGAAGTTACCCGTACTTTTTTTGCGGGTAAAATGGTAAAACTGTCAAATCACTAGTTGTTTATAAATCAGCTGTTTTAAATTTGTAAAAATAATTAAAATATTAACAAAACTTGTAAACAATAATTAATATCGTTAACAAATACCACTTTATAACATTTTTTCCTTATTCCCTTCGATATTTTATTCTTAAAAATAGCTTTTGTTTATATGAATAACTTTGACGTTAATTTTTGGCGTTCCAGGTATTGTGAGCAATTTTACCATTTTTGAGATAATTATTTGTTTACTCTCATTTTACCAGACTTTACCCAGAATTACGTGGAACAAACCTAATGTTAAAAAAATGTTTTTCACCTCAATTTGAACGCATTTGTGCCGAACAGTACCCAGCAAAAAAAAAAACCGAATGCATTCTACAAGAATGCATTTTTCACTGCATATAAAGTAGCTATATAATATTTCTTACTTCCAATAAACGTATTTTAAATGACTTCCAAAATGCCATTAATTAAAAACTTTTTTTACTTCCCAGCAAAAAAATACCTGACCATTTTAAAAATATGTCAGTTAATAAATTAATTTACATCATTTTTTAATTAGCAATTTTTTACAGAATGGACGATGAAAGAAAAGTGCGTTCAAAAATAATTAAATATTTTCAACAAAACCAAACATGGACATACAAAAAAATTGCCAAAGAAACTAATGTATGCCGCCAAACAGTTTCAAAAGTGGTAAAAAGGTATCTGGAACACCTAACAATTGAAAAGAAGACGGTAACAGGAACAACGACTGGTTATCGTAATATTGGTAAGGTATATAAAGTTAAAAGCATCCTTAAGAGCTACTAACACATCTGGCAGAAAAACAGCTCGGTTAGCCCAATGCTCGGACTTTTTTGTACGTAAATGAAACGTAAGGCAGGACTTAAGTCCTACAAAATTCAAAAAGATCCCGATAGAAACGCTTTTAAAAATTTGGAGGCCAAAACCAGAGCTCGAAAATGGAAATCAAATTTTATACAAAAATACAACTGTTGTGTAATGGACGACGAAACTTATGCCATGGCTGATTTTTCGCAGCTCCCTGGTCAAGAATTTTATGTTACCGATGTTCGAGGAAATGTTGCGGAAAAATTTATGTCGAAAAAGCAAACGAAATTCCCTAAAAAAATTATTAGTATGGCAAGCCATATGTAGCTGCGGCCAAAGAAGCCAGTGATTTGTAACATCTGGGGGGTTACTGCGTAATTCGATTCGAAAAAGAAAATTTACGATTTTTTACAATCGGTACTGCGTAATACGATTTTCGAAAATTTATTTTCGAAAGTACAATTTTTTTCCCCCTTTCGAAAACCAAAAAAATTTCCTTTCGAAACTGCAACTCTGTAATACGAACATTAAAGCAAAATACGTTGTAATTGTTCGTAAATGGTTCGAAAACTATTTTGTTAGCGAAAATAAAAGAAAATGTAAGTATTTAAATAAAATATTACAAATAAAAACTGTTTATAAGTTAAAATATAATAATTGATACTCTTTTGTGTACCAAAAAGTATAAAATTAAAAAAAAGTATTTTCACGAAAATCTAATAGTTATTTGAAATTGTTATTTGAAGGGGCGGCGGCATAAAGAAAAAGGCATTTACGAAACAAAGACAGTATGAAATAATGATTGAGTTTATGGTGAAGCACCCGGACTTAGCAAAAGGCCACTTAAAAGTTCCAGAAGGTAAAAGCAAATCAAAAAATTTGTGGCAGAGGTTGTGTTTAGATTTAGATGCTGCTGGTCCACCTGCTCATGATGTTAAAGGTTGGAAAAAAGTAAGTTTTCGGTTATCTTAATTACCAAGAAGCGATTTAAAATTGTTTACTATTAGGTATGGGCCGATTACAAGAACCATCTAAAAAATAAAGTTCGACTGAACCGAAGCAGCATTTCTGGAACTGGCGGAGGACCAAGTAAATATTGCTCCCTTACGCAACTAGAACAACAAACTGCCGAGTTGCTGTCAATGCAGGAGGCAGTCAATGGAATGAATGGCACCTTAGAGTTTGGAGCAAAAACTCTTTCAAAAACCGGGCTTTCAACAACTGAAAATATAAACAATGAAAATAATGTTACAACTCGGGATGAGGCCGATACGGATTCTGATATATCAATTGAAGAGGATAGCAGTGAAGAATCAATTCCGCATCGACCAAAGCGTAAAGAAAAAGCTTTTGACAAAGACAGTCTTCTACGTAAACAAGTAGAAAACCAAATTTTATATCAGCAAAACTCGATAAAAATTTATACCGAAATTAACCAAAATCTTGCTGGGGTTCAAAAATATTTGAAAAGAAGTTTTGAAATTCAAGATCGCAGATATAAACTAGAAAAAGACAAATTTAAATTTGATAAAGAAAAATTCGAACTTGAAAAAGAAAAATATGAATTAAAAAAGGCTAAATTTAATTTTAAGAAAAAAGAAGAATACTTTAAATCAAAAAGAAAGATCGAACATCTTGAGTTAAAGAAACGTTTTTTTGAGTTGCAAGAGCAAAAACATCAACTTTCAAAGTAACACTATAAAATATAATTTTTAGAACTATTTGTTTTTTTTAAGTTTTTAAATGAATTTATTTGTTTTTTTTTCTATAAATAAATGTTAATATATTAATTGTTTTAACTAATTTCTTTCCATGTTAGTTTTTATTTCCTCTCTTATAGCCTTTGCAATGTTACCAAAATTGTTTTCTTCAATGTTGCAAGTTATAGCAGAGGAAGAAGGTTCGTTGTCTTCATTTTCTGGAAGAGGATTTTCAACATTGAATTGTAAACAAATGTTATGCAATGCACAGCAAACATTAAGTATTTGGACTGCTTTTTCTGGAGAATAATGGAGTTCTCTTGCTGCTAACAGGCAACGAAATCTTGCCTTCAACAGTCCAAAAGTTCGTTCAATTATAGATCTAGCTTTGGAATGTTGCTCATTGAAGTAAGATTCTGCAGAATTTTCTAATGCGTTTCTGTATGGAGTAAGAATCCACGGCTCCAGAGGGTATCCAGAATCACCTTAAAAAATTTATGAAAATTTCAATAAATATCTCGTGTGCCATTGTTAATAAATTAATAAAAAAAACTAACCAAGGATTCTTGTTGCTCTATCTCCATTTACAAACATTTCCTTTAAGTATTGCCTTTCTTCAGACAAATTCCAAACGTGTGAATCATGGCTAGCTCCACCAAAACGTCCATTTATAGCCCTTATGTACATTTCATGGTCACAAATCTGCAATAAAAAAATAATATGCAAGTAACATTAGAATGTACTACGTCCCTTGGAACTTACTGCCATAGCATTTATGCTGTGTTTTAATTTCCGATTAAAATATAAATGCTCATTACTATTTGGTCTTATAATTTGAATATGTGTTCCATCCACTGCTCCAACAATTCCAGGAATTCTACTTTTACTATAAAAATATCTTTTAGCCTCTCTCAACTTTTCTTCTCTTGTTTCAAAGACAATGTGCTTGGGACAAAGATTTTTTTCTATGGCTTGGCATACTTCTGTCAAACAACTCGACATTGATTGTTGAGAAATTCCCAAATGACGGTCTTGGCCAATCTGATGTTGGTATCCACCTTGTGCCAGAAATTTTAATGTAGCTGCTAATTTTAATATTGGTGGAATGGCAGTAGATCTTTGAGTGGTTTTTAATTCCACTTTTATGCTATTTAAGACATATAAAAAGGCATCCTTATTAAGCCGGAAGTTTTTTACGAAACTGAAAATAAAACTTATGTATATTTCCATCAATCTATAAATTTAGTTATTTCTTACCTCTTATCATTAAGGCTCATAATATCCGATTTATCTCTTACTAATTTTCTTTGGATTCTTTCTGGAATCGAATTGTCATTATTTTCATCAATCCAGAATTCAACACAATCCATTTTAAAGTATTTTTTGTAATTTTAAATGGTTTTCTATTTTTATTATTTCTTCGAATTTTCGCTGTTATTTTTTTTTGGTGCCAATTTTGACATTTAAATTCAAGTGCTGCCAAGTTTCTGATTATAATTTCCCAAATATATATAAATACAACTCTGTGGTCTTTTCGAAAGGTTTACGCAGTAAGGTTTTATTTTTCTTTCGTAAATTATTTTCGAATGCTTTTTATTTTCGAAACGAATTACGCGGTAGCCCCCCTGGCTCCATAAACAGCGAAATTTATATCAAGGAGTATTTGCAGAAGACTTCTTCTATTTTTGAGTCAGCACAATGTATCCACTTACTTTTGGCCTGATTTAGCATCTTGTCACTACAGCAAGAAAGCGCTGGAGTGGTATAATGATAATAGTGTGGTTTTTGTACCAAGAGAGGCAAATCCACCAAACTGCCCACGCTCAGGCCAGTGGAGAGATATTGAGCTCTTGTTAAAAGAGAATTAAAGGGCACAAAGAAGTTCTCCCAGGACATGCAATATTTCAAACGTAGATGGGCCACCTGCTCTAAAAAGGTGACAGAAACTACCATAAAAGCTTTAATTTTAATGGGAGGGTTTCCGGAAAAAGTGGATAACTTTGTTCTTAGTGGTTAGAATTCCATGCGGTTTTTTTTTGTTTGATTTTTTATTAAATTTCATTTAATAAAAATTTGGTTTGAAGTCTTAAAATTCAGTGGTTTGTTTTTTATTGAACTTTATGTGTGTTAACATTTTTATGATCTCACTACTTAAAAGCCGAAAAAGAATTTCAATAAAATTCGACTCCAGCACACTCACGCAATATACTCTGTTTTTTGTTAGGACGATACAACAAATGGCACACCTCTTGTGAAAAACCTTAATGTTTGTTTTTTCTTATGTTTTTGTATTTATTTCATTTTATATGTTGTAAGAAAATAAAATAGCATTTTTTTCTTTTAATTTAAATAAATATTTGGCTACGAGCCATTAAACAAATTTTAGGCTGTACTTATTATTTTGACCATATGTGTACATTAGAGTTGTCCAAAAAAAAAAAAAAAAAGTTGGAATTTTCACGCTCCACAACCCTACAAATATGCCACTTTGAAAAAAAATGTGGTCTGATCAAAAAAATCACCAAAAAAGTTTTGTTTAGAGGTAGCACATCGCAATTGAAGTTTCCAGGTTGTACTTGTTATATTATTTTTAATTAATTAAAAATAATGGAAAAAATGAGAAAAATTAAATATAAATATTACGATCGCGACATATCAAATCTAATACCTTTTTAGGTGTACATTACGAATTTGAAATCAAAATTGAAATCGGAGTCGCTGATTTCGCGAAATTTGAAAATTACATACAAAAAATTATCAACTTCGATCAGGATGTTTTCTTATATTTACCAATATGAAATTTTCGTTTTTGCATTAATATATATCTGTGGAATGTCCTATTATGAGAGATATGGTTTTTGGTAGCAGTAAAATTATAGCAATCTAAATAATAGCGAAATATTAAAAAATGTCAAATTTTAAGTTAATTTGCAAGGATATCTGTTATCCTTTTTAAAATTAATATCAGTGTTATATATAATGAAGGCCCTTGGTAAGTGAATTGCAAAAGTATAACTAATTGCATTTTTCGATAACACCGTTTAAAGGTAATTAGGAAAATATCTCATAAAACTTGAGTTTTTTTGAATTTTCAAAAACCGCGAATAATTCATAAACCACAAATTTTTTTAAAGTTTCGATTGCTGATTCATAATCTTCATTAAAATAAAGATCAGATTTGAGAAATTTGCGCATTCAAGGCAAAAACAAGTTGAATTTTTAATTACATCTTTTCGGAAAATTTCGAAAATTTGACTAAAATATATATTTTTTTGTATAAATTTAAAAAAAAACCGCGAATTACTTAAAAGTTACTTAATTTTTTTAAGTTTTGATTTTAAATTCCTTATATTCACATTAATTAAGACCAAATTTAAAAAAAATTGTTAAATAATAGCGTACAGGTTAAAAAATAATTAAATTTAAAGTCAACCCTTCTTTTTGTATAAATTACTCTAGAGATAAATTACTAATTCTTAAAAGACAACTTTTTGTGCTACCGCTAAATAAAAGCGGATTTAGCTGAAACTTGGCACAGAGAGTTTTTAGACATTAAGGAATATGGGCGACATTGTGGAGATCGCGAATTCCAACTTTCATGTTTTTTGGACCACTCTAGTGTACATATATTCAAAGAAAGCTGACTTACTTTCCAAACCTGTAAATTTTTAATATCATCGTTAGCTTTATTATTTATTGTAAAAACGTCGTCTCCTGACAATTTCCTTAGGCAAGAATGAATATTGGATAAGGGCATGACTTCAACAGATTATTTTTCACAAATAAATAATGAAATAAATTTTGTGATTTTAGCACATTTTTAATTACTTTTGATTTTCATATTTATCAATTGTACTTCCTTTAATCTAAAATTATTATTCCAAATTTTCTCCCAAAATTTGTTGACTTTTTTTTAATTTAAATTTGTTAGCTATAAGTGATCATATTGTTTTGTCCGTAACTGTGTTAAGGAAAAGTTAAATAATAAAATTACAATGATGGAATTCACCGTTCGTACTATTTTAAGTAGTAAATTAGCATTTATCGTAAAATTGACAACTTTCTATGGGATAAACTTCAAAAATCATGCTATTTTACAACGTGCTAATGTTGGCACTTAAACTGTGAATTCCTTCAATATTTTAAATAATAAATTTAATAATGAAAGCACGTCACCATATACTTCTCATTGTTATACAAATTTCTTAAGATATTCTAAGAAAATGTATGGCAAAGTGCTTTATTGGAAGCTTTATTAACAAAATCTATAACTTAAGTTTTTCCACTAAATATTGAAAAATGTAGGTTGTCTTTCGTTTTGAAATACAGCTGAAAAAAATTACTTTTAGGATAAAAACTAAACCAAAATTACTTAGAGAATTGGTGATATTAATTTAATTTTTTAGTTAAATTGAGTATTAAAATATAAATATTGTTTTCTTTAAGCCTGAACTGTTTAAAACAGATCTGGGCTAAAATGCGTTTAAGCTTAATCTTACATGTATGTATTTACTTTTTTTTAACTTACAGTTTTTTTAAGTTTTATGCTTAAAAAATTAAAATAAAAAAACTCAACTCAGGATTTAAAGTTTAAAAATTGTAATTTAAATTCTTTTTTACACTACTTAATAAAAATATGTACAATTTTTTATTTATAAACAGAAAGCCCGCAATGACTATTTTTTTTTTTAAGTTTAGACTTTAAATTGGCTTTCATATTTCTTTTTTACACAAAAAAACTTATTGTTACAAAATTTTATACATTGTTTTTTATTCAATTATTATTGTATTTATTAAACACAAATGCTAGTAACTAAAAAATCTACAGTTTGTAAGTAAAAAAACATAATTAAATCCAGGTTCATTGTAGAGTATCCAAGAAAACAATGGTTTCAAAATACCGAGTTTTCTTTTATTTAAAAAGTCTGCTTTAGGCCAAGTTTTTGGATAAAAGATAATATCCTAAAACTCGACCTTTTCCAATAATATTAGAAAACTTTAGTATTAATTCACACCTTACACTTTTTTGTAGTTTGAGCTTTTATAAGTATTTTTAAGATTTTAAAACCTGTTGTTAACTTTTGTGTAATAAATTAGTACCGCTTCTTTAGAACTTTAAAGGACGATTTTAAAAAAATTGTGACAAAGTTAATATTTGAGAAATTATTTAATTCGCTGAAATTTATACTAGTGTGCGACACATAAAATTACCTATAAGTTCTACAAAAATTTCCAAAAACACTTTTTAAAATAGTTGTTTTTGGAAATTTTAATTTGGACACTATCTCGTTTGGAAACCATGCACGGCACACAAATAAATTATTCACAAAACATTTAGTAAATTTTGTTTTCTATCGGAATAGCTTAATTTTATACTTTTTATACTTAAAAAAATACGCATGTGTGTCATTATGAAATCAAGGGGAAGCTAACATATCAAAATTATTTAAAATATTTAATTAAAAAAAAAAAATATGAATTAAAAATTTACTTTTGCCAAATAATGGGCTTGTTTTGTTCCAATATGTGTTACGAAATCCCATAAAAATTTTGACGTTGGACATGTTAACTGTTAAATCTTTAAATATTTTTAACATCGATAATGCATGTTATCGTTTTTTTGTGTTCATGTTAAGTGTGAACCACAAAACAAGGCTAACAATAGTTTTGGTAACCGAGTTCTGTCTATTTGTTTTTTTTTTTGAATACTCTAAAGTTTTAAATTATTTATTTTGTTTTATTAGTTTTTTTAAGTGGTTCTTGTTTGCTTTATTAACTTCATGTAATATATTTATGTATATCTTGTTTAAAGGAAGTGCTCTATAGTAAAATGTTTAAACGTTATATTAAAAATTAAATTTGTAATTTAATAAACACAACAAAGTTTAAATATATATTATATTTTTAATAGTAATTAATCGTTAAAGTATAAAGGTTGTTTTTTTTCTCATAAAAGAAAATCAAGCATTATTAACATGTAAGCCTTAGCATATAAAAATAACTCTACAAAAATAATAATAAATAAAATAAAAAGCATTTTGAATGGCCTTTATATTTTACAATTTTCTACGAAAACGTTCTTCAGTTTCACCTCGCCATTCTGGATCATTAGGATCATCATCTTGAAATGGTTCTTCCTCGTCGGTAGATTCACCAACATTATCCGGATGTTTATGTTGTTGTCTACCACCAACATAAGCACCATATTGATCCCCATATATATCGTCATCATCATAAACACCATTTCCGCCAATACCACTAGCAGATGCACCGCCACTATCGGCAGTTAGATGATCGTCATTTGGAGCTAAATGATGTTTAGGATAATCATCATACTCTTCTTCATATAATAACATATCGCCATTTTCATTGTCATCGTCTGCTGAAATAGGTCTCATATTTTTATGGGAACCTTTAACGCGTCGACCACCTCCAACTACTGCTGTTGCTGCAGTATCACCACACATTGTTGAGGCTCTGGAGGTACGTTTTAAGGTACTATTACCACTTGCAGTACGTGAATATTTTGCTAAGATTCCTATTCCTCCACCACCACCTCCAGGAAGAAAGCAATCATCAAAACGATTTATGTCTTCACTGTGATCACTGGGCATAGCACGCATTAATTCTTCAAATTGTTCATCAGTCAAGGGAAATTTTAATGATTCATAAGGTGGTATAAGCTAAAATGACAATTGAAAAACAAATTTTGTGTAAATTTGAATTTTGAAATTATTTATATGGATTTCTATGCTGCAAGATATAATCTTATAATTAAAGCATAAAACTAAAATTGAGTAACATAAACAGATTGCGTTATTATAAAAAAACTGATTAAATAAATATCCACAGAAAAAAAAGAAGACACCAACAATAGAATTTGTAGGAACAAACACATTTTTTTTTAATTGAAATTTTATTTCCAATAATTTTTTTTGTTTGAAATGCTTGCAAATTGTTATTTTTCATATAAAAACGAGTAAAAAAGTTAAACTCGGGCATGCCGACTATATAATACCCTACACCAGTCTGATTAAAAGCAAACTAATGTTTGGATCCGAAATTCGAATGGGTTAAAACTAGGGAAGTTAATCGCGGAATTATTCAATAAAAATGAGTCCGCGGAATTATTCAATAAAAAGAATCCCGGGATTTTTGCAATTGCAAAAATATGTGGTAATTTTTCCAAAATTGTAACCCTGCTGATATTTTTAATCCGTTAAATCTACAGTAGTGTTCGAAACCTAAGCAACTTCTCCTAATAAAGTAATCAAAGTCCTACATATTCTTCTTAAATTGGTTTATACAAAATAACACTTTTAATTTTTATTATATTATGTACCTACCATCTAATAATAACAACAAAAATTTAATTCCATTTCCTTGACAATAAAAAAAAAACAAAAACCAAATTAACTCCATATATTATTGTTCGAAACTTAAGCAACTTTCAGTACTTCCTATAATGCCCTTTCTTTCATATAACCTCCGCACATAGTTTTGCCATAGAATCTATAAGACTTGATAGTGTTGTGGTTGGTATTGATTCCCACTCTGATTTTAAGCAATTTATCAGCTCCCGCTTATTACTAAAACGGCGAGTTCCGACCCTGCGCTTCAAAATGCCGAATAGGTTTTCTATGGGAGTAAAGTCTGAAGATTGAGCTGGCCAATCCAATTATTGAATCCATTAACAAGTAACCATTCTTTGACTCACTTTTGACGAGAGTTTGGGTCATTATTACGCTGAAACACCCATCGAAGTGGCATTTTTTTTTTATTAATTCTTCAATTACATAACCGAGCCCTTAGGCCCTTATATGGTTAATTAAAGCTACTAACTAAATAACAAACTTCTATATAAAATTAAAGTTAATTATCAAAATATATAATAAATCGCAATATAAAAAACTCATAATTACATATGTAGGTATATGAGATCACATAAAATAAAGCATTACAAATTTAAATAAAAGAACCAAAATAAAATCACAGTGAATTCCAATTCGGCATATTGAAGCATGTGTTTGGCTAAAATATCCATATAAACAAAAGGATCCATTTTTATTTGCATTTCAACAAAAGACCAACTCCACTCGTCGAAAAGCAGGTCCACACCATTACATTTCCGCCCCATGCTTTATTGTTTCTTTACAATAACGCGGATGTAATCGTTTTCCCTTCGGTCTTCGAACGTGGCATACTTCATCTGAATTTAACAGGTTAAATTTAGACTAGTCGCTGAATAAAAATATTTTCCATTTCCTTACAGTCCAATTTGCGTGAGCTTTTGCAAAATCCAACCTTAAATTTCATAAAACTAATGAAAATTAACGAATACGATGCAAACATTTAGGCAAACCTCTTTTTTAAATGTTTCTTTGTCAGTACAGGTTTCTTAGACGGCATGAAGCTTCTCAAATTATTTTCCAATGATCGTTTTCTCACACTGTTTTCTCACTAATATTGAGATTATGCTCACTCACAACATCTTTGGTAGAAATAAAGGGTTTTTTCTTAATTAATCGGACGATTTTCAATCTGTTCGATGTGAAGTTTTTCGAGGTTGCCCTCTGGTATTGGCTTTCTCTACTATTCCAGTAGAGAAACTACTTCGCTATATCAGCGAAACTATTGATTTGTTAATGCTTAATTTGTTAGCTATAGAGACTTGCGAATTCAACAATTTTGAGCTTAAAATCAATTCCGTAACGTGTATGAGCCATAGATCTACAGAAAAAAAAAAAAAATTTAATTTTCTTTGTCGAACTAAACGGGAATTAAATAAATGTTTGTTTATTTGTTGCAAAAAAATACAACAACAAAATAGTTGCTTAAGTTTCGAACAATGATATATGGAGTCAATTTCGTTTTTGTTTTTTTTTTACTCGCAAGGAAATGGAATTAAATTTTTCTTGTTATTATTAGAATGTAGGCATATAATATAATAGAAATTAAGTGTTGTTTTGTATAAATCAATTTAAAAAGAATATATAAGACTTTCATTACTTTATTAGGAGAAGTTGCTTAGGTTTCGAACAATACTGTATATTGTGCAGTATTTCTTATTATATTTCGGAAATCATCGATTAAAATTCAGGATAAAAAGTTATATTTCAGAATTTTTCATTTGAATTTCTGCACTATATGTATGTGGAAAACTATTAACAAATTCTGAAACAAATTGAAAATTCTAAAATTCATTTGACAATTTTAAATTAAAATGATATAAGAATAGTGAATATGAAATTATTATAAACAAAATTAGCGCACAACATATCGACGGAGTTAAATTCTTATTTCTTGAGTTTTTTTCAATTCTTTCGTTCTTTAGATATAAACAGGAGTATGTAAAAAAAAAGTATAAAACCATTATATTTTATAGTGCTCACGCATAATAATTTGAAAACTTTATAACCTGTTTATAAAATAAAATTTGTATGAAAAATTTGTTTTATAAGTCACTTATAAATTTTAAGTGTTTATGCATATGACCCCATATTTCTTTTACAATTTTTTAAAATAAAAAAATTGCAAAATGGTAAAAAATCACGAAATCCCGTTCCGTCCCGGGATCCCGGGAAGTGATTTAAAGTGAGTAAATATTTATATTCCAGCAACTTCCGGCATTCAATTTAGGTCAATTTTTAATTTTATTATTGAATTAGTCTTGTTTTGAAGACTTGATTTATTCATTAAATAACAAGGTTGGTTACCGAAACGAATAATGGTAAGGGTAACGGTATCGGATTTCGTTTGTTTAGGTAACGGTAAAGGTAACGGTATTTAAGACTGTTTCGGTAACGGTATACCGTTATCGAAACAGCAATACCGGTACTTACCGGTATTAAAAATTATTTTAAAAACATAGAAACAAGTAAAAACATGGCATATTTTTAATTTTAAGTACTGAAAATGCAGATTTTAAGCTATAAATTCAATACTGGTAGTTTTAATAAGTAATATTAAAATCTATAAATTTTTTTGTAAAAAAACTCAAGATTATAAAATTAAAACTAAAAAAATTTGTAATTTTTATATAAAATAATAAATACCGGTAAAATACTGGTAACTACCCATAAAAATAACGGTATCGGTAACGATAACGGTATTTGGAATTTTTTTAGAGGTATCGATGACGGTAACGGTATTCAATTTGAAACGGTATTTTAGCGATAACGGTATTATAACGATAACGGTAACCAACCTTGTTAAATAATTAAAAAAAACAGAATGTTCTTATTTTCACTTATTTAAATAAACTTTATTAATTTACTTTAGTCTTAAAAAAATATCCCACCCGGTGCTCATAAAAGCCTGCGTATTAGATTTCTTTTAACCCTTTGAGACCCAGCATACACGATTGTGAGATGTGATGTTTTCTCTTAAAATTACAAATATTTTCAATACTAATAGGTTTATTTAGATAAAAACAATTCAATTATATTTTTACCTAAACTATATTTTATAAAATATGAATTAAGATTGGGAAAATTTAATAGTTTTAATACCATAGAAAAAGGCAGAAACTGGATCTAGTCTGATTTGCAAAATTTTATGGGTTTATAACTTTTGAAGAAAATGTTTATTGTTCTTCTTAACCTCAAACGTACTAAATTAGAATTAATAAAAATACATATCGTCACCTATCGCAAAAAGGCGTAACAGCACTTTTTATTTTTTTTACACTAGAACCAAAAAAAACGTTGTAGAATTAAAGATATTCTATATTTTCTTCTCTTGTTTAAAACACGACTATAGACTTATTTCGACATATAAGTTTAAAATTTTGTAGGGAAATGTAATTTAGTGCATCATAATCAATCAGAAAATCGGCTTAAATTTTTTTGTTGTTTCGCCCTTTTGTATTTTAGGTGACGATATTAATTACAATACTAATTGTATTTGGCCTAACGACGCGTTTGAAAAAACAACACTTTACTAAAAAAAATAAAAATGCACTCTTGGCATTTCCGTCGCCAATAAACACAAATTGCCTGCACTTGTACGTAAAAACCATACGTCAGTGTGGCAACATTTGCGAAAAGGTGACACGGAGGAAATAAGAAGATAAACAAGAAATCTAGAGTAGAACGTTTGTATATGTCTGTTTGATCACTTCTGAAAGTATTCATATAGAGACAATCTGACAATAAAAATATAAACAATAATACAATTTAATGGAAAATCACTGATGGAACCTGTCCATAGAAAAAGGCAGAAACTGGATCTAGTCTGATTTGAAAATTTAATGTGTTTATAACTTTTGAAGAAAATGTTTATTCTTCTTCTTCTTAACCTCACACCTACTAAATTAGAATTAATAAAAATACATATTAATTACAATTAGGGTTTTTCTTTTCCCGGACTTTTTCATTTCCCGGGACAGCGGGATTTTTTTCAGAATTTCCCGGGATCCCGGGAATTCCCGCTCGTTAGAAAATATATAAATTCGACATATGTTGCACTTGAAAAACTCGATTACTGTTAAAACACCGTCCGACAAAGTTCATCTTTTGTTTGTACCCATGAGAAAATGCACTTAATATATTCTGAAAGGATGGCTAAATATAAAATATCCATGTCTTCCACTTTTTCTGGATCAATTCGATTAATATTTAGGTAATATATTTATATGGAAGGCCGTCTTAATTTTAAAAAACTCTTAAGGCACATATACACGGGATAGAAAACTCGTTATACTTTATGAAAATGCAGCTCTGTATAAGTCTACGAAATGTAATCTCTAGGCCATTGATAATTCCTGTCATACATAATTTATTTAATTAGTAACAATTTTTAAAATGTGTTGCAACATTATTGAACATTTCAGTTTAATATATGCACCTTTTGGTATTTGGAGAAAAAATTATTCTTTAAAATGCAACAATTTTAATAAAAACAAATACTTGACAACTAGAGATGATACACTACGATAAAAACTGGTGCCAACTATATTAGAGATGACAAATTTAGCGCAAACTCTACGAGATTTCTACCCCGTGTATATGTGCCTTTAAAAATATATTAATTAAATATTAATTCGCGGTTTAAACGGTTAAACCAATTGATATAGAAAAAGTGAAAGGTTGCAAAATTGAGTAGGACCAGTTTTATAGTCAGAAATAAGATCGATTTGTTGCTAAAATATTTCTTAAATATGAAATCAAAAAATTTATATTTCCAGATATTTTGTATCTTTCTATGCAGATTTTTAAAAGTATCCGTCTAGAATTATTTTTATAAAAAAGTTTAAAAGTGAGTATTTTCACACAAATTTTTAGGCAAATTTGCCTAAATCGTTTTATAAAAAGACACTACAACATTATTAAATAGTTCTTCAATTTTAATTGGTTTTCTTGAATAGACATTTTTTATGCCACAGCTACTTAAAAATAAATTATTTAATTTTCGTATTTAGTGGCATTTTAAATTAACATATAAAAAAATCAAAAATAATTTTAAAAAGCATCTGATGGATTATTTTGAAAACAAATAATATTTAAAAAATACAATTGAAATAAATAAATATCGAACTTAAAATTAAATTATTTTAAATAAAAGAAACTCAAAATACTTGTCAATTGAAAATATGAAAATATTACAAATTTTTTAATTTTAATGTCTAGTTTTTTGGAGGTATTTGGAATTCGGTACGATTTTACTTTAGTACATATGCAAAAGATATAGGCAAGGTTTCAGAATTTTTCCGAAAATATAGTGTAAACCAGCCTATACAAATATTGCTTTATTTGAACAAAGATCATTTTAAAGAAAAAAAATTTTTCCGAAGTACATACAAGAATTTTTGTTGGTAAACTTGGTAATGGCTGATAAAATTTTTTCGGTTTAACTAAACCAAATTCAACTGGCATCTAAAAACAATTTGGCCTATAATTTCAAAAAAACAAAGCTTCCAGAATTGCAATAATACTAGCTAAAACTTCTGTAAAAGAATAAAAAAAAATCCCGGGAAATCCCGCACAAAATTCCCGGGATTGCGGGATACGAAAAAGGGCGGGATTCCCGGGACATAAACCCTAATTACAATATTAATTGTATTTGGTCTATACCAGAGAACGGTTTGAGTGCCTTATTTTATACTTTTGAATGCAATCACAAAAAATGTGCATATTGTTGTCAATACACATCATTTCAGTAAAGCAATACAGACACAATTGAAAAAAAGTGAGTATGACGAAAGCCATGCATTGCACTGCATGTCTTCTGTTAATCTTACCTAACACTCACAAAAGCAACGAATATATAATGATTGTTATGAATACAAACCGATTGTTACGAATTGGTTGTATAAAAATTTAAAATTTTTTTCTGTCAAATATTTTAGTATATTTTTAGTGTTTATTTGTTTCACTTAAACATTAACAAAATGAGAAAATATATGCATATTTCATATTTAAATAAAAAAAAAATGGAGATTTCTTCACACTGCATTTTTCAAAATACTGCAACAGGTCAACGAATGCTAAATGAATGTTGTAAAAAAACCACTCATCAAAACCAATGAGTGTATATAATAGCAATAGCATTAGTTATTGTTGTTGCATGAATTCATGGCAAAAGCAATGAATGGTATGACTGCACAATAAAAACGAATGTACTCAAACCGTTCTCTGGTCTATACGACGCGTTTAAAAAAACAATATTTTACTAAAAAAAATAAAAATTACCTGTTGGCAGTCGTCGCCAATATACACAAATTGCCTGCACTTGTACGTAAAAACCATAACGTCAGAGTGGCAACATTTGCGAAAAGGTGACACGGAGGAAATAAGAAGATAAACAAGAAATCTAAAGTAGAATGTTTGTATATGTCTGTTTTATCACTTCTGAAAGTATTCATATAAAGACAATCTGACAATTAAAATATAAACAATAATACAATTTAATGGAAAATCACTGATGGAACCTGTCCATAGAAAAAGGCAAAAACTGGATCTAGTCTGATTTGCAAATTTAATGTGTTTATAACTTTTGAAGAAAATGTTTATTCTTCTTCTTAACCTCAAACCTACTAAATTAAAAATTAAAATTACCAAAAAAATAAAAATCTTTTTTCATTAGGAGTTGAAAATATAAATAAAATTATAGTATTAGTTTACGAAGTTCATTGTTAGGGCAACGAAGTTGATTCATTTTGAGAAGTATTTTAGGAGCTTAAAATATACGTCAAACGCAAATTAGCACATGCTCTCTTAATGTCATAGATTCTTTATGGTCTTGAGGTAGTTTCTGGAACGAAAGGTATAAATTTTACAAGACTCAGTTTAATGAATACTATTGTGCGCTTTGTTTATAACGTTCGTCGCCGTGATCATGTTTCGGAATATGTGAGGCGTTTAATTGGTTGGTCTTTCGAGAGTTTTGTTAAATATCGTTCGTTGCTTTTTTTTTAATTATTAAAAGTCGTATCCCTTTGCCTTTATATAGGAACTTTGTTTTTATACGATCAAGTCGTAATCCCCAGATATTCATTATTATGATAAGGAATGCTATGTTTGAAAGATCATTCATAATTAGAATTGGTCGGTGTTGGAATTGGTTGCCCCTGGAATTGAGGGTTTTCTCGCATTCGAACAATGTCTTTCGGTTCAAAATTTTGGAATATTTCAATGGCTTCTGAACTATTATTTTTTTCCAAACAATTTAATTATTTTGCTTTACATGTCTTTCTTATTTTTTGGTGGGTGTATGCTTAGTTGTCACTAATAGGGTCTAACTAATACTTACTCCAATCTTTACATATTGCAAATAATTCTTTTAATATTATGGCTGGGCAGCCAATGTGTTAGGTCATTGAGTGTTGAATTTTTGAATCTTTATTTTTAATGTTGTATAAACTATTTTGAATTTACATATAATATTTTTGTATTTTCAGAGTTGTAAGATTTCTACTCAGGAGTATTGCTATGTTATACATTTATTTGGCCTGAATGGATTTTTGTATTATATATGAATTATAAATAAAATAAATAAATAATATATAGTATCATATAAAAAACTCACACATAAAATAATATCAGATGAGATGTGAATCACTTATTTTGAAAGTGGTACGAGTCCATTTTCAAAAAAATTTAAATTATGATCGATTCCATAATATTTGTTGGGAGCAGTCTAAGGGTTTTCTCTAAAACTGATACCGGTTACCTGAAGCGCTTTATGATTACTAACTCTGTTTTTTGTTTTATTTTTCAATAAAAATTTTTCATCTGAATTGTGTTGTTTGGATCTGAGTTCCGAATAAATAAAAAATTATTAAATGATTTTTATTATATTTTATTGTTCAATATTTCGATTAAAATTTTTAATCATATTCACGGGGTATTTAAAAGTTTAATAACTATCACAAAACACTTCTTACACAAAACTTTTTTTAAACTTTAATTTCCTTTATTTTTTTTTATTTTAGTTTTTAATTATATTTATTTAAACAGACGCCACGTTAAAATTCTGCAGAATTTTCTGGACCATCTCCTCGCCTTTCGGAGAGAATTTAGCCACTATTTTGATCTTTAAAAATAAAGGCAACGAGAAAAAAATTAGAAAAAAACTTGAATAATCGTTCCTATTATATTTTCCACCACTGTAGTTGTACACCAGATACAAGCCAGTCCATTCCGTCGACTGGCGGCGGTTAATAGCTATAATAGTCGGCGGCTATTGATTTTTAGAGTTAAGCCGCAAAGGCATCGGCGGAGCAGGGTGATACATATTTAGAGAAGGCGGCCGAAAATATTTTTTTTTTTTGTAACCGGTAAAAAAAAAAAAAATTCATATAAAAAATATCGTACCTCTTTAGAATCAGGTGATGAACTTCGCCTTTCTAGTTCACGTTTTGTTGATGTTGTGCGTCTTCGTTCGCAATGTTTACTACTAAGGCTAGCCAAAGAGCTGATACCTAAAAATGATGCTAAAAAATGCATAAATTGTTAATATAATGTACACTAGAAAAATTGTGTAATTTGTCTTACTTGTATTATCTCCAACTTCAGATATTGTGTCTAAAGGATTTAAAGGTGTTGAGGGAGTTAGAGGTGATGGTATACTCTGTAATAATTCGATATAAAAAAACTTTGTAATGCAACAATTCAAATATATTTTTCAATAAAGTAACTACCTCCTGATCACCACCGGAACTGGGATCTGGTGTATTAGCTCCACTCGATTCGGCACGACTATCAATACGTCGATTTGCTCTTGAACGGGTACTCCAGGGAAATTTTAAGTATGTTTGAAATTTACGACGCTCTTCAGTTAAAGCTCTTTCATGTCTTAAAAACATAGCATCATCGGATATATCCTCATTCTCATCTGTACTAGTATTTAAACTATTTTGCAGTAAAAATTTATCTTCGTTTTCTTCTTCAGTTTTCAAATCCATCACACTTTGTTCTACTTTAGGTTTTTTAGGTTCTGGTTCTTTTATATCACTACATTTTGCTTTCATGTCTTTTACCTTGTTTTCCACTTCCATAGCTTCATCTTTATTTATAGAGCATGAAATTTTTATCTTTTCATCTTTCCCATCATCCTTAGAAGTTTTCGAAATTTTGTTAACATCATTCTTATCATTATTTTCCTCTTTTTTTAAGACAACAATGTCTTTGGTCTCATTGCTCACTTTTTCAGTAAATTCATTTTTAACAATTACATTTTCCTCCATATTTTCCTTTTTCACGTCGTTTTTTATTGAATCTACAAGATTATCACAAAAATTACCATTTGTTGATGGTTTTGAATCTGATGTTGCCGAATCTGCAAGCTGTTCTGCATTTTGAGAGATTTCTAATTTATTATTTTGTTCAATTTCATTTTCAATTAAACGCCATCTAACAAACGAAAAATAAAATATTAATAAAAATGTTGAAATTTCTAATGGTGGGTCTCATACTGCAGGTTTAAACTTTGGTTAATAGTTAACCCAAAAATTTGTTGTTGTTTTGTGTACATTTTTTGACATCTTTTGTTTATAGTTAAGTTAAACCTACAGTATGAGACCCACCGTAAAAGTTTAAAACTTACTTTGGCGTTGGAATTTCTTTATAGTGTAAAATTTCAACACGAGTAGTTGCAGCAACACTATATGGTATCACGATATTATCAATATCGTATGATGTACGATTCTTACGATCAAGAGATCTAAAATAAAATTAATGAAAAAATAATATAATATTTACGGTTCTACTTTTTGAATACTAGAAAATCAGAACAAAGTATTTGAAATTAACATATTTTTATTGCTTGATTTTTGAACGATTGATCGGTAATATTGACCGTGGAAACTTTCCTTAAAAATTATATTTCCAAACATTTTTTCCTTAAGCCATAAATATTATTTCTATGAATTTTTGGAATGAAAAGTCAAAATAACAAATAAAATACACAAATATAAAAAGAAATCTTTATAAACCATGGTTGGCAAACACTACCTTTTCAATATAATGGTAGTTGCCTACGATGTCCACATCAATACCGATAATAAAATTTTAGGTCTGCGAGTACAATAGTGGCATATGTCTCCTAATATCACAAGTTTTATTTCATAATATTACCTGTTACTTTTTGTTGTATCTGCAAAATACCGTTATAAATCTGTGTTTCGGTATTTTAGCGGTATTTTAACGGTAGTTCAAGTTATTATAGAATTAGACCGGTAAAAAGGAAAAATGAAACCGGTGATACAAAAAAACATACGCCTTTAATGGAATCGAATTTTTATAATTGCCATATGGGTCTAGCAGTAGCTGCTGTAGCCAACTACCGTTATTATGAAAAGGTATTCAATGCCAACACTGTTATAAACCGATGTTTTTCCTCAAAGTTCTTATGACTCATTCATACAGCACCCAAAACCAATAGTTTGTTTTTTTTTCGGTTTGAAATTAGTATGGGATTTGACAATCAAAATCTAAATAAAATTTAAAACTATTTACTAGTTTTGAGTTCAGTATGAGAAGTTATTAGAATAGTGGTATTCATCTAACTGCATTTATGCGCTCGTAAACCGTGTATTTTTAAAATCGCGTATATTTGTAACTTTACCTGTTTATTTGAATGAACGTACCTTATAAAACTATTCACATTTCAATTTTGCATTTAGCCACTATTTTGATCTTTTCATAAATTAAACACAGAACTTTTTAAATTTGTATAATTTAAAAACAAATAAAACAGAAAATAAAAACAACAAACAAAACAATACAAAATAATTTTATTTTTGACAATATTCAAATGTGTGTATAAATACGAAAAAGTTTTGACATTAATCGAGTAAACTTACAACATATACACAGTATACGAAGCGTAAATACTTTAAATGAATATGTTTAATATTTTTTAGAAAAAAATTTTTTTTTTTGTTTAAAACACCCAGGTGGAAATTGGAGACGGTACAAAAAACAAAGCGTTTGTTTTCAATGGTACAAAAAAAGAAGCATTTTCACGGCGTTGATTCCCAATGGTACGAGAAAAAAACATTTGGAAAACATTATTTTGGATTGCTTTTCGAACGTTCACAAACAGTATTTCCGGAGTGCTTTTCATACAAAATTTACAACCGATTGTGAAATAAAAACACTGTTAAAACATTGCTTTAAAGCGTTTGCCTAATTTTTGCAAAAAGTACTTTAGCAGTACTTCTTTTAAAAAATATATAACCGATTATTTAAAAAACACTGACAAAACATTGATTTAAAGCGCCTTCAAGATGTTCGAAAAGGTGCATTCCAAGCACTTTTTTTTACAAAATTCTCTACAATTAAACAAAAAATGCAGGAGATTATTAAATTTGGAATATATTTAAAAGGCAGTTAAATCCATATGTCAAAGTACACTTTTTAAAGTGTTTGGTCAAAATGTTAAAAAATAATTACTAGAATATTTCCATTACTGAGTAGGTATACATTCTCAGAGTGAGATGAAGTGAATTTAAAACCTTCAATATTTATAAAAGAAAACGCCACTTTTGATTCTGAGGATTCTAAAATCTTTTCAAGAGAATATTTTGTATTTTTGAACAGTGGATATACTAACGGGATATTTGGTAAGTTTTTGTTATAAAAAATGTGCAATTTTCTTTGAATTTGTCCAATAGAATTTTTGGGAGATTTTACAATTGATTTTATAAAACCTAAACTGTTTTCAAATCAAAAGCCGAAAATTTTGATACAAGAGCTCCAATATTGGCTACGTCATCCGCGATATGAATAAGATTATGAATGTTCATGGTTTGCGAATTTGGTCCATAAAAATGTGGTATAAGTTTAAAATTTCCCTTAAAAGTTGTTTAACATAATCAGATTTTAACGTTACTAATATACTAGACGATAAAATTTTTTTTGCAACTCTTTGAAAACGTTATAAAATACCACCCTCACACCGTGAATATGGTTATTATTTGGGGCGATGTCAAAACGCTTTAAACGCTTTAAACCTTCAAATCGGTATATTCAGAAAACGCTTGTACCACCTTTTAAAATGCTTTTAAAACATTGTCGCGATCGTATTTTTCCACCCGGGCAGTAAAGTTTTTACATAGAAATTAGCTCCAAATTTCAAAAAATTTTATAATTTTTTAATATTTTAAGTGTGATGAATTAAAATCAGTATTAATTTTATAGCTTTTTATTACAGCTTAATTAATATAGCTTTTTAAATTGTTGAAACAAGTTTTTGAATTGTTTTGTGGGCGCTCCAAAATTGCTGAACACTCCCGTATAATTTTTTTAATGAAAAAATAGTTTTTAATTTACGAACACTGCATGACACTCAAAAAATTAATGGAGATCTGACCATCAGTTCTATATATTTCGGACATGCTGATTAAAATGGCGTAATTTATTTTTTGATCTAAGGTACAGATTTTTCGCTATATGTCAAAAATTTACAAATGCAATCAATATAAATTTGTGGTGAAATGTAGGCACAGGACCTGCGGTCTAATTGCCGCTTTCGATATCGAGTATTCTATATCGACTTTTTTAAAATTGGGATGATGGCATTCGATAGCGAGAGAATGATCAAACAAAACTGTCACTTTTTCATTCGATACATAATTAATGATCGAAAGCATATATTTTGCATTGTTTTGGAACAAAAAGCACATGAACATGGTTTCAAGTACTTTTTATAAATGAATAGGGTTTACAAGAATACATTTCGGATAAAACTAGTAAAAAAGAAAAAGTTTTGAAAATATAAAAGCAAAAAATTATAAAAGTAGTAAACAGACAAAAAAAATTATGAAAACTGGGAAAAAATAGCACGCGGAATGAAACCTTTAGAGCATTTACTTTATAAAACTAGTTCCCCTTAAATTCTTTACTAGTTTTTTTTCTATTTTTTTTTTTTTTTGTACTAGAATAAATTTTTGAGTGAATCTAGTAAAAATCAATGAAATATATTTTTTCCTTTAGACAAATTATCACAATTTTGGGTGTAAAATACTTTATTTCTGCAATTAACAATTTAATTTTTAAATTATATTGCATATTCTGCACATACAAGTTGTGTTTTAGTTTTATTTAACAAATTCATATACAAAATGTGTATGTTTACAAGTTTTTGTTTTCAACTGTGTACGTTCAGTGAAGTAATTTAGATTAAAATTTCGATACGATAGCGATCGAATGCCGTGATTCGGCTATTCGATAGGTAACGAATTTTTGTTCTATACGTTAGCTTGTTCGATATCGAAAGCAGCGATAAAACTTGATATTAAAACCACTGATTTTTAAGGTTTTTGCGAATTGATCGCTGAAAGCAAAATGTGGACTTAACCCTTAAATGCATGATCTCTTCAATTTTAACCTTTTTTTATATATGATTTTTAAAGGCGTGTACATTTCAGGAAAAATACAAAAAGATATTTATTTATAAAAAAGGTGATTTTTATTGAAAAATATGGTTTTTGCCAAAAAGCTAAATTGTGATTATTTTAATGTGCATGAAAAAAATATATAAACTATGAATTATACATTTATTGTCGTTAAAATTCATTTTATTGTGAGAATACCACTTTAAATATTTAAACAAACATTTTTAAATATTACACTTTTTATAAATGAATGTTTTTTTTTAGTTTGATTTTAGATCATAAACTAATATCACTTTCTGTTTTTAAATTATTTTTAAATTAAAGAAAGAGATGATACAATTTTCACAAGTAAATTACAAAGAATTAAAGTTTTTTGAAAGAATTCGATAAGGCCAGCAAGACAGAATACGTATTTTCGGCTTTCGCTACAAAGCCATCATCAGTGTCATTTGCCTTGACAGGTTAAACTTTGATAATTGTCTACTTATGTGAAAGATGAAAGATGAATTTACTTGTGAAAATTGTATCATCTTTCTTTAATTTAAAAATAATTTAAATAGAAAGTGATATTAATTTATGATCTATAGTCAAACTAAAAGAACATTCAGATGAACTTTTTGTAAAAAAACATGTGTTTTAGGTTTTTCACAAAGATACGAAGCAAAACCAAGATTTTTCCTAAAACTGTTTAAAAAATCTGAGCTAAACTATAAGAACACTTTGTACAGAAGGTGCCCCAATGCCCAAAATATGCAGTTTTGTGCATCAAGTGCTTTTTTATTCAAAAAACTGGTATGTTGCCAAATGGCTACACCATGCATTTAAATGCTATGGCTTAGTAAAGAAGCAATTAAAAGAAAAATATTTCAACAAAAAATGCAAAATTTTGCAAGAACAGTTTTTAAAGGTGAACCCATATTATACTAAAAGTTGGACTTTGGGGACAACTTGAAAAGCTATGCTGCCATATAAAATTTTTGAAAAGTCGGGATTTTAACGTATAGGCCGCTATAGATGAATACATTTTTTTTGTTGAAATATTTTTCTTTTTATTGCTTCTTTACTAAGCTATAACATTTATTAAGGCCGATTTTGCTTTCAGCGATTCAATTGGCTAAAACCTTGGAAAACCGTTAAAATCCATATAAAACGCGAACAGTGGTTTTAATATCAAGTTGTATGCATCAAATTTTAAGCTTAAATATGAATACAGGTCCTGTGCCTACATTTCACAACAAAAAATTTATATAGATTGCATTTGAAAATTTTTGTATATAAAAAAAATAAACGGAAAACCGCTAAACTTTAAATGCATTTTGCGGAAAATCTGTACCTTGTATCAAAAAATAAAGTACGCCATTGTAATCAACATGTCCGAAATATATAGAATTGATGGTCAGAGCTCTATTAATTTTTAAAAGTCAAGATTTAGTCATGCAGTGTAATTTTAGTTTAGTTGAAGATTTTGTGTAGAAATTTCAGAATAAATCGAAATTAAATTAAAAAATAATCATGTAAAAAATTATACCCGGACTAAAGTAGTCGGAAATAAGCTATATGAAATCATTATTTTCGTATGCATTTGAATTTTCTTACCTTTCATATTTATGATAATTATTGCCGCTGCTGCCGTGTGTTGGTGATGAATTACGACTACGTACAGCAAAATTATCTCCTCCAACTCCCCAATTATCAGTATTAAGCATATAACTTGAATCGCCATTATATAGATGATTATGACTATTAATATTAGGATGATTATAAATATGAGAATTTGCCCCTGCTGATGATGAAAGTTTACGATGTTTATTACTTTTAGTGCTGGTGTTGTTGTTGTTGTTGCTCGAGGAGATCAATGATGAAGGTATTTGGCTGGGATTGAATTGATCGCAATTTATCGGGTGACAATCGCTCGTTTGATGAATGAACATCGTATTGTGAGGAATCGTTGTAGTTGTTGCTGTTAAACAAGGTGGCGGTAATATAGGATGTGGTGCTTCCTGTATAATCCGGTCCTCCACTATGAGGCAATGGTGTTTCTTTGCCCCTTTGGCAATTCCCTCTATATAAAGAAATCCATTTGAAAGCAAATAAAAACCCAAATTTTTGCATTTGTTGTTTAGTACAAATAGTGGTCAATTGTGTGATGAGTTGGGATTTTCAGGAATCAAGGTTGTTCATAATGTTTGTTTTTTATGTTTGTAGCCATATTTTTGAAGATAAGAACAAATCATAATCAATAATACAGAGAGAAGATAGAAAAATGAAAAGAAAAAAGATGCAAAAATTGTTTTTGTTTTATGTTAATATCAATTATCGAATTTTTCATGTTTACAATAATTTACTGTTGGCCACAAGTGGCGTTGTGGACGTAGTAGTAGAAGATAAACTTGCTGTACCATTTCCATCATTATTAAATGATGTTGCTAGTTGTTCCGAAGCCGCTGCCAATTTTGTTGCTGCATTTTGTTGATTCCCCGCCGTTGTGGAATTAGAAATTCTTCCTTTTCCTGCTCCGCCTCCTGTAGTTTTCTCTTCATTATTAACGCGATCCTTTTTCTTAATATAGCGTCGTTTAGATGGTGGAGCTTCACTATGTCTTTTCGAAGACAATGAATGATGCCCACCGGCAGCAGCAGCAACTGCTTCACGTTCGGCCCTCCAAACATTTTTAGCAATGTTTTTAGCCTGACAACGCATAACACGTTGCTGCCATTCGGGCTGTTTTGCAATCGCCTCAAAATGCAAGGCATTATTAACATCTAATTAAAATAATTAAAAACAATTATTATGCCATCTTTACACAAACAAAATAATAGATTACAAAAACTTACTCTCTCTAAAACTTAAAACAGGATGATAACCAGAATCTAACAAAGCTATGCGATCGGACATCATCATTGTATCGGGTAGATCTCTAGGGGCAGTAGGATCTAAACGGCCCGTACACAAAGCACAAGGATGTATTGGCCATTGACATCCACATTTAATCGTGCTAAAGGAAAATAACATCTACATTAGAATAAGATAATTTTACCTAAAAAATGTATATCAAAAAAATTACTAGTTAAACTGACTCTCTGGGACATCACTACCAAACAAAGAAAGGTCTTACGACTTCTAAATATATAAAGGGTGGTTAAATTTTAAGGGCCGATGTTGATTTTGAATAAAACACAAATTATTTAGGAAATTAGTTGTGCCGCGACCTTGGCGGCACAACTCCATCCGATGGTCCAAATTTTCGATGACGCTGAGGCATAATTGAGGTTCTATGCCGTTAATGTGCCGAATTATCTCAACCTGTAGCTCTTGAATTGTTGCTGGCTTATCGACGTACAACTTTTCTTTCAAATAACCCCAAATAAAGAAGTCCAACGTTGTCAAATCACATGATCTTGGCGGCCAATTCACATCGCCACCACGTGAGATAACACGGCCATTGAATTTCTCGCGCAAAGAGCCATTGTTTCGTTGGCTGTGTGGAAAGAGGCACGATTCTGTTGAAACCACATATCGTCCAGGTCCACATTCTCAATTTCTGGCCACAAGAAGTCCGTTATAGCGAACACCATTCACGGTAACTGCTTGGCCAACCTCATTTTCGAAGAAGTACGGCCCGATGACGCCGCCAGCCCATAAACCGCACCAAACACAAAAAACAGGTGTTTTCACATTTCCTACAGACCCGATTTGCTGAAATTTGTGCACAATTCTCCCGTTTGTGGGCACATTTGGTCGATTATGCTGACCAAAGAAATCACGAAGTGCACGACATACATTTTGATTTGAACGCCCATTTTCATAATAAGCCTGAATAACTTTAACGCGTTGCTCGATTGTGTATCTTTCCATGGTTCAAATTGAGTTAGTCTGAAATTGAGAAATGTCAAATGAAATGCAGAAAAAAACTTGACGTTTAGGTCTGGTTCACATTCAACATAGGCCCTTCAAATTTAACCACCCTTTACCTTATTAAGTGATACACAATCACACAACTTTCCAAAGAATTCTACAATATAAACTGAGGAGCAAAAGTGTAACAGTGTTCACATTGTTCAGATATTTTGCTTTAAATTTTTAACTGTTAAACAAATAATAATTATTTGTAGCATTGAAAATCAAGAAAAAAAAGTAACTATTTTATTTGACTAGGAAAAATCTGGCACTTTTCTTTTTGAAGACAAATGTTACACTTTTGAACGCGGTTAATTTTTGATAAATTTCTTAAGAAATTTTAAATATAAACTTACGGTGGGTCTCATACTGCAGGTTTAAACTTAGGTTAATAGTTAACACAAAAATTTGTTGTTGTTTTGTGTACATTTTTTTGGACATTTTCTTTTGTTTACAGTTAAGTTACAAGTTAAACCTACAGTATGAGACCCACCGTTAAAAATCATAAAAATTGTTCTGTTTTTCTATGTACATTATGGCGGGTCAATTTGTTTGGAGGCAAAAATAATAAAAAATTGTAGGGGGAAATGATTCTACGAAGAATTCTAAGCAACTTTGCTCTAGAAACCATAGGTCTAAAATGGATTTCGAGCTTGCGGAAATTTCAAAATATGTTCTGAGTAGTGCCTCACTGCAATGTTTGTGTAAAATTTGCGTTAACATGAAGTATTGTGAACGAGGATAATAGTTTTGGACTTTTTAGATAAGAGTCTTCATCGGCTTTCCTTATTATAAGAAAATTACATAAACCAGCCTAAAATTGCACGCACGCTACAGGTTGGAAATGTTAAGATATTTTGATGGAATTTGGTATACCGATTTATATCATCCCAGGGACGAAACACATTGATTTTGGTTGAAATCGGAT
Source organism: Leucophora obtusa (assembly GCA_949987735.1). Lineage (NCBI taxonomy): Eukaryota > Metazoa > Arthropoda > Insecta > Diptera > Anthomyiidae > Leucophora > Leucophora obtusa. The sequence goes on from OX465295.1 coordinate 338,929,098, forward strand.
ATTTTAATGTAATTCGGTGCATCGACTTATATTGTATCTGCCCAAGGTCGAAACCTATTGATTATGGTTAAAATCGTTCAGTGTTTAGACCTAGTGCCTATATAAAGGTTTCTTCCAAAATTTACTTTTTCGCACGCTACAGGTCTCAAATATGAATAAATTTTAATGAAATTAGGTACGCTGATTCACATGGGCCTACGGACAAAGCTTATTGATTTGTTTTGGAATTGGTAAATTTTTTGATCTAGTGCTTGTAAAAAGTTCATCCAAAAATTTGAATATCCGCACTCTACAGTTCGCAAATATTAAGATATTTTAATGAAATTTGGTACACCGACTTATATGTCTCCAAAGAAGAAGGCTATGTATTACGGTTAAAATCGGTCCATGGATACACCTAGTGCCCATATAAAGGTTACCCAAAAATTGATTTTTCGCATGCTACAGTTCGCAAATAGGAAGATATTTTAATGAGATTTGGTACGTTGACACACATGGGCCCAAGGACAAAGCCTGTTGCATCTAGATATTATCGGTCCATATTTGAACCTATCTCCCATATGGACTATATTTCCGATTTTCTCTTAAATGCATCTAACATTAGATAAAATCAAAATTTCTTACCGTTTTTCTAACCTTTTATCGTTTTATAGACAAATTTTGACACAAGTCCATTTCAAGCCATTCGAATTTCAGATCAAAACATTAGTTGGCTTTCAACCAGACTGTTGTAGGATATAATATATTCGGGCATGACGACTATACGATACCCTACATTAGTCTGGTTGAAATCCAATTGGCTTCGTCCTTGGGCCGCTATAAGTCTGTGTACCATATTTTATCAAAGTGTATTAATATTTGTGACCTTTGGCTTGCGAATATGCTCATTTTTAGAGGACCTTTATACGGGCACAAGGTCTAAACATGGACCGATTCCATGTAAAATCAGTAGTAGGCTTTATTCGTGAGCCCATTTGAATCCGTGTAATATCTTCGTATTTGCGACCTGTAGTGTACATACAATTCAATTTTGGTGCACCCTTTATATAGGCACTAGGTCTAACCATGGACCGATTTTAACCAAACTCAAATGGGTTTGTCCCTGGGCCAAAATAATTCAGTGTACCAAATTTTGTAAAAATATCTTAATATTTGAGACCTGTACCGTGCGCACAAGAATATAAGGACAGACAGATAGTATATCGTTACATCGAAACAAAATGTTATTCTGAATCAATAGGTATACTTAAAGAAGGGGCAGTTCCAATATTTTTTGGAACTACAAACATAAGCACAAACTTATTATACCCTGTCCAAATAATGGCGCAGGGTATAATTAATAAAACTCATTATTTAAACTCATAAAGCACTACTTAAAACATATTTTGAAATATCCGCAAGCTCGAAATCCATTTTAGACCTACGGTTTCTAGGGCAAAGTTACTTAGAATTCTTCGTAGAATCATTTCCCCCCCCCCCCCTACGATTTCTTGTCCCAGAAACTGACCCGCCCTGATGTACATGGGTAAGTTGTTGTAAAATATTGCATTTATCTCGTCAAAAATTGGGTGTTAAATGTTTTCCTATTGTTCAGGTCGTAAGCCTGGTAAGTGGCAATATTAACCATTTTGAATTTTTTAGAAAATCCAAAAGTATTTAATGTGGCCATAGAATCGACCATTGGCATTCAAAAATGGTTTGATTGGATAGCTTTTCCTATTAAACCATTTGTTTTTGAAGACTATTGAATTAGCGAATTTGGCTGGAAGGCTTTATCCAGCAAGCATTGCAATACGAAAAAGCTTCCCCGATCATATCGTCAAGAAGAAAACATTTATTGCCGGTAATATCAATTTCGTATTGCGGAGGTTTCCTGCATCGTGATTAACTGTTACCCGAAAGCAATACCATAGGAAGATATTATTATTATATCTTGATTTTTCGAGGACTTTGTTTCCTATATATGTATCTTTTGGTTGTTTTTGTACAAATTTTGTTTTAATTTTTTCCAAAATGACGAAAAATTTCAAACAAATTTTCTTTATTGCAGCAATATTATCATAAAAAATTATGACAAAAATATACAATTTTTAAATTATTTTTTTCCCAAATGACAAAAGAAAAATAATTTCAAAATACTACTTAATTATTTTCATTTAAATGAAAAATAGAAAATATTGCTTCAATACCTTCTTGGAAGATATCTTCCAATTGCTTGCAGGGTACTTCTTAAGTTTCATTACAATTAAAATTTTTTTCTTTAACAACTATCATAAATATAATTTTACCTTGGCCTTGCTGCTTTCTTGGAAACTGTATGAATATTGGTAGTCTGTATAAGTTTTCGTTTACGAAATTGTGATGGTATAAAGCCACGTGTTCGACAAGAACCTACTAGCTCTTCTTCATCTTGTTGTTCGGCTGTCGCATTAAGACCGATCTTATTGCCATCCTCTGTTGATTTACCACAAGTAACCAGACCCTTGGATCGTACAATTTCCTGATGTAGATCACTGTGTTGGCGTATTTTTATTTCTAAATCTGATATTTGAGAGAGCAGCCACGACCAGCGTGATGCAATGGCCGCGCGATCACGTGAATAACGCCAAGCGGCTCGTTTTCTTCTAGAATTTTTAATATTACAGTTAATTAACAATATAAAATAAATAGTTTTGTATATTAGGTTTGTTCCACGTACGTTACCGCGGGTATCCGCGGGAACCCAATCTTACCAAAAAGCGTTTCTATTGTTAAAAATTGGGTAAATGAGAGCGTTGATGAGAGAATAATTTGCTTCTCTTTTTACCAGAAGTTATCCGTATTTTTTTTTTTCCGGGTAAATGGTAAAACTCTCAAATCACTAGTTGTTTATAAATCAGATGTTTTAAATTTGTAAAAATAGTTAAAATATTAACAAAACTTGTAAACAATAATTAATATCGTTAACAAATACCACGTTCTAACATTTTTTCTTTATTCCCTTCGATATTTTATTCTTAAAAATAGCTTTTGTTTATAGGAATAACTTTGACATTAATTTTTGGGCTTGAAATGTGGTTTTGTGCGTTCCCGGTAGTGTGAGCAATTTTACGATTTTTTGAGATAATTATTTGTTGTTTGCTCTCATTTTAACAGACTTTACCCAGAATTACGTGGAACAAACCTATTGTTTCAAAGATTACTTACATAGGCAGCGTTTGTTGTTGTGTATTATTGTAGGTTACCATTTCGTCAGCTGATTCTCCCCCAGAACTAGATTCTGTGGCATCTGAATCAATTGCTTTTTGTACTTCAGACATTTCACTTTGTAACAGACCGGCCACTTGTGTCAATTCATTTGCTACGTTTACCTCTAATGTAGCTACCACAATTTCTTCCGATTTGCCCTCTGCATATGCAGATGATGAAGTTGCCATTGAGTTAGATGCAGCTGCTGCTTGAGCCTCCATTAAAGCTTTTTTGGTTTTCTTATTTGTCATATTGACCAAATTTACTGATGGAGTTATACACAATTGTTGTGCATTGGCCACAGATTCAATCTTACGCAAAAACGTTGTTATTTGTGTAGCGGGTACTAGCGAATCATGAACATCTTTCCAATCCGTAGCTGGCGGTCTTGCTGATATTACTTTTGAATAAAACTTATTATCAGCTATTTTTTCATCTGAACTGATGGGGTTTGATTCATGTACAAGCAATGGCGTTGTATTTTGTATAACCCCTTTACTGGCTTGTCTGGCAGTCCATTCAAATAGGCCGGCAATTTCTTCGCTAGTATGTTTGCTCATATAACGAGATTGTAGCTTACGCAAACGCCTCGTAAGGAAATCAATTTTACGATGCATTTGTTGTTGACGTTTTTCTATTTCCAATTGGTCCTCTTCAAGTTCTGTTGGTTTAACTAATTGTATAGATGGATTTACAGCAGTTACTTGAGTTTGAGTGTTGCTACCACTACCACCACCACCACCGGCGGCATTGCCACCACTCATTTCGGTTTCATTGATTTTCATATAGACCTCATTAAATAAAACATTTAGATCACAGACATTCAGATCCGAAGTAGTGCCACCTTCAAAGCCTTTGAGTACTTTGAAGACTTCTTCAATATCTTGATCTTCCAATTCAGCTCCACCGGCACCTTCTGGTTCTTTAATAAACGACTGTGGTATATTACCGCTACCCACAGTATTTATGGATGATGTGGTACTTTGAGGAGTAAAACAATTTTGTTGTTGCTGTAGCTCTTGCGTATGATGATGTGCCTGCACTTGCTGAGATACCGGTGTGGGTGGAGTTTGTTGCAATTGTTGCTGCAGCTGTTGCATATCTTCTGTTAATGTTTGCTGATGTGTAGGTGTGCGGGGTGGTGTAGTGGCTGCAACTGAATTATGATTTGTTTTTTCATTAGACTCTCTATCGATTTCATTATTAGGTGGAGGAGAATCAATAGCAGTGCCATCTAATTGACTTAGACGTTCTTAAATTAAAATTGTAAAGATAAATAAAATTTAAAGCATAAAAACCTATATATATGTATATATATGATGAAAAAATATTCTGAGCAAAATTTCATATATGGCCCTTTGGGCTCGGTTATGTAATTGAAGAATAAATAAAAAAAAAAAGTACGAAAGAATCTTCAAGTTGAAAACGTATTCCGACTAGGGAACGCATCCCGGGATTTCCCGTCCAGTGATTCCCGGGAAATTAGCCATTTTACATTTCCCGCGTTCCCGGGAATTTGGACGGGGAATCCAATCAAGTTCAAAATAATAAAGTTAATTATTTCAAATTTACTTATGCAAAATTTTCCAACGTTTTGAAAATAGTTAAAATCTTACATTAGGCTTGCTCGTTAACTTACAAAATTGTAGTAAAAGTAGTAAGATTTTCGAGTAACCGAACACACTGATTAATTTCTGTACTTGATCGAACTTTTTAAGTTCCTTTTTTTTAGCAGGCACTAGAAAGAACTTAAAAAATATATTTTTTAAGAAAACCACCCAACTGTTTGTATAAAAAATTTTGAAGCGCACTTATTCTGTACCGAATTAAAGACAAATTTATCCATTGGTTTTAAAAAAATTTCAAGTACTTCTAGGAAGCAATTTTAAAAGTTTTATACACGCGCGGTTGTTAATACATTTTTATAAAGTTTTCAGGGCCAAATGTCCGGAATATTTACTAGAATTTTTTATACTTTCAGGTTCCTTAAGGAACCCTCAATTAAATTATCCTCTTTATAACACATCGATCCTTCAGCGATCATTTCAGTATAGGGTAGCTAAAATTTGGAATTCTTTACCCTTATTACTTAGAAGTTTTGACTTTTCGGTCAATGTATTTAAAGCCAAACTAAAAGAATATGCCTACTGTAACAATCTTTAAATTAATTTAATAATTATATAACGTTTAATTGTTGCATTTGTTAATTTATATCTTATATATTTGAACGCAATATTATACAGGGAATCATATTAGGGAGAAGTAAATATAAAGTGAAAGAATTCTATACACATTTCTATTTTCTTTTTATTTTTAAATACATAAATATGTTTTTTTATTTTTATTTTTTGTAAACTAATTGTTGTTACTTTGTTGTTAATTATATATACTTTATTTAGTAGTATTTTTTAGTGAGTTGTATTGTGAGCCATATTTGGCCCTATGGGCTTGGTTTGAAATTGTAAATAAAATTAAATTAAATTAAGTACTTAAGTTAGAATTTGTTCCCATGATTTAAAAAAAAAATTTACAATTTTCTAAAATTATTTTCTATATTCATTTTTTTTATTTATTTTTTTTACGGACAAGTGTTTTAGTCTAAAAATTAGTTTTAGTTTATTCAATTTTTAAAAATACATACCCAGTAGCAAATGGTCGAACTAGTTCTAAAATATACTAGTTTCTTGTCTAGTAATTACATAACTAGTTCTCAAAATAATCATTTTGAACCAGTTGTGTACTAGTTAAATACGATTTATGTAGAGACTGTTTAAAAAAAATTACCTGAATTAAAATATGAGATTTGAAATTATTTTTTTTTGCATTTATATTTAATTAAAAAATCAGAGTTCGTAAATAAACACTTAAATTTTTTTTATTGTGAATTGAATTGAGGTGTAAGTCAACTGGTACAGTACTGGTGCCAAAGAGTCAATCCAGAACTAGTTTAGTAAATTTCTTATAATAACCAGTACAGCTTCTTGTTTTTCTTCCAAAAACAATAATCTTTAAGAATTTGTATACCTAATAGTTTCATTGAAACTTTGCAGAGATTTCAAAAGATTGAATTTAAATACGAGTTTTGAAATACTAACTTTGTTTGTAATACGTGATACATTCTGAGTTTGCAAATAAACACTAAAATGTTTTATTGTCATTAGAAATCATAAACACAAAATATTTGAAATTTCATTTGGTAAATGGATATAATTATCTCAGTAAGAGGAAACTATCGGTCTAATCTGCGTTTTATCAAAGGAAAAACCTCTGTTTTTTATCTATATAATTCAGATACAACCAACTGGTACAGTACTATTTCCAAAGAGTCACTTTGGAACTAGTTCCGCGATTGTAACATTAGCACCAGTTTCGCTCCCTATTTTTCGTCCTTAAATTGTAATTTTCAAACTAGTTATACAACTAGTACCAAAGTGGGAGTTTGGCGACAATTGCCCCCATCCCTATGACATCTCCATGTTAAATTATACAGTTGTTTGTATGGAGAGGCGGTAGAACTCGTACTAGTTGCCTGGTTTAAATAAACTAGTACATAACTGGTTCTGAACTAGTATTTTTTGCAACTGGGTACATATACATATAATTAGACTTATATAATTTCTAATATAAAAGTAATTCTTTCCTACTACGAAAATTCCAAGAAAAACCACCTGAGCTTTCTCACCATCATGAAAATTTGAGGTCTTTAAGACATTTTATTAATAAAAATTATTAAATTATTAAACGGTGGGTCTCATACTGTAGGTTTAACTTTAACTTAACTATAAACAAAAGAAAATTTAAAAAAAATGTACACAAAACAACAACAAATTTTTGGGTTAACTATTAACTAAAGTTTAAACCTGCAGTATGAGACCCACCGTAAGGGTATTCAAGATGGTACATGTGCATATTTGCAATTAGCTAATTTGCTATGCAAATTGTAACATATCGTGAGCGTCTTTTTTAAGATCAGTTGCATGTTTGCTTTAGAGCTATTTTGTTCACTGTTGCCAACTTTTTTCCTAAAATATCGCTAAATCAAATTAAAAAAAAACACTACAAAATAGCTGAAAATGGTAAAATATCGCTAGATTTGATGAGAAAATATCTAAATTGGCAACAAAGTAAAAATAAATCGTATTTTTTGAGAAAATTTGTGATTCATAAAAATAATAATAAAATAATAAATAAAAAAAATTTTATGTTAATAAAAAATCACAAGCAATTTTTTTATTACATTTTCTTAATTTATAAATAATAATATGGCGGCTGATATGTTAAAAACAGATGTTTTGCTTTATTTGCAACTTAGCTTATATGCAAAGTAATTTTCGCTAAAGGATTTTTTATTGCAAATGAAGAAAAATAAAGCAAATTGCAAATACATACATTTTGTTGTTGTGTTGATGCAATCTTTGTTTTTTGCAATCATTTGCAACTTTTGCATCGTTTGCAATACCCATCGTGAGTACCCTTACTATAAAATATTTTCTAATTTATGTCCCTTGCGGAATCCCGGGAATTCAAGATAAATTTCCCGCTTTCCCGGGAAATCAAAAAGTGCGGGATTTGCATTCCCTAATTCCGACACTTAACCACACATTTGACAGCCTATTTATGTACTCAGCGCACGCCACTGTAATTTTCAATAAAATGCAGAGTAGGAACAAGGTCCTCAAGTCGCTAGCTAGCTCTTAAGATACGGACAAAGAAACCTTGTTGGCAACCTACAAAACGATTGGTCGGTCAGTGGTCAATTATGCTGCGCCAATGTGTTCGCCTAGAGCCAGCGATACCCAGTGGAGAAAACTTCAAACCTGCCAAAACTCGGCCCTCGAAACTATTACTGGATGTGTACAGATGTCCTCAGTACAACATCTCCATGAGGAAACGAAGGTCCTTACAGTAAAGGAACACTGCCAAATGTTTTCGAAGCAGTTCCCACTGCGATGCCATCGGAGGGGCCATCCAAATAAGCATATGACGGAGGTAGACCCCCCCCCCCACGAGTCCTGACAGAAAGGACCTTCGGATCTATGAGGGTACAATCCAGCACTACGTTAGAGATCTGCTGGACGAAGCATCCTGCAGGGCAGGTCTTAACGATATCCATCGAGACACGGTAAATGGACGCCATCAATTCTTAACGGATGAATATCGTTCTTGGAGGTCGTCCCTCACCGATTGCAAAAGACGAGGAGAAAACTCTGCGACGAAGAAAAAGAGTACTCCTCGTAAAATTGCGCTCGGGATGGTGTACACGCCTCACCTCATGTTGGTCTCGTATCGAGCCCACCATCCCGAACATGTGTCCCACATGCCAAACAGATACGCATGATGTTAAACACATTTTTGGCTGCGCGGCAAACCCGACTCATCTAGATCCCACGTCATTATGGACCCACCCGGTTGAGTCGGAACGGTTCCTGGGTCTGTATCTAGATGATTCAGCAGAACTGCAAGAAGAAGAATAACATATATTATTGTAGTTGCAGTTGCTACAACTACAACGGATAGCGAAATCGCTATCACCTTATATATCCGAAAACTATATCATATTCGAATAAGATTATAATATCCCCAGTTAATCATAAAACGATACAGTATCGTTGACGATTACATATTTATTAACATTTTTGCTATCGTTTATGGTGAAAAAATATTAAATCGTAATTATGTATATCAATTTTTTTAAAATAACGTTAACAATTCTGAAAAAATTATTTTTCTTTATTCTAATTTTATCGCTTTATGAGACGGTGCCGAGTCTTGTTGAAACGTCCATGGTGTACGACCGAAATTTTTGCGTGTCCACGGGTCTAAAGCAGCTTCCAAAACATTTTCCCGATAATAAGTCGCATTGACTTTGACACCAGGCTCGATAAAAACGATTGGAAAGCGTCCATCGGCGGTCACATCTGCCCATACCATTACTTAAGATGGAAAATTACTTCGAGTGGCCTTTCGTAGACTCAATCAAATTTTCATGAGTGCGTTCAGTTAAATAAACACGATCATTATGGGAGTTTATGAACTTCTCAATATGAAAATTTTTTCATCAGAGAACACAATGTTTAAAAATTCGCCACGTTCTTGCAAGCGTAACAACTCCTTTGCCCTTTCGAGTCTAACTTTTTTTTGATTTGGTGGCCACATCGAGCTAAGGTGAATGGATTCTGAAATTTTGATTATTTCCAAACATTTTGTAATTTGAATCAATAAAAAATAATTGCACACAAAAAAATATGGTCGTTTGAATAGGTAACACTTCAATCGCCTAACCCTGTACATTAGACCGTACCGCAAAAAAAGTTCGTCGTACACCCTCTAATATAAAGTATTTTTACTAGGAAATTTCAAAAAAAAAATTTTTTTGCCGAATGTAGTGGTCGCCATTTTTAATTTTTCGCTATAGCTTCGGCATATAAAGTCAGATTTTAAAGTGTGACATATCAATTTTTTGCCTCGAGGAGACCAGAGTTTTACTATAAAGATAAAATCCAATCAAAAAAAATTTAAAAAGGCGACCCCTACGTTCGGAAACCAAAAAATAAAAAAAAATTCTACTAGGTTTATCGAAAAACTTCCTTAGCAAAAGTTTAATGATTTTTTGCGAGCTTTAATTTTCTGACATTAGGGTTGCAGCAACTGAGTAACTACCAGAACGGGATACTTGAGGTCAATGGCCCTTAGAGCAAAACACTGGGGTCGTTACCGCGTAACTCCCCAGACAGAAATTGCCAACTGTACCAAAAACAAAACACTGGCAGAGCACTGATTTCATAAAAATTACTACGCATTGTTAAAATAAGGTAAAGTCGGAAGGTCTCGGTCTCGGTCTCTCATACAATTTTTTGTTTTCTTTTTTTTTTTATTTTTTTATATTTTTTTTATAAAATTACATTTCTTTTTATTAAATTTATTTGTTTTTTATAAAATAATTTTTCTTAATTTTTTTTTACCATCTATATTTTGGTTTTCCTGACGTTACGCCAACGTTGGCAGGTGAGGTCCAGCAGACGTTATGCCAATGTTTACATATTAGCCATTGTTATCATTCATTTATTATTTAAGCTATGTTGTACTACATGTCTCGTTAGCTTAGTGTGTTAAGCGATTGTCTGGCAATCTGACGGCTCAAGTCACAGCCCGACCATGTTTTATTTTTTTTTCAAGTTTTTTTGGTCCATCAATTTTTTGGTTTTTCCAACATCATGACAATGTTGGCCGCTTAGTGTCAACCAACCTTTTGCCGACGCTTGAAAGTTAGCTACAACTGCTGTTATCATTGATATAATTTTTTAGCTATTAGATATTACAAGTCTTGTTAGCTTAGTTTGTAGAGATCGCGGCTGACAACCTGGCGGCCTGGGTTCAATTCCCATCAGAACTATGTTTTTAAAAAAATACTAAAAACAATTTTTTTTAATTTTTTTGAAAATTTTTTTTTTTGAAAATCTATTTTTAGACCACCGTTTTTTCAATTTTGACAACTCACAACGTTGGCAAATTAGCGCCAACCAACGGTTGGCCGCTGTTATCAATCGGGTAACAGGACAATACTGTCAAGATGGTTAATCCCACGTTCCGCCAACGCATAACCGACCATCGCCAACGGTATGCCAACATTGTGCCGATCGTATTTTTCTGCTTGGGTCGATTCGAAAAAAAAATTTCGAATTCGTAAATTTTGTACCTTTCGTAAATAAAAAAGTTTTAGCAAAAATCTTACTTTTTGAATTTTTATGTGTAGTGTACAAGGTTTAGGATAAAAATAAATTGAAAAGTAGAATTTTTATACAGAATTATATTTTTATATATATATATCTCGAAAACTAAGCGAGATAGAGCAAAACGGTTAAAAATTTTGACCTGCGGGTGTTAATACACCCATAGAACCCCTTTAGCGAAAACAAATTTTACCTAACTCTTCTGGATTTTAAAATTGCAAATATCTCGTAAACTAGCAATGCTAGAAGGAAAAGGACGTTTATTTGGGTTTCCGCCTACATCTGGAAAACTAAACTGTTTTCGGCATAACAATTTGAAAAAATAATTATTTGATATGATATGACTTAATTATTTAAATTGATTTTTTTTTTTTATATTTATATTTATTGTTTAATTGTAATTGTTTAATTGTTTTTTGTATTTTATATAAAAATTTTTAATTAGTTATTAACTTATTAATTGATTAATGATTTTCATAAATTTACCTATCCTCAGTTCCATACTGCAAAATAAGACTTTTAGTCTTGTGTATGGAGCAATTCTACAAAATAAATAAAATAAAAATAAAAAGCGAGGTAGAGCAAAACGGTTAAAATTTTTGCCCAGCGGGTGTTAATACACCCATAGAACCCATTTAACAAATTTCATCTACCTTAGCTAAATTTTAAAAAAATTAAAGGGACGTTTATTCTATATCTCGAATTTTTTTTTTACTTTTTATTTAAAAAATTGTACTTTTTTGAAAAATTTTACCTTTTTGGAAAAATATTATTTTTTTTTATTAATTTTTTTTTTTTGAACAATGAAAATATTTTGAAAAATTCTACTTTTTTTAAAAAATTATACTTTTCTTGCAAAATGATCCTTTTTTATTAAAAATTTTACTTTTTTTTGAAAATTTTAAATTTTTTTTGAAAAATTTTACTTCTTTTGAAAAATTGCAATTTTTTTTTAAAAATTGTACTTTTTTAAAAAATTTTAATTTTTTTTCAAAAATTGTACTTTTTTTTTGAAAAATTGTACTTTTTTTGAAAAATTGCAATTTTTTTTCAAAAATTGTACTTTTTGTGAAAAATTGCAATTTTTTTCAAAAATTATACTTTTTTTTGAAAAATTGCAATATTTTTCACAAATGCTACTTTTTTTCAAAAATTTACTTTATGTTGAAAAAATTGTACTCTTTTTTATGGTACTTTTTGTAAATATATAACTAAAGTTTAAACCCACCGTAAATAAAAGCCTAAAAAAAAAATAAAAAACTACTGTCATTCATAAAGGCTTTCTTTAACTTGTATTATTTCTTTACAAAAAATTATAATTCTATACATTTTTTTATCACTTTACAATTTTTATTAAGTTAGAATTCCCATACCCAGCAAACAAAGATGATCATTAATTACTCAGAAATGAGCTCCAAAAACATAAACATTTTTTTCACTTTTTTCTATGAAAGTGGTCCGTCCAAAAGAGCCCCCTGTGTAATCAGAAATGACTCAGAAAAAAGAACGTATAAAATCGAAATTTTCCTCATAAATTTAAATAATTTTGGAATATTTTTTGAGTCCGAAAAATGAGACAACTTTTTGGATTGTTTTTTGAGGGTTCATATTTTCTGCCAAAAAAGAGTGTTTTCAAAAAAACAATAATCACTTCTATGAGCTATTTAAGAATCTTATATATGAGCGCTCCGAATTTACTGGCTGGGTATAACAAAAATATCAAATATTTCCTTCACGAAGATTTCTTGAAAGAATTGTGAAAAAATATATGTATCATAAACTGTATCACGAAAAGTCTCATGAGAAAGTCTCATTTGAACATTCTTTCACTGTTTTTCTTTCACAGTTTTTTCTTTTCATAACCCAGCAAACAAAGATGATCATTAATGACTCAGAAATGAGCTCCAAAAACATAAACATTTTTCCACTTTTTCCTATGAAAGTGGTCCGTCCAAAAGAGCCCCTTGGGTACTCAGAAATGACTCAGAAAAAAGAACGTATAAAATCGAAATTTTCTTCATAAACTTAAATAATTTTAAAATCTTCTTTGAGTCCGAAAAATGAACCCTCGTTTTGAGACAGCTTTTTAGATTGTAGAGACAACTTTTTAGATTGTTTTCTGAGGGTTCATATTTTCTACCAAAAAAAGAGTGTTTTCAAAAAAACAATCATTTCTATGAGCCATTTAAAAATCTTATTTATGAGCGCTCCGAAATTGCTGACTGGGAAGTAGTATTATATGAACCTTCATTCATTTTATTTTAATTTTTTTCTTTCTTTTCAAGTTGTTTAAGTTTCTTGTTTCATGTCATGAACGAGAAGGGAAGGCATCAGATACTCACTAACAATATCATGAAAATGAGATGTGTGTAGTAATAGAAATGAAATATGAAAAGAAAAAGAAACATACTACATTTTTTCTTTCCTGTACGTTGATACAAGAAACCCAAACACAAATAATCTTCTTCGTGAAGATGAAATAAAAATATTCACCAAATACGTACTCTGGTTTATTTGATTAAAAATTAAATTATGAAATAAAATGAAAAAAATGGAAAAATAAAATTATAAAAAATTCCGAATTGTATGAGATTCCGCCATTCGATTTTTCATATACAATACAGTCGTAAATTTCGGGAAACAAGTACTGGGAAAAACCTTTTTGCAAATGTTGGCAAAGCGCTGTAACCCAATATTTCGTTAAACATGTACTGTCAAAGTACTTTTACCTAACGTTGGCAAACCAGTGTTTTTCTTTTCAAACGTTTCAAATGAGTGCATTTTCAATATTTTTCTTTGTACCATTGTTAACTAACGCCTCGCCAGTGCTTTGCTTTAGCTATATTTATAAAATTACATAGTAAAATTAGCGAGTACTGGTCGAAGCTAGACAAACTGTATATTGCTGAAAACCGTATAAAATTTAAATTTAACCGTTTAAAATAGCCGCCAGATTTACCATGACAGTGCCTTTTATATGAACAAAGTTTTCTTTGTTTTTAGCAATTTTAAAATAAAGTTATCAACACTGAAATTTTAATACGAAATACTTTATACTTTAAAGTAAAAAGTCGTGATTAAAAAATCGAGTTTTAGTTAGCAAGTATCGCATAGCAAAAAAAAAATTAAAGTGGCAAGATATAAAAACTGTTAACTAAAAAAAGTAAAGACTGCTGTTTTTACTGTTAATCTAAATATATTTACCTTCCAAATTATCTTCAACTTCTGAGGCAGTCATCGTCGAATCTGTTGAAATAGGGGGTAATTCTTGTAAAGAAACAATTTCAACTTTTGAGGTATCTGTTGTTTTTTTTGTTTTATCTGCCCCCCCAGAATCGGGAAATTCAGCTGAAGTTTCTTGCATTGATATGGTGTTTCCTGTACCATGGGCGGTTTCAATAGCCATTTCTGCTGCACAAGATGGTTTTTCATCTTTGTCTTTAGTCTTTTCATCATTTTTGTTTCCTTCGTTAGTAGTATCCTCTTGATCCTTTACTAAAGCTGATCCCTCCTCTGCAGTGGGGTCTTTTTCTATATTTTGTTTTTCATCTGTTGTTTCTTGTTGGACTTGTGATGGCTTTGATAATTCATTAGACTGCGCCTCCATGTGCGCAGTAGATTTATTTGTATCTGACGATCCAGCTGCTGTAGGAGATGCGGCGTCTTTTAAAACAACAATATCTTTATCAACAAATGATGTATCTTGTTGTATGGGTGAAGTAGGATCTCCGGAGGTTTTAACTAAATTAACGTCTTTTAATTGATTGCGTAAACAAATTTCAGCTGTTATAGCTTCGTTTGTTAGATCAGCTAACAATTGTGCTGTCGACGAATCCTTAGTATTGTCAACAGTATCCAAAATCGTTGAATTATTGTTATTATTGAGAATTTTGTTGTTTTTAGTATTTAAAGGGGCTGTACTTAAGCCCATTTGTTCATTTTTTAAAGTCGCGCTATTATTGATGGAGGTATTAATTGTAATGATTTCTTCTCCAACTTGGGCATTTATTTCAGAAATTTGTCTTGGTGTTGTGTTCGGCTGTTGTTCAGCTTTGGTTTCAGAATTAGGGGGAGATGGGGTACTTGAGGAGCTGCGCTGCTGATTATCTCTGGAACGTGTTATACGTTTCGATGATGTTGGTGTCTGGTTTAGCGAAACTAAACCACTGCTGCGATTACGCTTTTCACGAATTATTGATTGACTGGACTTTAAGACGTTATTGGTCGTAGAATTTGTATTATTGTTGTTTGATTTATTTAAACTTGGTTCAAGTTTCTTACTAGACCTTGTCGTTGGAGTGGCTGTTGCCGTTACCGCTGAACTGGTTAGTTTTTCAGTTGGACTTAAAGGCTCCGTGAGAGCTGGCGCCATATTGAAAAAACTGCTGCATTTGAATAATAATTCACAGCCTTTTTAGGCTCGTCTTTTTGTTGAGGTGTGGTTTTTAAATGAAAATGTTTTAATATTTTTGAGTTGCGATATGTATTACCGCTGATAACTCTTGTTCATTAATATTGATGATAAAAACCCAATTAAATGTGGAATTGTGAACTATAAGTATACAATTAAAATAACAATGTGAATTATGCGTTTATACATTTTTTTAATGGGGTCGTTTTGTAAAACGAAACTTTGCTTTCGTTTGAACGTTTTTTTGTTTAAAATTTTTTTTAAATTTTGTAAAACTCAAAATCTTTTTTTTCAATCTGGCAATATTATAATCGAAGACAAACTCCTTAATTAAACCGTATTTTATAAGAGGTAAGTAAATGTTTGCAAACAAATATTATGCCATATTAAAAAGTTAAAGTTTTTGCATATAAAGTTAGGTAATTGCAATTTTTGGAATAAAAATTGTATAAGTATGGGTTTAAAAATATGAATATGTGATATTCAATAAAAAAATAATTCTTTTAGGGTCACACGCATAATCACTTTTTAAATTTAAAAATGGCTTATAACATTTGGGCAATTTTAAAAATATCTGATTTTAGATGCGCTGACACGATTTACGTTTAAAAAAATTTTTATTAATATAGAAATGAAACAAACTGAGGGGTTTTAAAACTAAAAACTGACAATTCGAAACTTAAGGGCCATCTTAACAAACCATACTTTGTACTCCTTCGCTATCCACTAATGGAAGTTTTTTCTTATTTAGATTGATTTTCTGTACAATTTAAAATTTTTCTTAAATATATTTGTTTCATATTATTAGGAAAAATGTCTAAAAATATATCATAAAAAAAACTACTAATAAAAAAATTGCCCCACACAGGATTCGATACCTGGACCCTAAAAATATTACAACTAAAATTAACAACCCATTTACCAATCAGGCTAAACAGACTTGAAAAACTCTATGAACAAATTTTTATTTAAATAATTTGTAATTTTATGTCACAAATATAATTTTTTTTGTCAGGCAATAATAACTCGCAAATGGCAACAAACGCAAACTACTACCCGTTTTATAAAATACCAAATATTTTTATTTACGTTTCAAACGAAAAAAGTTTTTTATTCGAGTTACAAAATAACCCCATAAATATATTTTTTGTACGCGTTGTTTTGAATAGGGCTTGGTGCATTTTTAAAAGCCCGATTTTATAACCTTTTGTTTTGCGTTATGTTTGAAAACGATGCCGAACTTCGACCAAACGTTGTAAAATGAAAAATAGTATAGATATAAATTATATATTTTGGCATAAAACACAATAACAGAACTATTTCCCAAGGGAAACAATTATTTTTGGGTCTTCTGAAACAAAATGAAATTGCGTCAATAAAAATGTTTTAATATAAATTGAAAAAAAAAAAAAATATATGAATATCAGGGTTGGTAGCCAATGCCGTTAAAATACCGTTATCGATTCAAAACCCATTTCACTGACTACCGTTACCCTTAAAACACCATTACCGGAATAACCGAAACACCGTTTTGCTTAAAATGCTTTTACCGAAATAACTAGAATACCATTATCTTAAAAACACCGATACCGAAATAAATGAAATATCGATAACCTTAAAATACCGTACCGAAATAAATGAATGAAATGTTATCCTTTAATTACCATTATTTTATGTATTGTTATCCAAAAATCCAAATGGTTTGACAATTATTTAAGAAGGATTTAACGAAAAGTACTGTAATTTCGTAACAGTTGTTTAAAGAAGTTATTTTTAATAATAAACAACTACCAAAACATTGCTTTTTTGTAATGTAATGAAAAACAAAAATTCTTTAATTCCCGGGTAAAAATAGTTATATATGGTCATATATAATGTGATTGTGCTATATATGGCTATGAATGGAGTCACATTAAGACACATATCAATATATACAACTACATCTGATATTATTTTTTGAACAAATTTTTTATATGTTAATTGATACTAGTATATGTCCCCAAATCTTACTCCATATATAATTACATAAGCCATATGAAATTAATAAAAATATATGTAGTGATCGATATGATTATATATGGTTCCATGCAAAGTTACATAAAAATGTATGTGACGCCATACTAAAAATATTTTTTTGTAATTTTATATAACTTTATATATAATCCTATACAAACTAATATATAGTTCAACATAAATTTTAGTTATCTGTAAATTAAGATTTAAATTAACATGGCTTCACATATAACCATATAAGGTTCCATAAACAAATTAAGTTATTTTTTATATATAATTTCATATTAAAAAAGTTATGCGTACGTTTCCTAAGGCTATTCAAATGCATTTTTATAAAACACAACCAATTTTTGTAGGAAAATTTTTAAACATTGGGTTATGTTTTCTAAAATTTGGGCCTTTAAATTTGTTTAAAATTTCAATTGTCAACTTAATAGCTGTTAAGCATAACTTCCAGTCATAAAAAGCCTACCTACTATCTGGTTGAATTATATAAAGTCAGATATATTTATATGGCAGTATATATAATTTGATATCCTGGATATGGACAAATCTCGGATCAAATTGCACCAAATTATATCTAATTTGATATAATTAGACACATGTAGATGACCCATTTTTCGGATCAAATTGTGTGTGGTTGTATATGGGAACTTATCAGATAAGATATAATTATATAAGACACCATATTAAAATTTTTACCCGGGTTGTAATGAAATGAAAAGAAATCACTGCGATACCTTATAGTCACGCCTTTATTAGTAAAGTTATCAATTTTCATATAAAAAATTGTGGTTAAGAAGCACTTACCATAAATTCGAACTAAAGGACAATAAAACAAACCGGTAATGAAAATTGATGTCTAATTTTGTAATGAAAGCTAAAATTAATTTCATTACAATTACTTGAATGTAATGGAAATAAAAATACTAACAAGGAAAGACTCCCAACGCGGACTCGCGGATCTTAATGAGCTTCGGATGTTGCAAAGCTGCAAATAGTTTTGACATTTCATATCACATAATTTATTGCATTTGAAGACACCGGGTTAAAGAACCGTTGATATTTTGTTTTGGAAAAAAGCAGTCTCAGAGAGAATACACTTAGTATAACGATATCGCTTAGTTATGTCCAAATAATAACCATATAAATTTTGTTTTGTTCGAATGAAAAATAATTTTGTCATTGGTTCTGTTTTTTGACCTGCACTGTACATGCCGGCATTTACATATATTTTCTGTATAGCATAACTGACCTGAACCAAAAAAATGTTTTGATGATGAAATATTTGGGAACAGTTAAAAAATTAATATTTAACGGTGGAACTTATACAGTAGTATTAAATTTAACTTAACCAAATAAGAAAACGTCAAAAAATTGTAAACAAAACAACAAACAATTTTTGGATTAACTACTAGCTAACTCTAAAACCCTAATTAAAACCCATCGTAACGTTTAAAAAAAAAAATAATTTAATAAAATTTAAATTGTTTTTAAACTGATAAACATGTATATATTTTTGTTTCTCTATATAACGCAACAAACAATTGTTTTTCTTATCTTTAAACTATTTATTAAAAGAACAACAACAAAAAATCGTTGTTTGCTATGCCGACAAAAAAAATAATACTATACAAAAAGCATTATAAAGAATTTACTTCCTAATAAATGCAACCATGTGAAACAAACAATAAGAACGAGTAACGAGTAATTAAAATATTTTTTATAACATACATAAATACATAAATCATGCACTAACCTTATTTTCAGAAATTAATGAAATTAAAAAATACGATTATTGTATGCCAGTTTTTAAAGTTTGTTAAAGCATAAAGCAAAATCACACAAAGAGTTGATAAAAAGAAGTATTCATTAACAAAAACATTTTAGGTATATAAGAATATATGTACTCGTTTTTCTCTTCTTTTATACAAAAAAGTGGGAACAAATTTTATGCTCGTTTTTTCGCTTTCTTTAGGCGCACAAAAAAAATTCAGTGAAGGAGCTTCAAGGGACAAACTAATTTCATCATTATACACAATTTTTACTCATACACTTATTTTATTTGAAATTTTGAATCAACATTTTTTCAATATTACAAATATTTTTTATATAACTACTTTTTAAAGTATTTTCTTTTTAATTTTTAAAGACCACTCGCGCCCGCCCTTTATCCATATACGTTAACAAGCACTATTTTTACTTAAGTACGTACCACAAACGATTACTACTTTTTTCCATAATTCTGATATATTGCGTGCTTCCTCTTTCTCTTAAGTAATTACACTGTCTTGTCTAGAATATGTTATTTTTTAATAATTTCATATTTTTAATTGGTTTTTAATAAAATTTGCATCATTTAAATCTTTGCCACTTTAATAAATAATATATATATTTTCTATATCCCCAGAAATTATCTTTTTAAATACACGTAATTTTTTATTTGAATTTTTTTTAGGTATGGCTGCCGTTTTTGCTGTTTCTTTTCTTCTTCACAGTAGACGATTGCATAGAACGAGTATACACGATTGTAGCAAAAATGGGCGAAAAACGTTTTCCAACGTGAATAATTTCTTCCCAATTGCCCTTTTTTGTAATCGTTTGCTTAGTTTTTAATTTCATATATCTTATTAAAAAATGCACTTTGTAATAAACACTTGGAAACAAAGTAGATATTTTTGTGTTAATGGTGTTTTAAATTATTTTATTAAAAATAATTTCTACGGAATTAAGATTTTCTGCGCCTCGGCCGAAAGAAAAATACGACTGTACTGCGCGTACAGTGATACAAGTCGAGTGACGCAAAGACGATGCGTTGCCGCCGCCGACTTTTTGGGAGTTTAGTCGCCGCCGAATAGAGCGGCTTATATTTGTTAGCTTGTAGGGCCAGCTAAGCCGATCCTTTTTTAATTTACCAATTATCAGCTTTGAATTTTATTTTAAAGCTTATTTTTGCTTCTAAAGAAAATTTCAACTTTTTTACTTTCTTAACATGAACGTCAGAAAATCTTACAAGCCGAAATCCTTTAGCCGCCGCTGTTAATTTTTTTTTTACCTGCCGCTTACTATTTTGCGTCGACTTGTATGTCTTGCCAGTTACTTTTTAAGATCGACTCTGTTTAAAAAACAGAGCTGATCATTGTAATTCCAGAGTTGTTAATTTCCCCAATTCCTCCACGGAGGAAATTCGTATGAAATTTCCTTCGAACGGCACTCTACCGTTCGTTGACTAGAATGGCAAGGTTGGTTACCGTTATCGTTATAATACCGTTAATGCAAAATTTTCAAGTTTTTTTATAATAATCTTGAGTTCTTTTTATCAAAAAAATTTATAGATAATAATTTCAATTATTGAAACTATCAGCATTGAATTTAAAGCTTATAATCTGGGATTTTAACGCTTAAAATGAAAAATATGTTATAGTTTTTAATTGTTTTATATGTTTTTAACGCAATTTATAATACCGGTACGTACCGGTATTGCTGTTTCGATAACAGTATACCGTTACCGAAACAGTCTTAAATACCGTTAGCGTAATAAACAAAATTCGACACCTTTACCGTTACCCTTACCGTTATTCCTCGGAATTTGGAGGAAAATTTCCTTTGCACAGGGTTGGCAAAACAACATCAGTGATGCCACCTATATTTTGAGGAGTCGTTCAAGCGTTGGAGGCCGAGCTGCCGTCAAAGTAAATACAACAAATTACCGTCTACTTTAAAGACATTTGATTTTTCTTTAAAAACATACAAGGAAAAACTTTTTCAAATACTGAATTTATTATTATTTTTGGCCATTATTTTTATTTTTTTCTCTCGAATTTTTTCGAAGACCTGGGAATTGAATAGAAATCTGTTATCACTCTTATTTATTATTTATATTGTTTTTTTTTTTATTTTTAAGATTATTATATTTAAATTAAATTTTATTTAACACTTTATTTTATTTTTATTAAATTTTATTGTTTGTCTTGCAAACTTTTAGTAGTATTTGTAACCGATTATGGCCTTTCGGCTAGGTTATTGTAATAAATAAAGAAATTGAAGTATACGGCTAGTTTCTGCTTATTTTTGTTTAGCTTGTCAAACCATCTAAAGCTGCCTACACGAGAGGAACATTCGTCACAGAAAAATGTTTTATATTTTTTTCATTTTTTATACAGACGATGCCACACAACAACAAAATCTCAAACGAAACATCATTTCTGTTTGTTTGTTGAACTGATCACATCAAATATGCGCGGAAAAAGCCAAATTAATTAATTTGTAATTGTTAATTTTTCATATGCTGCTGTTTTTTTAATTTTATTTTTCAGCTATCACATTTTATGTCCCATAATTCACCCAATTATATTCATTTATAAAATTAATCCAGATTTCATTATTTATAATTGTCGTCATTTTCATTTTCCTTAATGCGTAATCACAAAAGCACCTCACAGCATGACTGCTCTCAATGAACTAGCACAGCAAAAACAGTAACATCGACACACACAATGAAACTTTGAGTTTGGAATGTTCCTTCGTGTATACTCCACTTAATATTGAATTTTAACCCCTCAATTCATAAATGCTTTGTAAAGTTATAGCAGGTTTACAAAACGTCATTTTCATACAAACTTTGTTCAATAATTTTACAAAGCGTTTATGAATTTAGGGGTAAATGTTCACTAGATTTCAATTTAACTCGATTTCAATTCGAAATTCATATCGTTTACATTAGAAAATTTTAAAGCTAAATAGGATTTCGATCGGGCACCAACATTTTCTTTTGTAAGTAAATCTTAAATTTGCTTCGAAATCACATCAAAAATGTGAACATTCTTGATCAATCAACGATATACATCAAAGAGTATACATAATAAAGAGATTGGGGGACTCTCTATCACTGAGAAAGCATTTGTTCTATTATGTGCTTTGTAACAGGAACATACTCAAACCAATATCACCCAGCAAACATGGCAATACGGAGAAGATTCTCCGAACATATCGCCAGGAAGAAAACATTTATTGCCGGCAATGTCAATTTCGTATTACGGAAGTTTCCTCCGTCGGAAACAACTGTTACACTAAAACAATACTTCCAGGCAATATGAAAGCAATAACTCATATGGAAGATAAAAGTACAATAAAAAAACAATTTAATTTTTTCATTATTAAATTTAAGCCTGAAAAACAATATCTGCATACATAATCCATTGACCAACTTATAAATTATCCTGATTTCATCTTAGCCGATTTTTCCCGCGCAATTAATCTTAACTTTTCACGAGTTTATTTCCTATATATCTTTTGATTGCTTTTGTACAAATTTAGTTTTAGTTTTTTCCAAATTGATAAAAGATTTTAAAGAAATTTGCTTTATCTTCCAAATGATACGAAGGTGACATTGCTGCCATAAAAAGTTATGGCAAAAGATAAAATGTTTGAATTATTTTTTTCCAAATATCGCCGAATTATCTTCCAAGTGATAAAAGGAAGACAATTGCAAAGTAAATGCTACTTGATTATTTTCATTCAAATGACATGATATCGTTTTAATATCTTCTTGGAAGGTATATTTTAAATGTTTGCAGGGTCATTATGTGCGCTCTTTGTATGACTCAAAACATCGATTGTAACCAGGGATGGAAAATAATAATTTAGTCATAAAAATCAAGAATGGAACTATACTATGGAATTATACTATTCCAACAGTATTATAGCCCTAGATTATGAATTTTAAAAAACCATACGTAAAAAATTGCAAAATAATATCGGAATACGAATAAAGGCTTTGGGGTTCAAAAAATGAATTAAAAGATTTACATCCTGCAAACGATGCCAAAATTTTCTTTTTTTGCAACTAACCACCAAACTATGTTTTATGAAATTGGCATTATATTCCGTAGATTATAAATTAAAAAAACCGCACATAAAAAATTGCAAAAGAATAGAGGAACGCGAAAAAGACTTTGTGGTAGACAAAATAATTAAAAAAACTCAATCAGCGATTAACAATATGCAAGTGAATAAAATGACGCAAAAATTTTCCTTTTTGCAAATATTTTTTTCGCGATTTATTTTTTTGCAAACTAAGCACCAAACTTGTGTGTATAAAATTGGTACTATAGACCCTAGATTATAAATTTAAAAAAACCACACTTAAAAAAATTGCAAAATAATCGCGGAAAGCGAAAAAAGGCTTTATGGTACAAAAAATTAATTAAAAAACTTAATCCGCGATTTACATTCTGCTAACAAATATATTGATGAAAAAATGTTTCCTTTTTGCAAATTTTATTTTTCGCGATTTTTTTTTTGCAACTAGCCACCAAACTTTGTTGTATGTAATGTGTATCAACTTACACCAGCCCGACTATCTGTTTAAACGTCTTAAATTTTCCATATTCTTTTCCAGGACAGAAAACTTAGCAACTGTCAGGCATCATAGTTTAACCCTCTGACCGGCAAGCCCGCCTCCAGGCGGGGTATATTAAATTGACCAGAAATTCGCCAAAGGTGTATTTAATAATAAGAAATTATCCTTTTTCAACAGAAAACAAAATTTATTAAATTTTTTGTGAAGATTTTTTTTGTATACAATGCACGGTTTGGAAGCGAGAAAGTGTCAAAAATAAAATTTCGTAAAATTTCAAAAATTAAATATTTTAAAACAACCAAAAGTTTCAAAAATCTTAAAAACATATTTAAATTGACTAAAACAATTGATAGTGACCATGAAGTAAGATTGGAGCTTAATCTATGCAAAAGGTTCCTTACTTTGGCCCAAAGACGCACAGGATTCCATAAGGATACCTTCAAAGGACATCGCCTTAACTTCAAAACGAATGGACGGATTTTTCTGAAATTTGGTAAAAAGATAATATTTGGTATAGATAACAAAGTTTAATAATAAAGTTTGAATAATATATATAGAAGTTTTGGTGCGTTTTCGCTCAATTTCGCGTTTTTCGAAAAACGAAAATCGCTACATCCTCTTAAGTAACAGCACAAAAAATTTAATTTTTTTATTGCAATTACATCTTGGTAAGAGAAGTAATTTGTGCCTAAATCTAGTAATTTTTATGTGCTAGTTTTAGAGATTCACTCTTAAACTATTTTGGCCCATATCGCCTAAAGTAGGCAACGAAAAAAAATTTTGTAAAAGAACATATTGTTTATTTTTCGTGAGGAACACATGGTATAAATTTCATTACAAAAAACCTTAGGCCGGTTAGAGGGTTAATGTCTGAATGGCAATTTTATATACACGCTATCCGCCTTTGGAACAGATTACCTATAGCAATTAAAAGTATCAGCAACGCTTCAAAATTTAAGAAGGGAATTTTTAATTATTATTCGTAATTGTGTAGTTTTGATTTATTATGTTTGATTATTATTTTATTATTATTATTATTATTTTATATTATTTTATATTATTTTATTTTATATTTGACATTTGTTAATAAATTTTAACCCTTTTTTATGATTGATTTATTATAAGCTTTTTTTATGTTCTCTGTAT
Source organism: Leucophora obtusa (assembly GCA_949987735.1). NCBI lineage: Eukaryota > Metazoa > Arthropoda > Insecta > Diptera > Anthomyiidae > Leucophora > Leucophora obtusa. Next base: position 338,953,987 of record OX465295.1, read on the forward strand.
TTTATAAATCGCCAAACACTACTGTACTGATTATACAATTGTAAACCCCTGTGCTAATAATTATAAGACTGTAGTCTTAAGGCACAGGCTACCAAATAAATAAATAAATTATAGTCCCTAGATTATAAATTAAAAAGAAACGACTTAAAAAATTGCAAAATAAAAGCGGAACGCGAAAAAAGACTTTGTGGTACAAAAAATTAATTAGGAAACGTAATCAGAGATTTAGATTCTGCAAACAAATATATTGATGCAAAAATTTTCCTATTGCAATTTTTATTTTTCGCGAGTTTTTTGCAACTAGCCACCAAACATTGTTGTATAAATGTGTATTATAGCCCCTAGATTATAAATTTAAAAAAACGCACGTAAAGAATTGCAAAATAATAGCGGAATTTGGAAAAGACTTTATGGTACAAAAATTTAATCCCTAGGTTATATATTTAAAAAAACCGCACTTAAAAAGTTGCAAAATAACGGCGGAATTCGAAAAAGGCTTTATGGTACAGAAAATGAATTAAAAGAGGTAATCAGCGATCGACATTCTGCAAACGAATATATTGTTGCAAAAATTTCGCTTTTTGCAAATGCTTTTTTTCGCAATTTGTGCTAATATTTGCTTATATCTAAATATTTAATTTTTTTTAACGAGCCAAAGAGGAAGCTATTTTTTAGTTATTTACATTTTTAAATATGTAAGAGCGATCTAACATTTTTTGGTATAAGAGCCCGATTAAGTGAGCCTTTTCCATTCCTGATTAACCAGTCGGAGTTCATTCCTGTTCCAAACCGCATAATATTTTTTCAAATAAAAAATATTGAGAGAGTTGCAAGGCCATTGTATACATACAGCAAGCGAGCACAAAATCTAAAATTTTTGATTTTGTTTCAATCATCGTCTGTGTGACACACACAAACACTGATACAAACTCAATAAATGAATTAATATTTATAAACTCGGTCCTTATGACAAAATTTTGTTTTTCATCCAACATACTTGACAAACCGTCAAACTGCACGTTACATGATCAAATTCATACAGCCGTCCTCCAAGTTGTACAACATGCTTGGTCGTATATAGGCCGCTAGACAGCAGTACCGCATTCGGCATGCTTGGTTGTCTACAGGCCGCTTTAAACAATATGACAACCAAGGTTGCCAATTTAGCCATTTTCCGGCTAGATCTAGCCATTTTAATTTCATCTAGCCATAAAAAAATGGCTAGATTGTATCTAGCCGGAAGATTTAGCCATTTTATTTTTTCCTAGCCATTTTTTTCTTTTAATATTTTGCAGTTAATTTCATACAAAAGCGTTTGAATTTTTGTAATTTTCGAAATTTTGGAAAAAATTTTAATTTTTTCACAATTTTATTTAGGTTTAGAGCCATACGTGTAATTTTTACATTCGATTTAAAATCATGTTTTTTGTAAAATTTTAATGAAAATATTTTTGAAATTCGGAGAATAAAGAACAGAAATGAGGAGATTTAGTTATCTTGTTCATGTGAATGACCTATTACATTAAAATTATTGAGTTTTAGCATTCTTTTCCAATTTTAGCCATTTCTAGCCATTTTTTTCACCTCAATCTAGCCATTTTTTCACTTCAAGTATTGGCAACCTTGATGACAATTGCTTGTTATTATCATTTTATTGCATTTGAAGACAGCTGGTAAATTGTATATAAAATGGCTAGTGAAGATATATTTGCTTTAGATTTTGAAGTCTTTGGCAAAGTGCAAGGTATACCATTTTTATAAAGTTCATAACAAAAATCTTACCGTAGTTATTCTTTTGTTTCTTTTATCAAGGTGTATTTTTCAGAAAATATACCGAAAAACAAGCACTACGATTGGGTTTAAGAGGCTGGTGCATGAATACCTATGAGGGAACAGTTAAAGGTCAATTAGAGGGTCCTCAAAATAAGTTGAATGAAATGTAGTTTGACTTTTGCGAAAATATTTTGGCTCGATTAACAATGTATTCCTTTCAGGAAACACTGGCTACAAAATAAGGGTAGTCCTAGCTCTCGCATTGACAAGGCTGTTTTTAGTGAATGGAAATCTATAGATGATTATACGTTCAACACGTTTGACATTAAACGTTAATCATCGTTGTATTAAAATTTTTATAAATGCTTAAATTTGCATGGAATATTTATATAAAATTAGCAAAAACAAACCTAATGTTTAACAGTAAACTGTTCAGAAGAAAAACCAAGGTTGGTTACCGATTTCGTTTGTTTAGGTAACGGTATTTAAGACTGTTTCGGTAACGGTATACCGTTATCGAAACAGCAATACCGGTACGTACCGGTATTAAAAATTATGTTAAAAACATGGCATATTTTTAATTTTAAGTACTGATACTGGTAGTTTTAATAGTTAAAATTATTATCTATAAATTTTTTGTAAAAAAAAAACACAAGTTCATAAAATAAAAAATAAAAAAATTGTAATTTTTATATAAAATAATAAATACCGGTAACTACCCATAAAAATAACGGTAACGGTATTTAGAAATTTTTTAGAGGTATCGATAATGGTAACGGTATTCAATTTAAAACGGTATTTTACCGATGACGGTATTATAACGATAACGGTAACGGTAACCAACCTTGGAAAAACACAACCACCCGACTAAAAAAGTGTTCATATAATTTTATATGCCCGAGGAAAAATAGTTATATAGGAAATTATATAACTTAATATGGATTAATTTGTTTTTATTTAGTCCAGTGTGACACTATAACTTTGCGGATATAATTATGTATAGCTTTGAGTTTTTAAAAAATTTTTTATATGATGTCATACATATATAGATCAGTATAAATATATATGTCCCCATATATATTAATATGTACCACATCTATTTACATATGCTATGGCAATTTTAATACAGCGTCATATATAATTAAAAATGGTTTTATCGGAAAACATATAAAGTTTTATATAGCTCAATGTTAAATTTTTTTCTAAGTTGTTTTATATATGTTTAAGTATAGCGCAATGTAAAAAAATCTTATGTTTTTTTACATATATTCATGTATGATTTTAAAATATAAAAGGCGTACTCATTATAACTCCTAAATTCCTTGTAAACCTTGTGTAAATACAAGCCATATTTTTATGTATGGAATTTGACATTAAACTCATGTTTACACAATTTACGGGTAGAATACAAGTTTATATGAGAAGGCTTAAATGCCTGGTTACAATTATGTACAACTTCTTCTAAATATTTAAATTTTTGTTTTGATCCTGAAATATGAAGCGTTATATAATCATGTCTTTCTACATCAAATTAGATATAAATATATCGGGTCAAAATCCGGATAAGATCCTATATGATTAAATATATTTAGATCTTACCCGATATAATTTTATCCACCATTTTTCGGATCATAATATATCTGCAATTATATTAAATAAGATATCATTCCATATGACATCATATTATTTTTTTTACTCGGGTGGTTTGATATAATTATAAATGTTTATATGTGTGGCTTTATATGA